>JACFYU010000062.1:0-600000 GCA_014058305.1 Pleurotus tuber-regium | reverse complement strand
ACTTACTAGCTCGCGCAGCCCTTGGTCAAGCGACACAGCGAGTCTTGGAAGCCTCGTTGGAGCGGCTTGCTGGTCCCGATTCAAGCGCAGGAACGGGTAATGTATTGTTCTTCAGGCATGCCAAGATTGGGCAGAGAATGCTAGGTATTTGCCCTCTTCTTCGAGGGCCATAGAATCGCCTCATCAGTTATTGAACAATCTGCTTAGTGATCTATGCTTCGAAACGAACGCTTGGGGTGTCATTTAGCTTGAACGTTTTAGAAGCAGTAGACCTGTCTGAAGCCAGTGGTGCACCTAGACGTGCAGGTGGAGCGCCAATATCTTTCAGGCCAATAGGCGAGGTTGGTAGCATTCTACGTCCTAGAGTATAATTCAAAAACATCACTCGTGGCAGGCCGGATATATTCCCAAAGACGCTTATGATATCACTCCACTCGTCAAGACGATCGGGGTATGTACACGCGATGGCGTTGTGATTGCTGACCCAACGAAGTACGTTGATACGCCCATGCGCTCGTTTCCTCACCCAATCTTAGTCGTCCCAGTGTCGCGAGATCCGCCGTCACAGTTGTGCCAGACTTCGCAGATTCGGCTATAAATAGGCCAATGGCCGACCTGAAGCAACGTGCTGCTGGTGCCAGACCACTTGGTTTGGTCCGAAATAACGAGGGAGAACTCTTGGTGGTGTACGACAGTAAGCTTCCCAAAACTCCTTTTCGGTACAAATAGCTCATGGTACCGTGTAGATATGGGTTGCTACATCTCCAAGCATGGCAAACCTCAACGAAATTCCGGATACATTAAGTGGGAGACTCAAGCCATGTCGTTCGCTCATCGTGGTCCCCATATCCTCCTCTTTTCGCCATTTTTTGTCGAGGTCCGAGAGATAGATACGGCACGGCTCGTCCAAGTTATCGAGGGGAACGATATCCGCTTACTATATAGTGGCTCTGTCAAAGGTCAATTCGAAGATACCATCTTAGTCGCCATGAGGAGCAACACGGATGATTCCAAAGATAAACTCATAACATTGGAAGAGACTGTGGAAATACAGAGCGCCGCCACGCCTGCTTCCGCTGTCCCGGCAATGTGGGACGAATGGGATATGTAGTTCAACAGTTGCAGACGAAAGAATAGGGGATGTACTTTATTCTGGCGGAATCTTTAAATTATCGTCCATCGAATTGATGTATCCCTAGAAACCTTGTACCCGCCATATACGCAGGAATTTTACAAGATGTACAGCAGTTGGTCTGGCGGATGCCCTTCTCCACTCATCTAGCTAAACTGCTCAGGGAAGTCTAGCGAAAGTAGTTTATTCGCTAGAATCTGTCAGCGCACGAGCGTTCACGAACAAGAAGACGATTGAGTTGCCTTTTCCCGGATTTGTTCCACTACCAATGCGAATCTGTGCAGCCATTTCGGCAATTGGATATAGGAGAAGCATAGAAGAAACCCCTTAGACTACCGGTCTACTAGGAAATATATAGAGGAGCAAAGGCCATCAGCAGACCTCTCGGTTCCATGCTATGTTCAAAAGTCAGTAACACTTGAACCAAATGGCATTTTTCCCACAGAGGTTAGTATGGCAGAGCGGCCGGATTCTACAATTAAAGATACAGAAAACGAATAGTTAGCGAGGGAAGGGGTTATCTGGGTGCGAGAGAAGCCCACATAAACAGTGTAAAGGTTACAATAACAGAGTTCTTAAGTGCATGAGAATGGGAAAAGAGATTAACAAGGGACTATAACGTACGCCCATCCTCAGCACTATGAGTGCTGCTTGTTAATCATACCCCAACGGCTATACAATCTAAGCTCGATAGTTTTGTCATCCTTGCGAAGAACCTGCGAAGGTGCCGGTCCAAGCTCTTCGGCAAGGATACGCAGGTGGTCCGTGTCATTTGGCGCCTGTAAAACATGTGAGACTCCTAATTACCTCTCATGCTGAGAATGATGGAATCCGCATACCAATGACTCGATATGCTGCAGAATTAAAGTATGAATGTTGTACAACTCGTTGAGGGTGATACGGATCACCGGATCTTTCTCTGAGGTAGCTAAGGTATCGTGCTGCTCTATCTAGGATGGAAGCATGAGTTGGTGTGACAAGAAATTAGCTCTCCTACTTACCGCCTCAAAGTCATCGACCTCACACAGCTTGCTTAGAAATTCTTCCATTCGAGACTTGTTATTCTCAATAAATGGGTTGAGAGCAACCATGTACGGCTGTCTAGAGGAGAATCCGGTAGCTAGAGCCTGGAGCGTATGCGCTAGCTATACCGTTATCAGACGGTAAGTTGGCGGAATAATCAATAATGCAAGTCACCAGTGTCAACGTGAGTCGTGGGTTTTTGCTCGGAACGGTTTTGATAAGCTGATATGCCTGTGGAACAACAATGGCAGGAACTAAGAACCGTCCGAGAATGAAATGCGCAATAATGGAGCGGATCTCATGGTCTGTAGCCTCTGGATATTTCCTCTGGCGGATGAGAACATATGAGATAAAGGCATAAGCGAAAAGGCCATATGCGAAAGACGCACTCGCGATAAACTTCGAATCTGTTTGCAAATCCATCGAATCCCATACGGCACACTTTCGACGCTCTCAGTAATCGCCACCAAGAAGCTGTTTGTAATTTCCATTAACATCGTTAGTCGAGGAGCGATGATTGCCTGGACATCGGAGTTTTCGGCAGCAACTTCTGGAGTGACCCCTCGAGGAAAATCTGGAGGAAGCGAACCGGTGTCTTCCTCGATTTGGTTTGCGATCTGCTCGTATACCTTCATAGGATTGATCTCTAGATTAAGATCCTGGTGCCCTATCAAGGTAGTGATGCGTTCGGCCAAGACATTCTCCAAATAGCTCTGCCCCGGCCCACGGCGGGGGTAAGTTATCATCATTCGAGATACAGGAGTATTCGTGCGAGCGATAGATCCGACATCGGTGGCAGTTTCGATTTGGGTGGATAGGGCAGATTGAAACATAGTGAGCAGGAGGTGCTCTTCCCGATTTTCATATCGATTTCCGTAAAGGGAAAACATAACAGTTTGAAGGAGGTTATCTATTTCGGTGAGAGTGACGAGGTGGCATAGGGTTGCGATATGTCGTGGTTCGGACTGCAGGAGGAAGAAGAGATTGGAGTATTGCTGCAGTTTCTGATTGTCAAGGTGTTGGTCTTCTACATCTTCCAGAGTTTTTCTGCTTTCTTGCGGCTAGGAGGCTGAAAGTTTAACCAGTACGAAGTAGCTCACTATGTGTACAATACTCACCTCGTCCAACGTCATTATTGGTTCTATACTTATGTCTGGTCAGGGTCTCCCAGACGCTTCCAAGGCGCTTTAGAATTATATATATTATACCAGTCATAGTGCTATAATGATGGTAACGGCCATCAATGATGGGCCAGAAACATGTTTCTCTGGGCATCGTCAGAATATGACAGAGCTTATTCTTATACTATATCTTACATTTATTCATTGTACTTTCAGAATCTTCCTCAGTCCACTCTGGTCGCGATGGTCTGCAGCGGCTTCATAAGTATTCGTCGTTGAAATATTCGTGGAGAGGCAACGTCCACCACAGCCCATGGCCAGAGCCGCAGTTTGGTTGAGCGCCTAAGCGCCTATGTACAGACGCCTGGGGAGAACGATGAGCACTGAAATTGCCAGTGCTTCCATTTACCAGTGACCGCCGCAAGGCGGTTCGTTCACTTTACGCCTGAGGGTGTTCCGTTCTGATTCGGAAAGCCAATATATCCCTAATCCTATGCCAGAAGTTAGAACCAGGATGCCTTCACCAGGTGTATGCGTTGCCTGGGATTACAGTGTAATCCCAGGCAACCCAAGACGCTTAAAGCTGCTAGACACGGAAAACCTGCTTATACATGTGTAGTTCCTCTACCACTTGTGTCCACAGACCCTTTCTATTACTGTAGCAACCCGTCCGCTAGGTGAACACTAAGACGACCTCCCAGCACTCATCACAGGCAGCCATTTGGGCTCGCTGAAGGCTAATGATAATCATGGCGCATTTCTGGTCAATGCCTGCGACCTTTGGCGGCCTGGCCGTAACCAAGATGGTGTTCTTGGCGGAACATACCGCAAAGCATTGCCCTCAGCATTGACCTCGCGTGAACCCGTCTTAAGGAAATATGGATCGGTCCAACTATACAACATTGAGCATCATTACAAATGAGAACAATCCAATTCAATAGCATGTACCGTGAATTACGTCGACGCCCTCAATACCGATAACTCCACCTTCTTGAGCAGCCCTTTGAGCGTATTACTAGTCCTATTGCAGTTCTTCTGTAACCAAGCCTCCATATCCCTCCTGACCTCCGCAATCTCGTCGCAAACGGGCAATTGACCGTCGGGCCGTACCAGACAAGGATTCAATAATATGTCGAAGAGCCGGTTCCACAATTCGGTCTGCCAGTAACGCTTGAACGGAGTGAGAACCTTGTATCTCTCTCCTCCATTCACTGCAGCCTGATCCGACTCGGGGCCAACGACGCTACTCTGCATGTACTTTCCAAATAACATGCAATATATAATCCCAGCCAAGCCGTAATAATCTGTCTGATACGTCCACATTCGGTCTTCTCTTATCTCTGGGCAATCCCTCTCGTCAGCTGGCCATTCTGCGATAAATTGCTGTCCTGAAGGGAAGAGCTTCGTATCGATCGTGCGCCCGAAGTCGATTAACTTAATGCCTTTACTTGCCCAACCACCTTCACCTGACGGTTGGTAGACACTGGCCCACGCGGAGGCGCCGCCTGGAACATCCTCGAGCCGAAGGAGACAGTTATCGATCTTTAGATCGCCATGAATGAAGCCCGCCCGATGCATACCCTCGATCAACCGTATTAGTTCGATAGCGAAGAACATGACTAGAAGCTCGTCCAAATAGCCACCCTGCTGTGAGACTCCAGCTGAGACTACGCTATTGACAACGTTCAATAGACTACCCTGCTTGCAGAGCTCAAGCACCAGGAAGCTCTCATCACGGAAGGCGTACAGAGCTTGTGGACACACAACCGACCGACGCAAAGAGCCCGGCAGCGTCGAGTGTACCCTCCGTAGAGCATGGTACTCCCATAGATTTCGTGGTTTGACGATTTTGAGGGCAACCATGGAGGAGCCATCCTCGTCCTCGTCCTCGCTCAGATCGAGATCGTCGTCGTCATTATCATCGTCACCGGCTCGCCGTTCCTTGGCCTTGAACACAGCACCGAATCCTCCTTCGCCCAGCTTCTCTGAGACTTCGAACCGTCTTTCACCTAAAATTACGGGGAAACATGCCCCAACATCCAACTGTCCCCCATGATTCGAGCTCCCACTTGTCTTCCTCGCCTTTTTGGAGAACTTTTGAAGACCGTCAAGCAGATTGGACTCGTGGTTATTGAAATCGTGGAACTGTGAGTCCGAAGTAACGAGGGATAATAAAGTGGTCATTATAGGCGGGTCAAATGCATTGCAAGGATTCGGTGGTTTAAAGTGTGATGTCTTCGTCAACGTGTCTAGGAGACTTAGCTTGCCTGTCTTCTCTTCTATAGACGCCATAGCTTCATCTGCATCCTGTTGGGCTCGTCCACGAGCATTCTCTGCAGCTAGTAGAGATCCAAGCATGTTACGATCATCTTCGTCCACACGCAATTCAGCAGCGAGTCGTTCAGCAACCTCTACTGCATCGTATTCTTCGCCATGTCGACCCGATGATGGACCACGTTGGTCGCTCGGCGTCCCCCAAAAGACAGATCGTGTGCTAGTAAACTCGAACGTACGTTCCGTAATCGGGGTCATGACATTAAACGGACCAAACCGTCCGCCAAGAGGTGCCTCTTGCTGATACGAGCCTCCAGGAACGTATTCTTCTTCCTCGTAGTATGCACCTTGAGCGTATTCTACTTCGCCTTCGTCATATTGGTCATCGTACATCTCAGACGAGGAGGTAGTACCGGACGAAGATGACGGGATTGGTTGTTCTTCCTGAACGACCTCTTCATATTCATCCTCAGTGGTTGACTCGGAGGCGACTTCCTCTGACTCTTCTTCCTCGGCCACTTGAGGGAACGCAGTAAATTGACTAGCTCCGCCATCAACTGCTTTATCTCTAAACGGAGTGAACGCGGGCTTGACATCCCGGTCTTTGAAAGGCGTAAACGTCGGTTTATCTGAAAACGGCGTGAACGGTTTCGCTGCGCTAAACACGTTCTCTCTCTTTTGAGCATTCTCCCTATCCTGTTCTGGTGGCCGACTGAACACTTTGAACGGCGTCCGCGTTTCGTCATCCACGAAAGGCTTGAATGCCGGCGCCGGAGTTCGCTCTTGCTGTGTACCCTGATGCGTGCGGGTCGTTGCCGCAGGTGTAAATACTCGACCGAATGCTTCCTCAGCGTCTTCTCGCACAGAAGCGAGTTTGGTCATCTTGATTCCTGTACTCAATGCGTTCTCGCTATTCTGGTTGCGTTCAGTGGGACTTGGTGTTGTGTGGTCTTTGAGTGCAAGTGCTGGCCGTGGTGTCGTGTATGAGGGCTTGATTGGTTGGTCGGTAAAGGGCGTCTTGGATACGTCAGGATCGACATATGGTTTGAGCTACGTCAGATTGTTAGATCGAAATTTTAAATGAGGAGAACGTATAGACCTTAGGAGCGGGCGTCGCATTTTCTTTCCTTAAATTATTTTCGTCGACGAAAGGACGAAATCCTACTAGCAGATCAGAACGGATGCGAATAAGATTGCTAAAGTCTCACCAGCAGCAGGTGTATTTGGGACAAAGTCCGACTTGGGCTCTTCCTTTGCCGTAGATCCCATTTCAACTCTCTTGACCGGTGCATACTTACTACCTGGACGGAAAATCTTAGTCGTCATAGTTTTATCCGGCGAATTGTACATCCCAAAGACATCTGCCAATGCTTCCTTGGTATTGATAGTCACAGTCGGTTCCGGGACACTCAAACCCAAGCCCAAACTCCTCCTGCTACCATAATGTTTGGCGGATGATTTTTCAACGGGCGCGTCTCCATCATCAGACAAAGATGATGTCGATGCTGAGGATTGGGAAGATATCGATCTCTGGAGTTCGCTAGGATGAGGTGGTCCCCATTTCTTGCCAAGGAGACCCATAGAACGCGCTCGTGCTTCGTGGTTGCTATATTCAACACCATCGGAGAATAATAGGGGAAGAGAGAACCGCAGCTTCTCTGGTCGCTTGCCAGGGGCGGGAGGCGCGAGCATATGGGCGTATGGCGATGATGATGGTGGCGCTGATATGGGCTGAGTTGGGGCATTGTTGGTGCTCTGAGATGGTAGTTTCGTTGAGGTGGAAGAGGACGTGAATGATGATGGGCGTCGAGCCTGAAATTCACGATAGCGAGTCTTCAGCTTCTCTAAGGGTCTGACCTGCCGTTTGATCCCCTTTCGATAAATCGTGTCTGCGTCTGAGAATCTATACAAGTTGATTAGATACATCTCATCGCAGAGCAACGGATCCTCTCACCTCCCATCCTGCTCAAGCACGCTGGCAAACTCCTCATACAATATTGCATAGGCCGTGCCGATCTCCTTTTTCAACAAGTAACCATACACGCTAGCAGGAGTCCCTTTCTCGATATTCTTCGCGTACAGCATCCATATCTTGAGATACCTCAAATCGGTCTTGTACGCAACGTCGTCCTTGAATTTACGCGTGGCCTCTTCGAGAACGGGTATTAAACCTGAGTTTGCCTTGTCATTGGGATAATTGTGGATAATCCATTGAACGTATTCGTGATAAGCTGCGAGTGGGTCCTCTTCTTCTGCCAATGCGGTCGCTATGCGCTTTTGATGCGCTAGTCGTTCTTGCGCCAGTCGGTCGGCCATCTCAGAGTCATAGATTCTGCTGCTGTGGGATTCCAGTGATGAACATGTCGCGTGGTCATGTGGCCGCGTCTCAATGACCGTGGGAACTTCAGGCAGCGCTCAGTATGGGCAATGCCAGTACGAGCCGAGCTCATTACCCGCGACTCACTCAGTCAAACTATCAATAGAGATGACCGGGCAAGACTTGATCGCGTCGAGAATACACCTCAAATTCCAATCCATCTTGATATCGTTTCAAGTTATTTGTGAGCTGCTGGCTGCGAACGTAGCCCAACCGCCTGCACCACCAGTACTGGAGGCGCACAGACGCGCTCACACAACGCACGTAGTATGATGTATGTTTCAGCGTTTCCGAGCGCCAAAGGAACAATTTGGAAGCGAAACATATAAGAGGACAGCGTATCACTGTGGATCTCATCAGTTTGACTTTGCTTTCCAATGGCTCAACGCACCCTGCGAATACTTCTCCCTTCCCTCGCCCTGGCGATCTGTGGTGAGTTTCTACCTAGATCTCATTCTACGATAATCCCGGTCTGACAAACATCGTTTATGAAGCCAATGCCGCAACCTTCACCGTCTTTGACGTGTTACCCACCGGCGCCTCACTGCCTTCCATATCTTTAAGTCCTCTTGGTGTCGGCAGTGATGGCGCAACCACCTACGATTACGTAGAAGTTGACACTGCAGAAGTCGTGTCTGACGCAACTATCACAATAACAAGATCCATCCCCCCGGCCACTTTCCACGGTAAACATCTCGTTAACGATGCTTCAATCTCGTCTAAATTCTTGTATCTCTTTTTCATATAGCCACATTTATCGCTGACTCTACTAGAAACTACAATTCACTCGCACCTGGGCCAACCAGCCCCGTCGGCATTGTCTCAAACTGCACATGGGGGGCTGACGGCGAAGGGACATGTATCGCTGTACTCGTCGACGAGCAATTACACTCCACAGAAACGCAAACGGTCACGGGACAAGCTGTACCCATATACACCGTGACAGTAGACGGTTCAGTTGGTAGTGGAAGTCCGACACACACCACAATCACCCCCACTGGTGCAGGTACATTGACAAACCCTCCGCCTGCCAACCAGTCAAATGCTGCGATTGGCCGTAGCGCAGGGCTTTACATTGGGAGCGCTTTTGCGGTTGTTCTAGGGCTCTTATTCTAGGTGTCCGGCTAGACTGGCTGGTATTTTAGACTGTAACGTAAACCCCTTTGCATCAAATTCTCGGGTCGCAGCTTATGTTCTTCAGGCTTGCAAAAATGTAGCCAACTTGTAGATATTAACGCCGCGGCGCCAATGGCGTCGTTGACATGTACGTTTCTCCGAGATTAGCGTATTTGGACGAGGATTTCACGAAGTCGTTTGTCTTCACGACACGACGCACGTATCTACGTGGGCGCTATTGGAAGTAGCGTCAACCTGAGTTGGGCATATCACCGCGGCTCCGAGGACTTGTTTGGTCATAGACTGCAACACTTGTTCTCTTCCGATACGCGAACCTAGGCTGGTTACTAGTTTACTAGCCTAACTCGAACCGTCCTTGTTCTCGTCGACCATACGACCAATCATTTCATTGAGGTTATGATAGCCACCTGTATACTGATAGTAACTCGTGATCGAAGGGACTGGTGTCCCTGCGGTCGTTCTGCTCCTTTCGTTCTAGGTGTCTGGCCCACCCTGGACGGTTCTCATGACATACTCTAGGGAGTATCTCTTGAACTTCCGACCTACAAACCTGTTCATCTCCAGAATCAGAATACGTCATTGAAGTCGCGCACGGCGTTGTTTATCACACTTATTCACACTGACAAATTCCCCTATGATAGGCCGCGCCGCCAATAAAGTGATGGTTGGGCGCTGGTACACCTCTGGTTCAGCCAAAATGCAGAATCTCTCGATACAAGACAATGTGACGACGAGGAAGCCCGGTTGCATTGACAGAGTTGCTCTCTGACTGTTAGGATCAATACTCTGTTCCTATGGACCGAGACGAGTTACCCCATCCACCCCGCTGCGACACTTTCTGCCCAACTATCTGTCACCTCCCCTATTGTTTTGTAATCTATCACCTCTGGCGTTTTGGGCCGGAAAGCAACCAAGGTGCTACCCAAATACGTCAGGTATGTCTTGTTTCTCAAGCGCTCAATCTGGCGCTCAATCTGGCCATTCCGATATTTTATCGCTCTTCATCTCACCGTTGATCGCTTTCTAGGAGATCCTAAGTAACTAACCCATACTTCATTTCATGGATATATATAGACCCCTGATAATTTTCTTGAGCGGGCGGTCCTCGTCTCCACATCTAGTTGGAAGCATCTGTCAATCACTCGATCAGCGCTGTGTCTTGACTACCCGAACTCGAGATTAATTGCCGCGAGTGCATTGCCGCCGTGATGTTTCCTCGCATTTGCTGTCACTATTAATCGAGGCAGCAGCCGTCAATGATACCCAGTTACCTGCATATGCTATGTAGTATGACTCAGTTGCTATACGATTAACGAGTATTTCAACAGACTGCGAGCAAGATAAAAAGCGACTTCGGGGTAAATTCAACTCAGTTTCCTCTGCAATGGCCTGTAACATGCGACTAATCCTTTCTTCTTTAATTCTAGCGACTCTTAGTGAGTTCTCGTCTAGCGCTGATCCATGTTTTGGTCTGATAGACGTACAATAGCAAACGCTGCACCTGCTACCTTCACCGTCTTCGACATAGAACCTACTGGTGCGGCGCTACCATTGCTAAAGCCACTCGGTGATGGTATCGTGTCCTTCAAGCCGCTTGGCGTTGGCAGGGATGGCGCTACAACCTACGAACGCATACAATTCTTCACTGTTTCCGGCATATCCGCCAACCCAACGACGACAGTAACTGCTGTCCCGGACCCTGTACACGGTAGGTGCCGATTTGAATAAGTTCATGTTTCTTAGCATTCATATTTTTCTTTCATTATTCAGCCACATTCGTAGCCGATTCATCTCATAATCGTGTTATTATGGATAAACAGCACTTTGTCCCTGCTCAGGCAATAGATTGCTCATGGGGGACAAACGGCCGTGGATCTTGCGTCGCTGAAGTCACCCAACCACTGCCATTGACGACAGTGTACTCGGGCAATATCGTACCAATATTCACGTTGACTATTGACAATGCCGCAGCTGCAACACCTACCTCTCTAGGCGGCGGTGGCGGTCCCGCCTCCCCGGCTAGCGGTAGTCCTGCCTCTCCAGGTAGTGGTAGTCCTGCCTCTCCAGGTAGTGGTAGTCCTGCCTCTCCAGGTAGCGGTAGTCCTGCCTCTCCAGGTAGTGGTGGGAGTCCTGTCAGTCCGGGTAACGGAAGTAGCACGGGCAGCACGGCTACATCGACTAGCCCGCCAACTTCCACTCAGTCAAATGCTGCTAGTATTCAAGGTCCACCGGTATACATTGGAGCGATTCTAGCATCGATTTTCAGTCTTGCATTATAAGCGGTCAGCCAGACTGCTCGTAACTTAGCCCGTGGCATTTCTGGATAAAACACATGTCCTGCCTTGGTCCTGCTCTTCAAAAAACCATTGATGTGCTTTTCAATATTGTAGTGCCTCCTTAAAATGGGATGCTTTCTGTCATCCATCTTTTCCCTTACTTGTAACCTCCTTCATTTCGTGGGCCATGTGTTCGTAATACGCCAAAAATCAGTAGCTAATGGTAGTTTACTCGATGTATCTATATGAGGGAGAAATCCTTCAATTTGATATTTTTCTGGATGTTCCATTTGTTTTGACTTTCGAATTCGTAGTCTAGATAAAGTGACCATTCGAAATTCTATGATACTTTCAACCACTTTTCAACCGCTACAATGTTTTCTGAGATTGTTGAGCGCGGGCAATGAATATACCTCAGACTGCCTAACCACAGTACACGGATTTCTGCCAGCGTAGACGTCTTCGAACTACCAACAATTACTACACGGCCATAATATGCTTTGCAGGGGCTTTGTCAGGATACATGGCCGATCTCTTCTTAAACAAAGTTCTTCCCTATAAACAACAAATAACCGTTCACCGCTCGGCCCTTGAGGGATAAGAGGCTAGTCGTAGCTACTACTACGTACTAATTTGACTCTGACGCTTTCTACTTGATATTACAGCGCTGTTTGATAACTTCTTTGCAGTTATGATCCAGATCCAGAGTACTAATCACCAATAAGTCCCAGGTCATCTACATTCAGAGCCTTCATAGGTTCTATCGCACATCGACGACAACCCAGATCAGTTTCTCAGCATTAATCACGGAGAATCCTCTCAGTCGCTCTCAGGGTGTGCATAACAGCAATACAAAACGCGAGTCATGTCTAAGGTACCATCAGCATGTTGTTCCGTTCTCAGTGGCCATAAAATTGTAGATTTCTCATACATAAGCGTGTAGCACAGAAGAATTTACAGCTTCATCAAAAGTATGGTTTTTACCTCGTTGCGAGTTATTCTCGCCTCCCTCTCCCTGGTCCTCTGTGGTGAGTTAACATTTAGCCTTGGTACTGCCCTTCACATGGTCTCAGTGATGAGTCTAATCAGCCAACGCCGCAATCTTCACCGTCTTCGATGTGACTCCTACCGACGACAATGGAGAGGCAGTACCTTTACCTTCAATATCCCTTAGTCCGCTTGGTGTTGGTAACGATGGCGCTACCACATATGATATTGCCCAAACCATTGAACCTACGCAAACTGCCCATGGTAAAGTCTACATTCTGGAGTTTTTCCGCCTATGCCCATGTCTACATTCGCTTGTTTAGCCACGATTGTAGCCGATGATACCAGATTTCACCTCGCCGCCGATACACCTTTTCCACTTCAGATGGATTGTTCATGGGCGGCAAGCGGTGCAACTGAAGGGACATGTGTTGCTGTTCAAGGTGATGAGCAAACGACCATTACACAGACAATGACGGGCCGCGTCGTACCAATATTCACAGTGACAGTGGATAATACTGGTAGTGGTACGCTGACCTCTACAAGTGGGGGTAGCACGAACACAGCGACGGTGGATACTCTTAGCAGCGGTACACCGACCTCCACAAACGGGGGTAACACGAACACAGCGACAAACTCTCCCCCTGCCAATCAGTCAAACGCAGCATCCTACCATCGCTCAGCGGTTTACTTTGGAAGCTTTCTTCCTGTTGTCCTTGGGCTTCTATTCTTAGTCTGAGTAATTTTATAACTAGAGTGATGTAACCCACGTTCCTTCATACCTTCCTTTAAGCGATACCACCCAGCAATCCTGCGGATCAGATTGGACCAATAACTAGTTTGTTTGGATTTTAAACTCTGGTATTCCCAATGTGCTTGCTGAACCTCCACTAATGGCCTTTAAGCCTTATGAATGACTCTGATATTCATCCTCCTCTTGCATGTCCTACCTCTGCTTCTGTGGGTTATCCACTGCAGATACGACGCCGTTCACTAGCAGTGCTACCCATATTCACGCTGACTGGATTTGAAAGTGATCCCGAAAGCGGAACAACTTGTCACTTGAGTCAGGCGTGTCCTAACGTTGCGTACCCCCACATGAAACGATTAAGCTTGATATTCACCAATGGATGTCATAACCTGGATACCTTGATCGTAATTGGAATGTCAATTATTTTGTAAATGGATGTACATTAGATGTTCTTCAAGAGAAGTAAAGCGACATGCACCAAGACGAGAATCATTGCCTAACTCCGATAGACTTTTGGGGCAGGGATAAGCCCAAGTAGTCCAAACACCAACGCGTACAGACATGATGCTGGACGAGACAAATGAAACCCCATGAACCCGGTATTACGGAGCATAGTAACAGTGCACGTACATCCAATCACACCTTTGATATATCCAAGACTTGAGTACTGGCCAAGTGTTTGTACAAGTAATAGCCAGCCCACAACGATCGACGTTGTCAGCACCTGCAGCATGGTCTGTGAATTAGCAGCTCGAGACAAAATGAATGAGAGGGTACTTGCTGGAATAACCTTCGACAAAACTCCAGACTGCCGCCATGATCGGTACTGGGCATTAGGTACGTAGGACTCGTTTTAGCATGTGATGAGAGACATAGACATGGGCGGACACATACGTCTGGATCAATACCCCGAATTAAAGGTAGCATCAGGATGTAGATGAATAACAAGATAGTCGTGAAACCGAGGGCTATCGTCGTAAGCGCGGTCGTCCTACACAAGTCATTCGAGCGTTACACCGGGATGCTACTCGTCAATACGCCATTACAAGAAGAAAGAAAGTGCAAACCTCACCGTGCCCATCCGTGCGAGTCGCCAGCTACTCTCAAAAACTCGTGCAATGTACCGAGGAAGTAAGTTCCCGCTGCCCCAGGAATTATAAACTTGAGTTGTCGCATAGTGTGATGTGAGGCCATAGCTGATTCAGCGTCGTGGTCCTGGAAGTACAAGGAGTAATGGGAATGTTATTTAAGCGTCAGCCCCGACAGATGCTGCGACGTTGAGTTTCAACCTTGACCTTAAATTCGCTGCCTCTGAGTCTTTTCGACACAGAATTTGGTGATCGTCTGTCTTGGGGTCACCCCAGTTTCACATGCCTCACTTCTACGGCCACGTGGAACATCTCTTCGATTTATTTGCCGACTACTGGTAGAACATACATCATACGAGTACTATGAATACAAGAAATCCAAGTCCCGTTTTTGCAGATACATAGAAACAATTCATAGTTTGGCAGAAGATTCTTCGGATACTTTTACAACCCTACAGTAGGCCATCAGCATCAGATTTCGGCGGCGAAGGCCAAAGGCAATAGTACGTACAGTTTACCCGTATTTCCTCCGCTGAAAAGCATAGGAAGCGCAGTAGGAGCTTGTTCCAGACCCTCTACAATGTGGAACTTGCGTTTGATCGAGCCGTCCGACAGCCCTTTTGATAGTGCGGCTCTCGCTTCGGGATACCGCTGTGCGTAATCGAAACTAAAAACAACGAATCAAGGACCTGTAATGTGACACAATAGAGCAGAAGTGTAGGACAAACACGATGAAGCCCTGGATACTCGCGCGTTGAGAAATGAGAGTCAGATAGTTGGAAATGCCACGGGGTTTCACGTCGTTGTAGGCCGAGATTGCACCTGGTGTAGATATGTCAGCTCGGCTTCCACGAAATCCAAGTTAGAACATACCACATAGAACAATTCTTGCTCCTTGATTTAGTCGCGTCAAAGCTATGTCCAGAATCTCCCCTATCAGCCTGATATCAGTTTCGCCTCGTAAAAATAGAACAATCGCTTACCGCCAACGTTGTCGAAGAAGACGTCTAAATAACCCATCCGCTTCAGTTCCTCTCTGAATGTCGGGCTCTTGTAGTTAAATGCTCCATCAACGCCGAGTTCTTTTGTTAGCCACTCGCACTTGTCGGGACTACCAGCGATACCGTAAACCTTTGCACCAAGCTTCTTGCCGAGTTGGCACACTATGGCACCAACGGAGCCAGCTGCACCAGAAACGAGCAGCGTTTCTCCGGGCTTGATCTTCCCAACATCTTTAAGGCCCTGTCAAGTGTCTGTAAGTAATGCTTCACGAAGTGTAAACAGAATACCCACGAAATAAGCAGTGAGTCCAGATGAGCCCAATGTATTGAGGTAATCCAATAGCTGAATGCCAGGATAGAGCCTATGAACATGCTCAAGTCAGTTTACGAATCGACACGTAGAGCCAAAGCTTACTCCAGAGTAGTTAAATCTTTGTCTTTCATGACAGCATATTCCGTCCAACCTAGTCGTAAGTTAGACGATGGCAAGAAACTCTTGAATGAATAGAACCATGCTCACCGAACGGCCCAGTAACGTTATCGCCGGCTTTAAATTTGCTGCCGGGACCTGCTTGAAGGACGATACCTAAACCAAGGGCACGCATTGTCTGCAAATTCAGCGCGTCAACCCTACGAGCCCTTATCTTGTACCCCTTCACATAGACGATGCACCCCGCTATAGTTAAACCGAACCAAAACTCACCTCACCAATCTTAACAGGGGGTAAATAACTCCTCGCGTCTCGCAAATATCCTCTCATCGCTGGATCAAGTGAAAGCCATGTCACCTGAACCAGAGCCTCGCCATTGCCCGGTGAAAGATCGAATGGCAACGTTTCCGTGCGGAAGGTATTTGACACAATGTCTGCGACCGGTCGTTCGTTTAGAACAATGCGCCTATATTGTGATGGTGCCATCTAGGTTTTCTGAGCAGTTTGGGGTAAGGCGGGTTTGGTTGAAAGAGGTGTACGCTTGTTGCAATTGGAAGAGAAAGGTATGAAGACTTTCGCTGGTTTATAGCTGACGTTGGGGCCTGTGTAGCTTAGCGAGCATTTCGGGTCGGTACTTTATCAAGACCGAGATTAGTTAGCGAAGTTGATAGAACTTGAACCTCACAATGATGAGGATGTAAAGAGGTTTACCGGCAAGCTCGTTCCCGGAGCCGAATCTCCTTGGTCAGCAACGCACTTGAATACGACGATCATCCAGCGCAACATAAGCCGAAAAATATGGAATTTGATAAAGTTACTAATACCAGCATATGAAATCGAATCTAGTTCACCTCTTTGCTAACGCAATTACTACTGACATTGATGAGACATAATTTAGTTTGTACCATTTTATGGAAGAGAGTGCTCCATTTCTGCAATGGGTTGCTTATTGGTCGAATCAGCTATCGATATCCGGTGGTCAGAATGTGAGTGCTGATCTTGCGCATCTCCGCTTCTACGGTGGTTCTTGTGAACGGAAATGTACTCAAGTGTCGCTCTGGGCAGGACTTCAAATGACACAATCGGTCACCTTTTCAACTCAAACCCAACCCAAGAAAAACTTACCTCGATCTGAATCAGTCAGCATCATCTCGTACACGAATACTGCTAGAAGCATTGCCGGTATACTCGTCAGGGCTGCGATGGCGGCGTACTTTCCACCGCTCGCTGAATGGTATGACGAGTCAGCTCTTGTACTATTTACTCTGACTGATCCATCGCGTACCTCTCATACCATAGATCGTCATCGCGGCGAATCTACCACCAAGGTCTCGGGCAGAATTAGCAGCCACTGCGGAATAAGCATGTCAAACCCGACGTCAAGCGAATGATAATCGCGTACATACGTCCTGGTGTGGAGAAGCCCCAGATAGCAATAGCACTTCAGAAGGTCCCACTGTCAGCCTAGCACCACGAATCTCAGCAGAAAAACCTACTATGCAAAGCTGATCGCCCAAGGAGCTGCTTGGGGAGGAATAATGATATTCGTCGGGTCGATGCACCCCCAAATTGAAAGCCCAAGCATGAAATCCTTCATCACAGATAACTCATCGCTCGAGCTCAAACCATTCGCATACAACCGAGACTCACTGTTACGAATTCATTGATGAACGTGAACCCAAGATGTGTTCCAGGTGGAGCGTACAATCCAAAAATTCCAGCCGTGCCTAGAGGGGTGAATTGTATCGCCTCCAGTTTTCCCGCGGCCGCAAGCGCTGTCTCTGCTAAATGAATCGGGTCCCTCCATTGTGCATATACCAGCAAACATGCAATGTATCCCCCCAGGATTTGGGAGAGGATATACCTCGCCGCCTTCAGCGGAGGGAACCCTCTGTATACGACCTGTGCGACAGTCACGCACGGATTGAAGTGGCCCCCTGAGGTAGCACTACACACTCCGAGCGCTAGCAAGATGCCAAATGCGTATGCAAACCCGATCCCCTGCAATGCTAGGCCACCATCAAGATATAGTTACACGTAACTCCAAATAGCACTTACAGCCGATATGCTCAATCTCCAGAATGTCCCCCACGACATACGACGCCGTTGCGCCAACGCCTGTGCACGCGGTATGTCCTCCGACTAGTAAGACCAGAGTTTCGTTGGCTCACCTGCCCATGTATAAAAGAAGACGCCCAGCTAGTTTAACGAGTCAGCCTACCGCCCTTACTTCATTATGGAGACAGACCGACTTACAGCCTCTGCGAAACATTCAATAAACCAATGAACTGGCTTGGAATGGCGGGTTCTCTCCCATGATGCGAAGAAACCCTTTCGTGGCAGAATGTCCCCACTGTACACAACTGGCGAAGAACCGTTTGACATCGCGATGGCAGATCCTATCCAATCAACTGATAGAGGTCTAGCGTCGTATTCGAGATTGCGAGGCTACCTTTTGGAAAGGCTTTTTAAGTGGGTAGGTAGAGGCCGTTTCACGGATCTACCACAGGGCTAGCCAGACCGATACCACGTACTTTTATACATTGAAAGTTGATCGAGTGGGCTCAAAAACAATCCATATGCCTACATTTGGGTGCTTTGTTCCCTTGAGATCGCATCACGTTCCTCCTGCGCACGAGGAGATGTGGGGGAGAATTGCAACCGATTCTTCATAATATCTGCTTTTGGTAGGAGGAAATGTTTTGATCAGGTACAAGATGTCGTATAGAAGGTCAGCGCGTGTTCACATGTAGCGGAAGTAACTTTCTCCGACTAAACAATCAAAAGTACTGGCAGGGCTGTGGATGACATAGATAAATCGATAACGGTGCATAACATTTTTTTCTAGCTCGCGCGTACGAACGAGGATGGTGCAGTTGTAATTAGCGAAACAATGCACTCGTCGGGTCCTTCAGTATTGGCGCTGACTCTGCTGACCCACTTTCTTCGAGTCTTGGCAGATGTTGCGCTCGTCTACATAGGGAATGGGCGGGAAACTATACTGGTTACCATCATATTGAAGCTTCAACGCTGGCGCCACTGTTATGGATAGTTATTAATACATACCCACAGTAGCAGGAAGCTGGGCGTCCGATTTCAAATTACTTCAAGTGTGGGTTTGCGAGTAGTTCCGAAGTCAGGAAATTATTACAAGCACCCCGGTGACTTGTAAAGATGTAATCCCTGGCATCGCGTTGTAAATATATCGAAGGGGGCGAGTCAGCCTCAAACTGCAGGCTAACTCAAGCCGTCTCTAGGACGTAAGTGAACTACAGCGGAGCTTAGTATATTAGCTGGTGGCAGTGGCTTGTCGGCACGGGCTCTGGAGTCTGTGCTAATCTCATGACAAGGTAGTTCGCTTTTAAGTCTTAAGACTTCAGATCATGGCGGAAGAACTTGAGTCACAGCCTATCGATCACGAAGGGAAGCAATATATGGCATGGCAATATGTAGGTTGTATGGATTGTACAAAACATGAACTGTAATCGACTTCAAAGAACGATCCAGGGTATTTAACAATTAATAGACTAATCCATCCCAAGTGGCAGAGTCCGAGGACTCCAAGCTGATAGCTTGATGCTCTAGTTATCGTCCTTATTCCATGCCCAGGGTTTCCAAGCAGCTTATGCGGATGAGCAACAGTGAATAGCACCTAGACCCTGTAGCGGGCTCAATCAGAGGGTAGGATCGTTAACATACGACTCGTATGTTAACGATCCTACCCACTGAAGTACTAAGTATCTCACCCTGCGCTTCGGGAGCGCAGGGAGAAAAGTACTTGTTAATGTGCTTCAACGAGTCTAGATACGCTGTTTAATCAACATGTAGCTGGGACTCCATTGGTACGAGGAAATTCTACAACGCTGAGGGTAAGTAACCCCTATTCTTGACGTAAAATGCTGCCCACGTGTCTGGGTGATCTGGCTCCTGCGATCATGATCTGACGGTACCGCCCTCACTTTCAAGTTGATGGTTTTGATGGTTTACCATCGCAAACATCTACGAAGATATCGGGCTGGTTGCCAAGGAAGCACTACAATATCCCACTCACTGCTCTGTCGTATGGGTTGAAGAGGATCGCTTACGTCTCAATGTGAGCCGAATTGACGGGGCCACCGACACTCTCCCGCGGGTTGGTTTTCTCTGAGTATGCTGGCCATGAATGTAGCAGAGCCAGTAGCAATACAGCATAACGCGCCATCTTCATGCATCTGTAGCAGCAGGTCTCATCGGCTGTATATCGAGCGGTATCAAGAAATGATAGAATACGCAGTCGTTACGCGCTCTAATAAAAGGCATTTTGGCAAGTATTCGAACTTAGAGTCTTATAAAAGCTTCAAGCCGCCACGGAAGCTTGAAGTCTCAACAATCCACACCATGCTACAGTTAATTCCATCTTTCTTCATCCTGGTGATGCATGGTCAGTTTTCATTCAGTGTGTCTATGTCTGACCGATCTATATTAATGACAGCTCACGCTGCAACTTTCACTCTTTTTTGACGTGGAACCTACTGGCGCCTCGCAACCCGGTCCATCTTTGTCCCTATCTCTTAGTCCTCTTGGAACTGGCAGTGATGGGTCTACGACGTACGATCTTGTACAAGGCCAAACTGGCGGTGTCTTTTCTGACGCAACAACGACAATTACTGCTACTGCTTTCACTCTTCATGGTGAATATCCAACCCGGCATGCTCCCGTCATAACTCTTCCTTACATTTACATCATTTAGCCACACTTGTAGTTGGTGCTACTGGATTTCATCTATCCGCCGACTCGCAGAAAGGTGCCGCCCTCTCCGGTGTTGGCCTGGCGGACTGTTCATGGGGAACGAGCGGCACTGACGGGACTGTATCGATGCGATCATCGAGCCGTCTACGACATTGACTGCAGAGGTTTTGGGACAAGTCACACCCGTTTTCACATTGACTGTGAGCGATTCTGCCACTGGGACGTCTCCAACTATCCCCACTAGTATGGCATCAAATTCTGCGATTAGACACGGGTCAGCGCTTTACCTTGGAAGTGTTCTTGTAGCCGTCATCGGTCTTTTGGTTTTGATTTTCTGAGTGTATCTTCTAAGTATGTTGTGTCAATAATTTACCTTTATGTAGTATGCTGTTCGTTTACTCGTAGGTTGTTCAAAAGTGACTCACCGTCTACGATTGTAGAAATCATCAGGATTTTGTGAGGTTCGTAGATTATCAAGGCAACATGGACCAACGGATAGACATCTAGCAGAATCAGTTCCAGGCAATTGTCCCACCTGGTTAGTATTCTACTGGTGCAATCGGGATCTGCAAGACGCAACTTAAGCTGATTACCTGACTTCCTAGACGTAAGTAGACTTAGCGCCCTGTTCAGCGAAGCGGCTTTCTACTTGCTACTATATGCTCATCACCTCTGTGTAAGATGTTTTCATACTATGGTATATGATATCATGCCATTGCTAGATCTCAAAATCCGATTCAATGGGGGTCCCTGGACACCGCATGCTCTTATGTAGCTCAGTCATGCCCTGATGCTTTGGTGTTTCGGAAACGCTTGTAGACTCCGTGATGTGGTACAATGCGACCAGTCCCGCACATCTCGCGCATCTGAACGGAAACGGAGAGTTATTTACTGACAGCCACGTTATTTGCCTCGGAATCCAACTTGATGGTTTGCTCCATCGGTCAACAGTTTTTGCATCTCGTAACGCTTCCGAGACTTATGCCAGGTAGATGTGTTGAATACGGCGGTCGATCATCGATACGGACCATTGCGGTGATTCTCGGCCATTGAAGCTTGAAGTTCTGTGGTATCAATTGACTATCAATTAGCTGTGTAATCTCGCCGTTTTTAAATTTTAGATTCATAGGAGAGGATCCCAAGGAAGAGTTTGCCATAGATAGTTGGACTTCAAGAAAGCAAGTCGCGCTAACAGTAAGTGCCTACCGAAAATCACTTATCCAAATCAGACATGATGATGTTCTCCATTCTTGATGTCAAGGCCCAAGCACATCAGTTTGGGCGCTGCCTGGAAGCTCAAACATGAGGTCAACCACAGAATTATTCCTACTGCCGCATATTCCTGCCTACTGAAGAATTGTCTGAATCAGCGCATGTGAGAATTTATTGAAGAACTTACTCCGGCGACGGCCTTGAGGCCATCACCTTGACCTTGACCCCGTAAGTCAAATTGAAAGTCCGTTCCACGATGCAGAAGTAGGCTCTATCACACTGCAAATATGTCGTTGGTTCCATGACGATACTGAATGGTGCAAGGAATACAGGGAAACGTTGTACATGCTCTATGGAAGTAAAAATGGACAATGAGAGTGTTTGCAACGGAGGGCATTGGTTGTGGCAAACAAACGGGGTGGCAGGGGTCATGGTGGTCTGAGAGTATGAGATTCCCGCGACCACCCATTTGTATTCGAGCATCGTAACCCCCGCTGTTTCTAACTTACAGTGCAGCCCTCTCCTCCATTCTGCCGCCCACATCCCGAGACTCTTGCAGTCCATTGGCGCACGGACCCTCAAACGACGACGAGACGACCACTCGCATCTTTGGTTTCTGCGTAATCTCTTCGTTTCCTTGCGACCAGCTCGCTTTCATCCACTTAGTCTCGTTTATATTTCTCTTTTCAATTTCTGTCAGCTTCACGGTATATTTTGAACAACAACTTCATGGCGACTACTGTTCGACAACCCAAACCTACCAGGAAAGGGCCTACAGATAATACTCGGTATGTCTTTGGTTGCTATTACATGGGGACTTATCATTGACTTTGAGATATGCTAGCCGTCCGCCAGCCTGGTCAACAGGAGCGCGGGCTTCTCCGACTTTTACGCCTCCGGCGAACTACACTCGTCCCACACGCACGGTTACACCCTCAAATCAAGGTGCGCCAGCTCCGATTCTCATGCATCGGCGGAATGTTGCATCCTGATAACCTTGTAGACCGTGTCCTTCAGAGTCTTGCTGGTTTGACTGTATGCCCTTTATTTAGAACAAGCTTTCAGTGTCCTTAACTCGCTGGCAGGGCACTACGATCACCCTTTCCACTAAAACCGGCCAACGATATGAGGGTGTCATCGCTTCAACAAACGGCGAAGGGGATACAACTGGCATCACTTTGAAAGATGTTAAGGAGCTAACCAATCCAGGCGCACCCCTTAAGGACACGCACTTTATCGCTTCCACCAATATCGATACCTGGACTTCGGGTCCGGCTGATTCGAAACCTACAACTAACGGGGACTGTACGTTAGCTTTCTGTCTTCACTAAACTACACTGGCTTCATCCCATACGCTAGCTTTCAAGACCGACGTTGACATCTCCCAGAAGAGCCAGGCTCCGAAACACCGAGAATTACAAGCGTGGAAGCCATCAGCCGACGTTCCGGAGACAAATCTAGGCCTGCAAAGTGGTCTTGGTGACGAGCGTACTTTCGGCGTGGGTGCAAACGGCGGTTGGGACCAGTTTGCCGTCAACGAACAGCTTTATGGCGTCAAGACGCAATTCGACGAGGAACTGTACACAACAAAACTCGATCGGTCTGCTGCTGACTTCAAAGAGCGAGAGCGCAAGGCACAGCGTATTGCCAATGAGATCTTGGGTGTATGGCGGATTGTAATTCTGCGGTATAATTGTACATTCTGAAAATTGTCGATCTAGGCCGCTTCCAACAATCCACACATCGCGGAAGAAAGGAATCAAGCCGTGGATGATAGCGGTGCTAACGAGGAGGACAAGTGAGTTATTCGTTATAATCAATTCGTATATGTCAATATTCGCCGATGGCTTGACGACGATCTACTTTTTCCAGATATAGCACCGTTGTCCGCGGACAAAATGCATATATTCCGCCAGGCGCCAGAAAACAAGGCGTCACATCGCCTCCCGTAAACAATGCGGCGAAGGCTACTGAGATTCCCAAAGTTGCTATCAATGGCCCGGATGGTGCATCAATACCTCAGCAAGATCAGTCTACTCCTTCCAATTCGTCTAAAGCCCCATCCCCCGCCCCCTCGTCAACGAATTCGACTAACAAGGTCTGCGTTTTGTCTTCATCATGTGTCTGATAGGTGTGGCTTTGAAACTGACGATATTTATACGATAGCCTCCCGCTGACCCACTACCTGCATTCCGTGATTTTGTCACCAACGAGAAACAGCGGTTGACGCAGAAGAGACAGGCACTCGTCAAGAGCGAGATGGACAAGCGTATGGCAGAGCTCGTAAATTTCAGCAAGAGTTTCAAGGTATATGCGTTATTACGCTTCATCATCCTTTGATAGGTCTGTATCCTGACTGCTTCTTTTAGCTGAATAAACCCATTCCCGACGATCTTGTGCCGATCCTGGCTAAGGACGAAGAGAAGCAGAAAGCTATTCGGGAGAAGGCGACGAAAGATGCTGCTTCCGCTCAGGCTCGGGCTATTGGATCAGTGACGGCTGCTGGGTCAACGGCTGGTGCTCGTGCTCCAGTTCAGTCCTCAGCTAAAGTCCTTGAGGCACGCAAGGCCAATCCACCATCAACCGCCGCTGGCAATAAAACTACCACTGCCAATCCCACTTCTTCCTCGACAAACCAGCAGAAACCAGCCACCGCGACGACGAAGACCAACGGTACTGAGGTCACCACAACCAAGAAACCGATCAACATGTTCATCCAACCTATTCCGCCGTTCAAGGGGAACAAGAATCGCCCGCCTGCAACTGCAAACGCTACGCAACCAAATGGGAGCGCTCAGCAGCAGCCCTCTCAACCTTCAGCAGCAGCTCAGCCGCAGTCCGCTGTTCCCTCTGTCCCATTGTCGCCCACCAGTGCGAGCAATCGACTCAACGTCAACGCATCGTCTTTCCGACCCAATCCCAAAGCATCAGCGTTTACCCCCGTAAGTGCCATTTCATTCGGTGTCTATATGATTGGTGATTTCGGTTGATTATATATAGGGCGCACCTTCGACCACGGCCTCATCTGCTAGTCCAGCCTCCGCATCCGTCTCGCCCAAACCCAAGACCGATTCCGTGAGTTCTATCGTGCTCTGGACAGATCGTCGCAGTCTAACGTCCGGCCCAGACTCTTGTTACGCCCAATCCCTTCTTTGGAACACGACCTATCAAGAAAAATACGCCCGTGCATATCAAGGATGACTTCAATCCCTTTAAGCACAATAAAGTTGCCGAAGCCTCTACAGTATGTACGTATCTGAACCTCTTCATCCTCGATGAAGCACAGTTCTTATCAATACCTGAAGCTGCGTTGTGGCCGTACAACGGCAAGCGATACATGCAAATGTTCCCTCCTCCGCAACATCCGCCCCAACATTCACCAAACATGGCACCCCCTGGCCCTCCTCCCATGCCTCCTCCATCGTACGAAGAAGATTCGGCTGCTCAAGCCGCGGCGCGTGGGCAATACGTTTACGCCTATCCACCGTATGGTTATCCAGCTCAAGTGTGTACTCACATATTTGAATGCCCTGGACTTGGGGTAGACTGATTTGGATGTGTTAAGCCCATGATGCCTGGAATGGTGCCCCCGGCTCCTCCAGGTGCGTATGTACCTGGTCCATTCATGCAACCCATGCCGTATCCTCCCGGAATGCCGCCCCCAAGCGGTGAGTAGGTGGTTGCAACTTTGTATGCAAGATACTGATATGTGAAATTGCTTTAAGCTATGTATGCCTCTCCATCTATGGGTCAAATGCCACGTAAGATAATTCTGTGTCTATAAAGCTCTTTGCTGATGTAAGACTGCTAAGTAGCTCCTCAAGCGTATATGCCGCCGCCACCACCACCGGGGACATATCCACCACCTAACGGTGCTGGTCCGCGCCCGTCTATGCCTCCCACACCGATCCCTGCCCATGCCCACCCATACTATCACCAAAGTCCTCAACGTATGGATATGTCATTTGATCAGTATGCTGGGAAAATGTTTATGATGCATATGCCCACAGTGCAGCACGCAGTGCCTTATCCGATGATGATGCCACCGCCACCGGGTGCACCAAATATGCCCCCTCATCAGTATGAGCAGGGCCCGGCGCCGCCTGTGCAAATGGGTGGCCATGCGTAAGTCGTGCAAGTTGTGCGCATAGTTGATCAGTTCTTGGTTGCTTTCGGGTAGTTCCTTGCATGTCGATGGCTTTGTTGTTGCTGGGAGCCAGAGGTGGAAAGGCTGTTCCACCTCTGATTTCTTAGTCTTGCGTCTGTTGTATTTTGGGATTCATCACAGCTATTTCCGGGGGGGTCAATTGTGTATTGTACCTAGTCCTATTCTCCTTGTTGTGTGTGGATTCTGCAATACTACATACAGGCCAAGTTTTGGAGACGTGACTGGGGTGGCGACAAAGTGGCAGATGCAAGTGAAATTTGTATGTAATAGACCCAATCAGGCATTTACGTGTCGTGGCCCAAGCGGCTGATTCTTGGTAGGTTCCCAAGGGCCAAAGGGCGCGTCCTGCTCGATTTCTCGCTGTCCCTCTCCACCTTCGCTATCTATATGCCGGGGCGCGTCAGAATGCTCGGTGACGCCGACATACTAGGCGTTAACTGTCTCATTGCTGGCGACAGGTTCAGCAACCTGTTCCATGTTAGAGTTGGGAAGAGGTGCTCTGTTGCGGAGTTGAGGGCTGCCGTTTGCAGAGATGGGGGTGTGCGAGCCAGATTCCCAGATATCAGTGCGGAGGGTGTCGTTCTATGGAAGGTTTATGATATACCACAGGTTCTAGTTCCTCAAAACTTGAGGAATGTCAGCAGCCAGGCGTTGAAGAGCGTTGAAGCCAATGAGCCGTTCTACCTTGCCGATATCTTCCGGGATGCACCTGCAGAGGATTGCCTGCATGTCCTTGTCCAGCGGATACAGCATTTTGATGGTGAGCATTCCAAGGTGCTAGGCTTGGTAGACATTGCCTGAACCCTGTTAACATCTGTTTCCTAGCTGCTCCGCACAAGCCGCAGGAGACTGCAGATGCCTTCAGACAACCCTCGCCAAGTCGACTACAGCATACAAGTCTATTTAATACGGTATACGCCGCGCCTACCGGCCGTCCTCCAGTGCTCGCACTGAACGCCGATGCTTGGAATGTCCCGCCTGCTGTTCGGAGCACACCTGCTGGCTATCTGCAGCCGCGCTCAGCTAGTACATCCCCAAACCCGATGTCCTATAGCAGAGCTGTCGCTGGTCAGACGTTGAAGGCACCTCATGCAAGTTCAGTCGGTGATTGGGGCGCTGATGGTGCGGCTTCAAGCACACAACCTCCTGGTGTGCTACCCCGCCATCAAGGTATCATTCACCCCAATTTCCAGGCATGGGGTCCATCCCCGAATGTCGTTCGATCGGCTGCTTCATCTCCCGGAAGGTCAGGACCCTCCGCTCATCAAGAGCACTTGGAGAGAGCCATCTTTGAGCTCGTTGACGACGACAGTCATGAACATGTTAATAGCGCCGCTACTAGTCCAATGCATTCACCGACATCTATCTCTCGTACTAAGCCCTTTAATCGTGGGACGCAAGCATTCGATTCTCCGCCCATTACAACGAATTTCTACACACCTACGTCAAGCCCACAGTCTTTACCATTGCTATCGCACAACAATACCCCGCCTATATCACCACTCCGCAGCACTCCTTCATGCGGAAGTGTCTCCCCTGTAATTGAAACATCATCACCTTATCTGAGCATCTGGAGTTTACCATCCGATATCACGTCACCCACCTCACTGATTGCATACTTAAGACGACTAAAGTCTATTGCACGTTTCCACCTTATTAACCTGTTCCGCACTCGCATTGGTGGTCGGCAGGTATTCTGGCTTGAGTTTGCCAGTGCAACTGAAGCTGCACAAGTGCGCGATTTCCTGGCGGTCAAGAAAACCGCTACAGGCGAACTGGTTGAATGTCCTCTAGTTTCCGAAGAGCAGTATCAAGCCGCGCTCAATACCGCAGGTGACGGTGACAAATGGCCGAATCCTCATGGGTTGACTAACATACCTACTCGGCCATCTCAAGTAGTTGCTCCTCGTCTACCCGTGATGAACAAAGCGTCTGGACTCTCTATCATGTCGCAGATGCAGAAGCAGAAGCACCCAATGCCAATCTCTCAACCAGTCATGCCACCCCCTCCTCCTGGAATGCATCCACCGACTCAGGATGTCCATATAACGATTCACCCCGGGGTGCATCCTCCGCCCATCTCACCTCATAATTCTCGCCAGCATACCCTAGGCCCTCTTCACAATGGTTTACCTCAACAGTCATCTCAAACTAGTCCCTCACTGCTCCCCAAACAGAGCCAATACATGCTCTCTAGTCCGGAAAGGAGTTCAGGATTCCATGTCGATGATCATCCTCGTTCTATGGGTCTCCCCGTGAGAGTAGGCGGGAGGGCTCCGTCACCATCTGCACCTTTAGCTAACCGATTGGAAACGCTGCCCGAAGACACTGAAGCTTCAGAGTCTGATACGGAGGATACAGTTGAGCTACAGGATCCCGCAGATCTCCCTGCTCACGGTAGAGGTCCTCTCGTAGCTCTTCCAACCATCGGTAGGATTCCCGCTCAGAAGGACTCTGAGAGCGATGATCACTTCGAGCCAGGCAGCCCAAGCACGCCAACCAGTGCTCAGAAGGCAGGAAGAGTCAAGAAAAGCACCTCCACGCATATTATATCCCCAGCTTCCACCCCGAGTGCTAGACGCGCTAAATAAATCTCAGAATCAACAGAGGGAGCATGAACCATCCTTCGCATGTCAATCATAAAGTAACGTTTCTTCCTATTCTTCCTTTAGTTTGTATCGTATCACCAAGTCCAACCATAATCCTGCACACTTATAATCGTTTCCTCTAACTGTATTCGTCCAGATTCGATGTTCTCTGACTCGTATCCCCTCCTGCATATCTAATAACCCTGCTACATTATCTCCTCCAACCATATCGTGTTACTTAGATTACATTCTGGACATCGTTTGTCTTAATTCCGTCCTGAACTCAGGGCATAATGGTATTCTGGTTAATGTTGACGAGCATCACGTTGGTGTATAAATTACCGACGTTAGTTAGGGATGTACTGATAGATTGGAATGGATACAAATTATTTCCTACAGACGGGTATTCAATGGACTTATATATGCTAGACCAAAACGCCCCCCTAGGTAAAGGGTTGATGAACCATAACAAGTCTCTGCGTTTGACGGTTTGTGAGAGTGGAGAGATGGGCTAATTTGCTTCGTCCGAGGGAAACAATATACTAAGTAATATCAATACAGCGCTCCTTGTATACAGTACTCATGAATGTAAATCAATGCATAAGTTCTTAGCTCCGCTGACAAGAATTCGAATTCGCGGCATAGCATAGAAGGCCCATCATGGTTTGAGGTTGTCTAATTTAACCGTGTATGTGAACGAGGGTGCCTGTAGTGCATACCATTTGGTTAAGATAATATACCAAATAAATACTACCTACATTGGACCATACATCTTCCGATCCGTTACTTTGTTCGTAGTGACCATGTATATTATGGTTGAAATCTGAGAGGTGGAGGAGTTAGTGGGCGTCACGGAAGATGGGGAAACACGGACTGAATTCAAGGGGGAACACGCTAAGATCGCTGGTCTTGAAGACCGACAAACCATTTATTGGGTAGGAGGTTCCGCTGCTATGCTGAGGGAAAAAACGGGTATGTTATTGCGAACACGTTTCCCCATATTTTGAGGACGCACATTTCCATCGGTTCGAATGGCGAACTGGGCTATCGCATTAAGGGCGATATCGCTTGACTGTTTAGCTTTAGCGAGGACAAAGATATTCTTGTATTGGGCAGGGAACTGGTACGGTTCGTTTCCGTTATTTTTATACATGGGCATAGTTTGCTCAAATGAAGCCGTGTCTAATTAAGCCAGACATATGTCAATGTGTAGTTACTATACGTCTGGCGGGATAGAAGACTCACAAGTGTAGTTGGACCCATTCTGAGTATAGTTATTTGTTTCCGGATATTGGCCACTTGCAACAGCTTTCTTATACAGTGATACGACTTCCTGAACGTATTCAATATGGTGACCCTGGACGTCGCCCAAATTGATCTTGCCCGAGTGAGCAAAGAGCATGATGATTTCCCCTCCTTCTGCCTTGAAGCTAGGATTGACTACGGTCTCGCCTTGCTCATCGACGATGAACGGCTTGGCGCCAACACCGTATATGTACGCTTCTGCATTCCAAGTGACTATCTCCCCATTTCGTCTTGTGGCTGTCGTGTTCTGTCCAGTCGAGTGTGTAACTATCAAGGACGTTGAATGCATCGCTGAAGACCTAATTCAACACTGCACCTGGTGGCAAATGATGAGAACTTACTAGTGGAAGAAACTTGTATCAACTGATGGCCTAAGGTCGTTCTGGAGGTCGCGAGGAGCTGGGGTGGCCATTTCGTAGATAGGTGTGATTGAATACTGGTGTATGGTCGTATCACGACGGTCCTTTTATACATTTGAGGGCGAGCTTAGATGGGATAAATTATCAGCACAGAGGGGGGGAGCGATTTGTGGAGCGAAGAAATGGCCCGAAGGACGGGTTACTCCCCGGCAGTCGTGAGTTAATGCTACAGGATGGTCTCAAGATCGTCGAGCAGATGCGACCGAAACGCCGAGCGGAGTAACAAGTACAGCATATATGGCCATTTATATGATGGAGTCGCCGGGTTGACCTATAGAAACATAATGGTGTGCTTATGAGGAGAATCCTCATTGCTAGCCGTTGAACACAGCTTAGAACCCTACACACGGGACACCGGGTTGTTGGAGCATTTCCGGACTTCCTTGGATTTGTTCGCTTTCGAAAGAAATGGATTCCTAGCTTCACGAATAGTGCTCAGGTTACGGCGGTATTGACTATATTCGCTCGTTACTTCGAAAAGCTCGCCCAGATTGAGATCTAAACTGATGGACAAGCCGGCACTCCTATTGGGAGCTGAGTGAATAGGTCGGTTAAGGAGACTAGCCTCGAAGACGCAAATACACAGAACATGATCCTACTTGACGAAGTCTGTAGGGTGATTAATTGCGGATTGAATGAGGGCTCTGGTCCCAGTACCTTGTCGGAGGTATATCAATTTTCCAGCATCACCTGAGTTCGTTTGCATGATTGTACTTTCAACGTTGCCCAGCCCTTGGCCACGATCTCGCTTAGTTAAGTAGAAATCTTTAAGATGGATACTATGGTGGTCGTCGACAGTTCAGATTCAAGTATACTTATCACCTTTTTATGCGGGTCAACAATATTAATGCATCTAGTCATTCAGAAAAAAATGGGGGCTCACCAATAAGTGACCGATGCCATGTCTATTTTCAAGGGTTCGGAAGAATCCACCATAGAATTTAGATAGGCGTGTATAACACGACATATGCGCGTGTCCATATGACCGCAGTTCCGGGAATAACACGTCTAGCTCGCCCATGAAGCAGCCATTAAGAGAGCATCGCAAGGCTTGATAAGTCGTGAAGAGGACATAGATATGATTCATGTTGGTTACATTCAACCTGGGTCTAAACATTCGTCTAAGGCTGAAGTACGTACTGAGAAGTTGATGAAGCAAAATTTGTCAAGGTTGTCAGCTAGATAAGATAAGATCATCAAGAAATTCGAAGCCCGACAACCCTTTGCGCCGGTACCGGTATAAAGGCCCCTGTGGCTCTTTACCCTTGACCACCGAATGGATTCCTCACCTTACACACTTTCATCTCCATTTTCAGAGGTAGATAACCTCTCTGATTCAGACTGGCTAGATATCGCGAGCAACCGTGGATCTTCTATTGACAACGATGACTCGGGCAGCGACTTCGATCGTGACGACGAGCTGAGCTCGATGCCTCTTTCTCGCAGATCTTCCATGAGCTTGGGAAGCTCTCGCGATGGCGAGATAGATGCATGGGAAGGATTTGTGGACGAAGTAGATCATAATCCTCAAGAATTGGGACTAGTCGTACCTACTGCGGTCGATACCGAAAGGGAGTTAGTGGCCTCAGTGGATGTTTCAGAATCAACTAGTGTTGGCAGGGAGCTGGAAGATGATGAGGAGCTACGCGTCAAAGCAGCCCTTGATCAGAGTATGGTTAGTACGCTTAGTGCATCTAGGACCAGTTCTAGCGGCCTGAATGCCTCCACTACCACGGCGCACAATTCCCTACATGATCTGAGGCTTTCGTTTCCGGACCCCCTTACGAGCTCTCGGGACGAACTAACGGGATCATACGAACGTGTTTCTGAGGCGGATACCTCGCTGTCCACTCCGGAAGATAACACTGAGGCTGTTGCGGAGCCAGAAGCCGTACAAGTTCATCCCTCGGAGAAGCCACACAATGTGTACCTCCCTGAGAGCACTGTGAAATCCCAACTTATTCTCGATCGGCTCAATAATGTTAAGTTTGAAATTGTACTCTACGGCAACTCTTCGGAGATCAAGTGGACCTTTGTGGATATGCTACTGCAGAAGATGGCTGCGGGCGGTGGATGGATCACGATGGCCACCTCTCAGGATCATAGCACAAGTCGCTGGTTCTCCGTCGAGCAATTCGTCGCTGATAAGTACCAGCACACTAGTTGGATCGCCGTTCACGACCGAACGGGCGATGTTCCAACCGTAGGTGATTCCATTTTGATTTCAGGAGTATTAAATCCAAAGATTCCGTAGCCGAGTCCTTCCTTTATTCGAGCTCATTCATCACTAGCTATTATCTATCTTCCATCTTTTGTTCCGCCTGCGCTACCAAGGCACAATCTTTATCTCCCAGTATTTGTTCCGTTCCCGTCTTTGACAGACCCTATTGGGTCTGGCGATTTAGCCCGCCGAGCCGCTCAAGACACTTGGGATTTGCTGGATATTCCTAACAGTAAAGTCCTCCGGCTCAAAGGGAAGAACTACCCTGCTATTTTCGATAGCCAAGATATCTATGCTGCGGAACCCCGCTTCGTTTATCTCGCACTACAGCATCTGGTGAAGAAACCTTTACCAGGATTTTCCGTAGCTTTGTAAGTTTGTTATCTGCATGTGGACTTTGACCGCTGATCATCTGTCGTGGTATAGAATTACTGTGATATCATTGATCTTGGGTGTTATCATGAACTCCGTTTTCCGCACTTCGGCCCCGACGCCGACTATTCCTACGAACTTGTCCATTCGGCCTTCCGGACACCTCACTATCCAGACTACCTCGAATGACGTAGTTCAAGTATCCCGAGTTGCACCCACTAATTCCACTTCGGCAATAGTTCCTTCGTCAATCAAGGACTTTGCCCTTGCGATAATCAGTCCATCTACGACTTCTTTATCTGTTCGTCGGGCAGCGGTTACTAGCCTTACACCAGTAATCAAGCCGTGTGGCAAGCATAGTCACACTAGCACACTCGCACTCCGCGAATCGCCAAGCGACATAATGGTCCGTCCCTCTTCGTCCGTTTCCTCGCTCACCGGCCCGTCGCAGCCGCAGGTGGCCCCCTCTGCGGCCAAGTTCGTGACGACTACTACAGCGTCATCTCCATCGTCCCTTAGCGTCAGGCTAGTCGATTCTTTGGCTCAAATATACGGTGATGCCGCGAAGGCGGTGATTCAAGTTGTTAGTCAGGACATGAGGGAAATTATAGAGGCGTTGGACGCTTTATTGCAGGCAATTGGCAACCAGACCGCCGTGATTGTGAAGAAGTCGAAGAGCAAGGCATCGGTGCTCAGGGAGCATCTGAACTACAGGAACGAACGAGCGAAGAAGAAAGCGAAGGAGTTGAAGGATATGGGAGACAAACTGATGTCTTACGCCGGGGAGCAGCTGAAGGAGAGGGCTATTAAGGCGAAGAAGAGGGCGCATAAACTGCGAGATACGTTCGCGAAGTCAAAGACGTTGAAAGCGTGTTGGAAGGCGCATGAAGATACGACGGGGAAGATTGTCAAGGAGTTGACCAAGCATTCGGATACGATGCGAGCTGTTGCCAAAGCTCATGTTGCGTCAAAGGATAAGATTGTGAGGGGTCTTGCTGATAGGACGACGCAGAGGAGGCGTGTCAAGGCCAAGGGAAAGGGTAAAGTGAGAGGACGAGTTGCCACGATGTAATTTCTATTAAGGACGGTTTTTCCTCGTAACTAATACTTAAAGCCTGATAGCAATTTTTGTCTCACCTGTATGTAGCTGATATTCAATGCAATATGTATAGTTAAATAACTTCACTGTTGCCATGCGTCGCAAGACCTTCGTAAACCTGGACTAGGGTTAGGGGTTACATGATCGCTGATCGTCGAATTTGCTGTCATTTACTTCCACAAAAGCGGCCATGAGCCAACGAATTAGTACCAAGAAATTCTTAACCCGCCGTTGTTTTGAAAGCATTTGGCCTTTAATCGCCGCGTTCATGCTCGCTCTGAGTACACGAAACGGTTGGACCGAAGCACACCCAGGCCTCGTGGCTAACCTCGGTGGTGCTGTCTATTTCGGACACAACCCTTTTCCACCTACCTTACTCCCATCCACCATCCGTGGAAGCTCAGCGCGCTAAACTTGTCTCCTGGATGTTCTCTCTTCGATCTTTCAGGTCGACCTGCTTTCTGCTACTACTATCTTTGAACCAGATCCGAGTTGTGGCCAAACAGTGCCGGCTGCAGGTACACAACAACAATGCACTAAATGGGAACCCTAGCATTCCTCCGGTGACACCCCTTCCAGGGAACAACACTTCAACGCCACCGGGTTCCAATCCGAGTGGTAATAGTACTTCGGGTGACGAATGGACTCCGTTCAATTATGGGAAGGACATGATACGAGGTGTTAATCTGTGAGTACTTTGTTGATTACTTCACGGCTATCAAAGCTTAGCAAGCTTGATAGTGGAGGCTGGCTCGTCCTCGAAGTAAGTCGTAATAATTCTGTTGCGTCTTCATCCCTTACTCAGAACCCTTGGTGTTAGCCATGGATTACGCCGAGTATCTTCCAGAATACCAACAACACTGACATCATTGACGAATTCACTCTTGGGCAAATGCTCGATCGCAGCACAGCCTTACAAATGCTGAAGGATCACTGGGAGACATGGATTACAGAGGATGATTTCAAGGCTATAAGGGCAGCGGGGCTGAACCATGTTCGGTGCGCGTATACCTTTTCTTCGGATAATAAGACTCAGTCATTAATCCCGCTTTCAGAATACCTGTGGGTTACTGGTCTGTCCCGCTAACTTCAGACGATACGAAGTATAACACCTCGGTCGCACCATATATCCCGGGAGCATGGCCATACCTCTTGCGCGGCCTGAACTGGGCGCGTGCACACAATATCCATGTCATCCTCGACCTTCACGGTGCCCCTGGGTCGCAGAATGGGTACGATAACTCTGGTCAAAGGACGAGTAACCCACAATGGGCGAATTCCATGGATAATATCAACAGGACAATTGATATTTTGAGGTTCATAGCGAAGAATATTGGAGGAATGGTAGACGTGATCGAACTCTTGAACGAACCTGGAGGTTTTATGCCTGCTGTGGCTGTGGTCATACGTGATTTTTGGTTGAACGGGTATGCAGCGGTGAGAGATGCTGCAGGACAGGATGTGAAGGTCATGATTGGGGATGCCTTTATGGGTGTGGGGGTGCGTCAATTTTGCACAACTCGGCTCTCCAAGTTTTCTTATTGGTTATTTGACCCATGCAGAACTGGCAGAATTTCCTAACATATCCACAGGGCCAGGGCGTCCTCATGGATTTTCACGAGTATCAGATTTTCAGCAAATTGGAACTGTCCCGGTCCTGGGACGAACATGTTACAGTGAGCACTGCTTCTTTATCTATTCCTCCCAATGAAACATGTGTTCATACTTCCCAAGTTTGCATGCACCCACGTATCTACTCTCTCCTCATTCGCTTCTTCTAACCTCTGGACCATTATCGGGGAATGGTCAAACGCACCAACTGACTGTGCTAAATGGCTGAACGGCCGTGGCGTTGGTGCCCGCTGGGATGGCTCGTTCAACCCCGATCCGTCAGATACTCGCGTCTTCGGACCGTGTGGTAATATGACTGGGGATTGGCATGGGTTCTCGGATAAGTACAAAACCTTTTTGCGAAGGTGAGCATTTTCTCTCTTTGATCACAATGCAGCAGATGGTTGAATGTTTGGAATTGATGTGTATGCAGATACTTTGAAGTGCAAGTGGAAATTGGCGAGAGTATCCAGGGGTGGGTATTTTGGACATGGAAGGTGCGTTACTTGTTAAACCCTTGTTATGCTGTTGATCTCATGACCTACATTAGGCAGAACAAGCGGATGAGTGGAGTTATCAGAAAGGGCTCGAAGGCGGTTGGATTCCGCAAGATCCCACCAATAGAATGTATCCCAATATATGCTCATAATTATGTAGTAGACTTCATCCCATCTCATGTATTGCAATGGACTTGTACAATAGCATCGCCTATTATTACGGAGCAAGGGACGCAAGCCTGAAAATATCCAGACAAGATAGAGATCAATGATCTGGCCCCTCACGCAGACTGTCAATTACGATAAGTTGGTACATAAGTACAAGAGTACATCCGGAAAGCCAACCAAAACAGGATTGGGATCTGATACCATACAGTTGTGGATAAATTAAATTTCAGGACTTCATGTGATGGCCCATTAAAGATCTTATATATTGGCATTTAGAAGGACTGTGGCGGCCAATCTGGTAATCCTTGTAACGCAGAATTGACCGCCTCGCGCACCCGTCGTTTACTTGCCATGTCCCCAGACTGACGATAGCCAGTGAAAGCTTCTTGCATCTGGAAAGCTGATGCAGCTACGGAACCTAATGGACGGACGGACTTAGGATGGGATTAAATTCCTTATTTCATAATTATCTACGCACCGAAGTGAGAGTCGGCTTCCTTGAATAGCTATAGCAACTGTGAGCACAGGTGGCGAGCACAAATGTTACGAAACACTTACCCCTTGCAGTCGGGCACTCTCTTGTTGTATCTGATCTGCACTATAGTATCCACCACCATATTGTAGCTGATTTCTAAACCCCGTTGCCCTAGCCTCGACTTCCTTCTTCCTCTTCTCCCAAGCATCCTTTAGCTCGTTGAAGGCACTAATCGCCTGTTTCCATGCGTATGTATCCCAAGCCTCAAGCTCAGTCTTGTGTGTGCGGATGTATTCCCGTGGGTGCTGTTGCCCATTAGGGCCAGTAGACATGGGGGAGGTAAAGGTCGGGCTTAGGATCTGCGATCCTGTATTCTGCCCTTGCTGGGATACTTGCTGTGATGTCATGACTGGTGCGGGCTGTGCCTGAGCCTGATTTTGCCCATCCCATTGACCGAGCGACGCGTAAGGATCGAACTGTGCAATGTATCCCGGGCTATTTAGCTGCTGTTGTGCTGGAGCGTATGCCGGCTGCTGCTGTTGCTGCTGACTTTGTGGATTCAGATGGCCGTAGCTGTTGCCATTCACTTGGGCAGTTAGCTGTTGTCCGAATGAACTGGTAGGCTGGAATGGCTGGGCACTGGCTTGTCCTTGTATCGGGCTGATAAATCCCGATCCCATGGAGCCCATTCCATACCCAGTAGAGAACTGCTGAGGTTGCTGTTGTTGATACATCCCCGTTGGATAGCTTGCGTTCTGTCCCGGTTGCATCCATGATGTGAATTGGCCATTCGGTGGTGGGCTAGAGGCAGAAATGTCTGGGTATCTGGCCTGCGCATTGGTCGGGTCGGAGACGAAGGGGTTATTGGTAACTGGGGAGCTGGTCGGAGCGTAGCCGTACATTTCGATAGTGCACAATAGTTCTATCGTGCGCGTATTTATCGTTCGGATCCACTGCTGTTATGCCAGCTTTCCCAACCGAAGTAGCTGTGAAGATGAGCTGTGGCACTGCGCACTTCGGAAGTTTGATCTGAATCTTATCTTATCGCTGAAGGTAATTGCCGCTCCCACAGTCAATAATGTTATTCCCACAGTCAGCTTAATCTAGACTCAGGGATTGGCGTCAAATCAACCATGTGGCATCTGAAAGTATCTTTCAATCGTGATCTCAGAATCCTTGGATCTGAAATTTGCAAGTCAATCCTTGCACCAGAATAACTGGTTCGTTGCTGTGTGCCTCGTCTGACGTGTCTTCATAGCTCTTCAATCCCATAACCTGCAAGATGGAGCAGGAGATTGAGCAAGTCGCGCAGGCCATCGCAATTGCTGCAGATCCTAGTCAAGTGACACTACACCAACAAGCTCTAGATTATCTGACGACCATACAACAAAATGCCAGCAGTACATGGCGATTGGCACTATCGATCTTCGTGGATGTGGCACCCGATGGTTCAAGGAAACACTCATCACAAGCGCGTTTCTGGGCACTCCGGGTGCTGGAGGAGTTCTTTGACAATCGGTGAGTCACAGTTGCTAATGCTGCATCCTGGGTTACTGACTACGGAGCGCCTATGTGACTATCTTGTTTGCCGAATGATTTGGGCGTGGACGCCACTAAATCCCGAATTGATCATTCTGTAGTTTTGAGCCACTGGAAGACGATACTTTCCAGACCTTACGACAAGGAATTGTCTCCTACATACAATCTGAGTATGTCTTTGGTGGTGCGGAGGCTAATGCTTCATGTGAGTACATCCAGCTCGCTCTCCCAGCCCACCAATAACGCCTCCTCTACAAGTCTTACGCAACAAATTCTCACATACGCTAACTCTCTTCTTCCTCTGCACCTACATTGACCAATGGCCGTCATTTTTCGCCGATCTATTTACCCTTATCCGACCACCCGAATCGTCGGACCCCATAAAATTTAATAGACATGTTTCTCTGCTATTCTTCCACCTGGTGCTAGAAATTTCAGGAGAGGTAGCTGACCAGATGATCAAGTCGGCGAGGACCTTCAGTACACAGCGGCATGTGCGCGATGGCCGCGTCAGAGACGCCGTTCGAGAGCGCGATGCTTCGCGTATTAACGAAGCGGTTCTGACCATAATAGCTGATGGTGCTGAACGGATGGCTGCCCTGCGAAAAGTGGAAGGATCCCCTGATTCAGACCGCGAGCTGAGTGAAAACATTGAGATCGTCGATTGGGGCATCCGGACATTTGGATCCTACGTTGGTATGCATAGACTATTGCTGCCCGAAGTAGACCATACTGATATATTTGTTCCTACAGGTTGGATCGATATTAACTTGACAGTCACCCCGACTACCGTCCCCCTTCTCTTCACGCTCCTTGCAGATTCTTCACTGCCTATCCGCCTAGCCACTTCTGTTGCCATAACGCGAATTGTTGGAAAAGGGTTGAAAGAGCCGAGTGATAAGCTCCAGTTGATGAAAGTCCTCTCTTTGGGACAAGTCATCGACGCGTTGGAGTCAAAAACGCGGGATCAACAACTACAGCGGGGTACAAGTACCGACGAGGGTGAAGAGTCATATCGCGAAGCCTTGGGAAAACTACTCAATATATATGGTTTAGAGTTGCACAAGCTCATCGATGTGGGTGGTTCATGGTTACTGCCAGTATCTCCGTCTGACTATTCGCCATATCAGGATTGCCCTGATCAGAAGATCCGGTCTGAAGCTACAGAATTCTTAAACCAGATTCTTCCAGTAATGCTGCGTTTCATGGCTGATGAATATGATGATACCTCGTCTACCATATTCCCACTGTTGCACATGATCCTGTCGAATGTAAGTATTCTCACTGACTCTATAAACATTTCAAGAACATTAACACACCAGTATGTTGAAACCAGTACAAACGTAGCCGCAAAATGTCGTCTGAGCCCATCGAAGATTCGAAACGCACCTTCCTCATCTCCCTTCTTAAAGTAATCCTGGACAAGATGAAATGGGATGAAGAAACCGATATGGACGATCCGGATGACGACGATACCTCTGCATTTGAAGAGCTTCGCAAGGTATAGTATTCATCCCATCTTATTTCCTACTTTCCTTTCCATTGCGCATATTCAGAGAGGATGACCATCTATAATTCTTGTGGTCTTTGTTGCCGTGCAGGAATTACGAAGCTTCATGGATGCAGTTCTGGCGATTGATCAAGATTTGGTGACAGAGGCCGTTCGGACACTTGCCTTGAATACTTTGGCGGCATATAGCCGTGGGGTTGCCGTTAAGTGGCATGATGCGGAACTGGCTATATATCTGGTTTATATATTTGGAGAGATCAATAAATGTCAGTACAGTCGCATTTTTCGTCTCCGTGCCTTGACATTTACAAAGTGGTTTTAACAGCAGGAGGTAAAGGTCGTGCTGCGTTCTGTCAAGCGCCCGCTATCGACAAGACTCAGAGAAAAGAAACCGACTACTCTGAATACCCTTTGACTGCTCATGGAGAGATGCTACTTATGCTTGTGCAATCGGGCATTTCTTCGTATCGACATCGCGCAGTGATAATGCAATTTTTCGAGACCGTCACTCGGTATAGCGATTTCTTCAAGGTACGCAAGGAGTGTATTATGCCTACGTTGGAGGTCATGGTAGATACTCGGTAAGCATTCCATATACTTTACAAGGTGATCGTCGACATCCTCAAGCATGTCAATTTCAAGAGGTTTGCACAGCCCGGATTCAACAGTCCGGTCGAGAGTGTTTTACCTCTTTCACCGCTTTATCAAGGAGAATCGGAACGACTTGCCACCACCCATAGCCGTCAATCTCGTCGAAAGCATTCGAGATCTCTTACATATTGAAGTAGAGCTCCCGGAACTAGACGATGTCTCAAAAGACATTCTCAACGAAGCTGTGAGCGCACCTAGTCGATTCGATTCGCAAATCTACCTCTTCGAGACCGTTGGCATGCTATGCTCCCTCCTCTTCAAGGCCCCTGAAGAACAATCCGCTTTACTGCTCTCAGTCGTCAAACCGCTATCCGACGTACTCGAAGCTAGTCTTCAGGCCTCGACTTCAAATGCGGAACCTGATTTAACGGCTATTCTGCGTGTACATCATACTATCATGGCTTTGGGAAACATTGCGAAAGGCTTTCCGGATGTCCCTTCTCCCGTGCCACAGGGATATGTGCTCCCTCCGCTTGCAGTATTCCAGCAGGTGTCACAAGCCATTATCGTTTGCCTGGAGGCCATGAATGCATATAAGGTCGTACGAGATGCTGTACGTGTCCCTTGCTCTAGAACTATGTATGGCTTGATAACGACAATCCTCTAGTCGCGCTTTGCCTTCGCACGTATACTTGCAACTGCTGGATCAAGTGTCACGCAGTACATACCGCCTTTGATGGCTAGCCTGCTGAATCGCTTTGAACCGTCAGAACTTGCTGACTTCATGACTTTCATTGGCCTTCTTATACACAAACTACAGGTAAGCTGCCTCGCTCTGGTTGTATTCTGCTATACTCATAGTTTCAGCGGGATGTGTTTGGCGTATTGGACGAGCTCTTAGGGCCTTTGAGCACGCATATCTCATCTATTCTCGCCCAGCCAGTCAGCGGCACGGATGATCTCGTCACCCGTGTTGATACCAAGAGGGCCTACCTCACCTTCCTGAACAACATTATGGTTGCTAGGCTCCACGGGGTCTTCACCTCTGAACGTAAGCTCTCCGGCACTCTTTTCTCTGCCTTCAATCATCTTTGTAATCACATATACAGGCAATAAAGCAACCTTCGAACCCCTTCTAGAAACCGTCTTGCTCCAAGTCGAGGATCTATCAGATTCTAGCAGCCAAAAGACTGCATTAAGTTTCTTCAACCGATGCGTGGCTGTATGGGGTCGGCCGGTGGCCGGAATACCGAATGGCGACGCCCAGGAAGATAATGATGCTATCCCCGGCTTTGAACGGTTTATCTATGAACGACTAGTGCCCACGGCGTTTAGCGTGCCTTTCAAGCCAGATTTCAATATCAAAGATGGGCAGATGTTCACGGTTCGTTTACAAGCAACGTTCCCATGTTACTTCACTAACTAGTCTCATCCCACAGGTCCTTCACGAAGTAGCCAACTTCCTCCAAGCCGTAGGCAAGACGCGAGGGCCGGAAGCATACGAATATTTCGCTACGGTCTTCCTGCCTGCACAAAATCTACCGTCTGAGCTGGCGTTGGAGTTTGCTACAAAGTTACGAGATCTAGATGGGAAGACCTTTAGGAAGTACTTTGCAGAGTTTGTCCGTTCTTCTAGACCTGCTTCATAGTTTTATAGCATACTACTTCAACTTATAGTAATGGCCCCTACGACGACTTACAATCATCTTTTTTTCATGCCCCCCCTCCCGCGCATCTCTATCACTTGTAATCCACCGCATATATCGTACCTCTGTCATCATCTTCAGTCAATGCATTACTAACGTACGTACCTCCCCTTACGCCTTACATATACATATGAAACGTGTTGTGGAAACGGTATAATAAGAACCAATAACAAAAACGAAAGCATGAGAGGCAGGACCGTAGGACTAAACGAAATCGAGTACGTATATCTCTCCACTATGCAATCCAAGACATAATCGACCTGCAGCATCATCGAACGCGAGAGACTGGCATGTTTCTGGGCGGAATGGTAATGCCATATATGCGGGGAATAGAGGTCCCACTATTACGGGCTTCTCCCCCTCGTTCAAGTCGTAATTAGGGAAATATCCCAGTTTCATCACTCTAAACTCATCCGTCTCCCAACTCCTTTCCAACCAAACCGCTCGATGACCAGAATTGCCTACGCAGACTATCTCGGGAAGGGTTTGCGGGGAGGTGGATATTGGGTGTTTTCTTGCGGTTGCGGTGGGGGATCTGGTAGCGGTTGTGGTGGTTGTGGTTGTGGTTGTGGTTGTGGATCGTGAGAGGAGATGGGAAAGGTTGATCGGATATCGTGCGACGAACTCGCCGGAATGCCTTGGTGGGTCGAGCGAAGGATCGATGCACAATACCATCAAACCTCCTATTCTAGAAACGTCATCCGAGATGTGGTATTCCGAGCGACTAAGAATGGGGATTGGGTCAAAGGCGAGAATTGGGGGTCCAAGATCGTCGATTTGTAGTATATCCATATCATGGGCGGCGGTGGTAGCGATAGTGGCGGCGGACGTAGCGGTGATTTCCCTCGGAAGACGGTATATACGGACAATCAATGCCATATCTGCCTTGACACCAATAACGGCGATGTGTCCGTCGAATACTCTGATTTGTACGTTGGTGAGTAACTATAATGGATATTGAGATCAATTGGCTGGATCTCGATAAAGCTGCAGTACAGGCCTACCAGAATACTCATTTGAGCTATGAGTTTAGCCCCGGTTCGTGTGTTTATCAGTAGGAGGGATGTACGTGGTAAGCCGGGGAAAGGACCGGTCATCTTGAATAGCTTTGCTGCAACGATGTGGGTGTGGACGTGAAGGTCGGAGAAGATGCCATGATCAGGTTGCTTCTTTATGGTATGTAACAATGTCGGGGGTATGAGATTCTTGTGCTCCAGAGTGATTAATGGGTCGGAGAGAGGGAGGGTATATACATTCATATACCTATCACAGTTTAGATATGTTGTTGTTGGAGGCAAACTGTATGGCTACGCTCACTCATGATGAGACTGCCTGATGATAGCGGCAAAAACCAGCTGATCACCACCATCCTGCACTGCTGCCCAAGTCTTAAACCCACCTGGCATCTCGAAATGCACGATCCGATGCACCGCGTTCAAATCGTGTAACGACCAAAGCGATATATGAGCATTAGACCGTTGGGATCTAGCCATAGTGAAAAGCCATTTCGAGCAGTCTAGGAGTTGCATGTGAGATAGGATGTCTCCGTGGATGATCTTGGTTGTGTGCTTGGTTTGAGTCCATTGTTTTCGCCAGTTGTGGTCCAGGCGAAGGGCTCTGGTTAAGAGCTGTTGGAGATGGGGAGCAGAGAGAGTTGTGGCGTCGTGATACGGAGATAGATTAAGAGGTAAATCTACGTGTAGCTGGTGCCATACATAGTCTGTACATCCAAATGCGTACAATGCGCGACATGTCTGGGATTGCACTCTACAGTCAGTATATGATAGGCTTGGAAACGCAAGAAAATAGATGATACGTTACTTGCTTGAGAGAAAGTAGGTCAAGAGGATGTATGTAACGACAAATTTCCAACAGAATGTCTTCCGGGAGAGCCAAGAGTGAAGACATATCCGATCCCGTTGTGGGACATACTACGACTCAGCACATGGCGGACCTTTACTCCGAATAGCCTGTAAGCGATCGGACCCTTGGAGCAGTCAGAGCGCTTACATGGCTGCTAAACGCCCGAGATACTTCTTTCAGGGTCGCGAGTAATTCTATCCTAATGAATTAAAATACTACAACGTGAAATCTAGAGTATAGACTGCAGCCGTCCAATCGCGAAACCCACTATTGCGATGTTACATGAGGTACAACGCATCTCAACCACGCCGGCCGTATAAACGTAGGCGGTTGCACGGGCTTTTCGTGTAGCCCGCTTATTATCATAGAACATATACACCGTCATTGTGTCGGCGGGGATTCCACCGTCTATATGGACTCTCTATGTTGATAACAGCTTGCCTATTCGTTATGTCAGCCCTAGCCACACCACGTCTATAACCCCACCCACCTTCATCGTAACCCAACAATCCCTCTCTCCCTCTCTCCACCACCAACCTCTCTCCTCCTCATCTCCTACTCAATCACCCACGCCCGCCCGCGTTCTCCCATCGTCGCGCCCCGCCTTGCTTCCGCGGGGGATGGAGAGATCACTCTTGATTGATTCCCCTCTCAAGGTCGAACATTCGTTCGGGGTGAGTTAAAAGCTAGATTCCCCAATGATACGTCAAACGCATCACCTCGTCCTCGTCGCTGGAAGCTTGTCTTCTCTCGCCCATTGATATTTACATTGGCATTTTTTTAAGCGGCTACTTGTGGTAGCGCGCACGCTGAGGTCATGGGCGAGGCAGCGGATGGGATTTGGGCGTTGTGGTGTGTAGAGGGGCGGGCTTTTTGCGAGCTGATCGGGTGTTTGTGCATTGGGCGGGGACGCGGGGGGTAGTGTGATTTGGGGTCGTGGAGTTGCGGGAGTTATGAACCTGATGTTGTTTTCTGGAGATGAGCATTCGCTTCTTTGCCTTTGGATTTCATCCTTGGCTTTGAGCGTGTTTTTATTACCCGTTCGTTGGACTTGGCCTCGTGCACGAGGACGATGAACACTGGGTTCGCCCAGTACTCTAGGTTCGTCTGCTTGCCAATTGGCTTAGCAGAGCAAAGTAGACATGGAAATAAAACGTATCATAATGGAAACTAGATTACTTTAGTCACTGACCGTGGGAACAACATCTACAAACCCTCCTTACGAGTCAACTCATCACACACACAAATTTCGATGGTATCGACAGACGACGAGGATGAAGACTCGCTGTTCGGGTCACCTCGACCCGAAGTTGCACCAGCGATATCAAGAGGTAGGTCACCGTCACCCCTCTTGGCTCTTCCAGGCATATCTACAACTACTCTCAGTCTTTTGCCTGCGATATCGGTATCGACAGCGGCGTCGAGGACGGACGGTGGGTTGACGGGTGTGTGTCAAACGTCGATAGGGAACAGTCAGAATTCGGATCAACCGAATCCCCCACAACCCCGACCACAAAATCGATCTCGTACCCAAAAACGCAACTCACAAAAATCCTCCAAATCGACCAAAAAATCGTCAACGCGTACCTCGACGCCTCAAATTCAGATTCCTGACGCATCGACAAAGCTTCCACCTAATTTTCTACGAAATCAATCGGCTTTACTTGGACTTGCGGGACTTGTGGGACGTATCAAGCCTGCTACGCTGTTACATGGACGTGGGACTACACGTGAGAATCCGATCGTTTTGGATGGGGGTAGCAGTAGCAAAGGGGAACATGGTAGATATACACCCCCGTCCACTGAAGCTATTTCGGCAGAGCTGCCTACGTTGACTACGGAGGAGATTGTGGAGGCGTTGGTTAATGAGAAGGATACGTTGAGGCTTTTGGAGGGGATTTTGAAGATGCATTCGGATCAGTCGGGGAATCGTGGAATACGAAGAACGGCAGGGGGTTTGTCTACGAGTGCGGCAACGCAAGGTTCTCTCTTCCATGCAACGTCAATAGCGTCGTCTCAACCTCCACACAAAAAACGCAAACTATACGCGGTTCCAGCTGGTGCGGCGGACTGGGACGTTCCGTACCCATTCGCGCCTGGCGAAGGCCCGGAATTGTATCACGAAAAATGGGAAGAGACAAGAGGTAGAAAGCTGGTGAAGGAATTTGTTGAATTGGTAAAGGGAGCAGCTGAAAAGGCAGCAAAGAGAAAGTTGGTGAAGAGGAATCTTAGGCATTATCGACCTGAGACGACGGGATATGGGCTAGCCGGCGAGATGGAGAATGGTGGATTGACAACGCAGTCACCTTCGCTGTTTGATTTCTCTGATGAATTGAATCAAGATTTCTTGGATAATTGGATCTCGATGCTGGACAACTTTCCTGATTTGGGTATCGATGTAGACTCGACGGTGATCGATCCCCAGTTGTTGGCTATGGACATGCCACTCACTCCGTCTTTGACCGTGACCTCTCCTCAGGCTTCGTTGAGGGAGACGCCCGAGGTGGTGACACCCTCTGCTAGTGATCTCTCGAGTCTCAATTGCCTGGCAGACGTCGCTGCTTCCACTCCTCCAATCCCAACCATCTCTTTACCCGAAATCATCCATCCTCAACCATCACAGCATTATAATCCGCCACTTCCTAAACCTCGCCAGAAACGTACCTCCCCTACTCCCACTCACAACACTCGCCCACCAATAATCTCCCGCTCAACACCCCGTTTCTCCTCTGCGCAAAAACAAAGTATATTACAACAATCGAAAGAAAGGTTGATGTTGTTGAAAGCCGAGTATGAGAGGGCAAAGGTGGAGTTTTGGGAGTGTGGGTTGGAGCATGCGTGTATGGTGCAGATGGGGAAGGAGCTTGCGAGGGGAGGGACGTGTAGCTAGTTAATCGGTAAAGTAGTGTAGTGTAATGATATATGATATACGTGCGTTGGTTTCAATGAGCATCATCGCTGGGACCACAAACCCAAACCAGGACTTTTCAAAGAAGCTTAACCATGCCCCACTCTCATGACGAGTACCCTCTCTTTGTCGACATACCACTCAATCCTACACGACGATCAAATCGTCTCGCGTACCCGTTTAGCTAGTCACGTGCTAGCTTTTCTAGTATCATTTCACCAGTTTAATGGTTTAGTTCGATTCAATATTATAGCCGTTTTAGAAAAAGTTGGCACTCCGACCATGTGTGACAAAAAGTAGTGTCGAGATACTCTCAAACATATTCATTGCCTATCTCACCAACAACTTTATATTTACCAATGAAATAAAGTGATTCTTGATCCTCTAAACATACTCTATTGCGCCCCATCAATTAGAAACTCATCCCGGTAGTTTGACATAATCCCCTTGAAAGTGATTATAAGGACATTTCCATTCATTGCATATTATTGCGGTTGCATCAAAAGTGGTGTATAGGTATATGGTAGTGAGACAAGAATGATAGAAAGTAGCGGAGGTGGGCGGAAAGGCAGAAAGACCCTTGGTAACCAGTTAGGTTGCCCAATCACTCACCATTTTTATTTCTTTCCAAGATTTTGACTCTCTGCTGCACGCTTAGTCTTTCCAACTGCGTTTTTCAAATCTATGGGCAAGCTAGAGCCACGAAAGGGTCAATCGAGAAAGAAGTCGACAGGTACTGGCTCACGGAAAGTTGCAAAGGGCCAGCAGTTGGGCTCGGACTCAAAGAACATTCCACCTCGTCCACGGCCATGACCTCAGCCACTCGCGAGAAGAAAATCTCCATCTGCTGATGAAGGCCACGATGATCGGAATGCAGCCATGGCACTGAGAGAGCCACTGCAAGCACGACCCTCTGCAATAGACCAGGTATACGCGGCAGCACACAAGCTACCAGTTGAGGATATTGCAGTCTTGCAAGAGACTGAGGCGGGAGATAGAGGTGATGATGCGACGGTGCAGGAGTATGACTGAATTGAGGATTTCTATTAGCAGCCTTCTGCAGCTCTTCAAGATAGAGATCCGGACTGAATGAAAGGATACCTCTAGGGAACTATACTAATAAGTGTAGTCAAGGTATAACTGGGGGAGAAAGTACCTGAACGTCATCAGCATTCAGCTGGCGTTGCCGTCCCCGCAATTCTGCCCTCTGAGTCAGCCCCTCCACTGTTCCTCTCCTGCGATAGTCTGATAATATCCTAAAGATACTGCGGCGACTGCATTCAGTGTGCCGGGATATCTGTTCAGCAGAGAAGTGGCGAGATAATGATAGGATAACTTGACGAAGGTCATTGGAGTATTGACATCCACGGGGCATTTGGTCAAGTCACAGAGTTGATAGAACTGGCAAATTTTATTGGGGCGCAATAGTACGTTGTGAATAGTGTAGAAATGAGCAAGAGATTTGTTGGTATGAGTGGTTGCAAAGGAGATATGCGATGAACAAGTTTGAGGGTACTCGAGTCTCACTTTTCATCACATTCAGTCGGAGTGCCAACTTTTTCTAAAACGGCAATAATGTTTTGGGGTATGAAGCATCTAAATTTTGCCAATGGGATCCGTTCTGCTATACAAGAATTCATGAAACTCGCAAACGTTTTGACGGATACCTTACTAGAGGTTGAGTCTATACCGGACTATGAATTCTTCTATGTGTACTAGGGAGTTTACAACGTACGTCAACGTTGAATCAAAGAGGATTTTATTGACTGACTGACTGTACTCGTTGATTGATATTTAGGGATTTACATGATATCGTCCTGGGTTAGGTTATCAAGGCCCAGCTCGCCTTTTGTATAAAGTGCACAGTGATATCTGAACGACTGGGTGGATATAAGGACAAGGCGGAGGCAGTGTCGGACATACATAACAACTCGAGCTGATATTTATCACTAATATAACTGAGTCGCGAAAAAGAGACTCGTTGAAGAAATTCGTCGACAAACCGCTCCATCCAAGTTCCTCTCCGATTCCACGTTTTCGGTCTGACGCGACCACCAGCCTCTCCCCGACCTTTCCCTTCCAACCACCAAAGACGCCACAACACCACCACCACCACCAACATCCACTCCAAGTCACCTACAATCCAACCATACCCACCACTTCCTCATTCATCATCATCAAAATAAGTCTAACAGGCGAAAGTGTATACACCCGTCGCATATGCCGGGTTTCGCTGATATTTTTGGGTTGGAGAGTGGGGTGGTCCGATGGGGAGTGTCAAGGTTAGTTGGGAGGTTTTGAGAAGGTTTTTTTGGAGATATGGATTATGAATTTTTGGTGTATCTAGGTTGCTGTCAAAGTCCCGCGGTTTCAACAAGATGATACCAGAAGCAGACGTCAACAGTAAAAAGTACGTATACCCCTCCCCAACTTGGATCATACTCACCCTGCCCCCAGCGTCTCCGCAAAGAACTCCAAATCTGGCAAAAAACCTCAACCATTCACACATCCTCGAGCTCTACGGAACCACCACCGATTTCGGACCACCATTGTCCATCGGGATGGTATGTCCCCGGGCGGAAATGGGGGAATTTGTCGGATTATTTGAGGAGGAGGCATGGGAGTATGAGGCTTGAGGAGCGGTATAGGTTTGTGAGTGAATGAGGTTAGTACTTGCCCCTATGCTCTTGTTGGATATGTGGCTTATTGTGTTTGTTTAAAGCTTGGCTTTCGTATCGTCGGTATCCGTCCGTTGATATACTGCCAGACCAGCTAAACTGATCTTTATCTATTGTAGTTCACATGTCGTCAGTGATTCACGGGGACCTAACGGGAATGCGTACCTCACCTCCATCCTTCCAACATCATTCCAACATCATTCCCTTCATCCTCTTCTACAAAGTCAAACGTCCCTTCTGGATACATCGACTCATACACGTATAAGCGACTTTGGGATTGTCAACGATGATGGCGGAGATTAAGGAAAAACTTGATCGAACTCGACTGTCACTGGGGCTGTTAGATGGGACGGCGCCAGAGTTGTATCGGGTGGATGAATTTGCAATCGGATCGTGTGGATGGTTGTGGTTGTTATGCATCGCCGAGGCCTATGGTGTTTAGTTTTGGACGGATTATGCTTCAGGTGAGGATACACACACACTCACCCTCTACCTCTACTTGCAACAAGTTTTAACGCATTTCCTCTCACGCAGATACTTTCCGGGAAACTCCCCTACAACTACCTCAGAACAGACGGCCAAGTCTTCTTCGAACTATACCGGAATCTCCCACCCCTCGTCGGCCTTTTAGAACCTTGGATAACGGATATTTTATGAAGCGGTGTTGGGCGGTTGTCTCTGGAGGAGAGACCGAGTTTGGATGTGGTGCAGGGGTTTATAAAGTGTTATCATGATATTCTTGTGTCTGTACCTGCAGTAAGTAGGATATGATCTTTTTAATAGCGTGGAGCGAGTACGACAACTGAGGTGAGGTATTCCAACTAGCAAATCTCAATGTCATTAAGACATTAACTAAGCGCCATTACGACCGTTACAAGTCCCAAAATAATGTATAACGATAGTCCATAAACGAGTGTATATCGTGGAAGGGAAAGGCTGGCTTCGAAACCAGTCCTGAAACCGGGATAATATATATAGGGAGGTAGATGCAAACCGTTTAATGGCTTGCTTTGATCAGATCGGCTGCACGTTCTCCTACTAGGTAGATTGGACCTTGTGTATGGGCGTTTGGTGCGTAGGGCTGCGTGTGGCACAATGTCAATGCGCAGCTCCTATCCATAATCCAAATTAATACCACTCACCAAGACAGATCCATCTGCAATCCTCAACCCATCTACACCCTTAACCTTAAGATCCGGATCCACGACACCCCACTGAGCTCCTCTCGGAGATATACTAGCAGTCCCAACAGGATGAAAAATCGTAGCCGCATTATTCCTCACATACGACTCAATCTGAGCATCCGTTTGAGCATTCGCGAGTTCGTCGCTGAACGGTCGTTGGACGTAATCCGCCCAAGCTTTTCCGGCGAGGAATCGACGGGTTGCTTTTACTGCTTCGACCATGGTGAAGATGTCGAATTGGGTTGAGAGGAATTGGGGGTCGATGGTTGGTTTGGCAAAGGGGTTCGAGGAGGAGAGTTTGACGAATCCCCCTTTTAGGTGTAGGGTTTTAGTGTTGGTTGATCGAGGAGGATTCGAGGGATGCTTACTGGATGTGGGTGAGATCAAGGCGTTGGTTACGCTCATGAAACTACCGGTGCTTGGCGCAGGGATACCTGGGACGACCCAAAGATTCTATTTCCCCAACGGTCGATATCAATCAACGAGCAAACCCTCATACAGACGGGGGAACGTACCGAGAAGATGGCCTCCCAGTGTGAAGATTTGGGACCAGCGGCAGGATCCTTGACGGTTTTGAAGATGCTCGCGTTGTTAGGCAATCTCAGCCATCCGAGATGATTGGCTACACCTCCCGCTAGAGGACCTATCTTGGCGTCTGTCCATTGTTGGATGTTGGCGTTAAGGGAGTTGGGGTCTCGGAATATTCCATCAAAGCTTTGGTTACCGTTGACGAGGAAGGCGCTTGCGAGGAGGGCGTGGTCTAGGTAAATCATAAGATGGCTAGGCGTCTTTGCAAGAAGCTTGTCAACTCACCGGATAGGTTACGGCCGACACTGGGGTTGTTGACGATGGCGTCGATGCCAACAGACTTCAAGTCGTTCTTATCGCCAATACCTGGTTATACCATCAGCTCAGCTCACCGCTTTCTAGCTAGCGATCAACAAACCTGAAAGTTGCAGCAAAATTGGAGTGCCCACGGAACCCGCTGAGAGGATAACTTCCTTCTTGGCACAAATGTTCTTCACGGGAGCTGTCAACGATATTCAACTCATCCGCTACCTCCTCGTAGTAGTAGAGCTGGCTTACCCCCTTGCTTCTCCGCGTATTGGACACAGCGGAATGCTGGACGGCCGTTTGTGGTTCCGGTGCGAAGGAGCTTGGTGACCTGGGCATTGATCAAGACATCGAGGTTGGGTCGTGAAAGAGCAGGCTTGAGATACGCGGTTGCAGAGCTACTGCGTTGGCCATCACCAATCGAGTTGATAGTCCAACCTGGTCAGTACATATATCATTTTCCAGTTACGATCAGCAAGAGTGAGAGAGAACTTACCGATTCCTAGGACATCGCCTCCACCCATATCGGGGTTGAAAGGGAATTCTGCCTTCTGTTCTTGCAGAGTTGCCAGGACTCGCGAATCCAATGGTGTTGGGAATCCGGGCAAGCTGATTTGGACGTTCCCGCTGGTACCATGTAAAGATGGGATGAATTGGCCGGTTGTGTCGTGTTCTGGTCATCCATTGAAAAGTTGCACATTAGTGGACATAGGGAAATACTGACTATCAGCTGGAGGTACGACTTTCTCGTTCTGAACTTTATTAATAGATTGTATCAGACTGAGAAGTATCATAACTCTCACCTTTTTGATGTATTTCTGCATGCTGCTCCAATTCCAGCCGGAATCTCCACTTACGGCTGCATAACGATCAAAGTCCTCTGATGATCCGTGCATGAATACCATGTAGTCTATCGATGGTTATCAATAATGTGTCTCAGGAATAGATGCAAGCCAAACCGACGCACTGACTGAGCTGGATCCACCCAGCATACGGCCACGAGGGTATGGAATGGATCTTCCATTGAATCCGGGTTGTACAGTGGTGGTGTAGTTCCAGTCGAAAACGGAGTTGGGTACTAGTGATGGACCGAGAAGCGGGACTTCACCAGCTAAGACACCTTCGTTTCTGGTTATGGATGTGAGCTCCTGTAGCAAGGCAGAAGACAAGGATGCCCTCACGATACGCCGGCCTCGAGGACCAATACTGTCACCTTTGGATCCTCTGTGAGGCGACTAGCAACGACATTACCAGCGGTTCCAGCTACAAGTACTGTAAGTGAGTATCAATCCACGTAAAGGTGGTGTATACGCACCTCCAACCACTATATAATCATAGTATACTCTAGGCGGGTCTCCAGCACTACAACTATTTACAGCCGCATATGATGGCAAGGCGAGGCAAGCGATTAGAAGAAGTTGACGGAGAGTAGCGAGCGACATTTCTGGGTGATTTACCCGATTATAGAGTATGTATGCCTTGGCCCCCTTGATGCCGCCATCTATATATCCTTCACACCCTTCTGATGGGGTAACGACAAATACTCGCCAGAGTGCGATAACTCAGCCTGATCGATACAAGATTTTCACATCCTTGACTAGCGACCATGTATGCCTGACGACGTCAAATCCCGGTTAATATTCAGACTGCGCTGTGTTGTGTAGACACTTTCTTGATGAACTCGACGTTCGTCCGTATGCCCCCCTTGATGGAATGCCATCCAGTTGCGAGGATGTGCATGTGGGTGCTACGTTCTTGAGTTACCCATGGTCTGAGCAGGTGGTCCTTCATTGATCCAAGCCACACCATAAGAAGCTATTGAGAATGTTAGCCTAGCGCAGCTGAAAAGTAGCCAGCATAACCTTGCATAGGAGGATGGACGTTTGTCGGGTCAGATCATTTGTTAACGTTGACGAGCTTCTGATTGACAACTTGAGTATTTTGATGAGACCACCACCATCCTTATGGCCAGGTAATCGAAGCTCTCGACAGCGGTGAGAAATCAAACTACGTACCTGGCCATCAACAGCTTCCCAGTTCATTCGCTGCTGGCAGACGTAATACAACTCATACTGGATACCAAGTAGTTATATATACAACTACGATTTCCTATGAGGAGTGTTGGTAAACTTCGTAGAATTGATGAGGAGTTTTGCGAGAGGGTGGCCAGTTCTCTTCGTTTGACCGGATCATTCTTTCAAGGAAGTAGAAAAAAACTTCGTGCCGTGTGCTCCCTTAGCCCCGTATACTCAGGGGATACACACAGGGGCTCCCACCCCAAATCCGCCGAGGTGCAGATCAACGTGGAATAACCACATCAAGGACCTGAGGAATCAATGTGCTCGTCAATTGCAATGGTAACAATGTCATCCGATGGAATCCCGAACCCGGACGGTGAAAGGCTTTCGACCCAATAAGCTGCTCGGTCTGCCCGTCGATAAGCTGAGTTGAGACTTCACATTGGCCACAGTCAACGTGAAACATAAGAATGTTGTCCGAATACAGGTCAATCATAAGTTGTAAGCAGTAGGCACCAAGCCAATAGTGGCACAATGAGAAAGGAATAATTTGGCGCAATAATCCCAATGTCCCAGTAAACAGAATAATAGATGAAGAATAAATAGATCACCTAAGTCTAACACTATATACGACGGGAAGACCCCCTCTCTGAATCTGAATAAAAGTCGTCCTTGTGGTGTGTGGGCATCATATCGAGTTCCACGTGTTCTTGTCGGTAAACTTGGACAACGGCTGGGTTCTTGTGAAGTATCTCAGTGAGCATGAAGTATAAAATTTCAGGTAAAATACTCACTCTAACTGGGCCGCGCTGGGATACGACGGACACGGACTGTTGGCCGCTCGGAGTACTGCTGAACTTCCATCCTGATCGGGAGTTTAAGCTTGATAGGAGTGCGTTCGAGTACAACTTAGAGAGAATGAAGTTGAAGATGAGGTGGCTAAGTAACAGAAAGTCAGTAAATTGGTGCCACTTCCTTTGGGATAGAGGGCTACTGACGTTCCTGATGGCTGTAAGAAAAATCCGTTAGCCATGGCAGTAATCAGATTTGAAGTAAGGAGGTTGACTGACATCAAGGAGGAAGAAAAGTAGGTCAATGATTGCGAGGAGGGCTTGCAATAAGCCAGTTTGTACAGTTACTGCGGAATGTGTAAGCTTGGATAGACGCAGCATGCGAGAATTTGAACGAACATCGAATGATACGGTCGATGACCTCGTCAGAGGCGCCAAAGCCAGTCTTATGTTTGCGCTACGAAATGCAATAATGAGCTACGTCCCATAAGTTAAGCATAAAACCAACCCTATAGCTCTCATAAGATACGTATAAAACGTCAAGGAGAGGGAAGGAACTCACAGATGCCATGTCAGGGCCGACGTGATAAATACGTCTGCTAGCGCCCCGGCAGCGAGCCAGATGATGACCACAACTTTGAATTTCTGGAAGTCTACAAAGTCCGGGACGAAGTGCACCGCTACTCCACAACCAACGGCACTTACTGAGAGAAGGAAGGAGTATTGTTAGACTGATCCCTCGGTTCGAAAAGAAAGTACTCACGTCCGCTGGCAATGGCGGTGATACCGACGAGGAGGACCAGCCATATGTTGCTAGTAAGTACTTTAACTCGCCATGCGAAGAATAATTGAACGGCGCATGTCGTTATACCCTAGAAATGGCATAGCCTTCCAGTGAGTTTAGAAAAAGGATAAACTTGCAAAACTACCGACCATTAACGCAGGATCTTGGGTTAAAGAAAAAAACATGTGGGTTACGAAGCCTCTGCAGATTATTAGTGTACACACCAGTGGCGAATACTAATGGTCGAACAAAAAGAATGAGACCAGAATATCAGCTATTACATTGGAAACTTACCCCAGTTTGCCCTCGAAAGGTATAGCGGATCAGCTAGTTATGAAATGAGGTGAGATCGCAATTTCATGCACGGGCTATAATGAAAACTAACCAAAGTGGATGATTAACGCGGAATACAAGTATATTATATTGAAGATGACGTTGACGGTGTCCGCTAAGATCAATAGGCCAACCTTTGATCATTTAGTGCGGCTTCGCTATGGAACACTGTGAATGGCATACAAAGATTCTCATCCAAGGCTTATCCCTAAAATGGATGAGTGAGAGGAGGGTACATCATCCATAGCATCAAGAACGTACGTTTTGAATCTCGTGTAGTAAATATAGCCTTGGAGGACTAAGATCCCATACAAAAATACCTTGATGACGAACCCAATGAATATCGGGCCATGGCTGTAATGGGAAGTAGTGAGTAGCTGTTCAACATCGCCGCCAACCCCTAAGACGTACGCGATCTCAGCGGGACCCTTCATCTTAGCGGAGGGTAGGGGATAGGTAACGATAAGGGGCGGCGCTGAAGTTAAGCGAGAGCCCTTCATTTTATTTACCCCTGTAGGTATGAGCAAAACAGAGCAGATGCTACTAAGGTATGCCTAGCGTTTATTGGATACCGATATCTAGCTTTCGAAGCATACCCATGTCAGCCAGTGCCAACCTCATGGACAGTGCATCAGAGATCATTCCACCAATTGACAGTGCGAAGAGTAGTATCACCAGACGACCTGTCCTTAAAAGAAAGTCCGAGCCAGATTAGCTACATGATCATGGTATAAGATGCGAACCCCTACCACACGACGGAGAACGTCTGTGGGAACATCTTTGTGGCGGTTTTGGCGCTTAGCCACAAATGTCAGGCGCTTGTGCGCTTAAATTCGGTCAACGACTGACAGTGACCACTGACTAATCTGCTTGTCGGTGTCCGACTATCACCATAGGCCTTGCATGTCGTTAAAACCCAATGTCTTGGCTTGATAACTGGCTGCACGCGTTTCAATATAAGTCAATCTAGCTTCGTCACACATCGTTGATGCCATGATGCTGGTGATGAATGCTGCCCGGTATGCCGATGCGGATGCTCTTGAAACCCTCTAACATGGCCGTCAAGACCCGTCAACACGTAGGTAAGTGATCTCCAATTCTACGCTGCCACCAGCTGGCGGCTGCGTGATCCGAACAGAATCGACAATGCTAATAATACTGCTATAGATACACTTCGACCGTGCGCGCATGATCGGTTGGAAAGTGGATATCGTAGATAAATGAACTCCGTCTAGATTTAGAATCAGAATGAATGTTTCCGTACGTAGATTATCATCCATCATCAGACCGCCGCTTTGATGAATCAACAATGATCATATCAATTATCCTTGTTAAGTTTGGTATATATGGTGTCCTCTCTTTGGGTTCGGCTAACAAGGTGTATTCACTCCTGCTCCAAGTATGCCTCTCGTAACACTACAAGACGTCAAAGATAAGACTTTTGACTATGTCATTGCTGGTGAGTGAAAGTCCTACGCTAAATAAAGAGGGTTTTTACTTACGATTCTTCGATGAACCAGGGGGAGGCGTGAGCCATTCGTTACGGGATCAGCAACTTCTTGTACTAACCGTAACTACAGACTGCGGGACTGGTGGTTGCTGCCAGATTGAGCGAAGACCCAAACGGTAAGAGATATGTTCATGCAGGATTTTGAGTAGAGGTTGATGCGAATCCGTCATAGTCAGCGTCTTGGTGCTTGAAGCTGGGCCCGCCAATCTCAACGATGACTTGATCCGGCGGCCTGCTCAATTTGGGATGCAGTTCGGCCGACCGTCTTACGACTGGAATCTAACAACGGTACGTTCCAGGTCGGGCTATCTAGGCTTCCCCTAAACTCGTAAATCTATGCAGACCGCTCAAACGCACTCAGATGGCACAGAGTTTGGCTGGCACACGTACGTCATGTCAAATGCGATGTTGAGCAATCAGTAACCTTGATTGCAAAATCTATCAAGTGGTAAAGGTCTCGGTGGCTCTTCCGCCATCAACTTCATGTGCTGGACAAAGCCGCCTGCTTCTGACATAGACGGTATGTGTCTAGCGAATCTCATCTGATAAGCGCTCGACCCACATATTTTCTAGATTTTGAGAGACTGGTGAGAGCAATATGACCACCAGAGCTTTGTGTCAATAACTTGCTTGCATAGGGAAATCCAGGCTGGAACTGGAAAAACTATGCCTCCTACATGAACAAGGCTGAGAAGTATGCGATTTAGTAATTTACTATCGCAGACTTAGTCGCTTAAGCCTTATCATAGTTTTATTCATCTCCCACGCGAAGCACTGGCCGTGCGTGGTATATCGCTGGATAACTGGAAGACTAATACTGGTGGTAAGTAATGTTAATGCAAATGGGCGATATGAACGTGTATTGATTCCGTACAGGTCCCTTGATCACCTCGCATAACAAGACCGTACTTGACATTGAGCTTAAGGCCCAACAGGTAGTTCCATCTTTTCAGTGGACGTTACATCAGTTGATCTGACCATGTCCAGGCCATCAATAAACTTGGCGTTCCCCCAGCCCCTGATCCCGTGGGTTGCATCTTCTCTGAATCTTCTCTCTCTTCTGATCCAACGGCGTCATAGATGTCTGGGAACGTAAGTGCTCCTATGGGTTGTATCCGGGCAAGACCTGATTGCAAGTTCGTAGCCTGATGGATTCTTCTTCATTCCTAGCACGGTCGACCCTCATACCAATTATCGAAGTTATTCAACTACAGTAAGCAATTTATCCCGTTGTAGCTTTTATTCGGTTATACCTAATTTATCGCAGGCGTACTATCTCCCAAATGAGAAGAGACAGAATCTCTCCGTTTTAGTAAACGCAAATGCGAATAGGATTGTTTTTGACGACAAAGCATCAGGCGAACTCGTTGCAACAGGTCTCGAATTCTCCCTCGAGGGGTCTACTTATGTTGCCCATGTCAAGAAGGAGGTTATCCTTTCAGCTGGGTAATATTCTATCCATATTCTCCTCCAAATATTCCTGACGTTAACCTCAAGAACAACCAAGTCTCCGCAAATTCTCGAATTATCTGGGATTGGACGAAGAGATATTTTAGAAGCGATCAGGGTCCCCTTGAAAGTCGACCTACCTGGCGTCGGAGAAAATCTCCAGGAGGTAAGGCATCACCCAACGAGACCGCGCTGTTAACTGACTACAAGATCAGCACACAAATGCCGCTATCTCCTATGGTCTGTATTGTCTCTCCCGTTGATGCCAAGTTTGTGCTCATCTCTCTTGGGATGATAGAACTGCCTGATGATGTCGCCGCGGAGACGTTCGACTTGCTTCGCGATCCTGCCACTGCAGCCAAACACATTGCACTGCAGTGAGTGTCCTTCTCCATATAGTTCACGGCTTCTCAAGGTTTTCATCATGGTTTAGTGCCCAGGGCACGGGGATCTTCAATATGGGCATCACCGGTTTCTCTTTCAACCCGTTAAGCAGATTGACGGATAAATTCAAAGAAATCAAAGATGGCATCAAGGCAAAAATCGCGGCAGATGCCAGTTCGTTGCCCGAAGGCTTGCTTGAGCAATACAAGATACAGCTTGAGAGATTGGACACCGGATCACCGGGCTATGAGACCATTTTCGTCCCTGGGTTTTTGTCATTTCCTAGTCAGTCATAATTCTGACGTTGAGGAAGAATGTAGCTGATTACGACTGCCCTTTGTAGATCCGCCATCACCTGGGAAGAAGTACTTCACAATAGTCGCGGCGACAAATCATAATTTCTCTCGCGGAGGAGTGGTATGTACACTCCGAGTGCGTGGTTTGGGCCGAACTAATATTTCGGATCGTAGCACGCAATTTCTAACGATCCTAACATCAACCCGGCTGTTGATCCACACTACTTCGAGCAGGATATTGGTTTGTGTATCCCCCCTGTTCACATAATGCACTCTATATGACATGCACTCTAGACTTACAAGTTCTAGTCGAAATGGTGAAGTTTAACAGAAAGATACCTTTGACGGCCCCATTCTCTGAAGTCGTTGGTCAGTGGGCATCTTACCGTCGGCATTTAGTCGTGCTTTCACTAATGTTCGTATGTCTACATCAAGGTTGTCCTCCAAAGGAAATCAATCCCGGTCCAAATGTCAAGACAGATGCGGATATCGCTGGTGAGTCACTTGTTCAAATGTTCTGTCCTTTTGTTAACGAGTATTTTCGTAGCTTGGCTGAAAAAGGTCCTTGGTTCTACTTTCCGTGCGCTGCTTCGTCCTTCACCAATCCTTTGATATTAAATGCAATCACCTCCAAAGATCCAGCCGGGACTTGTTCAATGCTTCCTCGAGACAAGGGTGGAGTGGTCGATCCGAAATTGAGGGTAAAACTCACATTCCATCGGTTATTATACCGATGTACTGATCTTTGTGGTAGGTATACGGCACCCAAAATGTCAGGGTAGTCGACATGTCCGTTGTTCCATTGCACTTTGGTTCACACGCTCAAGGTGGGACCAATCACGCAAATAAACGGCACGCAATAGTTCACTCACTCTTTTCTGTATGATAGCCACTGTGTATGCGCTAGCTGAACAAGGTCAGTTACGGTTTTGTGACACTCTTGACCAGCCTTTGTCTTATCTTCCTTTCAGCCTCGGACATCATCAAAGGCAAAATCTAATTGTGTGCTAATTTCTCGCTGAGTTTGGGCTGCTAGTGGCTTAGGGCATCCACGCTACTCTAGCCCTGTTACAATTTCGTTCGAATGTATGTAACACAAATCAAATCAGCTACATCTAGGATCACTCTCCTACCACCAAGCGAACTGTTCGCAACTACGCTGGCAGGGCTTAAGTCGCATATTTGAGCCTAACATTTTATTGATTATACACTACTGCTACACATCAAGCTCGGCGATACAAATACTTCGAACTAGGCCTCTACATATAAACATACATCAGATGTCTCAGACAAGAGGTATGTATGTACATGAGTTTTAATAACAAGCCCTGATAACTTTCATTCTTCAGAGTGATCGCCTTTACCTGCGACGCTGACGACGTTGGCCGCTTCGGCGTTTCCGGTCTCCATGATATGTACCGTTTAGTTCCCGCAGCAAAAATTTCAACAACCCTCCCGCATAAGCATTCTCTCTGGGAAAGTATTTCCCGTTGGCCTTGGTATAAATACGCAATGCATCGAGACTGGGAAACACTTTAACGTTTTGCCCGCAATGATCAACTAGATCCACAATATTGACATGGGTTGCCAAGACTGCCTGCATGAAGAGCACGAGCATTAGAGTAGACCCGGTCGACGATACCTGGTAAAAGGCACTTACATCTCGGCAATCCTTCAGATTCTGGGGAACTGGTTCAATGTTAAGAACAAGACACAAACGGTGCCATGAATTGATGTCATTCTCATCCGTGCCGTAAATATCGTTGAATCCTTGTACCATCGCATCTTTGAAGGCCTGATGTGCTTCCTCTCTGTCTGGATCGTCCCGATCCCAGTCAAAGAAACCACACATCCTATAGAATTCGCTGACGACCGAATTGGTTGGATTGTACTCGAAAGGTGGGTATTTTTCGAAGAACGACGCAAATTTGGATCCTTTGCCTGGACTGCATTCAGCCCGTGACTTTCTCCTAGTTCTGGTACGTGGCTAAACGAAAACCAGGGTAGAGCGCGTTAAGACATGCTTGCAATCAGGAAGAAAGCTACATGCAGTGTTCCTACTGGAAGAGCTAGCTGCTGTCTGGATTGCTAGTACATGTTGAAACTTGCACCGTCCGCCATAGGTGCATATGCCATTTGCTGCAAACTGGCGACAGATTCCAGAGGAGGCGGACATCTGGGAAAGAATGCCAGACAGTGAGTGTGAACGACGTTAAATGCAGAGCTTAATATGCGCCTCGAGTCATGATTGGACCCACAAAGAAGCAGATTGACGGCATTATACTTGGAGCTGCTGGTCTCATCAATAAAGATGGACGACGTGGCGCTAGGGAGACAGTGAGTATAATGTCATTATGAGAAGCCTTGTATTCTCTAACCGATTTGCAGGAGCCTGACGCCAACCGCTCATCCTACAGTAGTTATACAGTACCATTTGGATACACGTCTAGGCGATGGTGACACAAATTCTCATGAGGAAAGGGCGTACGTACAAGATCACCGCATGTCGAAGTTTACTATTGGGACCGTGATACGGAACATTCCAAGGAATCCTTTACTGCTTGTTATGTCTTAGTGATCAAACATAGCATCAAGCGCCAGGCCTTGGAATTCGAAGAGTACTGATATCCTATCACTTGGAAATGGGCTATCATATTGAGGTCATATATTCGGATCCGTGGATAACTCGAGCGATACACTAAGACGTATCCTCTTTCGTGAAATGCAATGGGGGGACCGAAATGGACTCACCGGTAATGAGGATATCTTTGGTGGACATAGCGACTGTAAGGATAATTACTCAACGAATGTCCAAACCCACTACCAGCAAAGTTGTAAGATGACGGCTTTTTACGAAATTTAGCTTTAATCCAGTGGGTCGCGCAACACTGGGATAGCGCTCGTCAAAGTCAAATTATGTCGGCCTGGATCCAAGCAGTCCCCAAAACCCATAACTTACGCTGTAGGTGTGAGCCCTGAGGGATATTCTGAGAGTGTAATTTATGTAGCGTATCCTCCATTCCGAGTCAAGTTCGGGCCTACATATCGCTACGTTAGGAAGATGCAGTTCAGACCTGCGTCACCAGTCAGCAACTGAAGCGCTACGCGTCATCTCTATCTAGAGTCTCATAACAGGTCGTAAGTAATGTACAACTAAAAAACCCTTCATGACGTTACTGCCCAAAGCCGCCTCGGCAACATCGAGCCAACAAAAATCGTCGCACCAACCACACCTAGAAGCACGTAATACACGAGCCATCCACCAAGATACTGCTTCTCGATGGATAGGGAGAACAAGGAGTTCGCAGTGGCTGGACCTATATTGATTTCACGATCAAGGGAAGAGGTTTTAGCGAGGATTAGCGAGGGATATGAGTAGGTACGATTGGGCCGGGTGGAAGGAGACGTACCGATAGCCCTCATAACGCTAACCGTCGTTTGAGCAAGCCCGTTAGTTGCTCCGAGTGTGGACCGGCTCGGCGATGCGGCCGAGATGTAAATGAAGATGGCACCTGCATGTGAGGAGTAAGCAAGGCAATGGTACCTTCACGCAGAAACTCGATCAACTCGAAACAATGAACGGATGGACGCACCATATGACATGCTCATTAAGACCGATACAAAAATTTGGGTGAAAATAAGGATCCATACTAGCGTGGTAAGGCCCTGCGACCTCGCAAGAAAGTTGATAACCGGGAACGATATGAACAAGGGAATAGCAGAGATTATTCCGGCGAGGAACACTCGTTTCGAACCCCATCGATCATTTATCTGGGCGAAGAAGAATACTTGGAAGATACCATTGAGGATACCAAAGACCGATAGGATATTGCCGATAACCTGAGGCGGTAGGCCCAAACCCCCGAGTGCGATTGGAGTGGAGAGGAACAGGGGTTGTATGGCGCGGAAGGCGATATCCACAAGCGAAAGAAACGCGTAGTTGGCTGAGGAGATAATCACGGGCCAGGTGAGTAAAGATCGCAGCGATATAGGTTTTTCGTTTCCCAAATCTCCTTGATTTTGCGACTCTGGCTGAACACCTTGCGTCTCGAGGCTAATCTTTCTTCTCCAGTTACTAAAAGGAAGAAGTTTTGAAATGGGGGTTCGGGAAGCGACTGTTTCCTTTAAGAAGAAAACCGTGACTAGCCATGCGACGACTGAGAAGGTAGCTGGAACAGCACAAGGTAAAAAATATGGGTGTCTTTTGAGGAAGTCGGAGTGCCCGAAGAGATCAGGGAAGCGTTCGACGGGGTGCGAGAGGGTGCCTCCAATCATAGGACCTACTGTCGTGCCGGTGGACCATGCGATGGGGAAGTACGCGTATGCCTTTCAAGGCATACGATTAGAAACGCTGGGCAGATTGCACTAAAGTAGACATACGAGCGAAATATTCGTTGTATCGGTCATTTCAACCATCATGCTAAAATTGGCTATCAGTTTTCATCTGTCTTATACCTGAACAGAAGCTTGCAAACCTTTTTATAACGCCGATATTGCCGTCTGAGGAAGACGGTCAGCACGACACCAGTGACAAGATGATAATCAATTACTTAGTGCTCCGCACACAGTTCGACTACAGTGAGGCAGGCATTAATGACTGATCTCGCACTTCGGAGGGGATGAAACCAACCTGAAGAGTAGCCCCCAGAACGTGCTAGACAGCCCGAAGCAATACATGGACAGAGACAGGCCAAACAGCCCAGTGAGGATCACGGGTTTACGACCGATACGGTCGGAAAGACTGCTCCAGTGGAGAACAGTCAAGGCTTGGGCGACGAAGAATATGGATTGCTGGATGACTTCAGATACAACGAGCAAGCCAGATTGAAAGTACGCTCACCATCATCCCAACATAGTAGCCAACTTTTGCTTCGTCTCCATTAGTGATGCCGATATCTCGTATAAGCTAGATAAATTCGTATAAGCTTCACAACCCCTACTAACGAAAAGACTCACTTGCGGTGCAAAGGGATAAATGACTTGCGACGTCAATGGCTCAGCAAGCTGGAGGAACAATACGATAGAGAACTGGAACCAGGGAAGAGGTGTCCGCTTATTCTTGACTTGCTCGGATTGCAGCAATGGGGTCTCCTCATCACACTGGGAGTGGGTCATGACGGGTTCGTGAAAAGTGTTTTGCGAACTTACCCTTCCCCTGAAGTCTTTTATATGTGCTAAAGATGAAGCGATTGCCGAAATGAAATCAGAACATCTAGCAGCGACAGTCGAACTGCCTATTCAGCTGTGCTCCGACCAGTGACTCGAAGTTGTGACTGATTATAGGACTACAGGTCCGTGCCGACGCGTGCTGAACGGGTCATCCACGCCAGTTATGGTGGCTCGTTCTGTCGATTTGTAAGAAATCGTTGGCTCGGACAACTATCGGAGTTTTGGGGTCTTCTATATGTCAGCTTAAAGTAGCCAGTTGTCCTCCAGCGCTGAGCCGAATGAGCTCTCGAAACCCAGTGGCGATGCTGGTTGGTTTCAGTTTTGCATATATGGCCCCCTGAGGTTTCGCAATCACAAGTCGGAAGGGAGATGGAACCAAGTTTACAGGATGGCGTCCTCAATCACACGGGTTTATGTATGCAGGGTATTGATATAGATAGGAACCAGTCACTAATACTATTACTCTTCGACGAACCAGTCGCTAGAGCTTTGTAATCCACAAGTAATTGTATGTAGTTACGAACTCATTCCATCATTATCGAGGTCGTGAACAGTAGCTTGAATGCTTGAAGAATAATGTATCAGACTCAGGTGAATTGGGAGAATTAAACTCAGGCATACCTTGGAGGAGGAGTCTATGAATAGTAAGCGTTCAAGAAGGACATCGGGACGTGTCGTCGAATGAACTTCGGTGGTATCCTTTTCCAGTCTTGAGGTACTTCACGTTGAGCGGGCGTTGTTGGGTTGCCTTTACGCGGTTGTCCTCGCTTCCAAGATGGGGGTCCAGAAGGGGGCTGTTGTTGGTCGGGAGCACCATCCATTGGCGGACTAGGGGGCCCTCCAGGGCTGGTGGGCGAATCCCCAGGACTGTTTCCTGAGCCTGGAGCACTAGTGTCACCTGGAGTCGATGAAGAGGAGGGACCATCTCCACAGGAAGCGGTGGCATCGGGGCCTCCATTAGGATTTCCATTTGACCCATTGTCAGCAGTAGGACTACCGTCGTTTCCAGGAGCACCATTATCGCCTGGCGCGCCACTATCTCCTGGTGGACCGCCGTCACCTCCTGGAGTACCGTCAGGTCCTGGTGAACCGTTGTCTCCTGGCGCGCCGTCACCACCTGGACCACCGTCGCCCCCTGGACCGCCGTCACCTCCTGACCCGCCATCGCCGCCTGAACCACCATCGCCGCCTGACCCACCGTCACCTCCTGGTGAACCGTTGTCTCCTGGTGCGCCGTCACCGCCTGGACCGCCGTCACCTCCTGACCCGCCATCGCCGCCTGATCCACCATCGCCGCCTGATCCACCGTCACCTCCTGAGCCACCGTCACCTCCTGGAGCACCATCTGGTGAGCCGTCACCTCCTGAGCCACCGTCACCTCCTGGAGTACCATCTGGTGAGCCGTCACCTCCTGGACCACCGTCACCTCCTGAACCATCGTCACCTCCTGGTGCGCCGTTGCCCCCTGGCCCACCGTCACCTCCCGGAGTACCATCAGGTCCGGACCCTGGCGAACCGTTGTCTCCTGGTGCGCCGTCACCTCCTGGCCCGCCGTCGTCTCCTGGCGAACCATCACCTCCTGGCCCACCATCGCCTCCTGGACCGCCGTCACCTCCTGGAGCACCACTACCTCCTGGCGTACCATTGTCTCCAGGTGCGCCTGGGCTTCCGCTGTCACCAGAAGGGGAGCACGAGCAGCTACTGCTAGGTGGCACATCGGGCCCTCCACCCATACCTGGTGGGCCAGACGGAGACTTAGGAGGCTTGCCGGGCGGGCCGCCCATAGAGGGAGGTGGTGGTGGATGCATCGTCCTCTTTATCTTAGATCTGTCCTGTAGTTGTTTGTCGCCTTGCGAACTCGACGAACCCTCGTTCCTTGCGCGTTGCTTGATTGTAGAACCGCCTTTCCCATGACCACCATTATGAGGTCCGTGGCGGCCATGTGAAGTTGGTTCACGTTTAGAAATCGTCGCCGTGCCGCGAGAAGACCTTCGGGACGCTGATTTCGTTTTACCCTCGTCAGAGGCATCGTTCGGCTGATCAGAGGGATCAGCAATTCTGCGTACGACGTCGCTGGACAATGTGTCTATAGCGCGTTTCCCGAAAGATACTGCACGTCCGTGAGTTGGTTTACGATGCAGGAAGTCAGGAATAGAAGAAGGCTGACTGTTTCGTTTTGAATAAGTCCGGATCACGTCAACGTGTCCGGGACTCGAATGGACGTCCCGGTTAATGGCGACATGATTGCCTCCTCTATTTTCCAGGACACTACGTCGTCATACCATATAGGTATCATTATTCTGCGAGCAACCGAAATTGAAATGAAAGTACTAACGGAATGGGGGCCGCAAGCGCAGATGAAGCACTAAGGACAGCAACAACAGCGACAACAGAAGCAGATTTGAAGATCATTGTGAGAGATGAAGATCGAGATACAACAACAGGATTTGACGTGAAGTAGACCAGCCGGATTCGTCGAAATCGTGAAGGAAGAGCGAAGAAATATTCGAAGCTTCAAACGTTCACTTGTGGAAGAACGAGCTCTAGGGCAACCGGCGCCGAAGAGATGCGAGCACTGCTGAGGATTCCAGGTGAACATTAGCAGGTTTATATACTTCCCAGAGAGTCCCCCAAATCATTGGACTATGATGCGGTAACCACATTGTTTCCACATAACAGAAACGACTGCAAGAATATGCGCGGAGTATTGACACCGCTTCAAAGCCTCGAACCTAGCGATGATTGTAACCTGAATACGCTCAAGTTGTGAGCTAATCTCGGCGAGAGACAAGACCAGGCATCGGCAAGACCAGATCAATCAATGAAATCGTTTGTTTCAAAGTGCTGCGCGTCCTATATGATGCTCCTCAGTAATATATGGGGTAGCTGACATTGGCGGCCTTGCCCAGCCTTGGTGGGAAAGACGCGTTCAACGTCGTTGATGGCGGGGAATCCGTACATCGAGGCACAGACAAAAACGAGTCAGAGAGTTGTGCCTTGGTTAACGTCAAAGATTAATCGATCACTGGTTGCCTTTCATAATCGATATTGACCGTGGAAATAATATTTATTGAGCGTGAGAACATAGGGAGCCTACTTACCACCAAGAAAGTTACCAAGCCAACTACCATGACGAGGATCGATCACCGTTCCCTGCCGATCGAGTCACTTCACGGAGTAATCAATACACTCAGCTGACATCGGATCTGATATTCCCTCTCTCACTATGTGGTAGCTAGAGTAGTATTGGTGTTACCCATGGTCTTGACTCTTGTAACAAGTGTTGGTGACTGTCCCAATAATACCTCTGTGGATACATGCAAGATTTGAGCCTTCAGGTCATTGCTCCAAGATCGCAGTAGGATGCACCATTGGCTGGTGATAAAGCAATCTGTTTGGTCAGCATTCGGGTCTAAGTTGTATATATACTTGAATAAAATATGTAGACTGACAACCGTCGCTGGCGATATTCATCATACGAGCTGCTATTTTTATTCTAATGAAACAGAAATAAATCAAGATCACATCTGTCCTGAGAAGGAGTCGAAACATATACGGCATCAAAGACTGTGCCAACCAGACCTAAGTATATTGGTTATACGCGAAGGGGGCAAACTGACAGTAATCTTCACATTATCAATTGTATTTTGACTTGCGCATTTGCGCTATCCAAGAGCTATCCGACATACATTGATATATGTTTCCGAGCAACTAGATTACTTCGCGAACTCAGCCAGTACTCTAGCGGAGCTGATGAAGTTGGTTTTGTCCGTGTCCCAGTCTGATGTGTAACGGTGAGACAACCGACAAAATGTATCAATGCCGACGCACCATCAGGTATAGCTGTTATGTTTCCTCTCATCAGTTGCATCACTTGTCTGCCTTTTGCAGTGTATTGTGGCCAAGGAGCTACGGAAGTGTCAGCGCGTCGGCGACACAGGAGAATTGCAAGTAATGTACCACCAGGATGGAGATCGTTGATGAAGTTAATGTAGAAGTCCAGCATTTGGTTAGCAAAGTCTGTTTCTATCGATGTCGGGACAGGTCCGAACAGCAGGGAGAGCTCAGAGGCATGGAAAACTGGCAAAGTTAGACATCAGCAAGGATACATTTTATATGAAAGGCAGCGACAGTGAGTTACCTCCCAAACTTGGATCGTTGCCTGGGATGAACTCCCTGAAATAGTAAGCAAACAAAGGCTGACGCGAGGCGGCATTCTCGAAGAAAAGCCGTCGCGGGCCGAGGTAATTCTCTACTGTATACCAAGCTTCGGCTCTATCGAAGAGAGAGTCACCTGTGTTAAAAGGTGCGCCGAGCGAGGGGTCGTTGGCTGGGAAAAGACTATGAATGCCATTAAGCACGTCGGTGGTGATCGTGCTGTTATCGATCACCAGGTGGCCGATGAAATTGTCCAAGGCGTCAGTTTCGGCGGTACCAGAGAGGCGCAAGTTACGGACGCTTCCACTGAATGTAGTTCCCTCATTCACCTGAACCAAAACGACTCAATGGTCTAGATATATGGAGGCGAAGGAATTACAACTCACGTTAGTGCCACCCAAGAAAGGGACGTGAAGGAATTTGCCGCTTAATACTCGTTGGGATGGCCTCTGGTCGACAAAGCTGCCAACAGGTCCTACAGTAGGTTCCCATAGTTGACTGTTCAGAGTTGACTGGATCATGCTATTACTAATACTCAGCAAGGTCTTCAAGGTCTACGTGAGCTCTGTGCAATCAATGTGACTATGTCACGACCTACGTCGAATGGAACCTGTTGCAAGCATGTAATCGCTCCAGGACCGGGAGAGCACCCCGTAGCAGCAAGTAACCGGCTAAAGGGTTTACCTGGTTTGTCGTAAGTGCTCGGAGGAGGCGCATTTTTACTGTAGAAGCATGATGAATGAGAGTGTCATGGAGCTTCCGGCACTGAATATCAACATACAAAGGACCAGTTTGAGAATCAGTAATTGCCGCACGGAAAAGCGGACGACTCGCAGGGAATAATACGTGTGCCTGAACACTTCCTGCTCCAGCAGACTAGCAGAACGACGAGTCAGAAATCTATCGGGGAGTGCCCTGGTATATGCCCTACCTGTCCCCAAATAGTGACCTGAGTAGAGAAACTTGAGTTCTATTCACCAGGCACAAAGATGATTGGTCGAAATGACTGACTTTAGCAGGATCGCCGCCAAAAGCAGCGATGTTGTCTTGCAAAAAAGTAAGAGCGAGACGCTGGTCGTGCAGACCAGCGTTCAAGTCTTGTGGAGCCATGCCTGAACTAGCCAGCTAGACGGGCTAGAGTTAAACCACCGAGTAAAATGTTATTTGAGTTATGACCTACGAAACCGAATGTGTTGACACGGTAATTCCTGAGAATGGGCGGCAATTTAATACGCGTAGCCATTCCCAATGATCTGCCTTACACTGAAACAAACATGATGGGTTTCCCGATTGCAATGCTACGCTGGATGATTCCTGAAGAAGACAAGGTTCAAAATCATGGAACGAGAGTAAGGTGCAAGATAATTACGCGTGGGATCGAAGGAGGGGTCTGATGATGCCCTACAAGACTAGTTCATATCGAACATCAAATCGAAAAGCTACGTCCATCCGTACCCATTGGTAAATGCCCCACCCTACCAACAATTGTAAGGATTGGAATAATCATGCTGACAACTTGAACATTACTGACGTGAAACCAGACTAGCACTGGGAGTTTGCTTTGATTAGTTGTTCCTTGCGATCGGAAAATCTGGCATTATGTTAGTCGAGCAAAGAGTCCAAAGGAAGATCGAGTACATTCAAAACGAGGCAATCTTCTGCAACCGGCGCGCCAAGACTCCTTGAGGCAGGTTGAGGACAGGCATTGCCAAATTGTGAAGCATCTCGAACGGCGGTGGACGAAGTTACAATTGGGCGTGGAGCCTTGAAGCGCAGAGCTCCTACAGGTGGTTGGGCAAATGGAATGCCCAGCCATTTTTCTGTCCCGTTTGCTGTGCTGATACCTCTAAACGTCCCAGTTCTTAGTCTGACATCCAGGCTAGTAGTTTGGGCGGTAATAGGACATATAAAGTCGAAGATACACCAAGCCGTCAAGAGCGCAGCAGAAAATAGCATGGTGGGCAAAAGGTGATCACATCCGTGGAGCCTATAATGAGTCCTTTTAAATTCCTTACGGACCGGGGGAGTAGTAGAATGGAGAATATATTTTGGGAGTACCTTCTGCGCACTGTTGAAGCGAGTGTGTTCACACTTCTGCCGTAGATCTCACGAACGAGGGCCAAGTTCCCATCGCGCAGCATGAGTGAGACGATATGAGCAAATTCAGAAAAAAGAAGCTAACAAGTTCATGTGTTTCATGTGTACAAGTCCCTAGGTAAAGCAGTCGGCAACTTGACTCAGTGTGTTGGACGCAGAAAGTTGTCACTGGTGGTCTGGCCGGCACTACTAGTCAGAGTGAACCCCTTCGAACCTAAAGCGGCCATAACTTCCTAAAGAAGCTGTAAGGGTACGAGCGTCTGTATCAACACTTAGACGCTGACTTGGCGGCAACCAGTGCTCAGCTACTCGAACGGTCGACATGGTTGGTGCGAATTATATGGGAGGTAAAAGGTGAGGATAAATCACTCTTTTGACAACTTATTTCTGGTTCACCTATATGCAGAAATGCAGTCAAAGCGCGTTTCAAAAATCCCGTTCTCCTAGCACAGAAGAACTTTTTTGGTCGGCAACGACTAGGAATGGATCCTGTATGGAAGAACCCCGCCATAGGCGTCCAGAATCATTACTTATCTCCCTATGAGACGAAATTAGATGCACCTGCAGAAATAGCACTGAAGCATGCAAAACGAAGTCGACGGAACTCCGTTTCATCGTCAACTGATGGCTTATTGGAAGGCTTTATTCCTGGTCCAACGCCAGTCAAAGCCCACGCTTCTCAGACTGTGCAAGCTGACTCTAGCCAAAGCAATCATTCAGAAGTTATAAGTGCGCTTGATGAAAGCGAGCGTAGGTTTCAAGCTCCTAGTCACCCTTTCCCGATATTCATAGACGGGAATGTTTTTGAAAGCTATGTTTATCCGAGCTACTTTGGACCGCGTACTTAAATTACCTGATCTTGTGGGCCTTTCGTCTGCACCACGCAGTATCTCCGCCAACTTCTCCGGCATTGATCGTAACTTGAAGAGAAGAAGATCGGAATCTGATGATATAATGAATGGCAGAAGTAAACTTCAGGTGCTCTGTTATCTATAAGTTTACGGGGTGCTTGTGACTTACGAACCCTTCAGCAACTTTCGCCTATGAATAACGATGATTCTCCACGCCTGTATATGTTGGATGGGACGTCTGGAAATTGTTTGCCTTCTTCGGCATCTAGACGTCAAGAGTTCTTTTCTCCAGAAAGCATTATTCACTCCAAGCCTCCCCCAAGATATACGCCCCGTGAACAAAATCACGTTAACATGGATGTGCATTCGTCTCCGCCTTACGACTTTAGGAGCTCCGAAAAAGCTCATACTCCAGCCCCCATTCAAGCCTATCCTTACGTGACTCCTTCAGGATCTTCCCTCCCAGACTCATCTATACCTTCGATCCATGAATCCGACCTAGCATATAGTTCCAGCCCGCTATCTTTAGACCTCCACCAGCCCAGGTCGCCCGCCGTCTCTCCCCAACGGTTTCTACGTCATTCGGATAATGGTAAGTCAAGCCCACCAAAACATAAGGCTAGCTATGAAGATATAAACGTGTCACCCAACAATAATCTTCAAGCGGCAAAAGTAGCATGTCATGAGGCTCCCTATGTCGATGGTGTTTGTGCTGAAAATCTACTCTTGTGTGAGGATCCGTGGGAGGCTCTGGATGTCTTACTCGATCTCCGACCTGGGCCCTATCGACATCCAGAGGTGAACCCCGGTAGACTCTCATCAATAAACAGTCCTTGTGGCAGCACCACGAAATTAGAACTCGGAGTTAACCCATTCTTCATTCATGACAATGTCGACTTGATAGCGGATGCTGGCGAGTGTAGACCTGGTCATCTCTTCAAGTCCGCTTTTCGTGAAAATCACTCTGCTTCAGATTCTGGTTCGGGTCTTCCTCGAGAAGGTGTCCCGACTTTCAACTGTGACGATGCTCGCCGTGGTTCACGACACGGCCATGATCCTATTCGCTCACAAGTGGACATTCGAGCTTCTTCTCTCTCGGCACAAGCTCATTCGTCGCCAATGGAAGCTACTACGAGTGAAAGTAGCAATCAGCTCGATGGTTCTCCCCAGCTACAACCAGTAGTTGAGCCGGTCCGCTCTCAGGTTGGGCCAGATATCGAAGCTGGGACGACTAGTGTTAATAGTCATATGTCTCTTCGTGGCGATGGTGCACTTGGATCTCGCACAACTTCCCCGCGACCAGTGTCAACTGGAAGTCAAGATGGTGAACAACCCGGAAACTCTGATTCTATGGACCGTTTTACGGAACGGAGCTACACCCAGGCTGAAGCCACCGACTGTTGCCCGTCTAGCACTAAAGGTTGTCCCCCTCCCTCTGGCGTTCCTATGCACTTTCGTCTGGATAATGTGTCTTCCCACTTGAAGGGTACTGCTACTGGCCTGCAACTCCTGCTCCATGTTTCCTCGAGTTCTCCGCTAGCTGCATCAAATAAAGTCGAAATTGATATAAAGCCTCACACTTCGCCCGAACCAACTGTTCTTCTAGAATTGGCCTACCCAACTGCTGAGCTAGGCATGGAATTCGGATCGTCTGGTGCTCATACTTCCGGCGCCGATGATGCAGTTGTGAGTTTCTGTGTTGACAACTTTGAGGCTGCTATTCTAGTCAATGCTTAGTCCTTCCGGAAGTTGACAGGCGATTCTACTAGTGGCGGTCTTGCCTCCGTCTTGCAATGCAAAGTAACACCCAGTCCAGATGCTGATGTGCCATCTGCTGATCGATGTCTCCCATCGCGAACGGATTATTCCCCAGCTGCGCCCGCTCCTTCGACCTGTTTGCGGCGGCCTGATATGGGGAGCGACTTGTCTCCCATCCGCAATTCGGTTCAACCACATGAGCATCTTGACGTTGAATCTCCACCAAGAGCCCAATGTCGGATTCGCGGTGATCTCCCTAGCGCGCACACGAAGGCGTTAATTTTCTCCGACTTCAGGTCTCAACCCGCAGAAGTCACTCAAACTCAGTCCTCGTTATTTGGTACTGCTGCGCCATCTTCGCTTGTCCCACTCGAAGCTATTACTATAAACCCAGAAGTTTCTAGATTTCTTCGTCCACTCGACAGATCGTCTTCACTATTGCAGAAAGATGGCGATATATACTTGGGACCGTGCCTATTTAGGAATGACTCAGATGCTTCAGACTCGGATTAGGCATCGAAACTGTACATCGGAAATACAAGTCAATTTGCGGCGTCAGTCCGAAGTCGGAGGGTGTGGGAAAATCCCTATTTGCATTGTGTGACTCTTCGGTACCGTGTGAATATCTGAGTCACCTTTTCCTGTTTTGCCTGCTGGTGTCGCACAATTGAGGCGCACAATCCTCAAACCACAACCACGACCACGACAGAGAACCCGTCCGCAAACTATCCCTTACATCCATCGTCGACATTAACGGCGTCCAAAGACCTACATACTTCGCTTGCTCGCAATGTTTTCGACAACTGCGGCAGTTTCAGGCACAACAGCCGTCGCCACAAACGCCTTGCGCGGTGCTGGTCTCATTGATAAAGATGAACGAATGAAAGACGTCACAGACAAACCAGGAGGTCGGAAGGGCACTTCGAGGATACGCTCTCATCGACCTCGTCTTGTGGACACTATATTGAAGGAGCAGCCAGCTGCCGGCAGTACTCGCATGGTAATTACACATCCTTTCATCATTCCACGGCAGGTCTCCGCTTGCACACCTTTCCGTTGCCCTGCTCCTTTCGACCGACAAACTTGACTTACACAACCTTCCGAACGTTAATAACAGCATGCCGCAAGATCCAATCCCTTGTCAATACGTGGTGCGGCTGAGCGGCCAACCGCTGCAGGCCGCCTACGACGGAATGCTGTATCTTCCTCCTCCACAGATTCCCGCCCTGCCAGATTCTCGGGGGCTGGCATTGCTCATCGCGTTCATACCAAGGCTTTGGACGTGTGGAGAGAGTTCGTAAAGAAAAGATGGAATCCCGAAGCTCGGTTCCTCAACCTCGAGGTGAACACCAGCCAGATGTTTGGCTAGGCTCTGTAAGCATAGTGTGGTGTATGTTACTGACTTCGTTCACAGTCTATGGCGGAGGATGAGTTGTTGAAGAAGCATAACATCTCACCGCCTGGTTCGGGTGGCTCTATAAAGGAAGCCGCAGTCATATTCAAGCTGGCTTCACAATTGAAGCCCGAGGTTCAAACAATTTCACTCGCCAACAACCATCTCACCGGATCCATGTTGAGCACTCTATCACATTACCTCCCGCGATTGGCCAATCTGTCCTTGGCCAATAACAAGATACGGAACTGGAAGGACTTGGACACCATCGCGACAAAAAAGGGGCGGTTAGAGTTCCTTCGAGAATTGATTCTGATTGGAAATCCCATTCGCGAAGAGGAAGTGAAGAATGGTCGCTTGGACCGCTACAGGACGTAAGTGTCTAGGTTGGCATGTATGAAAAATGTCTCACTCGTACTCAAGGGAGTTGACGAGAAAGTTCTCGTCTTTGGAGATTCTCGATAATGAACCTGTTACACAAATTGCCTTTGACGTACCGCAGCCCTCTGCTTCCACCAGTGCCGTTCCCAAACCTTCCTCGACAACCTTCCCCTGCGAGATGCAGCCATCATTCATCACCGGTGTCGACGGTGCTATGGTCAGCAACTTTCTCATGAGGTGAGCGTACTTCTATCCCGGTGTTCCATTCGGCTTAATGGCAATTGCAGATTCTTCACCACGTTCGACAGTCAACGATCACTCCTCGTTAACGCCTATCACCCTTCCGCTACGTTCTCGTACTCGGTTAACACGTCCATTCCGACTCGAGCGCGTATAGCTGGTCTTCATACGTCACGCAGCCTACCAAACCAACGACGTCTTGAATGGACGCCATGGATATCTGGCGGCGATGGTGGTTCCAGGAATTTAAGTCGAGGGAATACTGTACTTGACAAGCAATTCAAAAGCCTACATGTAGGAGGAGAAGCGGCCGTCAAATCGATACTAGCTCTTCCTGGGACTAAGCATGATATTGGTGGTCCGCCGGAGAAATTCTGCGTAGACTCTTTTCCGGTTCCACATGGCGACTCCATAGGCTTATTGTTGGTCGTTCATGGCGAATTTACAGAAGGTTCGTGAGCTCCTGTAATTACTACATGTACCGGTTACTGACATTGTGTGCATTATTTCATTTAGTCGGAGTAGAGGGTGTTCGGTCCTTTGACCGGTCATTTATACTGGCTCCTGCCCCAGAAGGCTCATCGTGAGTTCGCCACCGGCATCTTGACCTTAGAAGCTTTGTGTTCTTATTGCTTCCTTGTCTGCTTGCTCCTATAGTGCTAAAGCTAACGGGTGGGATGTTGTCATTCTATCTGATCAATGGGTCATTCGACACTACTCAAGCTACGAAGCTTGGAAGCCTGGTCCGATGAAGGTCCAAGCCGGGGAACCTAAATTGACGACAGCGACAGCATCTCAGCAGCAGCCTTCGTTGACGCTCCCGCCAGACCAACAAGCCATGCTTACCGCAATTGTACGTGTTCTCCCTCACTTTCCCCAAGTTATTAAATTGGACGCTGATGATTACGTTGTCTGTTATATGCTATGTTGTGGTTCTATGCTGTCTGTCAATCCCACCATCAGCCGGAGTTTCAGCGGCCCCTTGTCATTCAGATATGCCAGCGGACATCGCTGAATGTGAAGTTTGCTGTGGATTGCTTGACTGGGAATGGGTGGGATGTGGAGAGAGCGGTGGCTAATTTCAACGAGGTTAAGGTAAGTTTCAGACTTTATATTATAGCCTTTTGGCCAGGGATTTACCTGGGGTAAAATATGCATTGGATCTGAATGGCTGACTTTTTCTGTGTAGGGAACACTCGGCAGGGATGCGTTCCTATAGGTTCGCGCCTCGCTCAGAACGGATGAACGTTATTCATATAACCATTCGCTGGGTGTTCACTCTCATCTGCCATTTGTATGAACGCCTTTACTTTCTTTATTTCTTTTCTTTTATATATCAGTAATAGCACACACGCTCCTCTTAGTTCGCCATAGTATTACAATGTAACATTATTACCTCCACATCATATAACAACAAACCCCATATTTTACTGTCATTCATCACATACTTTTTATCGTCACAACACGCTTTTCGCAATAGAAAGATCCAATAGTGTTCATCGGTTGAAGGACTATTGACCCAGATGCATCTTTATTTTCATGCAGAAGTGCAAGGTCCGTCGGTTGCATCGGTCGCCAGATCGAGAATCCGTCGGTCCTTGTTTTTTTTCCAGTCTAATGTGTGTGCTACAAGTGTGATATGTGTGAGGGTGTTTGATGGCGGGCCCTGCGTGAAGAGTGTAAGTACGTTGCGATGCACCTCGAGGACGATGGCGGTGCACTCCTTGGGCGATATTTTGTCAGGACTGCAGGGCTAACTTCCAGACACTTGCACGCTCTTCAGTATAACCTGTCCACTAAAAATGCAGGTGCATCAACGTCATTAATCCAGTTCACTCAGGATATGTATTTCAATTGTATTCCATATGATTCCCATGTTTTTCGGTAATTAGGAGCCAAACACTCGTTCGTTCTTCTACAAGATGCTTGCTTCTGTGGATGCTGGTGACCATATGCATCAACGTATTAGCGAGCTTCTGTGGGGGAAGCTGGTAGCCCTTGAGGTTACCGGAAAAGGAGAGGTTATCCACGTGGTCCGTTATTTGTATTTGAAGGCCTTGGCCAAATATGGATGTTTTGCATTATCCCGAAATAAACATAACAATTGTTGCTAGTAAATACCGTTTCTCACAGTTTTCCAGAATAATGCGATTAGGTGAAATGCACCAGCATGAGGCAGCACATGCTAGGTTCGACCGAACAGCGCCGGGGTTATTCACTTTCGAATACCCACTTGGCTCTCAACACTGAGTTTGTTCAGGGAAGGTTTAACCATTTCTTACTATTCTGATGCCTCGTTGCATCTTTCTCCGTGCCGTTCCGCACCAGGGTTTTTGACTACTTATGCCAAAGATGCAGCGCTCGTTGCAGACAACCAACCCCCCACCCATTTCAACGAAAACCACTCAAATATCCCCGACATTCCGAATTCAGAAAACATATCAAATTCCGCGAAATCGCTTCCGATCGTAGCTTCGGGCCTATCCTCTATTGTTACCGTGACATTCTTCTAGCTTTTCTCCCTCAGGCCATATAACTAGAACTCTCTTCCATTCATTTCTCTTCTTGGGCTTTCCGATTTTTGGTACTCTCTGCTGTACACTTACGAACGGTTAATGATGGATCGGCAACAACATTCGTTTGGTTTACATCAGCTTGCATTGCGCGGCGATGCAGAGGGCTTTCACAAAGCTCTCGAGATGGGCGCGGATATTAACGCGCTTGATGGCATGGGCCGAACAGTGCTAATGTGCGCTGTGGCGGGTGAACGGTTCGTTAATGTTCTCGTAATGTGAAATGTAGCTCTTAACTCGCGTGCTCAAATAGATGGAAAGAAATCGACGCGTCTGACGCGTCATTTATTACTAGCGATCGTCTAGAGGTCATCCAGACTATCATAGAACACCCAGACGTCTCATTGTACACCCTCAATGCCCCCCAAAGCGCGACTAACGGAGTGACCCCTCTTGGGATGGCCGCCTGGCTTAACTCACCGCAAGCTGTGCAATGTCTGCTGGATGCTAGCCGGGAGACGGTCTCCGTCAACGGAATGGACTCCCATGCAGCTACTCCTCTCATGTGTAAGTTCTGAATGAGTAGTGCTGTGAATTCATTCACCAACTCGCGCTCCTTGTTTAGATGCTGCCCGCGACGGAAACATGGAGGTGACGCGTATTTTGGTACGTAACATCTAGATGAATTCCAGCACGTATTTATCAAACTATTTGTTAGCTATCGCATGGCGCTCGACCGGATTTTCGCGACAGGAACCACCGAACTTCCGTCCAATTCTCCATGGCACATCCCCAAATTCTTTGGCAGTGTGAAATCGCGCTTCGACAACACAGGCTAAGAGAGAGCAGGGTAAATCTTTTGTTCAGCTTTTTTGTCCACTCATCGCTGACATCTATTTCAGCACCCTTCTCGAATACGATTACTACCCAGCTCAGAAAGTATTCTCTCGCTAAGCGAATCTTACCTATCAGCGTGTCCCAAGCAGCTGCCACTATCGTCCCTCTTTACTAAAAGCTCAATCTCGCAACTAACAGATTCTCTCGTTCAATCTATTCATTCATCTGACTCGACATCTGTACAATCATTACTGTTCTCGTCTCCATTTTCACCATCATCCTCATCACAATCGTTGCATTCACCATCATCAACACCTCTTCTTGTTAATTTTCCTGATCGCAAAGGCTGGAGTCCGATACACCACTGCGCATCTTCTGGAAGGCTTTCTGTCTCCATTCTTGACGCTCTGTACTGTGCCGGTGCCGATGTTTCCCTGTTTACCAAAGAGGAACACTACACGCCGCTCCACTGTCTTGCTTGCGCGGCCCGCCTCTGCGAAGAGGACCCGGATCCATCACTGACGCTGTATCAGTTCGCTATGCATCTTATTCGTGATCTCCAAGCCCCCCTATCCGCACGAGACAGGAACGACGAAACATGTATCCACATCGCTGCCGAACACGGATCCTGCATTGATTTGCTCATGATCTTTCTGGAATGCGACACAACAGGTAGCATCCGGGAGCTTAGGAACGCTCGTGGGTGAGCTTCGAGATTTTTTTTGCCTTTTGCTTTCGTAATGTGCTGTACTCACCTTGACTTTTCCTTACTTAGGTTGACGGCACTGGAAGTAGCCAAGCCGGAGTTCCGAGTTGCATTTGGAGATGATTTTGACAAGTTGCGGTCCGTTTCGTCCTTGTCCAACCGCACAGTTCGTGCTCTTCGGCCGACGGCATCTTTAACTTCCATCGTCTCTTTCTCGAATCGCGCGAATGGGCTCCAGACCTTACGCGATGGTGACCTTTCTCTAGTCGATAACGGAGACATATCTCTTTCCACTCAGCAGCTCATCGCGCATTTACGCTCCACCTGTCCCAACAAGCATCAGGCTCTTGATTTGGGCAATATTGATGCTTTGTCTGAGACGCTTCGCGATTCCCAGTACCTTGGCAAAGCCATCCTTCAACATTATCGTAGCCGGGCAGAGGACGCCGCGAAAGATCTACATGATATTCGTGCCGCGGTCGCACGAGTGAGCTGTCTGCTGGATAAAGTGGGTCATGTTGTCGACGGAGAGCTTGCCCTGCGCGGTCTTCAACCAATTCGGCTGCGCGGCGGCCGCTTCCGGGACTCTCAAGACTCGCAAGTCACTGCTGTTGCGAGTGAAGATGGCGAGTATGTACACGTAGCCACCGACAAGTCACCACTCGGATCGGGGAATTCTTCACCGGTGTCGAGCAAGCCCATGGATGCATGCTCGATTGCCATTCAAACTGCTTGTCTTGACCTTATCCGATCGGCCACCAAAGATGGCTACGGGTCGGCGCAGCGCTCGCCTTCATTCTTCCGTTCTCTATCCAGTTTGGGATCAACTACAGCTTACCCAGTACGGCTTGCCACTCTAGTTGATGAGGAACAAGCTATACTCGGCGCTCAGTTGCCAGAGCCAACCTCGACTGATGTTGTTAAGCGTTGCCAAACTGACGAAAAGGGGTTCGATCTTTTCAAGCGCAAGTTGAAATCATGGTTCAAGAAAAAACATATCGAGACAACTGAAGCGTCGTTCCCTCGTTCAAAGCCGCGACTGACAATCAATACGAAACTCGATGGGTCAACTGCAATGGGAGATAACGAAGACCCTGCACCCGAGAAGGATGTACACACGTCCTTGCTCGATATGCCGTTACGCATGTCTTACGTTGTCCTTGACGCCGCCAGGAAAGACCTGGAAAAGATTGATGAAGTTATCTCAGCGGTAAGTAGTGTTCACATGGCTAACTATATCGAGACTTAATACAATATGTGCATAGGCTGAGGAGTTTTTGAGCACTGCCAATCACTCGATCAGTCGATCAGAGCGAGTAATCGACAGGGCAATCAAGGTACGCGTAAAACGACTTCATATCATTCAGAAGTGGTTCTAACCTGAAATCCAGAAACGTCAAGCTGCTATTGAGACTCTTCAGTCGTTGTACTCTAGCACGGATCCCAAGCAAACTCCCACTCATTCAAACCGTTCCATCTATCTCGTGGCACCTTCGCCAACATCCTCTCTTTCATCCGCCAACTCTTCTTGCGTATCTCTCGCGGCTACCTTAACCGAAAATGACGACGAAGACGTTCGAGCTATCCGACGGCTTCTGCTCCGAAAGATAGAAGCCAGCCTCGGCGGTTCAATGGACGAATTATCCAAGGTTGCGGAATGGCTACCTCTCGTCAAGGAGGCTGCCGCCAGTGTGAAGAGAAGGACTTGCCTGTGAACATGATCAAGTGTATCAAGCAGACCTGTGTAGTTGTAAAATTATTGTATGTATGTATTAAGTTGTTAAAAGTAGTTTAAGTAGTTGTCATATAGACACTTGTACCTGCCACATAGAGACCCAATCACTACAGCATAGATCCTCCATTTCATTGGTGAAAGTGCTCAGTCGCAACAGAAAGTCTCACAATCGCCTCAACGCCGTGATTCTGATAGTTTCTTTGAGAAAGCTTCCCGGCACTGGTAATGAGTGACTTCGCCCCTGTGGATAGATAATGATCAGGTTAAACAGTACCCTCTATTGACAGCGTTACAAACCTAGGCACATGGACGGCAATGACACTGTTTCCAATACGTTTATGACATTGCGGACATCTATTGGTTTGGGAAGGCATTGAGCTCCCATAATTACCGAACAACATAAGATATACTGACATCCGGCTGTCAGTCACCTTTACTCGCTTCGACTGAAGAAGCATCAGTCGGCTGGCCAGCTGATCATTGCGAGCCTTGCTGATATTTCGGATGACTTGCGTATCAAAGGCGGGCGCACGGAGGGCTTCTATGAGAAACGTTCGGAGATCCTGCGCCGTCACCAAAGGAGGTAGAAGCTGCAAAGTTTCAACAGCATCCAAACGTGGGCTCTGACGGCCGATTAGGTCAAGCGCAGGCTTTAGTAGATCGTGGTCCCCACTGAGTTTGACCGTCGGTCGTAGATATATACGGAGTAGCGTAAGGAAGATATTCTTCGTTTCTGATCCAGGTTTGTATATTCGCTTGCAATAACTGTTTCAACGTTATCGTGAGAACGAAGCTAAGCTAACAAAGGTAGAGAGTGAGCATACTCTTCAGCCTTGATATAGTCGTGTAGCTGATAGACGTAAAGTTCCAGAGCTTGATCATGGCGGCCCATCCGACCAAGGAGAATCGCACGAGCTTCGCATAGGTCTGATGGCATGTGAGCAAAAGCATGGATAATAAGAATTCATGCGAAGGGCTGCACCTTCTGACGAAATCAAACCGTACAACCAGTCGATACGGTAATGATTCGTGTTATCAATGAATTGAAGAAACTTCGAATACATCTCGTCTCGTAGCCCTGGGCGTTCAGTCTTACTAGATAGTCTTATCATAATTCAACAGGAGAACTCACTAGTATCATGTCGTTTCCGCGCTAAGAGAGTCATTCGGAGGTACAGCTCCGCTAAGCGATCATGGAATGGAGACGATTCTTCATCACGTTCATCAATCAGGTATTCAATGAACCGTATGCAGACTAGCGGGTCGATGCTCTCTAGGTGGTCGGCTACCGCCTTGCGAGGTAGTTCGACATCTTCTGAAGTAAAGATCTAGAGTAGTACGGCGCATCAGAGGGTTGAGGTAATTGTGAGGGGTCAATCAACTTACTTCGAACGCTAGGTCGCGATCCTGCTCAAAGACCCACCGTGAGGCAGCAAAGACGTGTTCCATGTGCTCCTCTCCCAGCTTCTGTAGATAATTTATTGAAGGACCGAGCTTGGCCTCCATGTCCGTTTCCTTCTCGCTAAGCCTGAAAAACCCAATTGATCCGTTTGAACTCCAGTTGTTATTGCATAATTTAACGTACTGTTTTAAAAGAGCCAATGCCTTGGTATGCATCTGCTTGCCATGATACAAATCTATCAACTCAGCAAATTTCTTTGCGAGTAAGTCAGTCATTGCAATGACGGGCTGAGGTATTGATTATCAACATACCTCCCGAGCTCGTAGTTCTTCCTCGACCTCACTAACTTCACACCAATTTGGTACGCGACATAAAGGACCCAGCAATCCGGGTCGTATGATTATGTAGCTCTTGAACAGAACCGTATCCACAACTTGTGCAAAACGTAGTAATTGTTCCGGAGTTAGTGCAGATAAAGGAGCATTAGGTAGGGCATACAGCTCTTCGAGAGGAACTTCAGATAACCTAAGCGTTTCATGCGACTGATTCGCTGGGGTGATATTCACAGCGGAGAGTGCAGCAGCAACCTTTGGACGATAATTAGAAAGGTAGGGAACAAGAGACTCGACAGAGCGGTGAAAATCATCTACCAATAAGGTAGATCAACGTTTGACACAATCAAGTCTGGGGAAAGAGCATTACCGTGTATATCAGCTCGCCGTTTGCTGCTAATCGATGCTGTATCATCATCTTTAGGGGCGTAGGGCATAAGCACGCCCAGGCCAGTCTTCAACTTGCCTCTGATGGTGCCCGAAGTCGGTATAGTCGCTCGTTCAGACGTGTCTTTGATCCCAGAGTCCTCTTTATCATCGCCGTCATCAAGTGTCGGCGATTCCTTCGCCTTAGCAGCTGATTCGTGGGAGCGAACCGACGAGACATCATCAGCTGGGGCTGGCCCGCCAAATAATGGCACCCAGCCCTCTTGATTTACTGCTAATCGACCTGAAACTTTTTCAGGGTAGAGAGCTACAACTTTGGCAGGGTTTATGTTGAGTTCTGTGAAAGTCTCCATCGCATCGTCGAATTTGCCCTCGCGGAATAAAGTGATCGCGTCTAGGGCGCGAAGCAAGGATTTGCGTCTCGCCTAGTGCGAAAGCATCACGGGATGAATAAAGGTTTCCTATACAATAACCAGCCGATGACCAACCTTATCGGGCAAAAGTGCCTCCTCAATCGTTTCCAGCAGTCCCAGTGCGTCACGATAACGTCCAGCTTGAACTAACTCATCGATCTGCTCTGCCCAAGATCTCATACTTAGTCGCCATATTGTACTGCCTTCGGCGGCTGCAGCAGTCCTGTCCACTGGCGTGGATACGAAGAATAGTGGCGCCTTTGAAGGCTGGGACGGTGTCAGAAGTCTAACCGTAGCGTTGGATTGTGAGGGATTTGGGCTAGAACCTGATGATGGTGACGTGGATGGGGGTGGGGCCGTCGATGATGTGAAGGGGAATGCAAGGGTTTGTGTGACTGCGAGCGAGAGCGAAGAATGGATCTGCAGTGCAGTGGTCTGGATATTGGATGCCGTGGTGGATACTGACTGAGGAGATTGTGAAGGTATAGAACCTGCTGGGAGGACGGAAAAAATGTACGGCTTGATAAATGCTTGCATACCAAATCAGTAATCCGCTTAAGAGTAGCTACAAGTCAATATTTACCGACGTCCTCAGGCGGTGCAGGCCACACAACGGTCGTTGATTTGGAGGGTTTAGCATCAGAATTGATTACAATCCCTTCATCTAATGTTCTCGATTCTCAGCATAGTTTCTATCATGTTGAATGGGGGTACCAACTGTCTTTCACGACAAGAGCCTCGTCATTCCCAATCGATACAGTCAGTGGTTTAGGTTTTGCGCCCAAGCCTAAGGTCATATAACCTGTTAACCCGGTGAATGCGCTCATACCCAGGCTAGTGGCACCAATTACTGAGCCCGTTATCATAGGTGAGGGAAGGTTGGATATATCGGTCGCTATGAGAGCAGGAATAGAGAATACGGCATGTTCTGTTGGCGAGTATGCAAAGCAAAGTGTTTCCGGAGTCAAGAATGCTATCACGCGGGGAGAGTGCGGAAGCGGTGCTTCCTAATGAGATAATTCTAAATTGCAAACAGGTTGCAGTGTTACAGGATGAGGATTACGAACCTTCACCTCTTGGGCTTCGCCGTCTTTCCATGTATAAATGACCACCTTTCTCCGGCATCCCACAATAAGCTGTGTAACTAATACCGGTATCGACTTGGCTTTTATATGGGCCGAGCTGAAATCGGCGCTAGCTGGTGGTTCAGCGCCGGCTGGTGTTATGTGTTCTACTGATGAATGTGTAGCAAACGAGAATGCAGCCTTAGCCTTAGTGAGAGGTGTGGGAGGTGATAATGACGGCAAGGGGAACAGAGTCACGACCATTTCTACGCGTAGATGCGATAAGAACAGGTTCTAAGAAGAGCTGGAACGAGGCGAACCAGAGAGAACTACAAGAGAGTTTATGTCCTTGATGAACCCAAGTTGCTCAATTGCTCTACGTGTCAAGTTCTTCTTGACCTCAATGAAACTAGTGCTTTCCTCATTCGCATTGTTCTCTGCATTCGAATTCATGGATGCCCTGATGAGAGGATGTACATAAGATGGATACACACCAGCTGGATCATTCAACGAGTATACATGCAGGCTCCCAGTCGATGTCCCAGCGTAAAGTCGATCCCCTGTGCCAAAATGTTGAAATGTAGAGCACTCCAGTATGAGACCAACGGTACCTTGCACAGTCAAGGATTCGATACGCTCCTTGATTCCATGGAGAATAGGCTTCGGAGTCAAGAAGGGCGCCATGACAATCTGAATGAAGGCCTTAATATGTCCCTGGGGTCGAATTCGTAATCAAGTCGTCGTTGCCGCCAATGCGTCTCGCGACCAGCTCAAGGTCACCGGTGGCGGACGACCAACGACTGCACCAGGGCCCAGGCTAGGACGACCTTGCGACGCGCATTAGCAACGTGACAACGGAAGGTGACGTCCTTGAGAAATAACTACCATCAACAAGTAACACTTCCAAGTTTCTTCAGTACCTGCGACACTCTGGGCCGGCTTCTGGCACCCCTGGCTTACAGGTTAGCCCCAAATAGTGTACACGCTGATAAAGCCACTGCCTTGATCCCATTGAAGCGCGTTCTGTTATAACTGTGGTTAGTCTTTAAATAAATCAGGTCCAACTGGCCGACACTCTTGCAGTTGCCACTTCGTCCTCTCCAAGCCATCTGCTCAAAACCGCTATAAGCTGTCTGCTTGCTCTGTTTTCTGGGTGTATTGCTGAACAACGCCCTCCCTCCGGCTTATGTCCTCCAATGGAGTCGCTCAGCTGATGCTCAGTCGGTCCAGATTGGCGCTGCAACAACCATCATAGTCATCAAAACTAGTCTGTGTTCAGGTGGCATCACCCCGGACCCGTGCAAGTCTCAACCAACATCTACATCTGTGAGCTGCGGTTTCCTGGGTAGGGATCAACACATTACTCCATTCTGATGAAAAGGTGTACTACAATATATAAAGTCGTCGTCTATGGTCAGTGAGCCCCAGCTGTGCTCAACCCTTGGTGCTGGTCACCAAGACGCCTCTTTTCTACGAACCCATACTCTGCGCTACTAGAATACCTTACAAATCATACGACGATGAAGCTTGATACTATATTTTTGCTCGTCACTACCAGCCTCAGCATTTCCCTCACGTTAGCCGTTCCGACGAGGTAACCCGCTTCTTGGCCGTATTTCTGACTGGAACTGACTGTAGACAACCATGAATAGATCAGATGCACCGCAAGATGATGACAACAGGCTGTCCGCGCGTCAGTTCTGGCGGCGTCCCCATCGTCATAGGCCGGATCATGCAAAGCATTCAAAGGCTTCATCATCTACGAATGTATCCTCCACTAGCTCGTCGACTATCACTGGTCACGTCAGCTCATCCGCGTCTACTAGCACTAGCCATGCCAGCTTGACCTCGTCGCCGACGATCACTAGCCATGTCAGCTCTTCTACATCTTCCTCTTCTTCAGCTAGATCCTCGACCAGCTCGGCGAGCATAAATCGGTTAGCCAAGCCCACTTCTCAGGCGTCATCAGGCCACACGGGCAGCACGACATCTTCACAACAGAAACCTTCGAGTACTTCCAGCCACCACACTGGCAGTTCAACGTCACTGAATCATCACTCTTCGACGGCCAAACCGAATCATGTCAGCAGTTCGACCTCTGCTCCGAAACATTCGAGTACTCCCAATCAGCCGAAGAGTTCAACGTCGTCCGGGCATCACTCTATGACATCAACGCCAAGTCACGCCGTAACAACGACATCCTTAGCACACAAAGTCTTGAGTACTCCCAGCCATCACATGAGCAGCATCAAGTCATCTGCGCATGGTTCCTCGACGACCGCATCGGATGGCCATACAGCGACCAGCTCCCATCCTGTTACTAGTACGGCGAAAAGCCGTCCCAAGAAGACGGAGTCACACAATGGTCACCACCACGGTCACCATGGGCCCAAGAAGATAAAACCTGCACACCATCCGCACCCGTATCACCCGTACCGCCCGCCCCGCCCGCCCCGCCCGCACCACTCCCACAGTTCGGGCTCTACTCCAACGCCTACACATAGTAGCGTGTCTTCGGTGTCTAGTCATTCTTCTACATCAGCGTCCCATTCCTTCAGCACGACATCTAGAGCCACCCCTACCTCCACATCTGCTACCCATACATTTACCCGTCCAAGTAGCATGCCATTAGCCACTCCCACTCCGTCGAGCCACTCTCGTGCCCGTAGCTATCGCCTGAACCCAGCTGATGCAGTGGTACTCAAACGGTTTGACCAATTGTTCAGACGGAATATTCAGCAGTATGGCCACAGATGGAACTTAGAAGACGATGATACGGAAATGGTTCGTCGTTTGGAGAATATACTAAGGTGATCTCCTCTTAGTTTCTCTGCCACAAAGGGCTTGCTTGATTAAATACCATTATAGGAGACACCTTGGAAGCCATTTTTTGCTTTGAGTTTTCGATAGTCCTTATCGTCTACGGCCCGGAATCAGGCTGTTCTATAGTTCAGTATGAGTGCCTTGTGATAATTAGAGTCATCATTCATAAGACAGAGTTTTTGTTTGGACTCTCAATACTCGCTTCAGCCACCCCGTCAACGTTCCAACCTCGACGTCGCGCCGAAAGACAACGAAGAACAGCGAAGAAATAACTCTTACCAAGTATGCAGATTTATGAACAGAAAAACGATCAGTGGCAGTGTTATTTTAGCAATAGAATAGATTAGTAGCTTGAACAGAAATTCCTACAGAAGAGGGGTATTGCAGATAGTAGGTCGGTATTTATGGGCGGGGGTCGACGTGCACATTGTCTGAATCAGAACGAACATCTTCAAACTCTAGGCTACTAATTATCGTTGTTGGGTCCAAGACACTGCCTACAAAAGTAAGGGAACTTGAGGCGTAGATCGCCTGTGGTTTGGCAACGTCCCCTGCTAGGCACTCTCTTAGCTCTTCTTAGCTAGACGTTTGCTTATCGGCAACCGAGCGTTCGCATCGATCAGAATACTCAGGGCAAGCACACTAGTAGCTGACAATACTAATTTTCTGGATGAAATGGTTATAAATCATGTTTCCAATCTATGCAAATGTATGTGGTTCCGAGGATTTATGAGTAATGAGTGGTATAGTCTGTGGTTACGGGATAACGTATCAAGCTTATGGAAGCTCTACTTCAGTGATGGAAGCCCAGCCCCTGTAACCAAAGTCAAGATATAGGCGAATAGGTTTGGCAGCAGTCTCTTACCTAGTAGCATGAATCTTCTTAATCTTCAGACCTCCAAGCTTGACCATCTCTTCAAGTTGTGGCTTAGTGCGCTCAAAGGCTGCCATGGACCTCAGTGGCAAGTTCATAATGGACCTCTAGAAGAGAACGTACAATTGCAGAGGGCAGTCAAGGAGACATTAATCTGATGCTGGATGCGGCTAGCCTCGCCGAAATCGACCGGAACAAACTCAGGTGGGGGAACAGGGGAATAGGTATCACCAAGTTGCTTAAGAGAGTCCTCAAGGGCGGGGCCAGTTGGAGACGAATAACCAGCTTGGATAATAGTGTCGATAATGAGAAGGCGACTCTGTAACAGCACATTAAACGAGGAGAGTGTAGGGCATAGTAAGATCTCACATCTTCATTCAGGACGTCACGAATATGCTTCAACATCTCTGCGCCTTTCTCCGTAGACCAATCGTGAAGAACTGAAAGCATATGCTAAGCTTGATAAAGCGGGGATTCAGCGTAAAGGCAATTACCTCGCTGCATGACAAAGACATATTTGCCCTTGCGTTGCTGGGGCTTGAAGAAGTCCTGTGCTTCAAACTTGACCTTGTCGCTCAAGCCTTGAGAGGCAATATACGATTCTGCAGCTTCCCGCGTCTCAGGCAGGTCCTGAACGATAAAGCTTTTGATTTGGGGGTACCTATAGTAGCACAGTCAGCTAAACTCATCGAGTAATTGGCGGATCCGACTGACTTTTTTGCGAGCGAACAGCACAAGGTTCCTTGTCCACCACCGACATCGACAATAGCGTCCTTCCCTTCCATGATAGCCGCCCAGGGGAAGTCGGCGGCGACACCAGGATCGGATGTAGGTCCCACAGCTCCAAGTCTAGAGTAAACGATCAGTGGCAATACACTGAACGCAGAACGAGAACGCACGCAAGGCCAAAGCTGAGAGCTTCTTGGGGGTCTTTGGTGAGCCAGCCGCCAGCTCCGAAGAATGAGACGTCTGTTTTGAAGTAGAGGTTGAAGGCGGTGTGGAAGGGGTCGTTGTTCTTTCTGTACTCGGCATCTGGATGATTGATCATTTCCGGGAATGAGACGCTGACTTTGTTGAAAAGCTCGTTCCTGGTCAAGTCAACGAATACTGAATGAATGATATGATTTTCAGCATACTTGAACATACATGTAGGTAGCGAGGTGATAACCAGGAGCTCCTTTCTTGATGAGGTTACTTTGTCGATTATTCGCGAAGTAGCCGGGCTTAGACTCCCGGAACCATCCTTGCGTCATAATCAGACGCAAGGCGCGTTCTGCGCCATCCATTCATTAGAATTAGACACACTTTTGATATAAAGGAGCTACTATACCGATTTTCAAGGCATCGACGCCAGTCTTTGCGGAGATTTCGTCAACTGTCAAGCCAAGTTCTGGGTCAGACGCGTTCGCAAGGACCCCCGCAAGATCGATGTCTGCCACAAGTCGGACACATGCGGCCTCCATTGCCATCCATGAAGTAGCTGCGAGAGTGTCATATGGAGATGCGATCAGCGTTTTGAGTAGTCCCTTTGAAAGCAGGGGTAAGTTTAATAGATCTCCCATAAAGTTGTGGGCTCACCAAACTCGCCAAAGCCGCTCGGCGGGCCTCATACATGGCCGGTGTGGGCAAGTATGTGATCTCATCAATAGGATGAGGTTTGGAAGTATTCAAAGAGGGTTCGGGAAGCTTCTGAGCAGCAAGCTCTGCTTTGAATGTGTCAATAGCAGCATTGAGAGTCTTCTGGAGGCTTGTAAGCTCGGAAATGGTGGACATCTTGAACTTAAGGGTATTCCAAACTCTATAGACCCGACGACGTTCTTCCTTAAATCAAGTTCGGAGTTGATAACGTCGTTAGATGCTCCTTGCATAGTGGGTCCTGCTGCTGTCCTCATAAGTCTAAAGGCATAAATTTTCACCTACCAGATAAGTCGTAGATTTCCATGAGGAAGCCACAAGACGAAAGATCTTCTTTCGGTTAACGACCCTATGGGGAATTCTTATGAGCCAAACGTATGGGGTTCCAATCTGGAAAACCTACGAATTAAGGGGCGCCTATGCAGGCTCACTCAGGCTGTCGTCAGGCCTTGCGTGATCGAGGTGGAATCACTACAGCGCTTCTCAGATCGATCATCTATCATATAACTACACTATTCCAAGGTTATTCGGTACGAAGGTTGAATCTACCAGTACTCTGACGCAACTTCCTTTACAAACGTACATAGATTGAGCGAGCGCAGTGCGCAGTTACGTTCCTTACAAGCGAACCTAGAGACTATGACCGATCCTTTGTATTGTGGGCATATTCGCAAGGTTATTTGCTGTTGTCTCCAGGAAACTGTATTAACCACAACTTGAAACACGAACTAAAATCTGACCCTCTGGACCTCGAAAATCTGTACGTACTATCGGCCAGGACATTCTGGGTCGCGGAGCCGATTCGACGCAACTCACCCCTTGGTGTGTAAGTACTCACCTGGGAAACGATCATATTATGACTGTGTGATGGAGGCCGACGGAACGCATACGTATTGGAGCTGAATGTTAAGGAAACATAGTTGGGTGAAGAAGATCCAGAGCTTGTTCCACAAATCGACCAGAATTATATAATGAGAGCTGAGCATAACTTTGACTGACGCGGCTGAGCATATCGGCGTGACAAGGTGTAACAGCGTTGCACAGTGACGTGACAGCCTCCCTGTTCCTTTCGAATCCTTTCCAGAAATGGTGAACCAGGTTCAGGCTTGTGACTGTATAACCTGATGCAGAATTTAATACCGAACCTGAACTTCTATATATTGATCAGAGCGGGGACTTCATGAATCCCTTCCCTTGCTGGTGGTGACCCTTGGCGGCACTGGCTTCGCCTTTTGGACATAAATACCAGCAACGACACCTCCGTCGTTTACTGTCGCCTTCCGTTTCTCACTTCAGACCTACTTGTGTTCGCAATGGCCGGACCCTTCGATCTCGTAATAGGTGAGTAAAGCCAGACAGGTCTTTATTACCGTTGGCTGACTTGGATACAGGTGTCCTGCTCCTCGGGCTATTTTGTGAGCATGCCTACGTCTTATTACGCACTTGCCTACTAGATGCTAACTTTTATGGTATAGTTAACACATACCTCTATGGGCTCGTGACCTACCAGTTCATCGTGTACAACAACACGAGTACGCCTTAGTGCCCTCTTTCTTCGATCTTGATTACTTATCGTGCATTCTAGAGTTCAACGACCCTCTTTGGATCAAGTAGGTCGACACGCTATCTTACTTTACACGTCAAGTTCAATGTAGTTCTAGGGTCATGGTCACTGTCTTATTCATCATAGACACAGCACATAGTGCGATGTGAGTGGTGTCTCGATCATTTGCTTCGTACGGTTACTCATTCATACCACAGTGCCGTTTATGCAGCTTGGGATATGTGGTAAGATACATCGTAGCTTCCTTATGTTCAGGGTTAGTGAGCGATGATCCAGCGTGACGAACTACGCCAATCCTGCAGCACTTGCATGTAAGGATCAATTCAGGATCCCCCTTCACCGTTAAACTCATGCCGTATTCCAGTCGTCAATTGGTCGATCCCCTTCACCGCGTGCGCCACATCAGTAGTGGCGATCATCTCGCAATTTTTCCTTGGTCATCGGTAATACCTCTGAGATTATGCATCATTACTTCGGAAGGTTGATTCGGCTTATAGTGTCTTCCTACTCACCAAGAGCTACTTCCTTTCTGGGTTCATTGCTATCCTCAGCACACTTGGCTTCATCTTCGGAATCATCGCTGGCGTCAGGTCGGGGATCATCGCAGAGTGAGGAGTGACCCCTGTTTCTCATCCATTGTTCGTACTCAGTAATGTTTCAGAGTCGCCAAATTTGGTCCATTGAAGCCATTGGTTATTTGCTGGCTTGGGTTCCAAACGGCTGCCGACATCATGATCACACGTACGCCGCATCTCCGTTCTTTTCGTACGCCGTGCGCCACTTGCTAACTCGCTTCAATTACAGTGGTACTGTCATTTGTGCTTTCTCGCTCAAAGACAGGCTTTCGTCGTACGGATACGATAATTAATCGTCTTATTCGTGGCGCCGTTCAAACCGGTCTCTTCGCATCGATCTTCGCCCTCGCAGACCTCTTCTCCTTCGTTCTACACGGTGACACCAACTTCTATGCTATGTTTGCTTTCCCCATCGGTCGTATCTACACTAATGTAAGTTCACTCCCTGTTTCTCAAAAGTACCCCCTAATTGTGTATTGTCTTTCAGACTCTACTGGACACATTGAATGCTCGTGCGGATCTTAAGAACATGTCTGCCACGATCGACATGGATTCCGAGGTGCGTCTCTTCACGTGCCTCAACTTGTCTCATTCTTATTATTCGGCTCTAGAGTAACGCCAATGCATTCCGCATGAACCAGAGCCACACTCTCCATTCAGTTCAAATCCAGAAGGAGGTAATTTCGGACGCCAAGTTCGATGGCACAGATAGTGTGTTCCAGCCCTCCAAGGCGGTGTAAAGCATTATCGATCCAATTCGCTCGTTTTCACAGACGCACCGAATGGTATTTAAAAAATGCTCTCCGAGTTGGGGACGATTCGCACTCTCCTTTTGCATTCACGCGCACTGTCAGCAATCATTCATCATGTACATATATCAATCAGGTTACTCTCGTGTTCAGTGGATCATGGAGAGCGCAACGTTGTTAGAGGACGTCGTTAGTGCTAGACCGTGTATTTACCACGTTTTACGCGCCCCTTCTTGGCGTTTAGAATAGAAATCAGATTTGGTTTGTGACAATAAGTAGTGTGGGAACACTGTTCAATGTTAGGATCTCGGCTATAACTGATCAGATGATCGACCGTTGCACCCTTTCCGTGCCTCAGTTCTGAGTCTTGCAACCCTGTTCCGTTGTGATGCCTGCTGGTCAGCCAGAATCGGTCGACTTGGGGGTATGGCTTCCCATTCGAGATGTGGGGGTGGTCTCATGCATGTTCGTAGGTCCAAGCGAGTCGTCACTGTTGATGAGGCTCCATATGATAAGATATCTACCCAGCCGGTTGAGCATTTTTTTCTACATCTGTGATCCACTGACACCGCGCACGGAAGGAATGTACCTACATGAACCTACAACTGGCGCTAAACATGATTGGAAAGTCGTACCCGACACTAGGCCCAGAAAAAAAGTGAATAAAGCAGGGTGAAAAAATATATAATACCGCGGAAGCAAAAATTACAGGCTCGCTCTATCCCTCAGCGAGGAGGGCCTGCATAGGTACCAGACACAGGCCAACCTCGTCTAGAAAATCCTGCTTTTCATGAGGGAAATGGTACCATCATACAAGCAATATAACCATGAGAATGGAAACCTGTGGAGGCAATCACCTTTCAGTGATCCGGAAACACTCCCCCGTAACCATACATACTTCCGCTCATTTTTTCATCCTTCCCAACATCAACGGAAATACATCATACCCACCTGCCTCCAGACATTAAATCGTTATGTTCACGGCCCCCGTACAGAACCACGCCGTTGGGGATACCTAACTACATGGGAACATATCTTACAGCAGTCCACAACTGGACATTTCTGTAACAAGTTTGTTCACGCACGACGCCACCGTTCCGAACACCTATGTACCTCAACTGGCTGACCCGTACACAGATTGGTGAAGTCGAGGAAAGTCCTAATTGAATTGCCTTCTGGAATGTCATATGATACACAATCAATATTCAACAGGTTGGCTCAGGCCACAAGGTGTTCGATTGCTTGCACTTACCTGCTTACCTGCCTGACCCACCCACATCTGGTAAGCTCACAGAGCGCTGAGAAACCAAAAAAGTACCAATTGAATTTGCATCAGACCGTAACGTACTTCGGTTATCGCAAGGTGTATATTTTGAACAATGTACAAATGGACCAGATGTGTAGTAACGTAAAGATTAATATATACATGCCCTTGAAGGCGAGAAGAGAGGAGATACTAGTAGCACATGAGACTGGGCTGGCCGAAAACTTGGAGTCCATATAGATAGCGATTAATTGGTAAACGTTTGCGTGAGTGTCGGTCTACACGAGGAAACAACTTTCGGATGTCGTCGTCGTTATTCAAGCGAAATTCGGAGGGGTCATTCATCTCGCTCAGTGCGGGTGGACTCAGGTTTGGGTATTCAAGTATCTTCCGTCCTAACCCGCTTCCTTGCTGGTCCATCAAATCCTTGCCCTTGTCCTTGCATAAACGCGGGATTGAAATGCCCTTGCATCCCGCCAGTAAACCCGCCTCGACCGTTCGACATCATTCCCATACCTAAAAGAATCCCGAAAACAAAACAGAAAAGAAAGCCATGTATAAGTACTCGATCAAACACATGCAATTATATATGTTAAGTTGAAAGGAGCGGAAAGAAAAACACGATTGGACGAAAGGCGATAAGAGAAGAGAACGAAGATGGGGGATAAAAAATTGAAGAGGAAAGACGGTAAAAAGGAGAGAGCTTAGAAAGAATCAAAAGTTCGTACCCATACCACCCATTCCGCCCATACCCATACCACCCATCATACCTCCCCGTCCCATTCCCATGCCTCCTCTCCCTTGACCCATCATCCCCCTGCCTCCACCAAACCCTCCCATGCCTCCCATGCCTCCCATGCCCCCCATGCCCATCCCCACGCCACCCATACCCCCCATACCCATCAAACCCATATTTCCCATCCCCATATTTCCCATCATCCCCCCTCCGCGCATCATCCCGCTACCCATCATCCCGCCTCCACCGCGCATGCCTCCACCCATCGCGTTCATGTTATTTATTTGTTGGTTTTGGTGGTGGCCACCACGGTAGTTACCTCCGCCACGGGGATTATTCATCTGGTTTGACATGCCGGAGTTCTGTATTTGTCTACCATCGCGTGGTGGTGGTTCTGGATAGCGAAATGAATAAACGAGAGGTGAGAGGTGAGGTAGGAAGAAACTAACCTTTAGGTAGTGTTCGGAAGGGATTTCCTTGAGAAGCGGACGTCAAGGTGGCATTAGCTCGACGGTTTTGGAAGTCACTACTCTCGCTATCAATCATCCCGATCCATCAGTTGTGGAGATAAAATACATACTTGTTATCGAACCAGTTCTTCAGCTTCATTGCTGACTGGCTATCACCACATTCAATGTATGCAATCCTATAGACACCGATCGATATCTCCGTCTCAGAAATTTCGCCCATACATTCAGATTTGGAGAAGAATTTCCTTACCCTTTACTCTTTCCGTTCACTTTGTGCTCAGAGAAAGTGATGTCCTTGTGGTCAATTGTGACTCCGACATTGAGTGCGACTTGCCGTAGATCTTCATCCGTCGTCCACTGCAAAAGAAAAATAAAACAACCATGTAAGAAATACATGATTTCTCTAAGACAAAGCAAAAAGACCACATAGCAACTAGACGACAAGACAAACGGACCCATTGCAAGTCTCCGATATATAGGGCGTCATAAGACGAATCAACACCGTGAGCCATCTGGCCCGTATTGGCCATAGCCATACCCATGTTCATGCCATTATTACCATTGAGGCTACCATTCGTCGAGTTTGGTTGACCTTGAGGCGTGCTGCTGCTCCGAGATGCCGGAGGTTGTTCTGTAGAATCGTCCTCTCGAGCACGTTTTTCGCCAACATTGGGTTCGGTGGATGTTGTCATCGTAGGGACTGGTTGCGCGTCGTCTTCTTGCTGTTGTTCCGCATTCTTGAAAGTTATGTGGCGTCAGTATATGCAGTCTCTACAATGATGTATTGTCTCTACGTACCTCGTGTTGTTTCCATTCTTCTTCTCCGTAAATATCAAAATCGTCCTCAGGCATGGCTCAGAGATGCGTAAACAAGGTCACGAATGTGTGGGTTGTCTGAGTTCTGAGGAGGGTCAGGCTTGCGCTTGTTCTGAGAGTTGGAAAAATCATAAGAGATGGATTCAAGTAAACGACAGACAAGAAAGTACAACAATAGGCGCCTCTACACGGTCAGCGCAAAATGATGGGTAGAGAGTGGTCTTACATGAATATCAGTGTTATACAGGTGATTTTTAACAGGACAGTGATGCAAGGCTTATACAGGGAAAGCCTTTTGTAGTGTACGGCTACACAGGTTGACTGGACAGGAAAAAGAACAAGACAGAGGACAAGAGGAAAGCGTTGAGCGCGACGACGGTGGTACTGGAACAAGAATATCGTACCGCAAAGACGCCGAACACAACTCATCTTATATGCCCGCCCTATTGACCCTTGTTTGGTTTGGGTGGCAACGCCCACCAGTTCTCTGTACACCGTCTACAGCAGTGAGCGCGGTCCTCGCCATTGTCTGTTTCGTTTTACAGGCTATGATATTCATTCAGAACGGTAGAAGTCATTTCAGCGAACATGCTTTCAATGGATGTCGCGTTGCGCCCTTCATTCGGCAATCCGGTCTCTTGAGTCCGATATGAAAGTGATTCTCTGGCAAATTTGCTCCTCTTTTTGATAGCCTTCAGAAACGGATCCCAAAGTTGAGCATCTGCCCATACCGATACTCACGCGCTCCGTCACCCTGGGATCAATACGATCTATCAATCCAAAATCTTTTCGGGGGTATTTACGAGCTCATCCAAGTTGTTATAAGGTGATCGTATCCTTACTGGTCGCCTTCTTTCGAACCAAGAGACTTCACAAAGGATGCGCTTAGTGACGTGGGGAGCAGTTGTGCTGGTAAGTGCTCCACCTATACCAAACTTGCTAAATTACAACGTCTGCATGGAAGGCCTTTTTCATCTGGCGAAACGGCAGAGTCCTCAAACACACCACACTCACAAAGTCTACCTTCCCTGTAGGCTACTACGCCTCGGGCGACTATCCGACAGATTGCTCCCTACTCGCACCTGCAGATGATCCAGACTTTAACGATCTCAAATACTGCGAAGACGAAACGTTTTGGGACGTCGTAGATTCTCAAGGTACCATCACTACCCGTCATCTCATCCTCAGCTGCGACGCCAATCGCAAGTCATGGAATACTGTGATGGGACCTTTGCGTGATCCCAATCCTAGAGGTTCACTATGGTTGTACACCTCAGGCTCACAGGATGACTCGCAAAAGCCCACCAAAATCATCTTGAAAGACTATCCTCCAACACACGACTTCCACCCACTCGGACTAGAAATTTCCTCCTCTCACTCTGGTAACGCCTCCAACCTCTTCGTCATTAACCACGCCCGTCAACGCACCACCATCGAGCAATTCACCGTCCTTCCGGACGATCTCACCACAGCAACCTATGTCCGTACTCTCTCCTCACCATATTTTGTGTCCCCGAACGCACTCGCACTTACTTCGCCTACGTCGTTCTACGTCACCAACGACCACTTCTTCACTCGTCGACTCCCCTGGCCTTTAGGTAACATCCTCCCTATGATGGAGTCTGTACTCGCTCTTCCTCTGGGATGGGTCTCCCATGTCTCACTTATTCCGAACACAACCGACCCCGTCGCTGAACCCGTTCTAGAGCACAAACTCTCCGATTTCGGTATACCATTCGCTAATGGTGTCTCCCTTTCACCCGATGGATCCACCGTAGCACTTGCATCTACCTCGTCCGCCCAGATCTACTTTTACTCGCGCGAACCTACGAATAACACTCTCCGTCATACACATAGCGTTCCTGTGCCGTTCACCCCAGATAACATCGCGTTTGACGATTCTGGTACGCTCATCGTAACCGGGCATCCCCACTTCCCTTCCGTCATCGGCGTAGCAGCCAACAAAACAGGCGCAGTTGCTCCAAGTTGGGTCGTCTCTGTCTCCCCTCGTCCCTCAACTCCTAAACCCAAAAGTCCCAAAAACGCCAAGGGTTCAAAGGGCGAAGCAACCCCAACGAGCATCTTCTTCCCTTCTCAAGAATACGACCTCGAAGCACCTATTTCTGCTAGCTTGAAGGCGCCGGCGATGTTAAGCCATGAAGTAGAGACGCTTTTCCAGAGTAATGGGACGGGGTTCTCTACCTCGAGTACAGCACTGAGAGATCCGAGGAGCGGAGAGTTGTACATAACAGGGTTGTATGCGGAAGAGGGGGTTATAGTGTGTAGACCGAACTTGGGGAGTGCTTGAAGGGAGAGATTAAGAATGGACGTCTTGATGGATGAGAACGGGTGGGTAATTTGGATTTGTGCGTTTTTTTGTTCAGTGTTGGCACCCCCTTAGACATCGATATCGTTATGTGTAATTTACTTTTTGAACCAACATTGCACTGAACCCATTCTTTGCCAAATATAATCGCTCCCCATTCCCCATACAAGATCCTCAAACCAGAGCCAAGAAAACGATAAACGAGTCTTCTCTCGTTTCAAATCAAGACTCAACGTCAATCGGCAACTGTCGGGACGCTTATAGTCTCTCCTCCATCAGATCATGACTCATGCAGAGGAATCAGATAATATATAACATGGTCACAATTCACTGATCAACAACCAAGATGCGGACCTCAGAGTACCATGCTACAAAGTCTTTCATCAACTCGTACAAACCCCAACCTCCTCCTATCCTATCCACCGCCCCTCAAAATGAGCCCTACGACATCAACTTTGCCTTCCCTCTCCCCCTCTCCTCCCTCCAAACCAACAAAATCAGGTTAACACCATTCATCCCATCGATACACGCAGAGCCCTTCTACGCCTCAGCAATGAAAAACCCTGACATCGACGTCTTTCGGTGGATCCCATTCACGTTCCCAAAAATCGAGACTTTCCTAGTTGTGGTCGAGGAGTTTAGGAAGAAGGATGATATGTTGATGTTCGCTGTGATCGATAAGGTTAAATTGGAGACGGGGCTAGATGAGAGTGAATGCGTCGCAGGTATATTGGGATTGGTTGGGATGTCGTATCTAACGCGATCGGTGGAGATGGGTCCGGTGATCATCCTCCCAGAGTATCAGCGCACACACGTATCGACGCATGCCATCGGAATCGCATTGCGGTATATCCTTGATCTGCCTTCGACGCCAGAGAATCCGGATTCGTATGGACTAGGATTTAGGAGAGTACAGTGGACGGCGAACCCAGACAACGCGGCTTCTATCCGATCTGCGGAAAGGATGGGGTTGAGGATGGAGTCGAGGATGAGGTGGACATGGTGTATAGGCGAGGAGAAAGAAGGTAAGGAGGCTCCAAAAGAGCGAGGTGGGGGAAAGGGGAGAGATAGTGTAATGCTGGCGGTTTGCTGGGATGATTGGGAGAATGGTGTTAGAGACCATGTTACAAAGTTGATGGAGAGAGTGCAGTGATACTGGGATGTATTACTATGGCATAAAATGTACACGTTCAGCGAAACAATAGATAAGATATGTAGAGAGTATGAACGCACGATCTCTTGAACGAGACAGTCTAATTCACAACGAACTCGCCGCCCATACCACGCGTCATTCGCTGCCTGATATCCGGCGTGATATGCATGGGCATACCGCCCGGTGGCATATTGACCATGCCCATACCTCCGTGCATGCCTGGGTGTTGCATGGGATGACCGCCGTGCCCCTGGTCCATACCCATTCCCATACGCATAGGCGACGCGCTGTCATGCGCTCCATAGAACTGGCCTGCTGGTAGAGCATTGAAAGGTGCAACACCACCAGGAGGCGCACCCAAACCAACAGGGCCTGGTCCTGCACCAGGATATCCAGGACGCATACCTGGAGAGGCGCCCATGCCGACACCGTATGGGTATCCAGCAGGTGGGTGACGCTGTGGAGTGGCTTCGAGAGGCATATGTGGTGTGAACTCGCGCTCGGACCTGGTGCTCATGGGTTGGGGTGTGCCACGTTCGGGGGGTCTGTTGGGCTCGTTCGATTTGTTTTCTTCTTCGGTTTGCTTCTTTACAGCTTCGAGGAGAGGAGTGGGATCGTAGTAGAGGTCTGAACCTTCATCCACGAAGAATCTACGAAGAAGTCTATGATATTGCCAGGAGTTAAATATCGAAGACATACTGTTGAGTACCAATATCCCATTGAGGACCACGCTGGGCTCGTGCTGTCATCAACAAAGAATTCCATTCAGACGCGCTCTCCTGTTTTTGTAATCAAATCCTTCAGCTCCCTCCGGTTATACGGATGCCAACTTACTACAGCTTGTGCGAGAGCTACGGAATCATGGGTTGGCTGATATGTGTCTGCTATTATGCCTTGAGATTTCGTCAAAGCTTTGACTTCTGCACCTAGTTTTGCGCCCAGTCGTTGGGCATTGTGTCTTGGAACTCGAACTTTGATTACACCGACGGGTCTGCCTGGGGCCATGAGAGTCAATAATGGAGTTGCAGGCGCCTATCGCTGGGAAACTAACCTGAATTGGTGAGCGCCCTGTGACATTTACTTCCTTCTACCGACCTTGCGCCTCGTTGTCCATAAAACCTTTGGGACTATTCGACTCTTAGCAAATCTGATACTTAGGATATGTCGAGCGAGTGACAAGTTCGACCAAGCTCCGTTCAACCTATCGAACGTTGGACTGAAACGTAAAATATGCCATTTTCTACGCAAGTACAAAAGAGTAATCTTGTCTACTACATATATTTCCCTTCACTCATTTGCTCTAGTCGACTGCAGTGCCCATTGGCTAGCAGAAGAAAGCTAGAGCAAAAAAATACTGGGAGAACCCAGGTTTCGTTGACCTTGTGCACAAGGACAACGTGGGTAGGAAAAAATTATAATGCACAAAGCATGGTACCAAGGCTAAGTGCGAACACTCATCCTAAGGAACAAATAGCAGGTCCGCGACTCCCACACTGCTCCTAAAAATGAGCGTTCTCCTCCGTCACCGCACCCCGCCCCGTCATACCAGACTACCCAGCCACATCCTCGCTCGTGACTCGATCACTCGACCAGCTCGCAGATAACGGCCCCTCCATCCATCACAACGCTCAAGGCCCATCCGCTGCCTCGCTCATGACCTTAGCGTGCGCGCTACCTAGGTAGCCGCTAAGAATGCCAATGGTACCAATGGGCAAGAACAAACTTCCGGCGAGTCGAAGTGATGCTGTATCATCGGGGAATCCGCTCCCGCTCGCCTCGAACGAGTACTCGGCCTCAGTACCATCCGTCCCACAAGGCGGGGCGTTGGGAGAGCGGGTGTACATAGGTGGCTGGATAGCGAGTGAGAAGGAGAGAGGTGGTGGTGGACAGAAGGAGAGAGGATATGTAGGGTAACGACAAAGGTGGGGGGTTTATATACCTTGGGCCACTGGCGGCTGACATAACGAGCAGGCAAGCCGACATAAACACATAAAGTCTATATAGACACCTTACATCGTCATAGTGGCATATCTGGCGTGGCCTAGTAATGAGCCGATTTAATCTTTATTCACTTCTGCTCAACCCGCCCTTTCAGGATTATGGTACTCGAGGTTTGGAAGCGATAGATTTGTGGAATCTGTTGGCTCAGCTTTCATCGTCAGAACTTGAATTACGTTCCGAAATTGCTCGTAAGTCACTGTCATTGTAATTGCTGTGCGGTCTGCTTTGTGAGCAGACGACGATTCAAACGGTGGTTCAAACGGCTAGATAGTTGAAATATGTCGCATCCACTGCTCCCCGTAAGCAACGTGACAGCGACGCGACTCCTCGATCGTATACAACACTGCAACAAATTTGTGCAAACTAGAGATTATGCCCACGAGTGTACTCGTTGACTATATACACCGGACGCTTCGTGCGCTATCCTTGCCTCTTCAATCCCGGTTCAATTACCATGGCGTATTCAAAAACTATGAAACCATGATATCCAGCTACTATTATACTCACCTAGGCTCGATCTCGTCCCAGTCTTGCGCTCGTCAATTGAGTGTTTACTAACAGCCTGCTACCTACCAGCTACTTGAAAAATAACGACGCATGGAAAGGTGCGTATGCTCTTGTACTTCTGTTGGCTTTACTCCTTTAGCTCCAGACAGATCTAGGGTACCCAAGCCGAAGGTGAGCGTGACATGTCGCTCCTCATTATTGTTAGAGCACGGAAATGCAGTCCTCTGCAGCTTCCTTCTCACACGATCGTAGACATATCGGAGGCCTATACCCACTGGACTTCCTGGTATCCAAGACTACTGGACTTCCTGGTATCCAAGACTCCAAAGCTCCAAACCCGATTCCGTGCTGTCGTCTAGAGTCAGACATGTATGAGTATTCATCCGGCGATACAGAAGAGACTACATTTGGAAGCACACACAGTTAGCGCAAGTTCCTCAACGGCTATTTTCTTTGCCTAGTATCTTAGTTTCCCGTATGATCCTTCTCGACCATTGCCTGCCGAGTTCTGGTACTCTGCCATGTTCTTTGGCTGGAACACGAATCTTTGATAGCAACTGTGTCGGTAGAAGAGTTCAATATGGTATACAGGACGAACGGGAACCAGACACCGATTTGCAGCATTGCTTGTGTCTGTTGTCGGATTCTCATCCTGTCCTCTGGAATTAGACTAGTGTCACAATGTACCATTAACCGCACATATTTATATACTTCGATAGGGAGTTATCAGCGAGGAGATTGAGCTTTGCCAATTATCTTCCATTCTACGTCCTCCTCTAGTGTTACCAAGTCGCGTGGTATTTGGCACTCATATGCAGCATTGTTTTATCGGGTAGTATGTTTAACCATGGCAGTCCATGGATTGTGTCTTTTTCGCTAACTGCAATGCTCTACATGATGGCTCTATGTATATACTTAGTCCTGCCCCTATTTGATCAGGCCGGCCCTGAACAGTATGTTTATATAGATCAGTCGAATCGCATTGATTTTCTTCGCCCTTATCGCTTCCATCATGTGGTGGGTATCTTGTGCTTACTGGGCGCGACGTGGGCGAACTCTGATCGTGGTTTCTTGAAGGTCGTGACGATGCGCCGCTCGGGGTCCCGGCCAAACATAGGTTAGCTCTCTCTCATTATTTATGGCTACGGCTCACATTTTTCGCTTGTAGTTGTATGTTGTTTCGGTGTACCTAGTTCTAATACCGGCTGCTAGAGGCTAGTATCGCTGCTAGTCACTAGTAGTGTGAGTGCTTGATCTCTTTGTGTGTATGGCTGATTACTGAGCTTTCTACCTAGCTACTGCCGTTCTTTGATGGAAACATGGAGGAATGGAATTGCGAAGCATTGACCAGCTTGTCAGCTGCTCAATGCTTCGTGTTGCACTCAAATTAAATACCCCAGGCCATATATGCGTGTTGTATTCGTTGTCAAGGAATACATATTGCCAGTGACACGCAGATAATAATGTTTTGAGGTTTGTACACTGTTGAGTTAAGTACCTGTGAGGATGAGTGTTTAGCCTAAGGCCTTTGTTATACTCAAATTTTTATAAACGATCCGGTAAAGAATAGCTTGGTAGTCCACAACGTCTTATCCACAATTCGTAGCAAATGTCTGCCTGTTACTGGAGTCGATCCGATTCTAGCGATGAATGATGTGATCACCAGTCCCGGCTCACTCTGATGCCCTGATCCCAGTTCTTGATCGTGCTGCTCCGCTAGGCTCTAGCTAGTGGCACAATATTAGTTCGTAACGAGTTCCTACTTGATCGTGCGTTCGATTGCCTGCTGCGGCTTGCTCATGCTTCCCAGGCGACATATCAGTCAATGTCCATTTAAGTCAATAAAAATGACTGTCAATTACTCATGATTTATTTTCCACAGCGTAGGGTATGCCGAACAAAACGTAGCTATACGCTAAGTGCGAGAGAAGTGACTATTACCATTGGGCCGGCCAAAGGTTAACATGAGGGTGTGTTCACCCGTGAAGTAGAGCGACGGGGCATCTCCCACAGATCCACGGTAAACAATGAGGTTTTCCAAAAGAGGGGCTGATATTTATGGAGTCGGAGAGCCCGCATGTAAACTGCGGACAGTAATTGCTGAGCGCTCGCTTCTGAGTCTAGATAGCTCTGTATGGGCCCATACACATAAGCAGGAATCCTCTCGGTACAAAGGGGGATCTGAACTCACCCAGACATATTGATACACCAGGACAGCGACATGGTACGCCAGCGTCCCGTGAGTAATTTTACCATGTCGACACTTCACGCGCGTAGCTCTGTAAACAGTGGGCAGACACGATACCTGACAAAGAGATTAATTTGCGATACAAAAGAGAAATCAACCCACAAACGTTGATTTCTAGAACAATGATATCCGATTCGCAGTTTAGTATCATTCTTTCGTCGTCGACTGCTGCCTCAGGAAGTCCAGCTAAAACCCCGAGTACAGGTACCCCCCATCCATGGTCATGAAGGAATGTCCCTGGTATTGGCCTAAAAACATGATCTGCGGAAAGGAAAGGCGCGAACTGGGATTTTGGAAAGGTGCCGAGCGGAGGCACGATTTTTGGATAGCTCTTGTACTTCTGCGAATTCAAGCCTCTATGACTGCCTTTCAACACAAGGCATTTTGTGAACTCACCTTCATCCACCACCGCAGCGCATGTTCACGAGTATGAGCAGCCATTTTTAAGCACTCGCCGCGCGTATACTACAGAACAAACACGACAATGAGAGAAACGTTAACCAGCGGATGCCAGAGATACTCACTGTAAAAGGGTCTACAGTAAAGATCAGTATGTCGGTGCATCCATTTTCAGATATCCATGATTCATAATCCTCAAAAACGTATTCAACGTTAGATTCTACTTCTAAGCATTCCGCCTGGCAGAGTCTCCGAGTCAGAATAGTACATACACGAGGATGATTTGATGGGAGCTCACATGTTTTTTAGCCCAGGAATCCGCCGGAGATGGATCAGACACAGCTGTATTCTTGTTCTTTGAACGCGGTATATAATATTTTAGATGGAGACCATAGCGAAGAGATGGAACCCCAAGTACCTTTCGTCCTGCCATGTTGGCTCTATGTGCCAAACGAGTCGATCGTGCTGTTTAGTATACAGGATTGAAGGTTATGGAAAGTGAAGTGAGATGGTGATTGCTATATAGCTGCCACATTGGCCACATAATTTAAGTGGTAGGTAATGTGGCCTGCTCGCTGTGGCCCGAGCAGGCGTGCCACCGCTGTGGCCACTGCTATTCCCGACTGCACTGCCTAATGATTTATAGCGAAGGAATGGTAAGTGGTAAGCTAGTCCCTACATATAAGTCATAGGCACACCATTTAGAATTGAGCCTCCAGTCTGCTACTATCAGCAGCACGATTTTGAATAGAAGGTAATGTCATTGTTCAGGAGAATAAATTGACGCGCTGAAGCACGTGGTCACGTGATGGCGTGGATTCAAAGTTCCAGTAAACGCGTCCTATTGCATATCTTTCGACGGCTGAATTGGACCATTCACACTGAAATTCGCAGTTCCCCTTCGCGTAAATCTCGTAACACCTGTGCCGCTGCTCGATATATCTACATTGAGATTTTCGTTAAACGTTTAACTTCGTGCTACACTTAGGATATGCACGTTGTAGCCATTATGAAGACTACTCTTCATCTGCGGCCTCGGTATAAAGAGTAAATTGTGAACATATAAGCACGCTAAGCATTTAGTGTCAACTTTGACTGTGTATACTAAGAGATCGTCCGTTTGGAATTAAAGTCAGGAAACCCGCCTCAGGGAGCTGGCGTAGGGAAGACGCCAAGCGCGTCACGACCCAAGAATTCACGCTCGAACCCACTATCTCTGCGCCTTCTGGCAGCGGCAACGGAGACGGTAGGGATAGTGCGGCAATTTGACGAGGAAGCGGCGGGATGGGCGGGTGGGGTTGGATTTACACCTTGGAACCTGCAATGTCGTTTTAGCAATCAACTCATAACAATATTAATAATGGTGAGGAATCACCATGTGGAAGTGCCGTAGACACCCATAGGCAAACTAGCGAATGGTTAAGCGATAATCAGACTGGAAAGGGTCCTGAACTCACTCATCGTCTGCATCGCAAGACTCAAAGGTGCCAGCGTCATAGTTGGCGGGCATGTTCTATAAAAATCAAGTTGAAAACATATATCATATAGGCAACAAGTACCATGCTCACCCAGAAGCATCCCATAACATCGTAGATGTGTTGACAGTTGCGGGCAGCATTAGGACCAATACATGCACGGAAGCAGAATTCAGTGTCGGAAATGAATGACGTCCATTCGTGGTATTGACGAGCTGCACCAAAGGTATTACCAAATACCAAGCCACCAACAGGGTTGCCGTTGCCGTCAGCGCCATGAGGGTCGAGTTCACCTCCACTATAATACGTGGGCTATTATGGCTTTGATATACAGCCAATGAACGACATATACTCACGCGTCGCCTTGCCTGATGTTGATCTTGGTAAAATCGCCAACACCTGTGACTTGAACATAATCGGGCGTTTTCACGAAGTGCACACCCTTCAGGGCTCCATTGGGAATTGTGCGAGTCCCACGGCCAGATTTCGTGCACCAAGCAACTTCGTCGCGCTCGGTATCACCGATTGTGCTGCCCGGATTAGGGGGACCCCACAAGCAGAAGTCATCAACATCACTATATCATCTTTGAATGGGTACTGCATGAAATATTTAGCACGGCGTCGCTTACTTGATCCATGCAGTTTGGCACTTGGAAGTTTGAGAGCTACCCGTGCCACAGTTGTTGATACCACTCTGACCGTTTTCAGAGGTTTGAGGGAGAGCGTTGGCCATGTATCCAGTGTTCCAGATCTGATTAGGGTTTGTACCACTGCAGTCCCAGAGTTGGGGCTAACGAGAAGTCAGTGACCGTGGAACCGTGGGTTCACGACTTCGGCTTACGCGATTACCGTCGGTCTGAATGCCATCGGTGAGGTCTAAACATTTTCCATGGTCAGTCCAGGCAAGATGGTAGTCACCCTATAAACCAATACATCAGCCCGTACTGAAGGGAAGAGGTCAACCTGTCTTGACACTAACCGTGTAAAAGAATTGCTGATTCGTATTGCCAGTGGTGCAGGTCCAAATCTGGAGCTTGACACCGTTGACGTTATTACCATCGGTCACATCGAGGCACTTGTTGCCGAATATTTTGACAGAGCCGCCGTTAAACGTCCATTTCTGGGCGTCGGCTCCAGTGCAGGCCTGGATTGTAACGATTGCACCATCAGTGTTCGACGCAGCGGTCAAACATTCCCCTATTTATGACATAGGTAAGAATATGGAAGCTGTAATCGAGGCACTGAACATACCATTATTAAGCCCTGGTTCAATCAGAAGCGCGCCAAGATAGCTATTTCGTCTGAGTATCAGCTTTGTTAAGTCAATTTACACCACTTACGCGGGTGTCTGAGCGACCGCGGTAGAGACAAGCAATGCAACTACGCTCAAAGCTACTCGTAGCGATTGCATGATTATGAAAAGACGATGAACGAATGTGGGTGATTCAAATGAATGTGTGGATTATCCTCGCTATTGCGGGTGAAGAGAGGAAAAGAAGGAATTTCAGCAAAATCATGAAGTTGTGTTCTTTTTATACTGCGATGCACCTGATCAATCTTCAGGGCACATGGGGCTAAACGAAAAGGCGGACATATGTGACCGTTAATTGTGTGTATTGTGCTGCGCTCTGAGTTGCGTCGAATTCCTGACCAGCTTTCAGTAGTAACGTCGTAGCGTCGGAACCCCAAATATGGTTTTATCGACAAGCAAGCGGTAAATTCGTACCAAGCTTGCCAAGGGTCTTCGGTCCATTTTGAGTGGTGGTTGTGCAGCCCTGAAATCGGCTTATTTTTAGACATACACATGTTGAGTTAATCAAAAATGAAAGATTTCATTCGTGTACGGCACGGGATACACTGGGATACATAGTTGAAAGTTGAATGGCGAATCGGTTCGCCGTTTTCGTTTCGAAGGAAACCGACGTATCGAATCCGTGCTGATGATATCAAGTTATGTCATGTCGGCATGATTATTGCTGATATCCTTCTCAAGACCAAAACATTTAGTGGCAGTCAAAGTTAGCGATTCAACGACGATTCGCGATTCAGAAGGTGATTCGAGGTCCAGTTTGGAAAGGGAAAAATCACGATTCAGCTGAATCGCTGAAGCGTCTCTGGAGGCGCTTCGACGAATCCGAATCGCACCTTTCACCATTCGATTCAAGATTTGATATATCAAGCCGAAATTTGAGCCCAAAAACAGCCCTTGAATCTGCTCCGAATCGCTGTGGAAGGTCCTGCATGAGTGACTTTTGATCACACCCCAAAGTGAAATATGGACGAACCTCTTATACTCTCACCATCTAGGATCAGACCCCCATCGCTAGTCACCCGTTGTCTCCAGAGATGGGATACCAGTGGACTAAAGGCATGAAACAGCTCATACACATATGCGCTAGCGACGTCGGACGCTGCGACCTTGCTCAGACTCTCAGAGCGTAGTGGGTGAACAGCAGACTGGTCCTAGGGCAAGTGACAGTCTAGACAAAGTCCAGATGGCCTCCGCAGCGTGTGCACCTATCTCTCCGAGACAACCATTTCCAACATAATGTCAAGTCGCGACTAGCAATAGCAAACGGCTTTCACGGCTTAAGATGTACGAGATGCCTATTGATTTCCCAAAGGCCAGAAGCTATAAACTTCTCCTAGTGTTGTTTGGCATCTTCTGCCTTTTCGCCGATAGTACTTCTGCATGTCTGCAATGACTTCGAGTGTGAACAACTCCGAGAACAACCCTAGGGTAGGGCGGTTGAGGAAACGAAGAGGCGGGTGGATACTGGCAACGTCAACATTGCAAGGAAAGAAGGGCAGGCCAACGACCGTCGTTAACCGATTAATCGAGAAAGAAGCTGGTAAAAAGCTACCAAAAGACGCCGAATTTTGATGATTTTATTCCGTCGAAACGTGCGCCTGAGTCTCTGCCACCCTTAAAAGCCCTTTCGACTTAGCCAAAATCAATACGGCACAATATCAGTTCATAAAGCCGGAAAGGACACTGTTACCAAAAAGCTGCCTAATCGCACAATCCAGAGCCGCGTTTAACACAAGTTTCATAGGCGAAAGAGATGAGGGGGAGTGTTGGAAGTGCCAAACTACCGTGAAGGTATTTCGATCTCAAGGAAAGGTAATAGAGGTACATTGTGGATTGCGGCATTGTTGATATCGTTTAAAGTTTGAGGCTTGGATCACGCTGTGTTACAGCTGTTTTCAAAAGTCTAGACACCTTAGCAAAAAAATCGCATGTCGGAGTTTCCATACTGGCATAGGGGAGGGTTATCCGTCTTAGTACATTGACAAGATTATCATATGCAAAATAAAGAGAGCATCATTGGGAAGAGAACTTTGGCCTTCCTATCAATGCTCGATGCCCCGTTAGATCACCTACTCTTCGCCAGTTATGGAGAATGCGCTGCACAGTCCGTTGCCTCATTTGAGTATACTGAAAGATCTGGGACGGGCGAAGCGTCCGGGACATTGAAATAACGAGTTCCGTTTGTTCTGGGTGAATATAGCGGTAGTTACTCACTGTGGAGCTTTGAAGAGTGAAGGAATGTCTCTGGGAGCGTCGAAACTTGCAGAGTCAACTGGGTTAGTTATTTTCAGACTCCGATCCCATAAATGGCAGCTCAGCCATCAACTCCGAATGCACGATTTTTTTCCTAAGTGTCTAGACTTTTGAAAACAGCTGTAAGCTCAGATCTAAGTTCTAGAGTCGATTATGTATGGTGGTTAATTGAATGTCCGGAATGCGAGGCGTCGGTCTATTGCACGCTGGGGGATATCAGTTGGTGAGTGATGAATCTAATTCGATGGTAGTGTTCAACCTGACTGCAGTAAATGCGCTACCAATTACAAGAATACAGTCGGAGAAGTGTCGAATGTATCGTAATTTGAATTTTGCAAAATTGCTAGCACCTGCCGAGCTAAGAGGTAAGTATTCCGGCTGGACGTACTGAAGATATTTCTTCAATTCACGCGAAATTTGTATGGACGAGATCACCGCTCGAATTACATTGTTAATTACATACTTTACTTGAAGGAAAGCCGAGTTCTTGATTCTTGTGAGCTGATAGTACTTACTGCCACAGGCAAAATTGGCTACTACTGGTGTCCTCCCCAAGGCCAGAAAATTGGCACCGTCCTGTACCGAACAGTGTTATCTCAACTTCAAACACTGATCTATTCAGGCGAATTAGGAACGAACCGTTTGTATTCCTGCCATTTAGGATCAGATCCCCATCGTTTGTCTCCCATCCTCTCCAAAGGTGGGACACCTGATAACTAATAGGTCACGGACGATGAGTAACAGGACGCGGACGCGGAGAAAATGACGAACCTTGCGAAGAATGTAATAAGTAAATAAAGGGCTTGCCATAGCCAGAGCAACCATGCCCCTGGGGTAATACGCAGTCTGAAGTGATGACGTAGATAAAGCCCAAATGGCAGTCTGTACGCCTATCTCTCCGAGGTAGCTAGGTCAAACTTCAGCACCCGGTAGCGAAGGTGCAGCTTGCACAGATGACCACGCACTTAGGGTGTCGACTAACTCCCCAAAGACCTGAGGTTATAAACTTCTCGTCATGTTGTTTGGCTTCTTTCGCCTTACGCCAACGATGTTTTTGCAGGTCTGCGGTCACTTCAAATATAAATGAACCTGCGAATAACCCAAGGGCGGCGTAGTCGCGGATACCCAGAGGCGGGTGGGCACTAGCTGGGACAACGTTGCACAGGTAAACCGGCAGACCAACGAGAAGGATCCAGGTTGCTTTCGTTCAGAGCTTTGGTTAGTCGAAGTAAAGACTACAAGGAAGTAGGTACCGACCCTGAGCAATCCAATAGAAGGTGAATTTACCGGGCTGTTTCTTTATTTCGTCGAAGCGTGAGTCACCACCCGCTTGAATGGCCCTCTGAGAATCGAAATATGAGCAAGCGTACACGAATGACAACTCTTAACGTACCGCTGCCAAATAGCTACCTAATCTCGCAGTCCATAATCCCAGGGCTGCGCTCAGCAGCACTTGCCTCGGCGCAAAAGACGAAATCGAGGGTAACGAGGCCAGACTACCTTGTAGGTATTTCGCTTTCAACGAGGGGTAATAAAGCGACATGTATATCGTGGATAGGTAGCCGATGGAGCCACACAAATCATAATACATTTCATTCTGTTGAGGGACAAAAATAGAGGCAAATACTGGTGATAGATTATTGTTAGACAAACCCAAATGAGCCAGAGGTCGACGACTTACATGCCTGACCGCCGTACGCACACCCGATAACAGGGAGGAGCCTTGAAAGAATGCCTGGCATGACCGAGTTATTGTTGGGCGGCGCACGTAAGGATAGTAGATAGACTTTTGAGTTAAAACTGAGCGTCAGTTATAAAGGCGTTCGAGGGAAGGCGTTTCGAAGCAGCCCCTGCCCAGCATTTTGTGACCGGCGAAGCCAATTTGACGTTGGTATGGGCGACGGTCACTTCGAAGTTTGTGGCTGAAGCGCTCCGAAGTCGGGTAACTCGATCGTAACCTAACGTTAGGGTTAGGAGTTGTACTAATCCCTCAATGCTTGTAACATCTCAGTCAAGCAAAAAGCCTATACCAGATACAGGATGGCGTGGCGAGCCTCCCGTCCCTAGTCAGGATGGTGGCGACTCTGAGATCGATTTCTTACACAAGCCACCGTATACCTGGACATCAGAAGGAAATCGATTTATTCCAAGGTGTAAATGGTAGTTTATTGTTCTTTTCCCATTTGCTTCTATCCTGATTCTTCGGATGTCATCATCAGCATCTGTTGGTGTGGCAGTGGTTAGTCCATGTAATGACTCATGGCCAACAAACATAAGCCTGACAGGCTACATTGCGGAACCAAAGTGCAATTTGAATTTCACGGAGAAGCACTTGACGCGAAGTACTGCCACTGTCACGATTGCCAGCGTTTGCATGGCGAGGTTCACCCAATACCGATTGTAATCATTCCTAACTACGACTAAAACAGGGGCACCCTTTCAATGGGCAGTAATATTCCCTAAGGTGTGTCGTGCCTCAAATCGTTGCCCTGGTTTGCAAGCTCACGAGCTGGAATAGACATCGGTGCGCTTGGTAAGAAACGAAGACAACAGCCTCAACTGGTTCAGCACAGAAAGGTATGCACGGGTTATTTGACTAGGGAACCGGTCCACTACCCCATAGTATGCAGGGGGGCATCGCAACACTACGTTCCGTGCAAAGTAAGAACGCGTAAACATCGATGTAATACGGCGCCCAAGTTACTCCTTCTGGGTGTCCTGCAACCAATGCAAAGCCCCCCTTTTCGACGAAGGTCGCAATACAGTCTTAGCATATCCCAGCGCTTTCCATTTCAACGACCCCAAGGAAAGGAACAAAATTCCTAAAGATTTTCAGGCAACTTGTCACATCTTCTACGGACAAAGGTCGTGTGCATACACCACTCTAACTCCTCCGCACTGATTCTCCCTCGAATAGGATTATGGACGTCTTGGATGGAAGGTACGTTGCCTTGCGCTGATCATTCCGTTGAACTGGGCTGGAGGACATCGCCTCACCCAGACCAAAATGGGAAGGCCATAAGGATAAGAGTGTACGTTCGTTGGCTTCTCTCGTGCTAATTGGGGTACTCACCCGGCCCAGCGTATGATCGACGAAACACTTCTGCTAGGCTCTTAATGATAGAAGGGACAAACACGTAAATAAGAGCAAGGGTGAAGAGTTTATCAGAGCAGTAGACGATCCTCCTGTTACTGTTTGAGGCTCTTCGAAACCACCAATACACAAGCAACGTATAAACGAAGTCGCACAAAATCCGCCGAGAGCGACGCCTTCCGGTGCACTAAACGTAGGGTACTACATAAGCATTCGCTCGGTCGTTCAGCTTGTGGTCAAAGTACTTATATACATGCAAGTCGAACAAAGCCAGATGATTAGGGATAAAGCTTGTGCTCAAGACCAAGTTGGCACAATATTCAGCGAAAAAGTAACCGGAAACCTATGTTACTTCAGTAACGATTGCTTAGTACAGGATCTTAGAGACCTTTGAGAACCCATAAATAAAAAAAATAACCGTGCGTTTATTCCTGGTTTACCATCAGCTCCATTAATGATCTATGCGAAACCGAGAGAGGCACGAGACTGAGTGAGTCCTGCCTGAGTAAGGAACTGCTGGGCATCGAGCATCCTACCAATTACGATCAAGATATGCCCAGAGGGAAAGGTGAACATAGCGCGTACATGGTGTGAACCAGGTTGATCGAACCGGGAAGCGTCTGATTCAGTGCAACGTGGGTGGCAGCAATGGCAGGATCAAGCTGAGACATCAGATTGCCATATGTTGTGACTGCGTTAACTTGTCTCAATCCGGCGGCGGTTGTAGCAACAAGCCTGAACACCATAAACGGGGCAATTAAGATCCGTAGAGGGGATGAATAATGATATACTTACTGAAGAGCCGCTGCATACGTGATACTTATATCGTTATTCGTGGGGAAGTTCACGGTATCCCCACTACTGACCGGCGTACCGGCGATATTGCTTGCGGCTGTGTTGAAGACCGTGGTCAATTGGCTCAGTTCCCGCCCAACCGTTTGGTCATTAGCACGTCCAGAAGCTTGCAAGGTGTCTGAAAAAAGTACAACGTTCAGTTGCAACTACCCATCATTATTCTTAGCACCATCCTTACTGAGATTAGGGATGTTGATATGGATGCTTTGAGACAGTGAAGATATGGCCTGGTAGATCCGTGGGTTCGTGTTCGTAGTTTGCCTAACTTCGAGAGGAGAGGCTACCACGGACACCAGCAGAACTGCCGCAGAAATGAGCGAAGAGGGTCGAATGAACATTGCTGCCTTGCTATAGTACGGAGCTACACCAAAGCTGAGCGTAACGACTGACAAAATCTCGCTTTTATACCGTGTCAAGACCATAGGTAACCTTTTGCGTCTCATCCGATGCTGTCAAAGCATATGGACATGTCTTGCCAAGACTCAATTGAAGGGAGATACATCGCGGGCGTCAGCAAACGAGATGGCCAAGGTTTTTCAAACTGCAGGGGACCAAAGCATCGCAATGGCCAGTTACCGTCAAGGCAGGAGGAATCAAGGGCCGGTCCCGACGACGTGGGTATCTAATTCAATCTGGTCAAGCAGATATGACTCTAGATACGTGTTATTTGTACACGCATAGGTGATTCATATCACGGCGGTGTCATAGCAAGAAGCGATGAGCTTCGTAACCTCGTGGAACAGTAATGAAGTCTGGGAAGTTGGTAAAATAGACTCGCTGATTGACCCGAGCAGAATTGGCGCAACAAAAAAGATTCCGGCATAGGAACAAGCGTGCGAGACAGCCCGAATATCGCGTAATATGTAGAGCGGCAAGAGCAACGGTCATCAGACCCCGAGGCATCTGGATCACCCAGAGCCAAAACCATGGAGCTATCACAGCTATTATGAAGAGTTCGGAACAAATCGATGGCGAGACATTTCGGTGCGTGGAAACTCTATCATTCGACCTAGGAAAAGACAGTCCTATGAGCTGTTCTGTGTTGAGTGTATTCTTCTAGGGGACTTTTGGACAAATTTGCGAATTAGCCTTGGACGAGGTATATATGAGTTCGCAGTGCTCCACAGAACCTGTGTATTGTGCGAAGGAGAGCTCAAGGTGAGCGCCACTTGGTCTCTCACTGATGGGAACGATGTTGGTGATGGGAGAGAGATGAGAGGGCGGAGGCTCAAAAATAGCACAACCGCCCAAAATTCTGTGACATTCCGAGTGACACGCATCACGCATCTCACCCCTGTCCCCTAAAGCCCCTCTTGTCGACCTTCCACGACTATGGGACAAGGGATGCTTATCATCAAACAAGTATGCGGGGCTCTACCCTAAATCAGAAGTCCACGTTCACAGCTCTGCATTACGTTTGCACTTCGGCTTTCAATCCCAAACATATTGATTGGTCCTACCGCTGTGGAACGCGATGGCCGCTTGAGAACCGTCTAGACGGACCCGTAGCGAATGATGACGGCGGTAAATACTTCAGCATGGCCATATGCTTGAATCTCCCAAGCTCACGGCTTGGCTTTAAATTCTGTCCTTGGCTTGTGTCTTGAATTCAGGCACTTGCTGGACTCTGTCACCATGTTTGCCCTTCGTTCCCTCTTCGTCGCGCTTGCAGCTGTCACCGTCCTCGCCAAGCCCTTGGAAGTTCGGCAGACAACCAATACTAACGCTCAAATTGAGCAAGTTGTGGACAGTCTTGACGAGAGTATTCATATCATCATCCCGAATATTCGTAGGTGTTTGATTTTTCGTAAGTTCGAAAGCCCGCTCACCTATTATATTCAGTTACTCTTCAGGCCCAACAGCAGGCCACAGACCAGACCGTCGGAAACCAAATTAATCAACTCATCACGGTCTTCAATACATCTACCAATAATTTCAATAGGACACCTGTGAGCAGTGGCTCGACCACTGATTCGCCTACCAATGATGATATCAGCATCTTCTACGCTGACGGTCTTTCGTACGTCATTTTCTCCCTTTGACGCCTTGTGTTTTTAACGGCGCGTATTACAGACAAGTCGCTAGCGGTCTTTCTGGACTGAACCAAGTGTCCACCATCACTACTCTCAGCACTATGATGTCGAATCTCGACCCCGTTATGGCTTCATCCGTCCAAGCACTGAACAGGACACTTCCGGGTGCAGTCAATCTCGTACACATAATGTACGCCTCTCTTTCCAGCATTTCTACATTATGGCTAACAACTGTGCCTTAGGATGCTCGATGCTCAACAATTCTTGACTTTGAATGGTTTGACCCAGACCCGCACCGCTCTTGGCTTCACTTAAAGAACGCATTGAGTAGCACATATTTATTTCTCTACCCAGCCAAGTACTCATTCTTCATTTTCTCCATTTTTATTCGCATAAGTAATTAGTGCTGTACTGCACGAATACCTTGTCCTAACTATGAGCAACACATTCGTAAACAAAATTTTGATCACCGTGATTGTAGGGATGACATGAGCGAGGACTACGCACATGTTCTCGTAGATTGCAAATGTGACAAAGACGGTCCAGTGCGACTTTGGTGGGTGTCCATCAAGCGACCTCACGCCCAGATGAAATGATGAAATCCATGTTGCCAGAAAAAATTAACTATCTTGGACACTGTGAGGATTGAACTCACGACCTCGTGCAAGCGCGAAAGGTGAACCGTGGCTCACTATTATGCAAAGCACGCGCGCTAACCACTGTGCCAAGTGCCCATGACGTGGGTTGTAACTAATTACGATCTGACAAGATCGTGCACTGTTATGATATATACTGGTGTCTGTTGCCGAACAAGCCCTAAGTTAGTCGACTCAGAGTCATTATTATTAATGATTATTGGTAAGTCATTGAATTTTGAACCCACGTCCTAGAACCAACACCTCCATGGCGCAAACAAGGAAGCTCACTGGTCAGATCACCTCCGGCAGCTCTAATCGACTACATGGGCAAAAGACAGCCGGAACGAGCGATTGCCTGATCGAGAAAAAATAACGGACTTGATGAATTGTAACATATAGCTTGAGAGAGGTCATGTACAAGGCATGGACATGACCAAAGGTATGATAACTCGATTGGTCGATGTAGTACTATATAGTAAATTACTTGCTCGCCTTTATAAAACAGGAGGAACGTAAAAGACAATGGGTCATGTTCGAAATTATACCGCTGACTCGCTTTATAAAAGCTCATGTCGACAGCGACTTCATGGAAAATTCAATTGTATAGCCCATTCATGGCAGATGATCGGTTTCCTAAAGTCCCAATGAAGCCACTCGTCCTCACAAAAATGTTTACGGGGACCGGAGAAAAGTGGAGGCACAATGAATGTAGCGAGATGCATCCCTAATAGCCTGGTCAACAAATGTACTTGTAATGTATGAGAGCGAATACCGATGATATACGACGTCGGCTTTCTTCCCAAGTATCATCCACATCTCTTAGCTCATATTTACTATAATAATATAGCTGCTTGAATTTGGAATTTAGAGATGACATTGCCATTGGTATAACATATCGCTTGTTGGATTACGGCACTAGTAATGTCTAATACAAAAAGTTGACTAGAAAAGTATGTGGGCATGATTATGAAACTGATGCTGAAGAGATGCGGATGGGTACAAGTACAGTTGATCGGGGACACATCGAATATGGACTCGAAACAGAGAAAACAGTATACCTTAGAAGGTAGCTTGAGTACCGTTCTCCCAGTCTTCTTTGCCGATACACCCAGTATGTCGGCAAACGGGACATGTAACCTCCACTTCATTTCCATCCACTTGTTCATTCGCGCCTGACAATGCGACTCGTTCCGCGCTAACCAAGCAAGAAGGATGGAACGTATGCTGGCAAACTTTGGTACCCGCTTCTTCTGCAGGCTGATGGTTCACAGGATAATGGATAGATAATTGTTTCATTGCTGCGACAGTATCTGATATCACTGGGTCCTCGTCGGAGGGTCCTAGGCCGCAGCTAACATCATCACAGCGCAGGCCAGCTTCCTTTTCCTTTTTCTCCACTCTCTGACGAAGAGTGAATCCGGGAGGTGGTGGGGGAGACCATTTCTTTGGCTCTGGAGGGGGTCCATGTCGACCAGTCCGAGAACGCAGCCCTGAGAAGAAAGGGGAATCAAGATCGAAAAGGTCGAGCCCGCCAAAGATAGGACGTGGGCGATTATTGTTGCCAGGCGCACCAGTGGCTCCCATTGCTCCTGCGGGGGCTATTGGATCTGGCGGCGGTATGTGCAGAGGAAGGGGAGGGAGAGGAATACGTGCCAAAAAGTCTGGTAATAATGACCCTGGTCGCGGCGGAGCTGCCGCCATTGGCGCATTATTAGTTTGAGGCGCAACACCCGACGTATTAGGCTGAAGGCCGGCGGTAGTAGTATTAGGTTGTGGAGCGGCCGTAGGGCCTTGGTGTCGTCGGGCAGCAAACTGGGGGAGAAGAGGCTCATAATCCCTGAAAATGTCATCTGCAGGCGGCAAAGGGAAACCTTGGCCGAATAACGGTTCATACTGCTGAAGAATTTCATTGATGGACCTAAGTGGTCCAGCGTTGATATTTGCATCTGGGCTAGCGCCTGTGGAGCTACTAGGTCCTGTAGCAGGAGCTGCGCTACTGGGCAGTGGTGTGTGTGTGATATTACTAGGTACCGGAGGAGGCGCAGGGCCAAACGTTTGAGCAAGTTGGGCAGGGATACCAGTTGGCAAGCCAGTCGCCGCCGCTTCCTCAAAAGCCCGCAACTGCAGCCGAGGAAGAGGTTGTTGACTCTGTGATGGTATATTCTCGGCATTTTGGGACTGCTGTGACTGCCCCTGGGTCTGTGGTTGTGGGCTGGCCGTTGGTTGCACACTGGAAGCTGTCTCTGTGTTATTCCCTGGGGTCGGCCGTGCAACTTCAGGCATTCTGGTCAGAGCTTGGCCAATCACACCTATAGCCTGTGCAATCATATTCTCAAAGAAAGGGCGGTGGTTGTTCCTAGGAGCCTCATTAGGAGAAGCGTTTGCCGAGGTGGCAGTATTGTTCATTGGGGGAATAGAAGCAGGTGGAGCATTTGCATTGCCCGGCGGCGTAGCTATTTCCGAAGGCTGGTTCGAGTTGCCACCTGAAGGAGAGCTATTTCGGCCGGATTGTGCGGGACTATGATTCACGGGTAACAAACTACCAAATAGGCTCTGCAAAAGGTGCCTTCCCAGCCCGACTCCCGTACCGTGTGCATAGTTCCGCTGCTGCTGAGGTTGGGGTTGAGTGTTGGGTTGAGAGCTTGAGGCATCACCATGACCGCCATTTGGTCCTGTAGTCCCAGCTTGTGGAAGAGCAGGATCCCTTCCTTGCTGTGGACCCGGCTGCTGTGGCTGCACACCTCTCAAATGTTCTAGGAGTGCAGCGTCCTCGTCACTCGAATCCAGATCCATCGGTTGGTCACCTGGACCCTCTGTAAGAGGCCCACCAAAGAGCATATCCATGCCGAAAGTGAGATAGGTATCCGCATTATCGTTTCCCTGTTGAGCAGAATTAGGAGAATTCACATTCTCGGATGGCTGTGGCCCAGTGGTCTGCGTATCCGAAGGAGGCATAGTAGGGCCATTAGTAGTAGGATCGTTCGTAGCCTCTGCATTATTGACAGGCTGTTGAGCAGTTTGATTTGGTCCTGGTAGAAAAAACAATTATTATACCGATCCTTTTACAATATTATTATAAACTCACCTGGCGCTCCGTTTCTTGGAAAACGTCCCACTCCCATGGGAATCACGTCAAATACAACATCCACACCACCGATAGGCAGGTGCGCATGATAGACTGTCCTAGACGCACCAGGTGGCAACTGAGGAAGGTCCGGACGACCTCCAGACCTCGTCCACGTAGCACCGCCAACATTAGTGCCGCCCAAATTTATGTTATCCGTCGTGGCGGCTTGCGTACCCTGACGAGGTAACGAACGAGTCCGCCGACGGGGTACGGATTGCGCCCTGCGATTCGGTATTCCGCCAGCGACAAAAGGTTGATTAGGTCTGTCAGGACCCTCGCCGTCCACAAATACAAGTGGGACTTGCATACCGCCAATGTTGATGCTCATTCCATGCCCAGGTCCAAAAGGTTGATCAGGTTGTTCAGCTGGCTGAGCATTGTCACCAGTAGCATTCGCATCGGTAGTAGCGCCTTGACCAGTGGGCCTAGGCCCAGCTGGTGCCGAGACGAACGTGAAGCCAGCTGGTAAGCCCGCGAAAGCACCTCCCAGGCCCGCAAATGGACCACCGCCGCCACCTCCACCGCCAGCAGCTCTGGGTCTTGTTGGGAACAAATTCCATATGAGTCCTTCTGGATCTATATCGAATCGACAAGTAGGGCAGGTCGTTCGAAAGGGTTTTGAAAACCAAGGGACGAGGCATGATGCATGAAAGGCATGCGAGCAAGGAAGGGCGACAATTTTTGGCAGCGGCTGGTCATCGGATTTTGTTGACGACGGCTCCGACGATCCAGATGTTTGTTGGGGTTCACCATTGTCGGCATCGGCTCTAACTGGGATCGTTGAAGCTGGGTTAGTAGCATCACCTTCTCCCTGCTGCTGCGACTGTTGCTGTTGTCCAACTCTACTTTGCTCATGCTCCGCCTTCTCACCTAGCTCCCCGCCGAAACCAGCATCCTCCAACAAACCATCCCAACATATGGCACACCCGCCCATTCCATCTTCCCCTCCTTGCGCCTTCGCCAACGCATCCATTCTCCTCGCCAGCCCTTCCGGCACCTCCTCTAAACCCCTCACCACCATCTTACCCCGCTCCGTATCTTCAGTAGCTCCTCCTTCCAAACCCCCAAGGGCTGACGTAAGGATATCTGTCATCACCCTAATCTGCCTGAGTAGTTCTTCTGCACTAAGGTTTTGGGGGTCCCTATTATTAGCCTGCGCACCCGCGCCTGCGCCAGGACCTGAGTTTGTTTGGGGAGCAGAAGAAGTGTTGGTGTTCTCATTCCCACCATCACTCTGTGCTGGCGAGGTACCTTCCGCAGGCGATGCGACAGGTGGTGGAGCATGAGTATGAGTGTGATGGTGACCATGAGCATGTACATGAGGGTGCCCGAAGTGAAAGTTCTCGTCTACAGGACGCACCACAGGAGGACCCCCACGCAGCAAATCAATCGTTATCGCGACCCCGTTGGGAGTGTGGTTAGGAAGACCCTGCCAGTCCCCGAGCCGGGGAGTATTTTGCGTTCCAGAAGCTTGCGCATCGTGGTTATTGTTAGTGTTACCGTCACTATTATTATAGGCAACGGGGAAGGTATTGGAAGTGCTAACAAGAGGGAAAGGGAGGCTGTTCAGAGGGCTTGAGAATTGATGACGCTCTGTTCGGGGTGCTAATATGGGGGGGACGTAAAGGGGGACATTCGGTGGCATACCAATCGATGGGAAGACGTATAAAAAGAGCACAGGCTCATTAGCGCTTTCAATACCATTAGATTCACTGGTAAATGCATTACCAGCCCTTTGAGACGGATGCCTCCGGTCTCGTTCTTCATCATGATCATCCTCCACCCGCGGTCGTCTATTATTCCTCTGCGGTGTCGATGTGCCCGAATTATTAGTTGACGCCCCCTCGTCACTTGGAGTAGCGCTAGGACTTGGATGATAAGAGGGCGGAGGCGAGACCGACGGTGAAGACACAGGCTCCAGTGCGGGCATGTCCGAATAGTCATCTTCCATAGAATCGTCCATCACTGCATCTTGTGTTTGCCCGAAGCTCACGGCATTGTTCGTCGATGCTGTTGCTCCAAAGTTAGGTGTACTTGACTCGTCCTCTTGCACACTTTGCTGGATTTCTGTCTCTTGAGCTTGGGTGCCCACGGCGAGGTTACTCGTCCTTGTTTGAAAGCCCTCCATCACGTTGTCCACGGCCTGCATCTCAACCTCAATGGAGTCGCGCTCCGAATCGGACACCAAAGTCGAACTAGGTGGAATTACTGTAGGGGTGGTATTAGTAGGTTGTAAGCTCGTATGTGTTTGCCCGCCGTCGGCTGCGTTGTTGACGCCGCGCTGAATATCTGAGGGATCCATAATGGATGTGGTTCAGGTCGAAGGTTGTAGCTGTGGACGAGACAAGGCCTTCTGTCAAACATAGGGGGCGTAGCAAACACAAACACACAATACGCGATACTTGACCACAGTTGACCACACTGGAATTTGCTGGAAAGTACCCGAAGTACTCGGTGTAGAAAAACATCACGACATTAGTAAGTATATGTCTACGCGAATACATCCGAGTGAGGGTGATTTGATTAGTAGCTATGTACATATGCTTTTGATCAAGCAGCAACAAGTTATATAAAAAAAAAATCATTGCTCTTTGCCTAGAGCTTCCTTTTCTTTGGCAGTATCGAGGGCTTTGACCTCAAGCAGAGGATCAAGCGATGACTCGGGTTGCCGATACGAATTGCCCCACCTGTCGGCCCATGTGAAGTACTGCAAGAATTCAATTGATATGAAAACACCGCACTAACGAAGCGAACTTACTTGGCCGTAATTGACGGTGAAATATAAATGGTGAAGTGTATGGTGAGCTGGCCCATTGATGACTTTCTCCAATGCGTGGCCAGTAATCATGTCAGAGTCGTGAATCTGAAAACATATAGGTGAGCAGCAAGTAAAAGCTATTACGGAGGGAGGGGGACATACGAAGATACTCCAGAAGTTAACCAGTACGAATAAAACCAAGTGTAGTATGCGATGTAAGGGGAAGATATATATGAACAGATGGTATGGGACAGATTGTAGATAGCCGTCAACTGGATGGAAAGCATGGGAGGCGAAAGGTGTGGGGACTAAAAGGGAAGCTATTGATTTCTGCAGCTAATACAGATATAAAAAGTAGACTCACTTAGCCATTTGTGATGTGGTTTATGGATATGCTTATATAGGAAGGGGTGATGTAGCAGACGATGTACCCAGTATATCCCATAGTCGGTGAATACCAAGTACCTAGAGTCACCATGCAACTGTCAAACCAGGTTCGCTCGCCAAGACGATAGCCAACTCACAAAGGGATGCTCGCGAACAGATAAAACCACCCATAATCGTCCACATTATTATACAACCTCGAATAGCCCATAACCTCTCCTTGAAACCAAGGCAGCGTTAACAGTGTCATGCCAGGAAATGCCTTCAAGCTACAGTGTATCTCCAGCTTGATTTGATCCTTCAAAAACCTCGGATGGCGCATCATCTCGTGGTTAAATATGAATCTATACGACAACCACGCGAAGAGGAAATACAGCACATGTATTCCAACGAGAGTTACGAGGGTGAGTGAGAGGATTTGTCGCAGTATGTAGTCGCGCGGCCATGCTGATACGAAAGTGGTTGCGGGTGATGCGGAAGATGTGTATAGTGATTTCATTTCATCCAGAGACAGAGTCGGATGAGGTAACCGTGAAACGATATCAGACCATTTAGACGTCGACGCGATCAATGGCACGGTTGTCGTGCTGTTCAACGACTGAAGGACATCCGGACTACCGACGAATGCTGACAGTGGTACGAGCTTCGCCCACATCCGGTCAAGAAAGAGGTGGTCGCAAATTTCGAGAACGAGATCCATAGCTGCACTTCAGCAAACTGCCGAATAGCCAACCTCGCGAAGGGAACGGGGCCGTTGACGACGACCGGGGAAATTGCGGGTTGAGAAGACCATCCCTGTTCTTATATAGTCTCGTTGAATAATATCAGGCCATTTGAATTTTCGAAATGATCATGAAAAGTGTCACGTGGGCGTTTGATAAGATAAATTTATGTGGTCTGGCCGACTTCCGGACCCATACCAGAGTCAAATGGTCCCATTCAAAATCCATGATCAACTCTCCTGAGTGATAGCCGTCGACTGTGACTCGAGTACAGGATCGCAAAGGGGCAGGGGAACTTTTGGGGATAATGGGGGTCATCTTAGACGCGACGCTAATAATAGGAGGACAAGCCCCCAACAAAACTCCAATGAGGGAATCATTACAACGAATACAGGAAGGTAGGTATGAGCGAAAATACAACAAAGCGATCAATAATAGTTAGGGTACTAGATGTGACACTAGGAGAGCGAATATAGAGCGAACATGAACGGTCGAACAAATCGAATGTGACAAGCTACCAAAGTAAAGCGTTTGGGGTGTGGTAGCGGCAACATGCAAAGAATGGATCGTACAAGAGCAGCAGAGATAGTCAACGTCCCGATCTACATACAGGGATGCAACAACAAACACGGGCGAAAATACAAGATCAGAAAAAAGAGTGCATACAGCTAAAGATCAAGGGAGAATATAGCCAGCCGTCGAGGATTTCACTTATCTTTCAACCTAGACGAGCTCCCGTTTGGCTGATACATAAATGGATGCGGCTGCATCGTCACGCTATTACTCGTCGTCGCATGCTGCTGCTGCTGCTTCGTATCATTCCCTGGCCTCTGTCGATAATAGCTCATCCTCTGTTGACTATCTACCGACGAAGTCGTCGTGATAACTGGTGCTGTACTAGCAGCGACATGGGGCATGGGCCATGGATACGACCCACTCGAAGTAGACGTAGATGATTTTTGCATTTTCGGTGGCGGGGCTATTGGTCGCGGTTGACTTTGCATGGCGGGTGAGGCGGTGGGCGTTGTGGTTGCATGGCTCATGGCAGGAGAAGCCGAGGCGGCCCCTATGTCGGTAGAAGGAACGCTACTAGGAATATTTGTGCTGGCAGAACGAGGCGTTGGAGGAACAGAAGACTGGGAGGTATCGATCACGTCCGTATCTCTTCTTTGACGCTTGACACCACGGCCTGTGCTCTCTTTCAGCCCAAGACTGGTGGCCTTGATCAAAATTTGATGCCTAGAAAGAATATTATGAGAATCATATCCAAGCCAACTCATAAATCACAGATATGCAGACCGTGTTCGACCATGTCCCCATTGTTGGACGATCCAATCCCAGTCTAACTCCCCTGTACTGCTGTTAGTCCTGCTATCTTCAGCAAGTTTCTTTAACCGCTCCACTTCTTCGTCGGACCACGTCCCTTGAATACCTGGAGCAAGGCTAGATATGACAGTTGTGGTAGTGCCACCTTGTGAAGACGTCGTCGTGGTTGTCACAGCTGTTGGAGTGTTAGCTGCAGAAGTGTTTACTGGTGTCGCTGATTGTGGTGGTTGAGCTTGCTGCGGGGCAGGTGTCTGTGAAGTCGTCGCTGTAGCCTGAGAAGTAGGCTGTGCGGAAGTAGCGGCATAGTAAGTCGTTCCAGCTGGAGTTGGATATGAAGAATATTGGTAGTAAGGAGCGTATTGAGTCCCATAGACAGCTGTGTATTGCGAGTGCGGGTATGCATTTTGTGTACCAAGAGAAACAACGAATGACTGTGGATTCGTGATAACAGGTGCGGTCGTAGAAGAGGTTCCATTGGTGGTGGTAGAGGGTCCAGCTGGTGTTGTCGTCGAAGCGGGTTGCGGTTGATAGATAGTCGGGACTACAGCATACATGGGCGGAGGAGGGCTTGTGATTAGCCGCGATGGATTAGCAAGCTACGCAATCATGAGTGAATGCAGAGCGTTTATATTGAAGCCCATTCTTACCAGGGTATCACAGACACGTTTAGCTTCAGCAAGCATAACCAACGGGTCAACCTTGTTACCTGGGCCCATCTGGTAGCATTGCGCCACAACAAGTGGTGGTGTTCCTTTCTAATGACCATCAAAATTTGACTTAGCCCATGCAACAAGCAAATGGAGGGGTAGCTGCTGACCACAAGTTCCTCCGCCGCGCCGTAAAACTCGGCGCACAGATTCAGTACTCGCCATTGGAATTCATAGTATTGTTGATTTTGTGCGTTAACTTCGGGTAGCTGAGGCGGGGCTGATGTTGCTGAGGTCGATTGCTGAAGAGTTTGGCTTGAAGAACCTTGCTGTGTTATACTTGGCCCAGACGTCGACCGGATTTTACGGTTCTTTGAGCCTTTCGGTCGACCTGGTCTCCGCTTTTCGGTTTCGGCAGTAGGGTGTGCTGAATGTTGTTGCTGAGACGATGCAGTAACTTGGCTGTGTGCAGATTGTGTGCTTTAAACACATAAGTTGAACCGCAGCAGTTAGTTTTCTTCCAGTAAGATGGAATACTTCGAAAGCGTAATTGGTTGAGAAACGCATGATACATACCCTGAGATCTTAGGTTTTGGTGAGTTATGTCCACTACCATGGTTATCTTCGCGCTGCTGGAGGTGGTCTTCAACCATACCTTCGTCGTCATCGTCCTCCTCCTCTTCATCTTCCTCGCGATGGAGCGCGGCCGACGAAGCCGTAACATGGTTGGCGTGCGCTGTACTACTTCTATGATAAGCACCGTTGCTGGAGTAGGGTTGTTGAGACGACCCATGAGGTGGTTGGATCAAAGCGTGCGACAAGGGTTGATAATGTTGTGGATTGTCCATTCTGACAAGCGCAGCTATAAATTGATGCACATGCTCGCGCTCGACATATCCATATTCAAGGCTTTGACATCGGCACTCACAAGCTGTCGCAGAAATGCAGTAAAGTTATATGCCTGGGGCAGGCGACCTAGAAACATATTGAGGTATTTCAGTTCAGGAAGCGAATACATATATCAACGAGTTATGAACCTGAAAAGTCCGATAAAAGATATTTATTAATCATCAGTGACCAAAACTAACGCAATTCCAGAGACATGCCTTGTAAGCCACACCACTCAGAGCTATTCCAGTATTTTTCTGGGCACAGTATACTGATATCCAAAGGCCTCGTACGCGGATCGTGAGAGGAAGCACACCTGTTCGCTGTCGGGCACAGCGACTAGAACAATTCCAACGCGTGAGAATGTTGGTCAATCAACACAGCCTTTTCATATTTATTTTCCTTCTCCGACGTCACGCTCTCGTCACAGCTCGCCACCTCCTGATCAGGCATCACATCGCAGCGCCAGGAGGAATTGAAATACACGCGGAAGACCATATGAAGCCATTGCAGAAGCAACAAATTTTAGCTTTACTTCTGAGCGAGTATGCGCACGTACTCAGCAAGGGCATCCCGGGCATTTGCTGTTGTTAACTTTTAAAGCTAATGACCGTGGGATAAATCATGTTTACCACGAATAGGCAGTTTCGTCTTGTCAATATACTAGTACGTCTTCTTCTTTAAATTTATCAACGGTACGCCCAGTCTGATATAAATTTCAAACGTTTCTTCGATCTGCTGGCTTTTCTACTGAGGAGAACCACGACCTCATCAAATGTCCTCCCTCAAGATTTGTACTACGATTGCCAGCCTATCTTGAAGACTGGTTTAACTGTCAATGGAAACGAGTCTGGCAGCAACAGTGACTCTGTCATCAATAAACATGTTGCTCCTAATATCCCACATCCAGGTTTACGACAAATGGTAACTCTTGGAAAGGCCCATTCGATTTGCATACTATCGCTGTGCTCCCTCTTGCCCAGTTTACTTCTTAGTATAAAGCTGGTGAGAATCGAGTTTGCTACTGTTATCTCCTAAAGCTCTTGACTTGAGCAGCCCATTGCCTTCCGTTCAGCTTACTGCCATCAATCCTGTCTCAGTTTATCTAATCATGAATGATGGTATCAAAGCCTCCGTCTGGTGCCGAGAGCATCGCAGCCGGTATTTGTGCACGTCCTGTCCGAAAATACAGGTCGTGGTACAATCCTCGCATGATAATGGCAGCGCCCGCTTTCATATATTGTCGACTCTAATGGTGAAGCTGACAGGATAGCGACAGGCCACTGGCACTACCTCCTTCGTTATGTTAGACTTGACACAGGGCGCCGTTTGTAGTATGTCATGTCATGAAATACCTGCAAACAGCCCTCAGCACAATCTCTATTAAATCAGGCAAGTAATTAGGGATATTCACCCCACGACATTCACAACGAAATAACCTCACTCCGTGAAAATAAATGTCTTCCGACCTGTGAGTTTCACTGGCTCCTTCCAAATCTTAGACATTGCATTAATATATAACATTAAATACCCCGTAGACCACTCAAAGTACGCGCAGATATCCGCGACCTCTGGGACAAACCCGACTCCTCCGTGAAGTCCGCCTCTGAGACCCTTCACAAGTCTCTCGGCCACAAAATAGTCCCTATAGTTGAATGGGCTGGTATTTGGGCTGAAGTCAAAGACTTACATCCAGATAAATCTAGCTTTGTGCCAACGATGTCTAGTATAGTGGAAGCTTGGTATGAAGTCCTTGGGATGAAGATCGAGGATGATACGTCCGAAGAATGGACGGAGGAGCTTTTGAATATTCTTGCTGAGTTGGGTTCTAGGGAGATCAAGTTGTATGTTGAGGTAAAATACCAACACTCGCCTGAATAAATATGTATCTAAAGCTTACTTAAATTCTTCAGCCGAAAGGAACTTCGCTCAAACGCCCAACCGCATCATGGAAAGCCAAGAGGAACATATTCACCATCGGGATCCCAAAAGCTGCCACCCCTTCCATCTCCCGGCTCAAGGCCGAGTTTGAAGAAGACTTTTCTAATATGTTTAAACCTGACGCATCCAAGTCCGGCGCCGTCGTACCCTCTGGAGTTCCTGCTGCGGCAAGCATACGCGATGATGATTGGGCTGAACTCATGAGCGATCGTGAGGACATACGCAGTCTCCCTGACTTCTCTTCTATCTCTATCTCTTCCCCTGCGTCATCGCGGCACCCACCTGCTCGCGCCGTTCCCGATCGCTTACCATCAGTCAACGCTATCCTCCGCCCCGAGGATCACTTCAAAGTCACCGTTCCATACACTCTCATCGTCGACTATACCGGGTTCGAGAAAAATTCGTCGCTTCGTATCCATTGCAGCCATCAACCAACGTTGGAAATCATCTCAGACTACTTCCAAAAGTGGGCCCGAAAAAGCTTGAATGATCACCGATACGTGAGTCTAACTTCCATTCCTCTCCTCCCCATTCAATCGTGTCTAATGCATTACTTGGGTGTTGGCGGGATGTTGGATGGCATCTGCACCCTGAACTTTATCATGACGTATAGCCGACAGTACTCCGCATCGAATTGCAAGACTCCCCGTTCAGTTTTGGTATATCGGATACGCTGATCATTGAGCCCCACTACAAGCATCAATATGAAATCAATCCAACCCTAGTTCTGACATTTATAGAGGGAACCCTAGGGTATAAGCTTGTCCATACCAATGGAAGCAACTGGGTCTATCGATGCGATACCCTCATGCGTTGAATGTATCTACACTATCAAATATCAGACCACTCAGACCACTACAATACAACGGCATTTTGCATAGTATACATTGTACAAATGAACATTGAGTAGGCTAGCGGGTGTGTGTATGCAGAATATATATGTTGTCTTGTAGTTGTATAAAATGTCCATGAACCATGTACAGATGGGTATGCACAAGTGAAAACATGTAGAGGTGCGCGTAGAGGTGTGAAGGAAATCCGTGTAATCAAACAACATATAACTAAAGTATGTTCTGTAAGCTAGATGACGCAAACTTATTGGTCAGGGGGGCACGGAACTCGACGAACTTTATAAGCGAAGTGAGAGAAAATACCGCTATTGCAGTTGGGGACATATTAGTACCCCTCAGCGACGTTGCTGGCGAAGTTGTGCCTCCTTCTGCCGGCGCCGCCTCTCTTTCTCCTCTTGTTCCCTCTTCTCCTGTTGCAAAGCAATTTCGTCTTCCTTCTTTGCAACTCGGGCACTATGTACCGATCAGTAACCATGTCTTACAATCAAGCCGATCACTTACCTATACTTCTCTTCCTTCTCTAAATCACTCGCACCAGCTTCCATATCTTCGTCATCACTGAAGACACTTCGCTCCACATAACTCTGCCTCGATTTCCCGAACAACGCCCAGATTTCGTCCCGGAAATTTCCTCCACCCCCGGGCGGAGTAGACCGCTTCTTAGGTGGCGGAGGAGATTCGGACATACTGGGAGATCGCGGACGTTTCTTGGCTGGGATTGGTCGCGAATTATAGGAAGCGCTAGAATGGGAAGCAACGGCGGAGGATTTGAATGGCTTCGATTGCCCTAGACCCGTACTAGATTTCAAACTGGCAGATGGCTTCGATGATACGTGCTTGTCAAGGCTGGAGGCTCGAGGTGTTGAAGAGAGAGAGCTAGGCGCAGGTTTTGAAGCGGGCCTTGCAGCCGCTACGGCCATTGGTTTGGGATTTGCATGGAGTTTTGGCACTAGGGCTGCATTGCCATCTAATATAGCCGTGGCACAACTGTGAAGCACCAGTCAAGAGAACAACGACGTGATACTCACTAGGGTTAGGTGTATTAGCACCCGAGCCCGGCGCTGATGCAGTAAGCCTGCCAGAATCCTTCTTCTTGGAGGTCCCAAACCAATCGTTAAACCCTTTCGCACTGTCACCATCCAACACTTTAGCCTCCTTCGCCTTAGCCCGATCCTGTAGAATCTCATCGATAGTTCGTGTATCACGTTTGTTAACGTTTAGCTTCGTCAGCGTGTTTGGCATGGCAGCCAGCCGCTCGCGCACGGTCTTGCCAGGTGATTGATCCATAGCAATCATAGAGGCTGGTGTTGTAACATCCACGGCACCGCCAGGGAGTTTCCTACCTATCTTTCCATACCCACCCGCCGTCGTCGATCGTTTCGTGCTGGTAAACTGACGCCGAAACTCGGCTTGCAGTTTCCGCTGGCGCTTTTCCTCCCTCGTCAAGGCGATCCCAGGTCCGTCACCATCATCGTCGTCGAGGGGCATCCTGCTCCTGCGCACATCCTCTCGAGCTGCTGATGAAGAAGAAGGCCATTTCGAGGCCGACTTCTTAATTCCTAGAAGGTGATTACGTTGCTCTTCCTCCCGCCGTTGTCGGGCGTTTTCTATAGCTTGCTTTTCTTGTTCCTTGCGTTTCTGGCGCTCCTGCTCTCGTTTCTCGTCCTCAAAATGTTTCTGCCTCAGCTTTGCCTCTAGTTCACGTTCCTTTCTCTCCCTTTCTTCCTGTTGTTTCCTCTTCTGTTCCTCTTTGCGTTTGCGTTCCTCCAGCGCAGCTTGAACGGCACTCTGAGCCTCTTTCGTGTGGACCTCGGCTATGCGCATAAGCTCTGCAAAGGGCGGCATGCTGGATGGATAACTAGCAAATAGAGAATATGCGATATGTAGTTGGATAGGGAGAGGGATGAGAAGGGGAGATTGCCAGCAATAGTCCTGAGTCAAAGAAACACTCTGAGAGTTACATACGCCACAGCAATCCTTGTTTGGTTTTGTTTACACGTAAATAGCCGCCGGGAACAGTGGAACCAATTAGGCCTTGGGTTGCATTCGAACGGCATAACCATGGCAGACCGAGTCAATTACGATTTGGCGGCCGCGGTACCGAGTTATTTAAGTATTATTTAAGGTGTTGCTGCGCTTCCACCCCGCAATAGTCATGTACACCATCAACTTATCAGGTTCGTTCTCAATCTTGGTGCCCTTGTATCTGTAATAATAATAATCGGATATCAACAGCTACTGAATACCCTATCCAATCGGTCACAGTGTTCAAATCAAAAGCTGAGGTAGTTCGTAAATTCGAGCTAGAACTCAGGGTATGTCCCAGATTCTTCGTTACTATGTTATCCCTCTAACCGGAGGAACTCGTAGTCTGATCAGAATAAAGTGGAGATCAGCGATCTCCCTAGTGACATTGACCCAAAGTCCGTCAGAGTTGGTGGTTTAGGAAATGCGCGACTTTTCGATGTCGTTTGCACTTCAAACCCCGGTGGTAGCGGTAAATCCGGGGATGAGGCATTGGAATCCATCCGGCTCCTAAATGTGAAGAAGACCGAGTTGGAAAGTGAGAAGCGCATCAGGGAGCACGAGTCAGAACTACTCGTTAACTGGGCAAAGACCATAACAGGAGAGCACGTCAATTATGGTGATATGCCTGCTTTTCTACGCAATTTTGTAGGACAGGGTAAGGAGAACGTCGAGGCTGCAAGTATTGTCAATGAAAAATTGGTGGAAATCGACCGCGAGATTCAGCGTATCAAAGACAAAAATGAAGCAAGGAAGGGCTCAACGGGCTCAATGGTGAGCATTGTGATTGGTGGGGACGGTGATGAATCCATCACATTTGACTTGTCGTATAGTAAGTGATATACATGCTTCAGACTTTCGTCTTTTGATATCAATTCACAGTCGTCACTAATGCATCTTGGCTACCAATTTATGAACTCCATGCCTCTACTGCGAGTGGGCAGCCCACGTCAAGCATTTCCCTTCATTATCGTGCTCAAGTCTCACAGAGCACAGGCGAAGATTGGACAGACGCATATTTGACCCTCAGCACCTTCGAAATGGGTGGGAACTACCAGAGCATACCCGAACTGCTTCCACTGAGAATTAAACCCGCTATGAATCAGCCAGGAGCGTTCCTCGCGCGACAGATCAACGCCAATATGAATGGCGCAGGTGGTCGTGGATTGTTCGGAGGCTCGACGAACCCTCATACTGGAGCTAGTCTCTTTGGCCAGACGGTTCCACAGCAACAAACTAGTATGCAGTCTACGAGGCCGCCACAGTCTGGGTTCGGTCAGCTGCCACAGCAGCAACCAGGGATGTTTGGCGGCTTTGTGGCACCGGCCCCTACGGCTCCTAGCGTATCTGAGGACTTCGTGGAAATCGGTTCATCGGAGGGCGACACAATACCCAACGATTCATCTAAGCCTACTACGATCATTGCAGAGACCCCACTGTCGTTGTCCTTTGCTGTGGAAGGGCAAACGACAATTCCTACTGACGGGTTAAAACATCAGGTGCCCATCGCCGTTCTGCCTTTCGACGCAGAAGTATCGCATGTCGTAGTTCCCCGTATAAAGCCACTTGTTTACCTTCAAGTAAGTACGCGATTCGGGCTAGAAATTTTCAATGTTGTTAATTCAGTCAATAGTGTCGCGTCAAAAACACGAGTGAATACCGTTTGCTCCCGGGAGAGGTTAGCGTTATAATGGATGGAAGTTACGTTTCAACCGTCGGCATCAAAGTGAGTGCGTTTGTGCTTCCGTTGTCTCAAGATACTGAATAGAGTGCGTTATCAGGAAGTCAGTAAGGGTGATACGTTTGATTGCACATTGGGCATCGACCCAGCCATGAGGGTCAGCTACGGGCGAAAAAGTCGCTCTTCAAAGGCACACGAGGGTGCTTTCGCCGACACCTTAAACATCGCGACGTACACGAACAAGATCACCATTCTGAATAAGCATCAGTACACAGTATCGAATCTAGTCATTCGAGAATGTTTGCCTTTATCAACGGCGGATCAGCGTGCCAAGGTCATTCTCAGGAAACCTGCCGAGTTAGCTGATGCAAAAGATGGTCAAGAGATTGCCCTCGACAAGGACCTCAAAGTAATGTGGACAAAGATAGTAGATGGGAAGGGTGGAGAAAAAGATGGGTCGTTTGAGTGGCACACTAAGGTTGACGGGGGAGAGGCGATTGTCACTGAGGCAGAATGGGAGGTCAGGACTCCAGCTGGAGAGAAATGGGTAGAGTCCTTCGACCTCAAAAATGCATGATGCTCTGTACTTTATTGTACTAGTCAAATCTATAATCACATTCACGGTTACAACACTCCATCGCTTCTGATTGCACACTGGCCGAGGTTGCGCTTTGCAAGGCCCTCTTCCTTGGGAAGGATGTCCTAGTATTTTTGCTGTTTCAGTAACAAATAAATGGGACGTGTGCAGTTACCCACGAAGTCAAAGATACCGGTTGGTATGGCCAAGGTCACGCAAGCATTAGGAGAATCCTGAGGCACTCCGCTTAGCATTCAGGCCCAGAATTTGGTAAGGGGATGCTACTCACGACGACAGCGCCGACATGGCTTTCTACTGGTGCTGCTGAGAGTAAGAGATCTTCACATACAGTCAGTACCAATAGAATCCATCAGACAACATGTGGTAGACTGACAAGCCTGTTCACGGGCTAGGGATCAAAGCTCAGTACTGTTGTAAGTCAACATACAAGGCATGCTCACTATAACCGAGCTAGATCGATTAGCATTGTCATTAGCACCAGATCCACCGCTTTTACCTTAACACAAGCACACCTTTTGCAGATACGCAATGGCATTCAACGCGGCTTGCTTATATGCCACAGTGCTATTGGAAAAAACTGAGTTAAGCTAGGTCAAATATTGTCCAGTCCGAGACGACTTACGCATCCATATTATATTGCTTCCCGTCGCCGTCTGGGCAGCAATATGGCATGAGCCCTCCATACTAGAGTCTCTTAGTACTTACGGTAGTCAACACTTATCCCTTCAAAGATGAGCTGTTGCGCCACTTAAGATGATTTTCCATGGATCATTCCAGAAGACCCACCTTGGACGAATATAGAGGATCGATAGGTGAAGGCTAGCAGCAGAGTGAGTATATGCAGGTATCGCAGGCAATGTTACTGACCAAGAATATGGGTTGCTTGAGTGCAAACTTCTCTACGCCGCCTTTGATGATGCTCGTACTAAAAGTGATGATCCCCGCCTATCGTATCAACCTAATATTAGCGAGGGCTTATCAACGAAGAAGATGGCGTTGACTTACCATTTCAATTGCCCCGCAGAAACTAAGCTAAGAAAGTCATGAATACGTAGAGCCAGTTACTAGAAATAAATGCATACTTCGCCCTAAAGAATACTGGTTGGTCAACTATTTCAAGGATGCAAGACGGAGGTACACACATCACCCTGAGAAAAATGCAAGTCTCCTACAGAGAGATTTGCGCCCTTCACGAAGACGGGGAAGTAGCAACGAGAGCCTCTGAGCGTTTGTTAAAGGTAGTTCACCATCCATAAGGGGTGGGTCACCTTGAAAGATTTTTAATCTGTAACAAGCGGTTGATAAGTCGCTTTAAGTTGTAAACCATCCGTACGTACATCACAATTGCCGCCATGCTCACGTCCTGGGATGGTTCGAGCACCTTCTCTTCCGATCTTCTCTAACACAGCAGAATCTAAGTCCTGACCTACGTATGCACCAATAGGATTCGGAGCGAATGCTACCGGAGGCACGGCGTTTGCGTGTTCAGCGATCAAAGCGCCTTCTCGCTCATTCCATGTAGCGAGCAGCTCAGCAGAAGGCGCGGTTCCAATGAGACCAGGGTGCGAAACTCCTGCAAAACGGACACCAGGAATGTGTCGCGAGGTCGCATAGATTCCTAACGAAAATATATGATTACTTATAAATTGACGTTACAATATGCTCCTTACCTTTGAAGTCCCAAATGGCCTTGCAGGCTCTGCTGTTAAATTCTCGCGCTAAGGAACTATCAGGATATATAGTCAATATTAAAGGATGAATCGTACCGAATAAACCACCGCCATTCTCGAGCTCGAAAATACCCTATTCAGGGCGTTGTGGTGAAAACCACGAAGTATTTTATCCAGCAAGCGTACCGTATAACCCCATGGCATCTTTTCAAAGGGTGTGACTAAATTACACACTTGAAAATGAAATCATATGAGCAAAGACAACACACTAACCATCGAGGATGTCAACTACGAGACAATCACCGGGCTCAGCACCTTCGATAGCAATGGGCCCAGATAGATTGTGCACTTTCGTCAGGTCTACATCCTTGATGTCGTCACTGTCTGCAAATTATATTATCAATGGTTTGCTGGATATGTGAAGTCGGAGATAAGACGCACTATCGTTATTGCCAATTTGTGCCCCTGTCCAATCTACCCTGTCAGGACACCCCTGAATAACTCCTCACGGAGGATTATATTTTCTCTTACCAACACATTCAACCTTGAAGACCTGGATCGTAATAGCTATTAGTCACAGTTTGATATGGCAAAATAAAGGTCAGAACCTCTCCGGGCTTCACTGTAGCAAAAGCAGGGATGTCCGGGCTAGAAGGCTTGAGTTTACCTTTCTATCCAGGATGACACCATTACTCACTGCCAACGGTTATGGAGTCCCTGTAGAGCGAGATTATGACGATTAATACATCTAGTATTAGTATGACCTCACCTTCTGCTTATCAGCAGGCCTTAGATTGTATGCTGGTCAATACAAGTTTTGCATCTAATCTTGTGGACTCACACAAAAGGGTCGACCTGAAACACGCAGGTGATCAGCTTGAGATGACGCAAAATTCACCAACGAAACTACCTTAACCAACGTCGGATGTGCAACAGAATTAGCTTCAGTAGCCATGATGATGAGACGAAGATTCTGAACAATGGCGAGTCCACCGAAATGTTATACTCCCATACTTTGATACAGGGCAAGTTGATAAGCTTGGTATCGCATGGTATCGTGGTAAAGGAATCGGCATCATGGATAATGAGAGAGATACAGCGGTCAGCAGTTACAAGTTACGGAAAACTAAATCTCGATGGAGATAGTAGGAATTTGACTTCATCGCTATTTATGGGGGGAATTACATTTTGGTGATCTCGAGATAGTAAACCTATTCTCGTGCGGCCAGTCTTATCCGCAAAGGGAGTTGTGCACCTTTATCTAGTTGGCCCGGGACCGTTGGTACCATGACCAAAGCCGATTCTCTGCGAACCTGGCGGGCTTCGTCTGTCAATTCGAACTCGAAGGTGTTGATCAATTCGACGATGAAAGCTTGTACTTCTACCAATCTATAATACGCAGCATGGGGTTAGCGCGGGAGATGGGTGAGCCGGAAGGACGTACGCCATACGCCAACCTGGGCAAGTTCGCACACCACCTGCAAATGTCATGCTGGAAATGTATTCGGATCACACGACATTAACCCGATGGGTTCATGCATATACGTACAGGTTATGGTACACGCCCACCTTTTGACCGCTGGATGGTTCCGTTTCTCGCGAAAGCCAGCGGTCCGGCTTAAAAGTATGCGAATCGTCGCCGAAAATATCCTTATTCCTTTTGGCATAAACGTCAGCGGCGAGCGGCGTGTTTTGTGAGAGCAATCGTACCGATTATAAGCCATAATGGACGTTATGATATTTACTCCTCGCGGGATTGGCAGCTCATTTATTAGTTGTCCCGTCGTGGTCAAAAGAGGCTTGCTGAGTGGAAGTGCGCAGTCCTTTGTGGCTTGTCTGAAGCTGTGTATGCCAACTGGATACATTCTAAACGATTCTTTGATAATTGCATTCAAATACGGCATTCGCTCAAGGTCGGTGATAGTAAAGCCTTGGTCACCTCGAGCACGAACAGCACGTTCGGCGTCCCGAATTTCGCGCCGAAGACGGCCCTGCATGTCTAGGTTACGTGCAAGCTCAAAGAGTGTCCATGAAAGCGAGTTAGCAGAGGTTTCGTGGCCGGTGAATAACAGTGTCCTAGTATGTTTTCAGAGCGAGTGAGAAGCGTGGTATTTCTGGGCTTACCGCATTTGTGAGACGAGTTCAGCTTTGCTAAGGGTTAGCTTGTAGTCCGCTGACATATTGGCTCCAACTGATTTCAATAATCTGTCAGCATCCTCATGTGACGAATGAATCTTGGGAAATACCTAGGATGCTAAGTATATCGCGTTTCTTCTCGCCGTGTTCAATGGCTTCTACCTTCGCATCAATCAACTTTTCCGCGATTTGATTGGCCACCTTTTCTGTCATACGGGCATGCAATAGTCCCTTCATCGGTGCATAGTCGAACATCAAGCGAACAAGCAAAGTTGGCAGATGGTCTGTTAGACCTTGCAACAGGACCGCAGCCCGTGAGGGTAGTCCATACGTACTGAGGCTAGACGTGGAACTCAGCCTAGGCGTCCATAGCAGAAAGGAAGGCAAAGTCTGATCTGACCTTAAGCGAAAATAGGCTTGTCCCAAGATGTTTTCGTCGTTATCCAAGGTTCTAAAACGGTAGTCAAAGGCAGCTAGGCTCTAAATGAGTGATTAAAGCTGCGTCATTTACGGAGGGCCAAACCTTCCCCGATCGCGTCTAGTGTTGCTCGGCAAAACCAGTAGGATACATTGATCACCGCGCCATTTCCAGTTCTTTCTATGATATCTTTCCACTTATCAGACAACTGCACGATTATACGTTAGTGCAGTGGTCGTAGAAATGAATTAATCAGATTTACCTGATAAGCATACCGTCTAAATATAGGATAAAGAGCCTTGGCTTCTAGAGAACCGAAACCTGGCATCATAACCTTCCTTAGTCGTTTGTGTCTGCCTCCTACAAGTTCAATCGAGTATAAATTAGGAAAGATGTGCTACTATATTTCATCTGAAGAATTACCTTCAGCCGAGGTCACCCCATTGCCGGATATTACACGGGCAAGTTCTCGACGAGCGGGAGGCTTAGCAAAATCATACCCTGCAGCATTGTAAATATAGTGTAGAGCTTTTGGGTCAGAAATTATCAGCCTGTCTTCCTACCAAAGGACGACGATTAACGTGACGGTGGACCACCAGAAACAATTTCACTCACCCCAAGCGGTGCTTTGATTCTAACGATATCGCCGAATTCTTCTTGCCATCTGAAATCGCATTCGCCTGCTTGGCTGCTGAAAAATTCGTGAAGATTCCCTTAAGCAATAGCCTCAGCCGTTGAACTAGCGGTCAACAGGAAAGGCAGTTACCTACGAGAAATGACTGCGATGGAGGCCCACGGATATGACCAATAGAAATACGGGTTAGTCGTTTGTAAATAAAGACCAGGAGAGAAAGAAGAGGAGGTATGAGAGTCAGATAACCCATTGGTCACCAGGATTTGTAAGATGGGACATTCTTGAGGTGCTTTATACGATAGGTATGCTCCCGAGAATCATGCCAGGGTCAGTTGGTCATGTATGCACATTGCTATACCAGAACAGAGCGCGGCACTGCGAATAGACAGCGTGTTGATATCCCTATCATTGAGGCTGGCAGCGATGGAAACTCTGATGGGTATTACATAGAGCTATTATCTATAGGCCAGTGTCACCGACGGGGTCACTCAAGCTTAAAGGTCTCGGCAAAGCCCGAGAGGTCGCAGCCCAATACGGGCAAACACTCTCACTCACAATGACCAGCTCAGTAACTGACACTCGACACCAGTTAGCTGCCGACACTGAGGGGCAGGTTCGGCGAGGTTTCGGGGAAAAACTTCAGTTCTCGTAACGTTCGGCAACAATAACAGCTATTTCAATACTGTGCGATCAGCCTGGGACATTTGCATTGGAAGCATTGTGCTGGTACACCACTCTTCGCATTTCGAGTTCACAGCGCCTAATGCTGTTAATCTACTCGTAGTTCCTACAACATTCTGGTTACCGAGGTCGGGTCTGGCCAAATTTCACAATTTACGGATTGGGGAATACCAAGACACCAGTAGTTCCCGATGCCCGCAAAATATTCGCATGTAAAGAAACGATCTGCTTCTGGGCTGCTCAGCAAGAAACAAGGTCATAATGGTCAATCATTATCCGTCAAGCTTTCTCTGCCTCTGTCCCGTTCCCTACCAAGTCCGCACGTCGATCGTAGCTTGTCGCAAACCATGACTGCCGTGGCTGAATTGGAGCGAGCTATAGCACGGATACTGCTGCTGCGTTTTGAGCAAGACATAGCACGTCTTTATTCCACTCGACTGTACTCTGTCTCCCTCCTTCACTTACCAACACTTGTGATGCGATGTGTAGCACTTGGTGGCCCTGGCTGGGCTGCATACAATGCAGACGCGGATGAAGTCAAGGACTTCTTCCGGGCTGCTATCAGCATGGATATGCGGCAAGCGGGGGAGCGTGTAGCTACGAAGAGCGTTTTGTGGTCATATACAGCACTGCGGCATTTTGTGCGCTTTCCATTGTCTTGTGTTTTCGTCATCTCAGCCTAATTCATGCCTGCATAGGCAATGTCAAACGACGTTCCCATTTGTCGGCACAAAGGCCTGCATTCACTACGTCTTCTCCCATATTTTCCTGCGCTGAAAGCCTATCTTGACGTCCTCGAGTCTATGCCCCCTGCCACGTTCTCCAAGCCACCCCATCTTGGGACGTTGGCAGAGGGTCAGGAGGCCCTCGAGGGAGCATGTGAACTCAAGTATGCCAGTTATAAGTCATCCGTGCCACCCGAGTGGAGCACTCCTGATTGGCGCGAGAAAGTACGGGTCGGATACGAAAAGATGTCGCAGACCTTATGGCGAGTGTCAAAAGAATTTGATGTACGGGGCTATGGACTAGTGCTCAGAGAGAAATTGACGAGCAAATGGTGCGATTGTGGGTGTTCGACGGATCATTTGGGTGAGGTGTGCGAGAAGACGGTAAGGGAGGAAGAGGAGCAGCAGCAGGCAGAGAACGGCATAAAAGGCAAAGGCAAAGGGAAGAGTACAGAGGGCGCCCAGGTAAAAGGCAAAGAACGAGAATGGGACGGAAGGGGTAGCGGTGTTTATGGGTGGGAAACAGAAGACGAAGAAGACATTTGGGAGTTGGAGTTGGATTTTTGTAGCTGGGACGAAGATGACGACTCGAATGTTAGCAGAGCTAGTAAAGGTGGAAATGGAGGTTGGAAAACAGCAGTAGCGGAGGACGAGCTGAGCATGAGCATTGGTGAAGCTATGGAGTGGCGATATGTACGAGCTGAAAGGGCAAAGGAAGAGGTGGGTCTTGAATCTATGCAATCTATACTCCGATTTCAATACAAGACCCCCATTCTTGTGCATGATGCCAACATCCTTTATCATCATCAAATCTATTTATGCATGAATGCACGACGTTGATCACTGATCATCGAAACTCAGGGCAATGTCGCATATCGAAGAGGTGATTTCATTGAAGCAGTGGAACGCTACAAAGCAGCGTATGATATCGAGCCAGAGCTTCCTCATTATCAGTTGAACCTTGCAGCTGCTCATCTCAAACTCAACGAGTTCGTTCTCGCCTTCGTTCTAAAACTCCTCCGAAAAACTGATTAATGCTAATCAGCTGGTTGGCTGCTGAGAAAGCATGCACAGTTGCTTTAGGGCAACATCGAAGTAGTAAAGGATATTATAGGCGCGCGAAAGCCAGGAAAATGATGGGCAAATACGATGAAGCGATCAGAGGCACGTCGTTTCACCTTAATCAGTTAAGCCATAGGCGTCTGCTCATTGTGACTACAGACCTGCGAGCTGTTCTTAAAATACAACCTACAAATGTTGAAGCTATAGCTGAACTCGTTTCGCTTATATCGCCATCTCCTGCGGAGTCTCCGCCCTCTCCCTCAACCCAACTCCCTCATGAATGTTTTGAATCACCGTCTGCTGGCTGTTCGTCGGCGCCTACAGATGCAGCTCTTAATCAATCATCTAGTTCGCATACGTCTACCGCAGAACGTCTATGCCTACCTAAACCCAGATCGCACAAGCCATTACCGTTTCCTACAACCAAATCGGACGAACGGAAAATTAAATTTGTGATCCTCCCAACGACTGTGGAAAAAGGGAGAGCTCACCACGACATTTATTGTACAAAACACGCGAAGCAAGCTCATACACCGAGTACGTCGTCCAAGAATGAAAGTGCGACTATCGCGAGTCCTAGTTGGGATCGGTATGTTACGACCAGAGCGGACTGAATTTCTTACTATTTATCGAGTACTGTGATTATGCATCGATTATGTGTATAATTAGTCGGACCATGTGGATGTAGGACGCATTGGAAGAGCAGATATAAGTGTACTCTTCGCCATACTTAACCCACCTTGTGCGACAGCTCACAACTTGGAGGTAAGTGTAGCTATATCGTGCTGCCGTGCCATGCATGGATTACGGATCGACGCTCTTTCAAGCGCTCAGCGCTCCGAAGTAATCTAGTTCCATTCCACCCTGAGCCCATTTAGTGGACATGATGCAAAGAACCCACAAAACGTGCTTGGTCAATATATAAAGATCGAGGTCAGGGCTTTCATCTCCAGAAGGCCCCAAACACTCCTTTCTTCACTGAACCATCTGCATAATCCCAAAAGTTTCGCTCGTTTTTACAGTTTCAAATTTTGATAGGATGGTTCTGAAGACAGGGAGTGGGGTTACTTGGTCTCTGACAACCTTGGCGTTGGCGTTGCTGGCTAATGGCCAAATCCCCGCGTAAGTTTGCGTGTGCTCTCACCGTTTGTTGCCATTGATGTTCCTCTTGCAGATATCAAGGGGGGCTTTTGTTACAGCCCGGAAATAATAACGGTGCGCAAGTTCATTAACGTGGATCGGTGCATGTTACTGATCGAGCTGATATAAATCTATAGGAGTGTGCCTCACCGCGGCTTCAAATGTGGACGGCGCTCCTGTCACAACCCAGCCGTGTACCGGCGCCGATACCCAAACCTGGACTTTTAGCTCCGGATCCGTGACCTTATTTGGCGGTTCAAAGTGTCTTGATGTACCGGGTGGTAATAGCGCGGACGGAGTGCAGCTGCAAATATGGACCTGTCAGCCAGGCAACCCTAGCCAGCAGTGGTTCTACACCGTAAGCCAGTTTGCCATCGAGCTGCCGCTGTTCCAACGATCGTACTTTAGTTTGATTATCGTCTTGCTTGGACTGATCGTGGTAAATGTCTTGATCTTCCGGGAGGCGTTTCAGACAATGGCACTCGTGTAAGTCGAAGTTATCTATTGTTCCGAGGATTCGTCAAACAGACTTTACGTAAATATTGAAGCTTCAGACCTGGACATGCCAACCAGGCAATCCGAGTCAAGTATGGAACACGGGATACATGTCCTCTACTCTGCCTGAGAAGTCGGAGGTTGGACAAAGCGGCAATAATAACTGTGGGACGAACAGTACCCAAGATTCCCAGTGTCAGACTGCTTGGATCAAGTCAGTCTTCTGTTCATCCTTTGTCTATTGTGCATTATCTCACTTAAATCAATACAGCGATGTTGACGACTTCTGCCTGTTCGCTCCTCCTTCTCCGGACTCCGTTATTGGCGACACTGAACGTGTCGAGGTTGCATGGTGCACAAAGGCGGGACGTGGTACACGATTAATACCTGATGGGACACTTCAAGGAGTGCATTTCGTCAAGACCCCGGATTATGTGCAAGTAACTGGCGTGGGGGATTTCACTAAAATCAACATTAGAGCTGGGGATGCGTACGTCAGAAATCTCTCGACCAATAACCACAGTGAAGGTTAACATCTGTGTAGGGGCGGCGAGCTCGACCCTCATGGTGCAGATGGTAAGCCTGGCTGTCTTCTCAGTTTGACTGCTCATATCTCTTCCTATCTTAGGTAATGGCAATCCTAGTCAGTCCCATAATATGTTCAGGTTCTCACATATACTGATTTCCTACTAGTTGGCGGCCTAGTCTTCGGTAATACGTTTGGAAATGCACTTCAATATCATGAGTGGACGACTTTCATATCGGCCTCCGAGTTTTGCTTCCGTGCGTGTGTCGGGCCTAACGCTGCAAGGAATTGCCAGCATATCTACGATGTGATGGGATGCTTCTGGGCAAGTTGTTTTCTCCCACTCGGCTTCTTATTTTGGCCGACTCAATTCTTTACTTGACAGAATATGCCTGCCAACTATGATGCGGGCGTATTTGAATCGTGCCAAGGAGACGATACGTATGGTTCTCCATTTATGGATTCTTAACCGGTAGACTGACAATGTGTCTAGGGAGCCTATGGGTGTCTACGGCACGTCGACATGGTGAGATGTCTTCAACCCCGTACCTGACTCAAAATATCCGTTGGAGCTCACTCATATTCTCAGGTTCCAAGGCGTAGAACCGACGCCCCCACCACATACGGCGGCCCCTTCATCTAGTTGCCGCACTATCCCAACTGTTGGTGTTACCAACCTAAGGCGTCGTGAGAATGGGTTCGAGAAGAGGAAAGTTCGCATTCATGCTTAGGTTCATTTCATATTTCGGACAACTACAAGGACTAAATTCTCTGCGGTTTATATTTGGGACTTTGAGACCTTGGGTTGGCGTACTGATTGGCAATTATAATGGCTGGAACTCATTTGGTTTGATAAGATGGATAAGATTAGATTAGTCCGGCAACCGGCCACCTGCCTAACCCTAATTCGGCAGCCTATTAGGCTGGTGACTCCGACTCAACCCCTGGGCCTACTTAGCCTTGCCTCTCCCTCTAAATCTGCTCCAGGGAAAGCACCGGGGTTACAGGTCATCTTGTCCCCTGGTGCCGACCGTCTACCCCAGCTGCTCCACCTTTAATTATGGCTCCCCGGACGAGTCCTCCGTTGCCCCAGGTGTACCAGGCTTAATTGTAGTTACCCCGGCGTTACTTCATTAGCACCAGGTGCTCCAGGCTTAATGACGCACTTGTATTAGGTAGTCTCATAATGCACCGGCTGCTCCAGGCTTAATTACGGCCTTCTGCGTAGTAAGGCAGCGCGCCAGTAGTCCCTGATTATATAATGTGGGCGGGCGTCGGTATTTCCATAAACACTCATTACTCAATTAAGAGAGCGCGTGCAGTTATCCATGACTTCCATATAGCATTTGGTACATACTAGCATAGCATAGCATAGGGCATATCTAGTAGTTCTATGAAAGGATTATATACCAGTTTGGCCCCAGAGTTCAGCATTGAAGCAGACATTCAAAGGCAAGGGAGGAAGATCTCGGAGCATTTCAGTGAAGGTAATGTTTTCTCCAGGGATGGTATCGTTGAACGGTGCAGAACCCGCCTGCATAGTGAAGTTAATGGGGGTGGGGGTGGGCCCCGTCATGTTAATAGGCGGGCAAAGTGAAGACGAGTGGAGTGAGACGTCGAAGTTGGGAAAGCCCGCAGCAGGAGGATTGTTGAGATGAGGAGGGGTCGGTGCAGTGGCGAGAGCAGTGGTTGACACTGCAGTATGGCTGGTTCCCGAGTTACCTGCTCCAGGACTTGTCAACGGAGATGTGTGCGTGGATGGAGTAGAGACGGGTGCCGTTTGGAGTTCCTGAGAGGGTGGCTGATTCTCCTCGTCGTCATCAGAGTCGTCAATGAATTCTGCACTCTTCGGTGCACTAGTCTGAGCAGCTTGCGACAAACCCTTTCTCTTTTTCCCCTTGTCACTCCTCACAGCTCGTGTCCGTACAGCACCCCCCTCAAGTAGCGCTTTCTCCCTTTCTTTCTTGGCGGCCTCCCATTCATCATCTGTCAACGCCCTCCAATAGCACGCGCCTGCCTTGATTGCGGCATCGAGACGTTCGAGCGCTCCATTGGTCTTCAACTCTCCGGGGTTTACAATCTCGGTTTCCGTCCAGCCTACGAGTTCAACACCGTATTTTGTACGGAATTCAGTGTGACGTGCATACTGGATTACCGGAATCTCATCCCTTGGGTGGCCACGCTCAATACACGCTGCAGCTGAACAAAAAGATCAGTATAAAAAACCAAGAAAGTTGATTCCACTTACTATAGCTGTTTCGCAGTGCATCACGGATGTTGGCCTTCATCCCAGTGCTCTTTCTCTTTCCAGTCAGCTTGAAAAGGCCACCAAGGCCTGCCGACGTGAAGGCATCGATCTTGAGGGCTACATGATCTGGCGTTGCTTTGAAAAGCGTGACACACGCTTCAGTGGCTGCAGCTGTAGCAAAGAAGCGGGGGTGATAAGTGTCGTGAACGTTGCTCCGGCTCACGAAGTACATGATGTCACATCCAATAACCCGTGAGAGGAAATTGAACTTCAATTATCCATTAGTAGCTAACCATGGGAAGTTCAATACAGTTACGTACCTTCTCATCAATCTCGGCCATCGTGGTCTCAACCTCAAGCGCGGCATCCTTGTTGGTAATCAGCCGTTTCTTCTTCTCTGCCATTTCTCGGGTTTTCCTAAGCTCTTGGATGAGTTTTTCGCGCTCTTCATCAGTCAGAGTTTTCCAGGAGCCAGTTGCTGATACCTCCTTAGAAATTATGGCAAGTGTTTCACGGCCCACTTTTTCACCTACAGCATACATGTCATAAGGGGATATTATCTCATTTTGATGAATGTGGGTACCTTTGTCCTTACGCTTCTTTGCTTCTGCTGACACAACGGCGTTAAAGAGGTTGATGTCACGCTTACCACTGGTTGCCGCATGTCCGCTGAGATACAATTGGTGAGTCATATATAGTGGGGACCTATAGACGCGTGAGATTGATGTGGGGAAAGAATAAAGGAAGTACGTACACGTCAAACTCCTCGGCGAGAGACTTAGCCGCGGCAGCAATGTTGGCACGTTGTATGGCAATAGCAGCGGCCATGCGTACACGTTTCTCTTTGGACTCGGCTTGCTGGCTGGAAGTTTTTCTGGCTCTGTGAATAGAACTTGGAGCAGGACGTGTTACAACCATTTTAGTGGTGGGATCACTCTCAGATGATTTTTTCCTGATAAAAACAAACAAAGCGCGTTTTTGTCGAATTGTCACGTGATATGTATAGTACATTTACCAGACTCGGAATATATAAGATGTCTACGAAAGATTGAGCAATTCATCCAGGAAGAAACTGAGACTTTCCTCTGACTCAGCACTCAGTGTGCCCGTGAGTTGGCGATCATGAGCACCAATACTCTCACGCACCCAGGCGCGTGAAGCAGGAGGAAGTACGTCAATAATTCGTCGGCGAAGATTTAATGCCTCGTCGAGATCTAGCCCACTTCGCATGAACGCCGGTACCCAGTCAATAACTGAGTAGTCCAGTGCGGCTTCAATACCTAAAAGCTCAGGCCTGGCTCGGTGTCCAGCAAGTACAGCCGCCAGCAGATTACGCACGCCAGGTAGGACAGAGAGAGATGGCGAAGAATTGGCCGCATTGTATGGTGGCGGTGGATCTGAGTATGATGCCGATGCTGACGGCGAGGTATTCAGATGATGAATTGCAGGCTGACTACTGTCATTGTCGGACGAGTCCGAACTGATTGACAGTGCAGAGGATATGGATCGTCGGCGCTGTTGTGGGGGCATAGCAGTGGTAGTCATACTACCAGATGGCCGTGGATTTGAATTGCCGCCTGAGTGATTGGCCCGAGCAGACGCCAGTGTTGCAGTGGATGCAAAACGCGCTTGGATGTGAGCAGCACGATCAGCTTGTGCTTCAGGGCGGCTCCGCAATGGACCATGGGGAGTGTTAGGCAACGTTAATAGTCTCCTGGAAGACACATTTGCGGGAGGAGAGATGGTGATTGTGGAAGCAGAGGTGGCGGTTGTGGAAGGAGAGGCAGTGGTCATGGAATGAGAGGCGGTATTAACGGGTGTAGTGATTGTAGACCGGGTTGAAGGCCTTGTAGTGGGTGCAATCACAGATTGCAAAGATGTTGCAGAGGTGGCCGTGGAGGAGGAGCTATCGTGGCAGATACACGGGCATCCAGGTGCACAGCATACCTTCTCTGGTAGAATGATTTCGACCCCCCTGCTTCTCAGATCTCCTCCCGAGGACCCAGGAAAAATCCTATTCATCTTAGCCTTCCAGTCTTGTATAAGTGGTAGCGCCATTCTTCTGACAATCGTCTCGATTTGTTGGATGTAGCCAACCCACTCCGGATAGTGAGCAACTTGGCGCGAAATAATGGGCTCGACTTTGATGTTAGCGATGGTAACAGGAAAGTTGGGGTTGACTTCTGGGCGAATAGCAAAACCAACAAATAGGACGTCGGCCAAACGACCCATGGCAGTTACCTGAAGTTGTTGAACAGATTGATGATAAATATTGAACATGAAACTCACAGCATCCCGCACGTCTTCCAAGTTTTCAGTGAAAGCTGACTTGCGTTCATCATTGTTAAGACAGTAGTTTGGGTGGATGCGATCATTATGGTTGTCGTTGTGATCATGAGATATGCGATAACGGCGCCGATATCGTTCCAAGTCAACGTCGATGGCCTGTAGTTGACTGAGACCACGGTTGTGTGAAAGAATCCAGCTTCGGAGACCTGAAGGACCATATGGGGCTTCAGTGAGAAAGGATGTCATTACGTTGTAGTTTAAGTTTGATGAGATCGAGAGAACCAAGTTATTTACAGCCTGGCAATTAATCTAGCGCTTATCATCTCAATAGTACTCATAGCTCGTTACATCACACAACTACAAGTCAGCCAGCAATAGTCCAAGTATTTCGTGTTCACATTTCTATTGTATTGTACATTGTACCTACAACTCCCAAGTATACATCATATCACGGAATGAATTTGTTTGTCGAGTCTCAATGGAACCTGAGTCTGATGCTAATGAAAGCGCCAAATCAGACATGCGGCCCATCTCTTCCTGAAGTCGATCTTCATCAGCGAAGTCACCAATTGCTTCGGAACGTACATTCTGCGCTTCTCCCACTTCCATTTCCAATGCTGGGTGGAGGGTCAATTGGATGGTGTCGACAAGCTGCATATTGCCTCGTCGGATACCACTGCTGCAATCCCCTGTATAACCAGGGAGTTCTTCAATGATTTTCAGGTGAACGAGATGGACAGCGTTAATGCGTGCTCGACGTTCACGGATAGCAATCAACTCCTTGGCGAGAATGGAGTTGGTGGTTCCCAGGCGGGTGATATGAAACTCATACAGCCTATCTTCGTCAAGAATGGCAGTACGGAGCCGTCGCGTCTCGATGTTCAAGCGTTTGATCTCCTCGCGTGCACGGACAATTTTGAAATACTTGGTTGCGACCTCACGATTAGCTGGTAGGGCCCATGGCTGCTCGGATAATTTCTGGTTGGAGTAAGAGTGTTTGAGTAAATCAAACTCGCTGATAAAGCCATAATTGACAATATCTTTCCATTCCAGGGTTGGCGCAGGTGGGTTCATGGTCTCCGCAAGTGAGTTATATTTCTCCATAGCCATCCGAATTGCCTGACTGCGACGCTTGATTGCGTTACCGATTGCCATTCGAAGTTTATAACCTAAAGTATTGTTAGCCCTGCCTCGCAATATGAAGTAAACAGTTACCTGTTCCGGCCATATTAGCTTTAGCCAATTCGAATAGTCGTTGGACGACGAGTTGCTGTAGCCGATTGAGTGCTAAATGAAAAGAACGGTGCTTCATATATTCAAGTGTGGACTGGTATTCAGTATCATCTTCACTCCAAGGCCGTGATAGGCCAAGCTTGATTTCCAAGTCACCAACGGCACGGATCGCAACTGTGAGCTCATCCAATGCAGCTCTACGTGCAGCTTCAATATGGGATGTCGTTCGAGCATCTTGTTGGTATTGAGACCCCTGTTGAAAAGGGGTATGTAGGAAATCCATCGAGACCTTATTCCATTTCTGGCTAAAGAGATCGTGAGCCCAATAATCAACGATCAGATCTCTGAGGTACGCACTCCGCCGCTTTCTTCCGTTTCAGGGCATCCACATATGCGCACTCCAGCACCTTTTCCTCGGGCTCCTCTTTCAAATCCTCAAGGAACCGACGCTCACTTGCCAACCAGTCTTCAAAATCGTGGTCTTGTATTCCTAAGCGCTGCTTTAAGTCGTTGACTTCATGTTCAGATTCACGTATTGTAGTCAGCGCCTGCCTATAGTTGTTGAGGAGAAACCGGCCTGGTGGTGTATATTTACAAAAAGACATCGAGATGTATAGACTATGACGTACTCAATTCCCGGTATTTATCATCGTCCCACTGCCGGAAGTGCATATCGACTGCCTGCATCCAATGAAATGTGGTTGTGTACCTGACAACCGGCGCCACATTATTTGATGCAGAAAATATCCGTTCCATAACTTCTAGATCTTCGAGCCCAAATCCCCGAAGGTATAGTGGATGCCGGCGAAGTTGACAGAGGCGATTATGTGCGTACCCATGAAATGAATTGACGGCGAAGGTCGTATTATGGGTCCGTGCTTTGTCTGAAAGCATTGTACTATTGGCGACAGTTGCTGTGAAACTGCAACCAATATCATAGCCGACGCCGATGTTACGCCCGTGAGTCTCGATCAAGTTGTTAGTGATAGATAGAGGGTATTTGGCGCTAGTCAATAATTGAACCTGATCTCGATCACAATTAATGATGAGACTTACGGTTCGCCACTCTTAACCATTTCACATATCTTCTCGATAATACCGTGTCGACAAGCAGCAGCAAAAATTCCGGTAATATCGTAGATATCCCGTGCAGTCAATTGAGCATCGGGCTGGGCATTTTTCCAGTTGCTTTCACATGTACCTTCGGTGCCTGCAACATCAACTACATTGCCATCGTCTTGATTGTATGCCGCTTGATTCCGATCGTTGACGTCCCTGGCTGCGGCTGTGCTTTTGACCTCGGCTTTGAACAGATTCACTTCGTCGCGGCTAAGAAAATACGTGCTCTGATAGTGCCTTGAGTCAACCAGGCCGGCATTGTGAATCCGTTTCAATGAGTTGTTGCCATCCATAGCAACCAAACGAGAGGGTATCAGCTCTTCTTCACCTTCCAGCTAGATGACATACTTAGCTATTTCTTGTGCTGAGACACACCGGGCTAACATACCTCATAACTGCATGCTGGACATGCATTCTGTTGACGCCAATTAGGCGCGTCCCTGCCGAGCTCGAAATTGACCCGACGCTCGATCTCACGAAGTATTGCCAAGTAAGTGTCGAATGCTATGGAGAATTGTTCACGATAATGAGCTGAATATGTGACCTGCAAGGGATTAGACCCTATTACACCCTGACAAAGCTGTGAGATGTGACCCGAAGAACCTACGTTGTGGAGATCACATAGTACCTGAACCATTGGTTGGATACCGAGTCTTGGATGCCGGCGGCGTAACCGATGATATAGCTCCAGAGTATCGAGGTCGATCGCGACGGTAGGTTGCACGGGTGAGCAACCTAATAAGCCGAGTTTGATGAGAGCAACGTTCGCCAGTTCTTCGTGTTGCTGTGGGACGCTAAGCTGAACATCTCGGCCTATAAAATGATATCAGAGTTCAATACTACGTTACTCAAGCATTTGAAACCATACGATAGGTGTAAATGGCCGTAACATGGAATACATGGGGACGTGCTTCAGGGTCAGGGTCAACGCCCGCCGTAGTTGGAATGCCGGCCTCTTCATTCATGGATGAGCGTTCATGCTTCCAACATAGAAAAGCTGTGGCCAGATCTTCAATTTGACTGGTCCAGCGTGCATTCATTTCGATAAGTCGCTTTTGCCGTGTCTTGAATGGACGGAAGGCTCGACCATATGATTTCGCGCTGGATTATGAGACCAATCTCAGGGGCCAGCTTAGGAGTGGTATAAAAACTCACTTGCGAAGAAGTACACGTTCGTATGCAGTCCAAAGTACATCGTCAAACTCCCTCCCTTCATGCGCAATATCAACAGGCTCCTCGTCCGTGTCTTCCCACAGATCTACTGGTGAAGGCGGTTCGTTATCGCGTGCAAAGATCTCATCAGGAGGAGCGCCGGATTCTTCAGCGATTGAGCTGATCTGGGCTCGAGTATCCGTAGTTAAACCTATGAATTATTGAGTGTATATCTATGTAGTGGTGGAGGGAATATACTGCTGAGAACCCGATGTCTCCGATTGAGGGCTTCTTCCTCTTCCCGAATGATGGTGCGAATTGTCTTGGTCTTCTTGACCACGCGCGTGTCACCGAAAATACAGTTGAGGACAGTCAAAGGCATCAAAAATAAAATCATTTTTTTAAACATCTCGGAATTGTTCGGGATTGAAAGCGAGAGTCAATTGCTGCTTTTTGGTCATGGTCCGGATGAATTTTATCGAGCCGATCACCCAGAAAAAGCCAATTAATCCAAAATAAAGCCAAAATTTTTGGCGGAGGACGAAAAAATTAGATAAAATCTCGGAAAAATCGCCAATCGACAGCTTTTGATATTCCACATCTCATGCAAGCATTTGTAGAAAATTTTATCGAGCCGATCCTTCCAAATAAATTCATTTGAGTATAGTTCTCACGATGATAAGATAACACAAACACAGTGTCTAGTGCGGCATCGAGTACATACCAGTACGAAACACATCAAACCACGATGAAGCACCGGGGTTGGCCATCTGTCCTTTCGAGAGCGAGAACTGTTGCATGGCTCACTTACTCAGCCAACAAGGTGACTTCAAGAATCAGCCATCAATGATTGAAACATTGATCAGAGAAGCTGGGCACGAATGCATCTTTCTGCCGAAATTCCGTTATCCAATTGAAATGGTATGTCAAATACATCTCTCCATTATCTCATAGTTGACTATGATATCAGTACTGTGGTGGTGCAAATATCGCTATCGTCAAGAAGATAAGAACTTTGAGGCTGCGAAGGAATGTGCCCAACGTTATCTTCACGATGTGTGCCCGGTGGAGGTGATCGGGCATTTCATTAACCATACATGGCAGTTCATCAGCTCATATCACAAGGGATTAAAGGGTAAAGCTTTGGAGTGGACAGTTAGACCGCAGAAACAGCATCGTAGAGTATCTCAGTCAGCGATGATGGCTATCAAGGCTATACTCGATGATTAGATTATCCTCCCGAAACCCCAAAGGGGTACACACAGTTTGATTTTTTTCGTCAAAAATATTGGCTAACCTAAATACTCGTGGGAAAAACTTCGGAGGTTGTTTTTTCGACGTTTTCAAGGATTCCGAGTCTGAATCTGAAGTTAGTTTAGCCCCAAAAAATCCCATTGGCCGGCGATCACTTTTGATGCCTTTGACTGTCCTCAACTGTATCACCAGGAGCTACCGCGCGAACCTTTCTGGGAACCTTGAGTCGCTGTCCTCGCAACATGACCAGCCGCAAACGGAGTGATGTATAATGGCAAACAATAGATGGAGGCCGGGGGTGTGCAGGGAGTATTGAGAGTAGTAGGTTGAAAGCAGATCTGAATAGATACTTGGCACTGCGTATGATCTAGTCGTTCAATCGCTGCGGAAAGCGGGAGTGTGTCTGTGAACGAGTGAGAGAGCAAGCCTATTTTTGGAAATACCGACGCCCGCCCACATTATATAATCAGGGACTACTGGCGCGCTGCCTTACTACGCAGAAGGCCGTAATTAAGCCTGGAGCAGCCGGTGCATTATGAGACTACCTAATACAAGTGCGTCATTAAGCCTGGAGCACCTGGTGCTAATGAAGTAACGCCGGGGTAACTACAATTAAGCCTGGTACACCTGGGGCAACGGAGGACTCGTCCGGGGAGCCATAATTAAAGGTGGAGCAGCTGGGGTAGACGGTCGGCACCAGGGGACAAGATGACCTGTAACCCCGGTGCTTTCCCTGGAGCAGATTTAGAGGGAGAGGCAAGGCTAAGTAGGCCCAGGGGTTGAGTCGGAGTCACCAGCCTAATAGGCTGCCGAATTAGGGTTAGGCAGGTGCAACCGGCTATGTCTTAGATTTTTCATTTCATATTTAGTATAATTCATATCCTCAACTACCCCACATATACCTCTCGCTTCTCTCTCTCCTACGTTGCATTTTTAGCTTTCATTAACTACACTGCACTGGCAGCTGTGCAACCAGCATAACGTAGGAAACTCTACAAAACCCGTTCTATGCCCACCTGTTATTGGATCATCATATCCAACCTGGATGATCTCCCCCTCTCAACTAACCTAGAATGTCTGCATTAGAGGCAAAACTTGCTGCAGCTCTTGTGTCTAGAGAGCAACGACAAATCCGACGAAGACTTCCGGATCCGAGTTCCCCATCCACTTCATCCGACCTGATCGACTTCAGTTCGAACGATTATCTGTCTTTATCCTCCTCATCCGTACTGAGGGATCGCTTTCTGTCAAAACTCTCCGCCGCGCCCGATATACTAGGGTCTGGTGGATCTAGACTTTTGGTAAACGGTCAAGCTCACAGCCAGCTAGAAGCCAGGCTAGCCCGATTCTTCGATTCCCCGGCGGCGTTACTCTTCAATTCGGGTTTTGATGCGAATGCTGGATTTTTCTCTTGCATTCCGCAACAGGGTGACGTTATGGTATACGATGAATACATTCACGCATCGGTGCACGACGGAGTTCGCGCCTCACGCGTCAAAAACGCCCAATTCGCCTTCAGCCACAATTGCATGATATCCCTGCGAGCCTTACTTCTCAAAATTCTAGATGAACAACCAAGCCTGGTTAACGGGAGTAGCAGTCTATTCCTAGCGGTTGAAAGCTTGTATAGTATGGACGGGACATTTGCACCTCTAACGGAGATCGTCACTATACTCGAAGAATACTTTCCGAGGGGCAACGCATATCTCATCGTTGATGAAGCGCACGCTACAGGTATATATGGGCCGCAGGGACGAGGTAGAGTTGCGCAGCTAGGACTCGAAAATAAAGTCTTAGCTCGCCTGCACACCTTTGGTAAGGCACTGGCTGCTACGGGAGGTAGGATGCTCCATGCATCATGAGTCTGTAATGAATTGACATGCGTAAATTCTTTCTTGCAGCTGTACTGCTTACCAACACGCTAATTCGGGATTACCTTTTGAATTATGCTCGTCCTTTGATATATACAACATCCTTGAGCAATGCAAATATCATCGCCGCCGATTGCTCGTTCGATATTTTGGAGAATGGTGTAGCCCATAAAGTAATGCAAAATCTCCATTTTACCGTAATTCTCATGATGTTCATCGCCTATTATGCAGCTTGCCGACAACCTTCTCGAGCTAGTCGCTTATTTCTTGAAAATATTACGCCCCCGTCTATCGTCCATTCCTCGCGACTTACTCGCGCTTCCCTCGCATCTGCTACTCGACACACATACAATCCCAATGAACCCACATTCACCTATAATCCCGATAATGACTTCTCGCCCCCGACCTCTCTCAGCTCATTTAATCAGTTTAGGCATGAATGCTCGTCCAATAACATGGCCCACTGTCCCCAAGGGGAAAGATCGTGTTCGGGTATGTCTTCACGCTGGGAACACTCGGCAAGATGTCGAGAAGCTAGTAGATGGGATGCTCACATGGGCTGAGAGCGTGCTATTCGAAGCCAAGCAAAGGAGAAGGGGCATTCGGCAACAGCAGGCGGAGGGTGCTTTCTCTATCCTTTTGGAGTCAAAATTGTGATATGATGGACGAGTGAAGGATGTACTGTATTCATAACGGCATCAACGTAGACCCTTACAAAAATCGGATTCTGATAGATAAATGAAGACGATCGAGGAAGCGAAATATCTTAGTTTCGCCGGGGTTCGGGCCTCAGAAGTTATCTTTCAGTCGGAAGGGTGGTACACCATGATTGCGAAGGTAAATATGAATGCACAGAAAGTATGGATCATAGCAATGGAATTCTAGATATCCTTGTGTAAGAGAGGCGCCCGTACATAAAGACGCCCGTAAAATAGGCTTGTCGGGGTGTGGGAAAATGAAGTTATGAACAAACGAGCGGCGATCTCGACAATTCAAGGTAGATCTGCATCCATTGCATGACCCGACAAGCGCTCCTGTACTGTCATATGTTCTGTAATACTCGGTGCTCTCTCAATTCTATTGTTGATCAATCTTCTAGGACATCGGTCATACGAATAATATCAGGTTATTTCCAGGAGGCTTGACTTTGTCAGTTTAGCTATTCAGTGACTACTACGCCTAATTCGTGTCAAGAACATTTCAGGGCCTCCAATCTATGGGGTCATGAGGCCAGGTACAGTTCTTCCACGCCGCCACTCTCAAGTAGAGTATAAATGGGCCCGTTGTTGTGCACGTGGAAGCCAGAGTCCAATATTTGCGTATCACTAAAAGAGACAACCCCGTTTAGATTTTCTCTCTACTTTCGTCCCGTTTTTGACGAGGCAAGACGCCTAGCTATCGACTTTCATCCCCACAATCGCTGTACATGCATTCTAATGTGAGTAATAGCTTGTGTTCTACCACTACCAGGTATTCATCTTGAACAAAGGATATTTCGCAAACTAAATTACCGATCCATTTTGTAATAATTGGTGGTGGCTTAGCTGGTCTGGCGTGTGGGATTGCCCTACGACGAGTTGGCCACAATGTCTCCATTTTTGAGAAGGATCGCTCCCTTAACACTGTTGGTTTGCGTTATTTATGTTCAGCATCACTGCCTTACCTTGATTATAAGGCCCCAGGTGGCTGTCGACTGACGCCGAATGTCACCAAAATTTTCTACCATTGGGGGCTCCAGCAAGAGTTGTTATCAATAGCAACGAAGTCGCAATCTGTTGGTTTACTCGTTTGTAAGCCATTCCGTTACTTAGTAAATTTCATACATAGAAAGTTCATTTTATAGATGACACTGGCGAACACTTGGGCGAACATCTATGGGATGACGAAATCCTGCGGGAGACGAGAGGGGATTTCGTTTTTGTTGAAGTAAGTAGACTCACTATTATAGCTGGGAGATATGACACATTGTCACCCAGCACGCGACGTTCAGAAGGTTACTATATGGCATAGCCGTGAAGTATGGTGCCACGGTATCTTTGGGCGTTAGTGTCACTTCCTTTGATGCCAATAGTTGCACCGTGACGCTCGAGTCCGGAGAGACCATCAAAGGTGATGTGATAATAGGCGCGGATGGGCCAAATGGTATCTCAAGGCGCGCATTCTTGGAGGGCTCTGAACCCACTGATCTACCACGGCTCAACATGTTTAGGTGAGCAAAATTCGGCCATACGGGCGGCGATATGAGGCTTACAATGATGAAGCACGATTATTCCTAAGCAATCCATGATTAAAGACTCAGAACTGGCGTATTTCTATAATGAAGGTCGAGTCAGTACGCCGCAATCAACCCGTATGCCGACTCATCTCCCTACAGAATACGATGTGGAACTGGTTTGGTCATGATTACTCAGTTCTGGGTTTCCCGGTGGTAAGCAATGGTAAAATTCGGCGTTCACTTCGCTTTATCTACCGTTGCCAGGGGAGCGAAGGTGACTACGCCATGTTTACATACGGCCCCATGGACCGACTGTCGAGTGAATGGGGAGATGTTGATGGCCGCGAGGGACTACAAACTACTTTAGAACTTGCAGAAGCAAGGTGCGCCTTCCTTTGTGCTGAAACGATATTCTGCATCTGACCATCTTTCTTGCGCCGTTAGATTGAAGAAGATTGGTCGTTTAGCAACTAAGGTTACCCGTGTAACTGTCAGAGACTACGCTGAGCTTGATGATTGGGTACACGAGGGCAGCCGAATGGTGCTTGTTGGACAAGCTGCCCATCCTCTTCCGGTACGAACCTGTTTCCAGAAATATTGAATACAAATTGAACTTCTAGCTATAGCCAGGCGCAGTACAGTCGTGTGCAATGGCTGTGGAGGATGCAGCTGTACTGGCTAAGTTATTTTCCCACCTAAGTACAGAAGACCAAATAGGGAGCTTCTTATGGGCATTCCAGGATCTTCGACAATCCCGCTGTTCAGCTGTATGCTTGAAAGAAATGGGTACTCTCCTCTACATGACTATGCCTAAAGGACCGGAACAAGAGGAGCGGGACCAGTCAATGCGGTCGAGGCGTGACGGAGGTATCAATATTCTGCAAGCGTCCGAAGGGTTTGCAGAAAACCCAGCATGGGTTGAGATTAAAGAACTTTTCGGCTACGACGCCGAGGACGAAGCGGACAACTGGTGGGTTGAATGGGGCTTACTGCGGGAGCGGTCGAAGGGCACTTTGAGTTCGGACCTTGGTGGACAGGTATACGAGATCATTCCCTCTATGGCTGATCTCACTTGTTGACCACAAAACGCCTTCAATTTTTTTCTGAAAAATATCCAGCCAAAGATTCATTCGTCCCGGACCGCTGAGGTGGGCGCAGAGCCATTGTTATTGCACTATGGTCATTACTATAGAGCACCTGACTCGCGTCGTCAGCCCAGATAATACCTCTCAGAGCTTGCATGTGTATTAGTCGTGATGTCAACATCTTGAAGAACATCTTGGGGAAATAATTCCCGTAACGACTTGCGTGATGCCGGGCGCTCATGGACATACAATGCTTCTCTCTCTCACTGTCGCTAATTGCTCGCTAACGTACGATAAATCAAATTCTAGACTTCTGACGACTCAAGAATGCATGCAATGGTATATTTGTTTCTTGATAAGGTATGCCGATGATCTAGCAAGTTTGGCATTAGGAGACTGATCGAACTATCGATCCAGAAGGCTCTCTCAGCACTTGGTTGCGTCGATAAACGTCCAGACGAACTTTCACTACATATATCTGCCAAATGCCATTGCATCGCATCCGCGCCGGGCGATACGGAGGCTGCTAACCCCGACCATACTCTTCATCGCAATAATGTTGGTAGGAGATCATCTCCTAGGTATCCAGTCACTGGCGCTTCCTTGCGACCTGGAGCCCTGGCCTCTGGTCAACTATCTATACCTTCGAAGGTCCTACCAGCTCCCTCTCCACATCTACGTTCCGCTAACAAGAGAGCGATGGTATAAAGCCGTTCTATTAATCCGATATATTTTAGAGTGACCTTTATTCCGATAAATAGGATGGGGTTTATCATTCAACCCCATCTGTGATCGTTAGCAATAATCACCTTCAATACGCTATCTCCGACATTCGTTCATGACTACCACATCGCACCCATTCACGGATGAAGAGGGCATGGCCTGAATGTCTGGCCTGGTGGGAGCTGCGGTCTCTACTAAGAACGATCGAAAAATTCATAGCATCCTTCAATTCGGTTCGCCTCTACTGGCTTCTCTAGATCCTTCGAAGCATTTTGGAGGGAGAACGACCAATTTTTAGGCCTGAGCTGAATCATTCATTTATTCTCAACTCATCGTTGGTCAAGTATCTCTTAAGGCCGAGCGGCCCTAGAACGCCCATTCGAATGGCCATGGGGCAGAATATCTATCTCCATCAGCATATATCATCTCAGTGCTTAGTCATTTGCAGTTCTACTGTAAAGTTAGCTGATGTATGGATATCAATGGTATGGGGGTATGAAGTACATGCAGTAATGAACGAAAGCAAAACAGACTGTACATAAATGCGGAATGATACCTGGACTGTGCAAGTAAACGGTGTACGTCTACCACACATTGAAGTTCACGAGGTATCGGTGAACAGGGCGACAACATCGACCTTCTGGTCCACAGAGTCTACCCCTTTCGCCATCTCTCTAAGTCGTCCCCACTGCATCCACCAATCATCGGCCTCATCCTCGGCATCATATCCAAAAACTTCCTTGATTTCCGCCCATTCCGGTGTCTCCTCCGACTCATCAGATGCTTGCAGCGCATTCAAGCCAGCGTCCCTCTTTGCTCTCATCGATTGGTCCCTGTACTCTTGGTGTTCCCCGGGAGGCATAGTCATGTATAGCACGATCCCACATTCCTTCATAACAACCGATGAGCAGCGTGGCTGCCTGAGTTCCTCAAATGCCCAAAGAAAGCTGCTAATCTGATCTTCTGACCGGAGATGGGAAAATAATTTGGCAAGGACGGCGCCATCCTCCACCGTCAACGCACAGTCCTGAATGGCCCCTGGCTAACCGGAGCGATGATGACCATGAGGTCAGGTTAGTCTCGGGCGTCTCACTAGAAACAAGTCGAACAACCAGACTAACCGGAGTCGGATGTGCAGCTTGTCCGATCAAGACCATTCGCCCACTCTCGTGTACCCAATCCTCCAGTTCAGAGTATTCTCTCACTGGTATGCATTGTGCGGTTTTAGCCAAACTACCAAGTTTACGTAAACTGACAAATGAGAACTAGTGAGTTGACTGGAGTCTGAAGGTCATGGAAAATGGGGACTCACCGAGGTTCACACTGTTGCAGTATTGCTTGCAGACCCTCGACAGGTGCTTGGTTTCTCCAATCACCTTCACACCCATCTGCGGACCCGTATACATACATCGCAAGGTCAGGCGCCCTCCCGCCCTTACCAAGGACATTAGTATGAGCTTGACCATGACAGCAATTCCACCCACTGTAGGAAAAGCGAGGACAGCTCGCCCATTTCCAAACCATGAGAACATAGAAACCTGAACATCTTGTTAGTTGTTCATCCTAGCCTGCATCCAGTAACTCCTATCAGATCTCGCTTACGTATTCTTGATTCCAAAAGTATGCTAGATCAGGGTCGTTCATCATGAGTTTCTTGGGAACGGTTGTGCTGCAGAGAATCAGTTCACACTGTCGCAAACCCAACCGTGCCTGTCTACATACCAATACATATTCAGTGGACTTGGAACTTGTGGCTCCGTTTCCATCACTTCCCGTGAGATTCCCTCAATCCCGTCTGACCCTACGATAACGTTAGCTGTTAGCGACTCCCCCGATTGAAGGACCACGCTGCACTTGTCGGGATCGATGGAGACAACATGACTTCCTAAGCGAACTTTAGCCCCAGAAGATATAGCAGTGTCGTAAAGCAGCTTGCGAAGGCCGGCGTGCTGTGATGGGACATCCTTATTTACTAGGGACATCAAGAAGAGTCGCCAGTGATACGTACGTGAACGAAGATGAATTCCCCCCGGGTTTCGCGTAACATTTCCTCATCCCAGACGTGTTTGCCCAGTAGTTCGCCAGTTTCGCCTACGATCATGAGGATCCTGCTACAGTCTCCTAGGGGAGTGTCTTACGCACATAGAATAAGGTCGATGGCCATCGACTTTATCGCGATCTCCTGGAGTCGCTCCTTGAGTCCCCAATGATAAAGGATCTTCGAGAGGTTTGGCGGCATTCGGACACCCCCAGTGGACTTGAAACGCTTTCGTCATATCAAAACCCTTGCAGGACTTGGAACCAGGAAACTGACCCTATTCAGATTACTATCCTTTTCCAAAACAGTTACCCTATGGCCCACCCGCCGCAGCGCTATAGCACATGAAAGGCCAGACAGCCCGCCCCCGACGATTAGGAAATGAATGGGGAGCTCCGTCTGTTTCGGGACCTTCTGTCAGGACACCACCGGTCAGCACATAATAGAGATTCAGCACAGAGTCCTGAAAGAGGACTACATACAGAAAGGATAGTCATAGCAATCGTGATAGTGAGCTACGGGGGGTAGATTGGGGAAAGGAGGATAATGTTTGAATTGTCGGCCATACACTCTTAAAAGGCTGGTTGTGAGCGTGGGCGGCATTATGAATTTGGTACATAATGGAAGATCTCCTCGCCTAAAAGGAGTTGTTCATGACCTAGGCCGATCACGAATTGAGTTTGGTTCAGATGTCTTCTGTCCCTCAATCCTAGTGAAAAGATGCTAAGTTGAGCTTTTACTCAATCTTTGGAAACGAGACACTATTCCAGTGTAGATATAGTCGATGCTACTGCGACGTTGGAACACGTTCCATGACCTTATCTGACGTCCGGATGAATCTACCGCAATGGGTTCTAACCCGAACCTGAAAATCGCTTCAGAAGAACATGCACAGCTTAAGCGAGGGGGTGGTATGGCCGACCTCCATTCATCAGATAGTATGGTATGGTATGAACACCCACAAGGGCTTAACATCTACGATAGATCCCATTTCGCATTTCCTCCTCACTTCATCCCAGAAGATCACAAATGTCGTAACTCTTAGTCAGCTTCCCGATTGAACAAGAGTGAACACAATAACCTACCGATATTCGAACATTAGATGAGAAGCGACAAACAAGCAGAACGCAGAAAACACTAAAAATCGCGTGCCTGATAAGAAGCCGAAGTGTGAATTGCGTGAATGAAACAAAAATGTTCGTCTCGGAATAGAACTTGCCTTCGTTGGTAGCAAAAAGCTTTTCCAAGAAAAATCGAACTCCGTCCACACCGATGACAAACCCAACGAGGTTGGCAGCCATCATCATCATGATGTTTCCTACAGCCCCAATCGCGCATACATGGCGATACCAATGTTTTTGGGCGTACTAAAATGTGCGATGAGACGTATGAACGTGAGATTCGCAATCAATGGAATTCATTCGAGGAAGGCGTGAACAGTGAAATAGTCCAGGGTGGGATGAATACACGAGACAAGGAATGGACATACTTTAGTAGCAGGGAGGAGATACCTCGCCAACAATTCCGGCAAAATGAACAAGCTGATGAGCCAACCCCATGCCAACAGCCGAAATGTGAGATCATGCCATAGCGCCACGAAAGTGAAGACGAGGACGCTATTCACTACGACGTTATTCCCACCTCCCAAAGGGATATAAATATATCTTATGAGCAGAGGGGCAAAGAGTGCGTCAAAAATGTTATCAGCTCCAATTGATTGAACATGTGCGTACCTGACGATCCAGAGGTTATAGCTGCGATGCCAGCTTCTCCAGAATCCAAAGGCGGAATAGTTATTCGCCATGCACCTTACCATATTTTCGGGTGGGTCTATGTTATCCAACAGCGCCCACAGGCGGAAAAATCGCCAAGGTATCAATAGCTACACAGATGAGACAGTGGTAAGTGAAGGGTTGTGAGATAAACGATAAAATGACCTTCAACCAAACAATGATGAGGTTCCAGAAGCCGATCATGCTGATTTCAGCTGGTGTATCGCCTCCCCAGGCCTTGGTATCCTTGATAGCGACCACATACATGAAGTGGAGAATAAACTCCATTGTGAAGAGCGAAACCAAAAATCTGGCAAGATATCCCAGTGAATATCGCCATGTAATTGTTAATGGTCGGCGGTGCTACAAATCGCTATGAAGCTATTTTTCTTATAGGTACGCGAATGGAAGCCTTACCTGCCAGATGTAATCGTTGAATGTCATTATAGGACCGGCGATGTATAACGGCGGATAGATCACGTATGACGCGTAGTTTACAAACGAATACATGTCCAGGGAATGAATCATAGTTACGCGGGTCTTCTCGTTCAGATTTCTACCTGACTTCACTAATGACATGAGGTCTAATGCAAATTCTGATAAGACGCTAAACTTACGTCAAGTGGGCCAGAGTGCTTGGATGCCCAATGATAGTCCATACCAAAAGAAACCAGTCTCAACATCGTAATATTGAAGCTGATATGCCACCTCGGGTACAACCCCTCCCATTCATCCTAGAACGTATCAGCTACTTGCGAAGAAAAGAGAGAAATGACGTACCAGAAATGAGAGGAGTGGTGATATATCACCAAAGATATATCCATGGTACCTGTCGTTTGCAAAAAGGACGGCCGCGTTGAAAATCCATGTCAACCAAGGAGTAATCCTCGAACTACCGCAAGACTTTGCGATGGCATAATTAATGGAAAGTATAACAAAGATCTTTATAATGCTGCTACCGTGCAATGCAAGCAGCATTAGAATAGAGAATGTGAGGTTGAAGGGTATAAGATATATGTTATCTTGACGCGAGTTACCAGCAACTCGAATGTACAGGTATTTGAGGCAAAAGTAAACCAATGCTGCGGCCGAGAGGGAAGGTATATTATTACGAAAGGAGCGGTATTGATTATCACTGTTGTCCTTGAATTATAAATGAGACTCACGTTCATAACATCAAGTATTATGGATAACTCACCACTTGACGGCCAAATAACCATCCGTCTGACAATTTACGCTGATAGAACGGGTAATTTGGATGTGCAGCTAGATTTCAACTTAGTCATATCATTACGAAAACGTTTCATTGAGCACACACGATTGCTGAGAGCCGTTGGTATCCAAAACATCGCGGGAATAACTATACATGCCACTGCAGTGTAAAATTTGAATTCCAAGGTTTTCCATCGTGCTGGAGGTCGTGCTTCATTGTCCCTCGTCTCGGAGTGTCTGGTCGAAGGTATGTCCACGGTAAGACCAACGATCCCCATACTTTTCTTGTCCCGGTGCTCCAAATAATTCAAATCGTGAGGTTGTGGCAAAGACAGAGCGGACAACGGTTCAGGACTTGCTGCAGAGCCCATGCCCGCCGCACCCGAGTGCTAGATGTAGCCTGACCTCAGGGGTATTCCGGATTGTTTTATAGCAAGAGGATTCTGTGAGCTAGAGCGGCGCCAAGTACAAAAGTACTAATAGTATAGTGGATGCTATGTAACTCTTGTAACGTGGGAGAAGTCGCGAGGCCACCTGTCACAGACTGTAGCGCTCTTTGCAACTCTCTCATCGTGCACGCCGGCATCGACAGCGCAAGGTCGCTTCCACCATCAGTTGGTCGCTTATATTCCTTCGGGTGTCCTTGTCTGACTCTGACATCACTTGAAATAGTGGAGGATGTCTCAACAGGCTCGGATTCAGACTATTCCAGGTGAGTTGATTTTATGGATCCCGGTGGTCTGTTCATGGGATCAATACAATTCGATAGCTCGGTGAGAGGGCTGATTAGATCCTTTTTCACGACTTTTGTTCACGTCTTCAAATGAAGTGGATATCTTGGTTTCTGTCTTCGAAGGGAAACGAATACTTTTGCGAAGTGGACGAGGATTTTATTCTCGATCGATTCAATTTGACGGGATTAAATAATGAAGTTCAAAATTACTCGCAAGCGTTGGACCTTATAACTGATAACTTGGGTGCGTTCACAAGAAATACTTTAAATGAATCTATGTTTCCGATACGCCTGCAGATGACGAGATCCAGGATGAGCTTCGGGGAACACTTGACGTTCAGGCTAGAGTATTATACGGGCTAATCCATGCAAGGTGGATCGTCACGGCTCGAGGACTAACTAAAATGGTACATATCGCACGAACTATCCCGAAAATCCCATCTTTAACATATTTCAGATTGAGAAGTACAAACGCGCCGAATTCGGTCGATGTCCTCGTGTTCTCTGTCAGCAACAAGCTCTCCTCCCTGTAGGTCTTACCGATGTTCCCTACGAAAAATCTGTGAAGCTCTACTGCGGCCGCTGCGAGGATCTCTACTCTCCCAAGTCTTCACGACACGGATCTATTGACGGTGCCTACTTCGGCACCACTTTCCCCCACCTTCTGTTCCTCGTATACCCTACTCTCATACCACCAAAATTCGGCCCAGCAGATCCTGGACCGAGCGCCAGGGAAGGCGATAGCAGACGAACGAGAAGGACGAGAGAGGAGCCCGAGCAGGAGGGTGGAGGGGAGATGTTTAGTACTGCGAGTATTGCTTTGAAAGCGGAGAGATATAGGCCGAAGATTTATGGGTTCCAGCTGCATGAAGTAGCGAAGTTGCAAAGATGGCAGGAAGCAGTCAGGGATAGGTCAGTTTATCCTCTCCTCCTTTCATCGGAGGTATTGACGATATCCTGTCAGACAAATTGCGCGCCTAGAGGAGTTGGAGGAGCGACAGCCATAGTTCCCCTTTACTTTTTAGTCCCCGTATGATTGCCTATTTATTAATTGTCGCGGACATAAGGAGATACTCTGAGCGATCGACTATCCTCCTCTCGATATAGAGACTAATTCGTCAATCCTCGTTGATTCTTGAAGAGTTTGAGGATACCCCTATCTGCCATTTATACTAAACACCCGGTACTCAGTTCGCTTCCACTGAGCGCGCGTGCGGGGGATATGAACCAGAATCACAACACATCATTGACATGTCTTTCCAACGATCTTCCACGAAAATAGATTCAGTGACGCTAGGTTGGAAACTGGATGCTTGGAAGTATATTCCAAATGGATTCAAGGGCCCTCACCCTGTCATCATAATGCTGAGCAAACCCACTTGCGAGATGCACTCTGCGTTTTCCTGACCTTCAGTTCAACAGGGCTCATGGACTCAGCGGGAACAAGTTGATGGGGTTGGCGCCGTACGCTGAAGCCTTTGCATCTATTGGTTATGCGTGCATCGTGTTTGACTACCGCCATTGGGGCGAGTCAGGTCCGTTCCGACTGCCTTTTTGTCGGGCGGGGATTGACACAGATTCTTTGGAAGACGGCACGCCCAGGAATATTATCAGCATCTCTGGGCAACTCGAAGATTATCGTACAGTCGTTAAATATGCAAGGCAGCAACCTGAGTGCGATCCCAATAGAGTGGTTTTGTGGGGATCGAGTCTCTCAGGTTGAGTCCTTACTTTTGTTTACGTACTATCCATCTCACGGCATGTCGCATCAGGCGGACACGTTATAACTCTCGCAAGCGAGGTCAGTCATCATGCTAGCGTTTCATCTCGTGTCATTGATGCTTGTCGAGCTGTAGCAATCCTTGAATATCACGGCGGCTATAGCGCAATGGTCCGTTCACTGGCGTCTTACCCAAGTCTCGCATCGGGCTAGCCTACATAAAGATAATACTCTACGCTACCTACGACTGGTTCAGGCAAAAGATCGGGCTTGCGCCTTATTATATCCCCGTTACAAATGAACCGGGGTCAGTCGGGGTTTCAACCACCGAAGGCAGCACGGAGGGCTTCAACATGTTGAGCTCCTGGGAAAGGTAAGTTTCTCCGTGTCATTCTAAAACCGATGTCTGACGAATCGCCTTCAGCGATTGGTCTAATCAGGTTCTATATTTTTTCTGTATATTCCACACCTCAACGATTAATACCCTGCACATAGATATCAGGTTCATCCCTATTTGAGCTTTTCATCTACAACCCTTCGTCGACTGCCTCAGAAACTGCTTATCCTTTGATTTTAATCGCGCCAGAGGAGGACAATATCTGTACCCTTGATGGTGCTATCAAAGTTTCTCAAGTAGCCCAAAGATGCGCTTTGGTTACTATCCCAGCCGGTATGTGATTTTTTGTGCATATAATGAGTCTTCCTGACTACATCTACGACTGCAAGCTGGACACTTTGAAGTCTATCCTGGAACTCCCCATCATGGCGCCTCTATTGAGGTACAGACCAACTTCTTGGAAGAAAATACTCCATTTTACAGCCATTAACATTGGCCTCCTGCGATGTATCGAGCTTGACCGACAGTGCGGCGTGACTTTTGATAGACAGAAATTTCTCATGGCATGCAAATAAACAACGGCGTACCGTACTTCGCCGCAAGATAGACGCCAGCCAGGAAAACTTTGCCATTGATCTATGTACCTCATCACTATCATTTGCTCTTCCAATACATGGTGCTCTCAGGCTCTCACCAAGGCCTTGAAGCATGCAAACCTAAGTATCTATGTAAAGCCAAATTTGTGACCTCACGCGAAGTGACGTATAGGCAGTAAGTTTTCCGATCGTGATTCAGGTTGTAAGCTAGGTCAATAAACGCCCATTTAAGCGCCCGTCTCAAACAGCTTCTCCTCCGCGATACGGCAACGATACGAATGTCCAACTTATATCGTTCAGCGATGAGTGCCCGTTTGGCTAAGCTTCCTCCAGATTTGCCTCATACAAATGACGAAGAATATGACGAAGAACTAGAATCTGCCGATTCCATTGGTACGCTGCCAGGCAGCGGCCTGGGACCTCCTACAATGCAAGTCTTCGCCAGCCATCCCATCGAGACACTGCGGGGTATACTCATATTGGCCGATGTTTATAAAGGCCCGCACGAAATCCTCGTAATAGAATGAAACGAGAGCCAAACCCTGCTTTCGCACCAATATCCGCCTCTGGGTTCTTTGAGGCTGCTAATCAAGTTGAGGTGGTGTCTCGCAAGCTGGATTTTCGTGTTTACTACACGCCGCCAAAGTTCGCTGATGGGACGGTGATGGTGTGCCATCATGGCGCTGGCTATTCGGGATTGAGCTTTGCGTGCTTTGCGAAGGAAGTCACAGACATGACCAAGGGTGAATGTGGTGTACTAGCGTTCGATGCTCGGCGTCATGGTAAGTGACGTTTTATGATTCTGAATTGTGGTATGAGAAACCACCTTGACTAGGGAGGACAACCTCGTCCGCCGATGACGAGAATCTTTCGATCAATGTTCTTGTGGATGATCTCTTTGAACTCCTGCAGACACTATTTCCTGACCATAAGGCTGCCCCATCTCTCCTGGTATGTCACCTGAGAAATAATGTGCTTGGTGTTTACCATCCGGCAGCTCGTTGGACATAGTATGGGAGGCTCAGTGATAACTAGAACTTGCCCGAGACTACTGGAGAAGGGATATAGAGTTACAGGCGTAGCAGTTATAGATGTCGTTGAAGGTATGTGGCAATTTCTGTCAATTGTATCCTAATCTTTCTTATACTTCGTACAGGATCTGCCATTGAGGCTCTTCCTCACATGCATAGTCTCCTTAATGCCCGACCAGACGGATTCAATTCCCTAGAAGAAGCTATCGAGTGGCAGTTAGTTCCAAGTTATATGTCTATCACTGCAGCTACTAACTCTTGGCATCAAAGCGTTACTACAAACACAATCCGTAATGCGCACTCCGCAAGAATATCAATCCCAGCGATCTTCACGCCATCGCCCTCAAACTCCCCTCTCATTCCTGCTTATGTGTGGCGAACACCTTTACGCTCAACAGCGCCTTATTGGACTAGTACGACTACTCTCTTGGCTTATTTGTTAGCTGACGTCTTCTAACCACTGGCACGCAGGTTGGTTTAAAGGCTTGTCTGGCGCCTTCCTCGCTGCTCGAACAGCACGATTGCTCGTCCTGGCGGGCCACGATCGTCTAGATAAAGAACTAATGATAGGCCAGATGCAAGGCAAGTTTCAGCTGATGGTCATTCCGCATGTTGGACATATGGTGCAAGAGGTAATTAGACCAAAGGCTTTATATTGATCCCAAACCGCTGAGAAGAGTTATTGCAAAGGATGATCCTACAAGGCTTGCTGAGATCATGGTGGAATTCTGGAGACGCAATGAGCGTGTAGTGGCTGGCATAAAGAAAGTCGGCGAGAACTGAAAGGTATTATCGGACTTGGGTCGCGAAGGTTTCGATCTGTTGTCGAAGATTGACATGTATTCTAGAAACAAAAATCATGTATAGCAGTCAGGGGTAAACCAATGCATAGGGGTATAAACGAACGAAATGCGCTAAAGAGTGTCAAGATAAGCGGGTAAAGCAAGCGATAAAAAATACAAGAGGTGTTTAGTGTATGATACAAAGTCAATTGTCTGGTTATGGTACTTTTCAGGGAGGGCTATAACACTCTGAGAAGGCTAATAATACAGAGGGATAGAATTCGTGTTCCGTCGTAAAAGTTATGCAGTCAACGCTTCAGTCCTCGAAACATGACTTGAGTTGTTGTTGCTCAGCAACGGAGTGCAGAATGTTTCGCCGGCGATCCTGTGCTGCTAAAAAAGATGTCTGAGTACCACAATTCGAAGGTATGGATAAACAAAGTGGTACTCACAGGCACCCGCGCCCTCCATACAATTTGTCTCATGTAATTCTGCAATGGCAGCTTCGAGTTGCTATAAAGGCGTCAAGTCAATCAAAGTATGGTTATCGGCGATGTGACTCACTGCAGCAGTTTCGTCATAGACGGCATTGTTATAGAAGAAACGTGCCCAGGCAAGCAGTTCAGCCTCAGAGGTCGAGGAGTGTACACTGTAGGTTATATTAGCAGTGTGTATATATACAAAAAGTAAGAACTGACATATGAGCGGCGAACCGTACGCCAAGGCGCACTGCTTCGTTCGATGTATTTCGGTTGACGAACAGATGTTTCAGAGCAGCGACTATGAGTATGTCAGCCTTCAGAGTTGAAGGTTCTGGTGTTGTTTTGGCGTAAGTTTCCTGTTGGGTGTGTAAGGATTTGTAGGAATATTGGGAAGAAAGTATGGGCCTACGACAGAATGGCGAAGTTTCTCAGCTTCGTAGCAGTAACGCTTTGCTAAGGGTTCGCTCGTTGACCCTATGATACTCTTCATATGGAAATCAAGCCTGAAGGCATACTTCAGCTACTGAGGAAGAGAATTATTGAAGACTACATACATTACGAAAGTCTTCCGGAGTATGATGATTGTCTCCTCGTCAATCAGGAGCCAGTTACTGAGCAGCCGATCGAGGTGAAGTACGGCTTGGTTCCAGTGTTTACGAGCTGCCTTCATCCAAGCTTTAGTAGCATCAGATGATTGCGACATATTTGAACAAGTTGATGAGCTGGATGAAGAGGAAGACGAGGATGTAGATGACATAGCCGAAGACGCGGTTGAAGGTCGCTTGGGGTTCTTTGGCTTGGGAGATGCAATGGGGGAGCGAACATATCGCTTCGGACTTTTCGATTTTGATGTTGGTGATGGGATACGGAATGGCACGGAACGGTCGGGAGTGGTTGAAACCGGCGAAGGAATGCGGAAGGGAGTGTACTGGTCGGGACACCTGGGTGAAGGAGATCCCACACGAGAAGGAGAGGGAAAGCAAATTTCAGATGCTCCCAGACTTGGAGTGGGAGCCATGAAGGGTCCAATAACCGACATGGTGAAACAGGTGGATTACCGACAATCTCAATGCTGGAAAGGTGAGCTCGCCGGAGAGCTTGAGCGTCGAAGGCGGTACCGAGATGGGGAAAGAAGCTGGCTTTACGCTATCCTTGAGGAGGCGAGCCGTTTATATTCGAAAGCATCGGTTAAGTGGTTCCTATTCCTCCAGGTTTTCCCCCGGTAAATCAGGGAGATGCGGGGAATGATCGGATGTTACCACAGTGGGGAAGAAATAGACATCGTCACTGTTGATTTTCCGAAAGATTCCCCATACATATAAGCTCGACGAATCAAGACGACTCGGAGTCTTTGGTTCGGAAAATGCATTTCCACCAAAGAAACCCCCAAACTATCTGCAAGTGCCCACCGGTCAATAGATTGATGAAGTCACCAACCGCAATTAGACATCGAGAAAAGTTTTCTGTTGAAAGTACCCAAAAAGGAATTATCTTTGGGCACCCCATGTGTGATCGTGGTATCGAATGGCGTTTCGTAGTTTAGGTATTGGTATTTCGAAGATATCCCATAGCATTAGCTGGAGGTTCCCAAATTACGTTCAGAAAGATTGGCAAAGTCTCCTCAAAATATTCCCAAGTCTCCTGGGGAGACCGCTGGAGACCGAAGAAATACCGTCAGTTTGAATGCCGTCTGTACCTGGCCGTACCTGCGCGGAACCGAGACGAGAGCGTAGTTTCTTCCGAGAAATGTGCAGTGTAGATCGATTTCATGGCATGAGCAAAATCCAATTATTCGGTTATACAGCACTTCTGTCGTCTACAGTATACATGATGCTCAGTGATGCTGAGCGTTACAAGCTGTTGCAGGTTTGTTGCAAGTTTGTTTCAGGTTGTTCAGCCACCGAAACATTTGAGGAGAGAGCTTCTGCAGTTGAAATACCGCTAGCAGAATGAAGTTGTTATAACGCTGGGCACTCTTGGGGGGGAAAGCTCGCCTTACTAGTAGTACTAGCAATGATGCATTTGGTGGCTCTCTCAAATTGTTTCGAAAAGAATATAGGCAGTTGGTCCAAAGACCTGGGCATCGGCCTGATGGTCTAGTAGTATGATTCCTTGTTAGGGCGGCGCCAGTTCGACGTTCATCTATCGAGGAGGTCCCGGGTTCAATTCCCGGTCAGGCCCTTGCTTCTTTTTTTTTATTTTTGGTAATATCATCTCTTTACAGGAAGATTGTAAACGTAATGTATGATACGTATAGTACGCATATATGGTAAAGGCTAAGGTATTCAGCTACAGAATGATATATTCACATATAGATAGAGAAGATGATTACGCGCTCATAAACCTGATCTTGTGCTCCTCCTTGTAGGCCTTCTACTACCCGTACCAGGCTTGGATTTTGCCTTGCCGCCCTCGCCGTCCGTTTCCTTATTACCCTCACCCAGAAGATTCATCAATCGCTGCTTCTCTTCGAGCTGCTTAGGGTCCTCGTATATCACTCGCACAATATCTTCACTATTCGTTTGACTTTCTCCGTTCAGAACGTGAAGTTCGTCCGTAGTGTGTCGTTGATTCCGATTATAGGGTCCGAAGGGATCCCCTGTTACCGGATCCGTTGCAGTGACTCGTATTTCCGAATTCTGTCTTGACTGCCCCTATTGGAAGGACACATTACAGACAGATCATCAGTAAACGAGCCGGAGGACATGTATTCGAAAAAGGAATTACCTTCTGTCTCTGTGGCCTGGCTCGCTTGGCCCTTGCCGCCGTAGCGCCGCTGGTAGCAGCTTGTCCACCTTGGTCTTCTTCACTTTCCCGCCTCTTGCCCAAAAGACTGGTGATACTCTTTTGAAGCGCTCTCGCTGCTTCTACGGGTATCTTAGTCGGAGATGGAGGTCCTTTAGTAGGGGAGCTCTTTGAAGGGGATGACGGAACAGTTTGCCGACCACTCTCTGCATTGCCAGGAAGTTTTAACGGAGATGGTGACTTCGACGAAGGTATGGGCAGTTGACTTAACGGGATATCTTGCCTGCATTCCGGTAGATCGGGATTACTAGACGGTGGACCGGGGGTACTGTGCCCGGAACCAAGAGGTTGTGACGGTAGTAGACTTTCAGGCTGCGAACGGTGGAGGTGAATGTTGGGTTGTATAATCGGGTTATCATGTTCCTTGTCTGGAGACGTCTTTTCTGAAGGTGCTTCAGGCATATTGAAGTCGTTCAACGAGGATTTTGCCATATCGGTTACGTCGCCACGTAAAAGACCGTTAGGAGCGCCAAATCGAGACGTGGAGCTTGCGGTAGAACTTGGTGTCGATACAGGAATTGCAAAGTCAGGAATTGCCAGCTGCAGATCGCCCGGTCCGCTGCTGTTGGTGATATCAATGATTGGTGAAGCGCCCGTGTCCTTCGCCTTTCCCTTCCCTTTGTCCATCTTGATGGTATTCGTAGTAGCCGCGTCAGTCCCTCCCGCATTAACCTCAAACCCAGATATAGAGGTGATGCTTCCTCGTTTAGCAATGCTTTCTAACCAGGCCATGGTCACAACGGGAACACCCCACTCCTTAGCTTTATCGAATTTAGCACCCATGCCAGACGGACATAGGAGATGCGTAGAACGTCGGGAAAAATTGGGTGAAACAGCAACGCCTAAGCAATTTGAACATCAACTATGAGTCATAAACCACAGCACTATGGGCCTTACCGAGTGCCTTGGCTAACCTCTTCACACAACATACCTCGCTCTGGTCTAATCCAGAGAAGCTGAGTACGATTCTGTCTGCTCCTGCAAGGCAATAAGCCTGAGTTCTGGAGTTACGAAGTTGCTTACCTGGTATAGATTGACGTAGCTCCAGTGGTACGAAGGTTATATTCTCATCTGGCGGAATGATACGCTCTTCAAACATGCAGCGTTCGAGCCAGCATTCAGTTCGGTATTTGAGTTGCTCCGAAGGTAAGGGTTCGCTATGGTAGTATTTGCTACCACTACGAAATAATCATCTTCAGGAGAATTATTCAGATACACCATTTGCAAAAAAAATACACACCTAACTAGACGGACGAGGACGTAGTCCACTTCTCCATCTTCGGGATCTTTCTCACCGACGAGTCGACCACCATGACCTTCAATGGCCTCACGGACACTGGGGCTGCTAGCCTCTCCTAAGGCGCGGAATACCTTACCTGAGAACAGCCGTCTACCCATGGCCTCCCCATTCGCCATCTCTACGTCAATTATTTGATTAGCCATTTGATCTGCAGCGTCCGAAGTAGAGACGGCTTCGGGAGATGGACTACGGGACGAAGGCGGCAGTGGGACGCGGTGAGGAGACGACGGCCCGGCGTTGTTATCACTTTGATCTGATTCGCGCCGGGAGATACTCTTGCCATTATCTGCCTTAGACACTATCAGGTCAGGTATCGTTTTAGTTCGTCTTGGTCCTTGCGAACTTCGAGTGGGGAGCTCAGCAAAAGAGTTGGCACGTCGGAAGTTATCTATCACGCTTCTCTTCTGGCCTCCTCGCGTGGGGGACTCGGGCTCCACACCAATATGAGCCATAATCTCTCGGGCTTTCGTCGGACTGCGTGATAACTTCCCATTCGGACTGATCTCGTAGCCACGGACCTTTAGGAGACTCTCCCAAAGTTGAAGCGTCACTGCTGGCAGCACTTTGACTGAGGCTGTTTCTTCCGCATCGTCCACGTCGTTATGAGGTTTAGGCGGAATTTTTGTCGATGTCTCAGCCAGAGATGAAGACATCGGAGCAGTTTCTTCAATAGGCAGCATGGATTCTGTAAGGCGTGTGAGACTGAGCGAAGGGTCTATTTGAAATATTGCACTGACGATCAGGTACTGCCTTCCGCTCAGGTCGTGGCCTTCTGACTTGATACTTGTCTTCATCGAATCTACCACCAAACTCTAGCGAGTCCCAAAACCACTCCTCCCAAATCAATCGAATAGGAGGCTTTGCCTCGCCTGTACGATTGAATTTCTCCGCGTACCGCATCTTTTCTGTCTCTTCTTCCCCTGAACATAGCAAGTGTGTTATGCGTACTGGTCGCTCCAAGTTCTTAACATATTGGCCGCCGTGTTCAGTGATGAGCTTATGGATTTGAGTACGACGCGTGATGTCAGGGATACCCGAGGGACAAAGTACAATGTCAGAGAATATGGGGAGTCGATGTTTACTCGTCATCTAAAAATGCCAGTCAATTGAGGGGTAAGTCTCAATATGAATTCATCTCGCCTCCTCCACGTCTACGTCATCACCTCGTAGCCATATCTGAAAGCTTTCAGTTATCCACGACGGCTGCAGTATCGGAACCTTGCGCTCTACCGCACACTAAGAGGACGATGGGATTAATACGAATAATTTGAAGCAGACGCTTCGCATACCGAATATTTCGCGCCCCCATGGTAGATAGCAATAAGGTGGGTGACTCTATCTGTAAATGCGGGAACGGCGACTGCGCCCAATTCAACAGCTTGTTTGAACAATGTGGGCTGGTCACCCGCCGTCAGATACTTGCTGGATGCGAGGAGTTGTACGTCTTACTTTATCCGGTATTCCTGTCGCGCATAAGACAACACCACGAAATGGTCTCGGTGTAAAATCTTGGTGGACATCATCGCTACCGAATTGACTTTCGTCCGCCAAACAAATGCTCTCATCGGCGCGCAATATATTGGTACGCGAGCCAGTTTGGGAGGGTTGTGCTGGTCGTAGCTTAACATTGGGTACCTAAACGCGTGTCATGTAAGTTGCTTATAATGAGACTGAGAAGATAAACGATACCTTTGCTGATTTGTTGGTACGCCTCCGCATCTGAATCCGTTAATGTCAAGCCTTCATGAGGAACATTGTTCCAGAGACAATTCCGTTCACGTGATCAGCATTTGTTAAGGGCAGGTCAAAACGCGTCATGAATGACCGTGACTAGCCGTGACTCTGCCGCACGTTCAAGTTGAAGTGTTGCCACTGTCCACTCGGGTCACAGTGTTGCGGCCAATGATGAACACTGCACTGCGCCTGCTCCCCACGTATGGGACTGTTCACACTAACAGCCCTAACAGACGCAGGTGCCTTCCAATCAAGGCTTCGCATTCGAAACGCTTGTTTCAATATTAACAGTTCACGATTTCCAAAATATGACCTTCGACAATCAACATGAAGATACAATTCATGAATATGATGTAAATAACATTGACACGTATACAACAAAAGCGCGATTGCAAGATGGTTGGAACATGTAATTAGCTGAAAGAGTCCATAGTCCAAGGATGAGAGCAACAAAACGCGGGAATGTATATATTTGAGACAAATGAAATGGTGATACCCATGATATTGGTGATAATCTTAACATGGAAAAAGAGAAGAAAACGGTAAAGGGGTCCCAGACGAACGGGGTTAATCGCTGGACAGAACGAATTCATAGTGGATTCGGAAAGCCACTGTATCGTCGTCGATATTTTCTTCTCTATATAAGCCGAAGATACGAATTCTGCTGAGTTCCTGAAGAGCCCGGAGGAACTGGATAGGATCCCTGAGATCCTCGACACCGGGAAGCATTTGGAGCTATATTTTATTATCAATAGCCTGATCCATACAGGTTAGCAACGCGCTTACTCTCCACAGATGGCCTACAACTACCCACGCGGCCGTATGAGCCAAAGCCCACTTAGGCATGGTTTTGCCCCACGGACATACCACCGGAAGCTTTGCGCTGTCGTGAGCTACGCCGGGCATCTATCACATTTCATTAGATTAGGAAGCCATCGGGGAGGGAAGATGACATACTCCAACGTTCAAGCTGAACCACCGATGACCAAACATAGCCATCGGGAAAGCCATGGAATCATCAATGATGGCTCGACCCAGGATAATGTCGACAAGAGCGACACCAGACAGTCCTGTGGATGGATCCATCAGCGAATGAAACTCGATATCATGCCTACAATGGTTCATTAGCATCAGTTGGTCCCTGCACCTTTCATGTATTGCATCTACGCTTGGGTAGTCACGGAAAGCGGGGAAGTGGGAGAACATCTATTCGAGAATAAGCATCAGGATTAAGGACTGATAAGCATAGAGGTCTCACTCGTCGTACGGCCCACCGGAACCATTCTTCCACTAGTGCGTAGCAAACCGAAGTAGAAAGAGTCTATTTACCATACGATGAGCATGTGTGCACACTACGATAAAGTAGTTGAAAGTCACCTCGTAGGTCCCGGTTCGTGGGATCGTATGGACAGGGAGGTACGGCGGGTTCCAGTAGCCTACAACCAGCCAAGTAGTCAGCACTCGAAAAATAGAGACGTACAACGCCACGAGAGCCATTGAAAGATGCGCATAGTAGTCTACCGGTTGCTACCAGGGAAATAAGCCAAGGAGTCAAACAGTGTGTGGGAGGATATTTACCTGGTGATGCATCCTTGCAAATTTTACAGTCGAGTGATTGCTTGACTAGTTTCGGGGAAGAGGGTTATGTTCGATTGTAAAGTAGGTTGTAGATATGTGAGTGGCTAGAGCAGATACCGAGGTAGAGGTAGTCAAGAAAGGTTCCCTTTATGTTCTTATATACCAAACGCCTGCCAAAAACCCTGGCGTGCAGGTCAACTCAACGCACAGCTTTTGGGCCACTTAAGTCAGTCCGACTTAAACCGACACGAGGCGCGCCGACAAAGTAAGGCCACTGGCGAACTACCACAATGGGGTGGTAGCAGAGTCATTGTGAGTCAAGCAAGAAGTCGTGTCTTCCGGCGCACGGGCTGGGACGACCACATGCCTCTACTGTGTAAGTTTTGGTGGAACGACTCCAGAGGGCATAGAATAACTTCAACCTAGGTTTCATGAATCGTCAATTGAATCATCAAGATATGAATACCACTAACCATTCCATCGTGTTGCATTGTTCTGCAAAAACCCCGCGGCACTGAAAGAAGCAGATTAGATTAGATAAGTCAGTATCACCAGTTCGGTGGTAGTGTCGGACACAAGGTCAAGGTGTAAATAGATCTAGGATTGCGTGCAAAGAGTCAGATGTACATGGATAATGACCTGGTAAGATAATTCTGAAGACAATAATACAATCAGAGCAATAGCGTGACGAGTACTAAAGGAGAGCAGATGGCTCATAACGACTCATCACTTGGTAGTTTGATCTTTTCTTCCGTCACATAGGCCAACTGAGCATTCCACGTCATCCTATCTGTAGACCTGATAACGAAATCAATGCCCATCATGCATAATGGAGTCATAATACATACCAAAGAGAGAGGAGTCGTAAGCGACTAAACCTCTCAGGTAGACTCATGTCCCCATATTTACTCTCTTCCGTAGGTTTATGCATCTAGAAAAGCTATAAGTTCTCATCGTCAGTAATGTTAAGTAGACTCACAGTGAAGAGAAGCATGTAATAAACGGCAACTAAGCATGCTAAGGTGCGCCTACTAAGGAAAGTGCCATTGGGACTCAGTTTGCCAGACCCGCATTCACACCGTACGAGGACACGATGTGTCTGCGTCGGATAACCTCTCCACTATCAAGTTGTAACATGTTAGGCCTCGTCTAACTAGAGTCGAGCAACTCAAAACATACAGCCACAACTAGATTGATATGATTGCGATAAGTGGGCTGTATAGGCTGATCGTTCCGGCCTTTCATGTATCCACGTCCAAAGAGCGTCTGCATGAGGGATACCCCCGAATGGAAACTTCCTGAGAAAGACACGCTATCGATATGGTCGCGTCTAACCGGAATTCAATCGTAATTTATCACTCGCATCCAATGATCGCGATCGTGTTTTGGAAAAGAACGTGATCTTTTTTCCGCATTCTGGGAGACGGAATTAGCGGGACGGTATGGTGTCTGGATGAAGCATAGTTGACAGCACATACCTTGAGGCGTGTCATATAGGCATGAACCCAGTTTAACAACCCAGTAAGGCAGTAGTCATCACCGCACTGAATCCATGTCAAGATGACCTTGTCTGATTGACATAGGGAGACATACAGGGAGTTTGCTGGTGGGAAGTGCATCAAGCAAAAGGTTCGCGGCATCACAATGATTGGTGCCCTTCTCAGAAGACCGCTGGGATGGGAACACCGATGCGAGAACCGTTAAAAATGATAACTGAAAATAGCACTTGAGATATATCAAGAATTTGATTTCTTCCGAACTTACACCCAAGGACCGCTTTGTATGCATCGAGTCACACTCCTGATACTCCCCCTTGTAAGCGTTGGACATTCAAGATGCATATCAATACTCACATTTGAGGTTAATGAATCCGAAGTGACGCTCGACGATACAGAAGGTGACTTTGCCGATAAGATTTACATATGAGCCTAGAGTGTCCTAGAGGAGGTTGGAAGGACAGACCTGCTGCTTTGAGGACGACAGACTAGAGTCATGAAGGGGGGCACGAGATACAGGCATTGATGAGGAAAAGGACACGGAGAGGAAGGATGTTCTGAGGGAAAGGGCATCATACGCATTTTAAATAGCTTATATCATTTAGGCCACAGCGATATATATGTGGCCACCAGTGCCGAACGATCAGACAATGGGTTGGCTATCAGCTATTGGCTGAAATTTGCGACAGCTTTATGTGAGCTATGTTGCGGCTGTATACACGTGCGTTACTATAGCCAATTTTGTTACATTTTAGAGCCTTGCAGGGCGGATCAGGCCAGGCAATTTTTGACTGGTTCCATCTGGTAATCTGACGTTATATCATCGGCGTCGGCCGTATCTATACAACGATAACATTCAAGGAACGCAGCCGAACTGGGATACGGTCCTGGCTTGGTCCTAACACACGAATCCCATGCACCCGCAGAAATGCGCCCACAGAATTATCTGGAACTATGAGCAGAGGGTAAGGTGTCTAAAGATATGAACATGAGAACGTGCGGAAACCTAAACAACGGAGAAACGTACTTTGCTCTATGGGAGATTCATGAGTTCCCCACGTCTCGACCCAACAACCTGATAACCTCGCGTTGCCCGCCGATCCAATGTCTGTTGTTCTTTTGTCCTAACAAACTCCTCTGGAACGTTCTCGACTTCCAGCAGCTCTTTCACGGCCAAAATTTTTCCTGCAGCCTCGGGAGAATGGCGATGGTAGACGGTCTGATGACGCCTATGAAGTCCAAGTGAGACTAGAGTCCCCTTCTTTGCATCACCAAGCCCAATTGCTGAACGACGAAGAGTAATCTTAAAATGCGTCGTCCGCGGTGGAGGGGTATCAGAGGTTGGTCCTGGAGCAGCAGACTTTGGAGCTCCCGAAGATAGATACCGGTATGAACAGATGCAGACAGGCTGCTGCAACAACAGCTGCCTGCGAGACAGAGAAAGTAATATCGGCGGAGTCATGATTGTCGAGAAAAGGTTGCAACAAGCGCTCAGAGTATTGTATTTGTCTCAGAATTTCACACGGTTTTTTACCAAGCGCTCATCGAGTTTCAGTCAGTCTCACCAGTGGCCGAGAGGTAGGGGTATGCATCCAACTCATCTGCAAATCAATTTTCTCTTGAAGGTTAAACGTCAGAACGTGTGCTTCAACAGATATAGTGCCAGCCTGCCAGGTGTGATATGCGCTAAAGGCTAAAGCTCACGTCTCTCAATTCTAGGTCTAATATACTAGTAGTACTCACAAGTTCTAACGATCTCAACGGTCTATGGTGTACATTCACGATTCATCACGAATGTAACTAGATGCGACGTCATCATAGTTAGTAGCAACTTGACGCGTTAGTTGAAAATTACAAGCTGACAATTGTCTCCAGGTTCGGGTTTCCAAACTTGGAAGTAAACCAGCATTGACCTTCAGGCCCAAAGGCCCAAAGGCCGGAGCTAGGACCACCGTCTCATTGCCACAATTACTTAACATTCAAGACAATGTGCCCTTTCACAGACCACCACAGTGTGGTCATGGCATTTAAAACATTTAAAAGGTCGTCTCTCTGAAGACTGTCTAAACGGAATAGCCATCTTTCCTCTGATTAATAAACACATTACTCCTTAATTAGCACTTTGTTTCCTTGAATAACCCTGTACCTGTCATAGACACCCTCTGCAGAACGATGTCCTTCTTTGAACCTCAATGCTTCTGTGAAGACATCGACCGTATACTATGCAACATTAAACAAGTACGTATTATTACGCTTTTTCGAGAAGGCTGCTAAATGCCGAATCCCTCTAGAAAACTATGAAACAGGGATACGTCCACCACTCAGATAAACAAACACTCATCACATCGATAAAAACGCCCCTTACCTACGTTATCGACTTCACCTCGATCACGGATGAGGGGACTATAACCGGCTTCCCTTTCCGCGAAGTAATCTTCGGAACTGCATGGTTACCAGATGATCACTCGACCCCCTTCTCCCAATTTGCGGCGAACATCATCATTGTCCACGTCGAATATGTAAGCCCTAAGTCAGTCTTTGTATGTTGGTATATGTGACTGATGTATTGTGCAGGCCGGTTACCGCTTGGATTTCGAAATACCTACACGATGTGTGGCACACGGTGATATAAATAAGGCCTCGTTAGCTACGCAGCTGTCTATGCGTACGACATACATCTTGAAATCATTGGTAAGTGGTCTTCCCATTTCAATGACAGCTAGTTGACTAGAGCACCTCCACCGTCGCCTGTATAGCCTGATTACAGTTGGTCCCGATTTACCAGGTTGAGAGTTATGAAAATGGGTACTTGTGATGCGTTTGATTCGCCACACGTCCATTTCCACGCGCAATTCGCTGAATATGAATGCAATATAGGATGAGCATATACCACTAATGATGTTATCAATTTACCTACATCTCAGTCGAATGAACTAGCCTACTACCCGTATGAGACCCGGAGGATGGCATAGATCAGACGATAGCGGCCGATTGATCTTCTCCCTGTTATTATACCAGTTGCTCATGGATTCAACGCATATGTATTTATGACATTTCAAACAGAACACTTTACAAAAGCTACGTAAGACATCACGTCTGTGTTGTAACATCCTGAGATCAGCCTTGCCAGAAAATGGGCAAGTAGTGCACAACACATCCCTCAATTCTCAGGCCTCAACAGTGACAGGTCCTGAAAGCGCAAGTGAATTGGCGCTGTCAAGAACGGCAAAGAGAATAGCAGTCCCTTTAGTGGTATATTGTTCTTCAGCTCTCTAATATTCAGATTCAAAATAGTTTAACGTACCGACTTGTAGGTCAGGTGTAAATGTTGCTGAGGTGCCAGTTTGTTCACCCAAGTCTGCTAAAACAGAATGGCCGACCGCAGAGAGAACGCTGGACAAGGGGTCAAACAGTGAATCGTGTAGGAACCCAAAATAACAGCCACCTCTGATTTGAGAATATTAGAGACGTCTTAAGTCTAGGTTGAAAGTACTTACCAGGAAATAAGGGGCTGAGATGGCCAAGTGAGTCGGGTTAACAAAGAAACAAATCTAGCACAATTCGGAGAGTACATACGAACTCCCCCATTCCAGGTGATCAGCACGGGTTGATGGTTATCAACATGGGGCCTTTAAGAACGTCAGGCCTGGTGCAAGATTGATGATGGGGAGGGGAACGTACGGTGTATTGACGGTGAGAGGCTCCTGAGCAAGGGCAACAGGGGAAGAGAGGAGAGCACATGCAAGGGCGAAAATGGTGTTAAACTTCATTTCCTTGGTAGTTCATTCTGAGAGGCCAAGATGGTCGCTCTTAAATATGATGCTTGGTCGATAAAATATCCGACCAGGGCGGAAAACGAGGACGAGACCGTAGAAAGAGTCTGGCCGGTTTCCAGTACGAATGTCATGATCTCATCTTCGTCGAGTCCATTTAGAATGCGGTATTCACACAGATGGTAGGTAATAAGTCAATGATCTGCACGAGTAGCTCTGAGTACCTGGTGACTTCTAACTGTGACAAAGGTGTCTTTCTCACTCCACGGATCGGTAGAACGGACGGTGATGTTTCATATGCTCCTCGCGATCATTCGAGATCAACCACGTAATGGGGGAGAGGTCCAGATAGAACATATTTATGCTCGGGGCTGCTCTCGCCCGGTACATATTCGACCAAGGTATTCATCAGCAAATCTGCAGGGATAGCGTTCAGAACAAAACTCACATCTTTCTTTTAGCAAGTTGGGTGGTAATAGAAAATTAGAAGTTGCGTGTGTGATGGCATTGATGTAGTTGCGCAGCTTATGTGACCCACTCGCAGCGGAGAGAAGAATATAAAAACGTATAATAATTGCTCAGGAGTAGAACTCGGGTTACACGGAGGAGCCCTCATTGGTTGTGAGCCATAGCGCCCGTGAGTTAGTTGGAGTTGCTCCGATGAGGCTGCTCAACGGCATCGACAACCCCACGAAGGGCTCCCTCAGCGGCGAGTACTCACCTTCCACGCCATGTGATGAACACCCATGTTTAGCCTCGTTGCATCAATATTCACCTCAGGTGACCAAGTTTCATTCTTCAACCTCGTTAATTCGAAGGACCGTCCCACACCCCTTTGCGAACCTGTCCTGATACGACTTGAGGGGTCGTAAAGGATAATATATTATTCGTAGTCTGCGTTGCCGACTCGGTCTCGTTTCGAAGGTTGATTTATGCAGTGTTCCAAATGCCTATGTGGCTACCCCGAATCGCATCGACTCGCCTCGACTCTACGAACGGTGAAATTGCCTTTCCGAAAAAAAACTATTTGGGGTCAGCCTGGCATCTCGGGCGCATAATACATTAGACGTATGCTTACATGCATAGGGACTAGTACCGTCCATACCCAAGGCTAATGCTTGTTTAAGGATCAAGTTTTCAACGTTTTGGCAACGGCTCATCTGAAGGGCTTTGACTGCCAACAAGGTTCATCGTGTAAGCCGGAAAATGGTTCAATTTGTCCCCAAGTGTCAGTGACACTTTGCATGAACACGGTTATTCCTAGCTCAATTGTATTGTTCTTATCGAGGTCTCCAAATGAGGTTCTTAATGATGAAGAGGAAAGATAGCTTCAGCCTTTCCAACACTGGTCAGAAAACTCAAGAGTAACGCTCAAGTGACCGTTTGCTATGGAAAGCAAGACTGAGTTGCTCAGTTGCATCCGGCAATTACCGTATTGTTTATCTCTTGGCGAAGGACTCATGTCACCCTCAGATGATATTTCATCTGTTCTCAATCCGTGGTCGTATGCCCCTGTATCATGTATGCCTAATCAATACAAGCCTCTTTGTGAGTCTATACTCTTTTTTTGAGAGCAGCACTTCCAAGTCAATGATTGCATTACTAGCTCCTGACGAAGCCATCTGTGTACCTTTGGAATATACTGTATCATTTCGACCGTAGGTTCAGTAACACGTAACGGCCAGGCGTGAACTGAGCTTAATCGCCCATGAGTAACGGGTAACAAGCGCAGTGAACATCTCGCATGGAAATTTTGTAAAAATTGCCAAAAATTCAGCAAATATTATCTTCGCATCATAGGAGCAAAATCCAACTAAACCTGCATTTTGGACGCAGGTAGAAGGGTTTATAATGCATATATATCACAATAAAGCATGTATGTATCCCACCCTGAACAGTGAACTTGAACCTTTGAATTGACAAGTAACAGATAAAGGTCATCTGTGAACGTTGTGAACATCCAGCCCAATGAAGCTGTGTCGTAAATGTGTCACAGGCCGTGAACCTACAGTCGAAATGATACAGTATTCTTATTGCCTTTGATTGTCCAACAAAGTAATTGGTGAGAATCTTCAAGATCGCTATGATACAGATATTGATACAACCTTACTAGTACGCGCCGGCAAAAGCCTGCAATAGAAAGCATACAACGACAGGTGGCAGAGATGCGTGAGCGCTTTCCTCATCAAGTGACAAGGGACAGAGATTAAGTATCCACAAAACACCTTGGAATTGATCATGATATGTTCAGGCTCGGTAAGTCTTGTTGTTCTCTTATTGCTTGCTTCTAATGGTGTGATTGAATGTATGATGTGCTTAGGGCGATCGTCTGAAAGCTACTGATACTCCAATATTCCGAAGTCGCAACTTATTCTCGTGCTCAGCATTGCGGATGTCCTTTCAGAAGAGAATATACCTGTGGCGCATTCGTCACGGCTCCCAAGGATGCATCCGCGATTATCACTACAAGCACCGAAAACTCAAACCCATCAAGTGACTCACCTTCCACTTTTCACCACCACCACCACCACCACCACCACTACGCCAGGTGACAATGAACCCTCTACCAAGCATATCCGCAAGCCTACTCAGCTGATGGGAGCATGGCAGAAGATAGGCGAGTCATTTTCGAGCACATATTTGTTGTTAACGGCGGGGCCGTTTCATGGTCGGCTAAACGATGGTCCATCGTCTCGCTTTCCATTACCGAGAGCGAATTTAGTTCAAGCTACATGATAATCTTTATTCTGCTAATGCATAACTTGGTGTATACATTATTTACACAAACTTCACAGACCATTATAAGAATGAGATAACCATTATATGCATCAATCCTCGCTGATCAGCTACATCATTGATCAACCAGCAATATAGTTATCGATTTCAAATTTCGGCATCTCCAAGTATTCTGAACTTGGGTCGGTAGCTAAGTAGTGTCGTAACGTGATTCTATTGCAAGTACAGAATACTTCATAGATACATGCATGCTGCACCGCTGCTATAATCCGTTAGACGGCAAGTTGAGGATGGTGGTCGAGGGTTGAAACGTTGATGCATAATGTTGAACCAACGTTCAACGTTGTCAACGTTGAACTGCATTTTCATGAGCGAGCGCGTGCCTTTGGATTTATGAATCCGACCTGCAGCGCTTATTGGAGTTCTTGGGGTCTCCTTCATGCTGATTGGCTGTAAGGCATTTTATTTGTAGCAACTCAGTCTGGATCTCCGACCTGGAAAGCAAGACTGAGCAACTCAGTCTTGCTTTCCATAGTTTGCTTCCCAACTTGGAAGTAACTCACGAGCCCAGAATTCGCTCATGCTTTTGACCCACGGGATTTAACTAGGGTCTATACATCTACCGGACAAGTACAATTTTCGTGGCAGGTAAATTATAACGAGGATACCGTATCACATCCGGTTGGCTGGAAAGTCGCGGATTGGGCCCAGGGTTATCAATCGGCCTCTAAGAGGTTCGATTGCTTTGATCGCACTGGCAGCCCCGCAAATTTGTTCCTCAGAGCTGTATACCTCTTCCTCTGATCAGCGCTGACGCTGGGTCCTACCTTATTCAAAGCTGTGGAAAAGTCCTCCAAGCCAACTGTCACCTTCGCTACCTCCTCTCCCATCATGTCCAAAGCACCTAGAGTACGCCTCAGGGCACTCACGCCAGCCTCTCGTACAAGTGAAGCGAGATCAGCTCCACTGTAGCCATCACATCGTTCTTTGACGAAGGATTCTACGTGGAGCAGTGTCTGTGCTCTAGTCTGTTCCGATTGTGGTTGACTGATGGTACCTAGTGGCACAGTTCTACAGAGGGTGCGTATGATCTCGATGCGCTCGCTGTCTGAGGGTAAATCGACGTAGAGAAGTTTATCCAGGCGGCCTGGGCGGACCATTGCGGGATCAATCATATCCGGACGGTTCGTGGCTGCGATAACATATACGCTCTTGCGGGCGTCGAGTCCGTCGAGTTCAGTGAGAAGAGTATTGACCACTCTTGCCGAAGATTCAGACTATAAGGTGTGTAGGAGTTTACCAGATATTTGACCGCTAGATGGCGAGACTTACAAGACTATCGTCTCTGCGAGGGACGAGAGCATCTAACTCATCGAAAAAGATAACACACGGTGACGATGCCCTCGCTCTCGAAAAGACTTGTCGCACAGCCCTTTCGCTTTCGCCGACGTACTGTAGGGAAACAAATTAGCAATGGCTATGTTGAGCACAAGAGTATTGGCCTACTTTGTTTAATAATTCGGGGCCCTTGACACTAATGAAATTGGCACGACTCTCGTTCGCCACGGCTTTGGCCAACAACGTTTTACCACAACCAGGTGGACCCCACATCAACACACCACAAGGAGTGGTGATTCCCACGCTTTGGAAGACTTCTGGTCGCTTGATGGGTTGAACGATGGCCATATGCAGCTCCTCTCGTATACTATGTAGCGCACCTATGTCATCCCACGTAACATCTGGGACGGTGGCAAAACCTTCTCTTTTTGATGAGGGTTGTACTTGGGTGAGGGCGTCGCGGAAATCGGCAGAAGTGATATTTAAGGGAAGAAGTTGCATTTCCGTAAGTGGTGAAGGATGGGTCGTTAGGAAACGAGCAAGGGAAGTACCAGGAAGCGTAGCAAGGAGAGAAGAAAAGGGGGCAGGAGAATCTGCAGGCACCGAGATAGTAATTTGCTGGTCAATGGCCATTGACGTGTCACCATTTGCGACCTCCTCCGCCGGTGGTAGGACGAGCGTGCCTTCGGAGAGCTCCCTAAATATTCGCTTAACAGCGATTATGCCAGCCGCGCCAGTGAGTGCAGCAAGGTCTGCGCCAACATACCCCGGCGTAGCCTTGGCCAGGCCCTTGAAGTCAAAAGATCCTGCTAAGCGGAGCTTGGAACATTGCACGCGCAGTATTCTACACGAGAGATATTGACGCTCATTCTGGTGGATGGATTTGCATTACCTACTTTTCTCGAGCTACTTCGTCTGGTACTCCCATACTGATTTCGTGGTCAAACCTCCCCGCGCGTCGAAGGGCAGGATCCAGGGAGTCAGGCCTATTAGTCGCTCCCATTACGATGATAGGCTTATTCTCCGTCTTCTCCCAAGACATATCTGCAGAGCTTGACTATAAGAAGCGTTATGGGAATACATTGATCTTACCATCCATGCATGTTAAGAATTGGGCAACAATACGTCGCTCCATTTCGCGCTGCGCGCTTTCGCGTTTAGGCGTTATAGCATCAATTTCATCGATGAATAATAAACAGGGAGCGACGCGCTGAGTCGGAAATCAGAGTGGTAAAAATAGGAAGTCGATGGAGGGACTGACTTTAGCTTCTTCGAACGTATCACGGAGGGTCTTTTCTGATTCTCCAGACATTCCTGATATTATTGATGGAGCAGATATGTTTATAAATGGGATACCCAGTTCCTGAGCGAAAATTGGTTGAGTGCGAAAGGATAGGTTCTACAAACACGAACTCCGGCCATTGCATGAGCCAATAACGTCTTTCCACAACCAGGAGGGCCATGAAGCAGAACACCTCTAGGGGGCTGTACACCAGTGTGCAGATACACTTCTGGATGACATAAAGGCATTGCTACAAGTTCGAGCAATTTTTCTATGCATGATTCAACGCCTCCGAGGTCGGATAGACGAGCCGTGGGGGGACTATAATCCTTAGCAACATCAGTAGTCGAATTTGACAATTTACTACGCTTATTCGATTCGACATTGGTGCGCGACGAGCGAACTTTGCGCTTGTTCGTTAGTGATACTTGGGGTTCAGAGTTCGTGGATATCACGGATTCTGGGGTTTCCGGCATGGAATCGGTAGGTTCTTCATTAGGTGTGTCCACAGGAGTCACGGAACCCGATTGTATGGGCGAATTCAGGTTTAGTTTGGCACGACGATGGTTTGACCAAAGGCCTTGCATAGACTTGTTGAGTGCATTGGGGCCCTGTCTGCAGAATTATGAGCAGATAATATGGGAGAGCGGCCTATACGCACGTCCATGCTAGTGGTGGAGGAAGAGACTTCGCGCTGAAATTTTGGTTTTCATATTTCACACGGTCAGTGATAATCACGAGAGGGTCATCTAATCAAGAAGTAATCAATCGTTCAACTTGAAGTGCACTTTAATGGTAAATACAGATCAATGATATATATATTCAAGAAGGATCAATGGTTTAAACAAGCTACAATAATTGTACAGCAAATAAGCTGCTCGTCCGCGCTGTAACTACACGTCATAGGAACAGCGACTGTGAGGCAATCAAGGTTACTGAACCGGCTTGCGAGGGGGATTGATTGTAAGTTGAACATGCAAATTGAGTTTCTTAGCATCCATGGCATCTCCGGTTGCAACTTTTAAGAGCGCGAGAGAGGCTATATTTCCTCTAGGGATGACGGTCTGCAAAGGACCCTTTGAGCTTCATCGCAGAAGTTGAAAAGGAGAAATCGCAAACACACATTTTCCATTAAATAGGCAGCGATCATCAGAGCAAGTGTAAATTTAGTCATATGTCCGTGCTGGCAGCGAATGGGAATCTTGAAATACTCATATTCGCCGTACTAGGAGCGCCGTCAGATGGCAATCATCAGAAGACTAGCTGAAGACTCACCAACACTATATGCACAGTAGCAAATGAAGCCCTAAAACCCGCAAAAGGTATTTCGAGCGCGCCCTGCAGCTTGGACCGTTGGTAGAACAGGTCCTTCAGCATGAAGCCAGGGCCCGGTAATATTCGTAATTCGGGTTCGGGGGCGAACTCGACAACGTATGTCAGATGTGGAGGAATATCGGTTGCGACTTGTATTGGTCCATTCTTTGTATTAGTCGATGCATACTTGAAGTAAGTCATATTGTCATGCACAGTCTTGCAATCTTCGAACGACATGAGCCAATCATTAAGTGCATACCAAGCATGTAGAACTTACTCAGACGCTCTTGTGCTGGAATTGCGAAGCAGAGGTCAGGGCTTCGGTCACACCCCGATAATTGACAAAGGAGGTAAAGGGAGCCTCTGGGCTGGCCATTGGGGCCAGAGAATACGTCCAAAGGCAGTCCCAGGGGAGACGAGCTTGTTGGCCGCCCCGAAGATGCAGATGCCTGCTGATACTCTCCTGCACAAATCCGGGCATCGACTTCTTGTAAGATGGAAGCCACAGGGGTGAGAGAAAGCTTCTGGGCGGGTGGAGGTCGTTGAAGCCTGAACGAGTGCGAAGACTACAATACAAAGACAAAGTAAGGCGGACACTATAAATAGCAGGATGTAGACGAATTGGGCTCACCATACTGGTTGGCTAAGAATGGACTCAAAAGTATCTTAGGGAAAGATATCGAGGCTGGTAAGCGAAAGTTAGCCCTTTATATATCTGCGCATGAAGGTAGTGAGAGGTAGTGGTCGGTGGACTACTTAAGGGAGCATTACCAGGTTCAGCATGGCGAAGAAAAAATGGACGGAGGTAAGAGATCCAGGAAGACCACAATGTAGACAATAAACCGGTGGAATAAACGGTGGTTGAGGATGAGGCAAAGGGAAGCCATCCATGGCCTGAAAACCTGAAACATATTCCTTTGTTAGACCACTTCTAGTACGACAGTGGTGGTCCTGTGTGTGGACCGAAGAAGTGAGACATCAGGGATAGGACAAGTTTTCAACGGAGCTGAAGCTATTAGCAATGGCAGTGGCAAGCTGGCAATGCGAGTTGTGGTCAAGATGGAATCAACAACAAAAATACCAAAGGAAATGAGGGAGGCCAAGTATAATATACGACAAAACCTCCGAATTCAAAGCGATTCATTCAGCCAGTGAATCCCCCAAAATGGGGGTAAAAGACCTTAGTATCGTTTTGTAGTTCGGTAACTGGGCGGGAATACAGACCAACCAAGTGCAGGCTCGAAAGGCGCTACCATATTGTTCGGCACTTCAAACCAGTCTACAAGAGTTCACACTTGAGTGGGTTGATGGAACAAACAAAGAGTCCTATTTACCTTGCAGATGCGTTAATGCTATGCGCGTGCAAACTTCATATGCAAGATAGATAGTATTTGCGTATTGATCCATGTTCGCACCTAATGTCAAATGTATGATTACTCTCGGGAATGCTAGGTATCTACAATATGGGTTGTCAATCAGCAGTTCCGGTCTCATAAGTGACATTCTAATACCCCAGAGATAACTACACACATTTTCCTCGCAGTTATATCACTAGTCGGCCTCAGGCTGGCGTCTGGACTCTTCATCATAACGAACTTGGAGTTTGCAAAGATAATATCGGTAACAGCTCACCAGAAAGGCCACGCTCCTCTTCGAAGCTGATATAATGACCAGTCTCTTCTTCAGAAGATCGAGGCCCGATGCAGATAGTCTCATTCATCTGATAGAATGTCCCAGAAACATGCTCCTTGTGTTTTTGCTTGGCCATGCGCTAGGATCAGTGTTTAGTTATGCTATGACAACAGGAGGAAAAGTAATTTGATAGAGAGTTTCATCAGCAAAAACGCATAAGACTTACCAGGCCTTATGGGATTCACACGATAAGTAATATTTCCACACGATTGTTAGATGTCCGCACCATTGTTGAGACATCTAAAATTGGAAAGTATATACCACGGCAAGTCATGCTGACTTTCAAATGAAATACATGTAATCAGCCTGAGATGTCTGTTATCACCGAAGTCTCACCATGAGCTCAGTCGACAGTATATCAACTATCTGGTATTTGCCTCACAGCTTGATTTCACCCTTTTCATCTCTGTCCACACTGGCAAACGATGTTCAGGCATTTACCATCAGGCCCGTCACACCGGTCACATGCAGCCCAAGTAGTGGCGACGGCCGACTCCGAGTTGGAACTCACATGCATCGATTCGACCGACGATCACAGTGGCATTACTACCAAGTTCGAGAAACCCTTATTCGTCGAGCTTTTTTCAGCTTGTAGAATGCTCTGAACGTACCTATTTGAGCTTTATCATATGCCTCTTGATGTCAGTTAAGCTTGGATTTTGGCGTTACTACGGACATTTGTTGGCAGCTTACTACAACTGGTTTCATGAAACTTTCGGTATGTCATACTTGCTTTGATTGTATAATTTCTACAGGCTTACCGGTCCCAAAACTCTCAAGCAGTAGTTTAGATAGGATATTTCTTCCCGATGGCTCCGGCTCTTTGAGTCTTCCATTCCAATCTCTCGAGGATGTGACAGCATATAAACCCTGCTTCATTGCTCTTCCAACTCATCAGCACGGCGCTCCTCATAGCTCTGTCGATACAATATGGCGCTCTGTCACATCTGTGGTCGCACTGATATCAACTCTAATCATCTCCCAAAGCATCAAATTGCCTGTGCCCGAACTCGGCGCGTTAAGGCTCTAGAACAAGCTGTCGTGAATCTTCCCCCACCAGTGAGCCGCTCTCTCCCTTTACAACCGACTTACTCTGATATGGAGCTTGCATAAGGTCGAGACTGAACCGGATATGCAACCTGAATATGACGGCCTGGTTCCTCCTATAGTAAGTATTTCTCATGCTCAATATTATTTTGCTCTTACTTTGACTTAGGAAAATGAAACCCCGATTGCATTGGATACCACGACTGGCCCTGGTCGTCCACGCCGAAACCGTAGGCTTCCAGCACGATATCGCGACGAGTTACCCGATACCACACCGCCAGTCCTTCAACCGGCACCCAACGCTGAAGAGGGATCAATGCAACCCAACGCAGTCGCCAACTCAAACGTCTGGTGCACCAAACCTGACACATTCGGCACATATCGCATTTATCCCAATCGACCCACACACAATCCAGATGGAATTCTATCCATACACGACTTCTGTGAATCCTCGTCCCTACGTATAACTAATGGTCAACATCCAGACGAACCACCCTCATCGTCGCTAGCCCTTCCCGTGTCCTCCACGCCAAGTATTGATTCGCTGTCTTGGGCTCCCTTCCTCAATCCGACAACGGCCCGTCTCATGACCTGGTTTTACAGTGGTTCAAATCAGAAATCAATTGCTGAACTTGATGCACTGGTCCACGAAGTTATTCTCAGGAACGACTTCAGTCGGGATGATCTCCTTCAATTTAGCACAGCGCGTGAACATGCGAGATTGGATGCAGGATTTGAATCAGCTGCGCAGTTGGATATCAGTGGAGACCACTCGACGCTACTATCTTTGGCAAATGGCTGGGTTAACACCTCGGTCAAAATTCGTCTTCCTAAAGGGAAGGTTCGTTGTCGTGAGGACAGGGCACCAGAGTTTACAGTAACTGGTGTTTTCATACGGCCTCTTGTCGATGTCATGAACGAAGTGTTCAAAGGGCCGGCCTTTCAGCAACTCCATCTTACTCCTTTTGCGCATGCTTGGAACCCCAATCTTAGCCCAACAACAACTATTCCCGCTCCCATTCATCCCTTCGATACCCTACCGGCTGGCCATAATTTCATTTATGACGAGATTTACACATCTCGACAGATGATGGAATATCATTGTACTCTTCCTTCTGACCCACAGTTCGAGAGCGTTGTTGCCGCTTTTATGTTTTGGTCTGATTCCACCCACCTCGCAAGTTTTGGTACTGCTTCGCTTTGGCCATTATACACGTTCTTTGGTAATCAATCCAAGTATATTCGAGCGAAACCAACTGCGCATGCTTGTCATCACCAGGCGTACATACCAAAGGTGAGTTGTTGAAATACACCAGTGGCCAGGTCTGACGATTATTCAGCTTCCTGATACTCTTGTCGACCACTATGTTGAAGTCCTCGGAGGACCCCCTACTTCCCAAGTTATAACACATCTCAAACGTGAACTGATGCACGAAGTTTGGCGGTTGTTGATCACTGAAGACTTTCGTATAGCTTATAATCGAGGTGTCGTTATTGAATGCCATGACAAAGTAAAACGTCGAGTGTTTCCGCGCCTTCTCACATACTCCGCTGACTACCCAGAAAAGTATGTCTTTCACTTGCTCAATCGCTATTATACCTCTCTGATGAACCAATAGGGTATTACTTGCAACTATACGATACCTCGGCAAATACCCATGTCCCCGATGTTTGATTCCAAAGGCTGATATTCGCATGTTGGGTATGCAGCGGGATCTATCACGACGTTCTCGTTTTCAACGCCGAGATTCCCCTGATCTTCAAATGATCATTGAATCTGCTCGCCGAGGAATCTTTGAACGAGGGTTAATTGTGGCTGGCTCTGGTGTCGATTCCTATCTTGGTAGCAAGTCTTTGGTGCCCACTCGAGTGAGCGAACATCGACCATTAGTAACTACTATACTCTCTCATTTCTCATTCTTGTAGAATGCATTTTCCTCATTAAACGAATATGGTTTCAACTTCTATTCCCTATTTGTTCCCGACTTATTGCATGAGTTCGAGCTTGGTGTTTGGAAAGCAGTCTTCACACATCTCATTCGCATGCTGCATTTTGTTGGTGCTGAAGCAATTTCCAACTTGAATTCTCGGTACGTATTGTATTTGATTTATCATATTCCTATTTATTTCCCTATTCATTGGTTATATAGCTTTCGGCGTGTTCCCACATTTGGCCAGGGTACTATCCGTCGTTTCCATTCCGATGCAGCTGCGATGAAAAAGCTTGCAGGAAGAGATTTCGAAGATCTTTTGCAAGTACGTCTATATAAATAGAATTAACAAAAGATGTCTGATGATTTCTTCCAGTGTTCCATCCCAGTATTTAGTCGCCTTTTCCCCAACTTATCGGACGATAAATTCGTCTCCGATCTTCTCTTCTCATTAGCTAATTGGCACTCCCTTGCAAAATTACGGATGCACGATGAATCAACACTACAACTACTGGCACAGGAGACCACACGTATGGGACATTTATTACGGCGATTCACCAATGTTATATGCCCAAAGTATGCCACTCAAGAGCTCTCAAGCGAGCGAGAGGCCCGAAATCGGAGGGAACAAGCCAAAATATCAAAAACAAAAGGTAAACGCAAAGAGAGTACAGCTGATCAGGGCCCTCGAGCAAAGTCGTTTAATCTATCGACCTATAAACTTCATGCTTTAGGTGACTACGTTGAATCCATTCGCAGGTTTGGGACATCAGACTCTTGGTCAACGCAAGTGGTAAGTCATCCATTATCCCTCTTGTGTAGACAAAGAACAACTACTATGTTTAGGGAGAGTTGGAACACCGTCGGGTTAAGCGATTCTATGCTCGGACCAACAAAAATAACCATACTCGACAAATTGCGAAACTCGAACGACGACAGCGTCTACTTCATGAGATCAAAAGGCGCTTGGATGTAGATCAGCCAGAGGTTCCAATTCAATCTATCGAAGTCGATGACCCGGCGGTGGTAGTTCAAGAACCTATACCACAAATATCACCAGACGTGCACCACCACATGTCACATTCTCAACGAACAGCTCTCATTCTGCCTGTTTTCCTTGCCAAGCATAAGAATGATCCGGCAGTAAAGGCATGTACAATACATATGACCTTGACTTTAGCTAAGTTTCTCATTGAGCAGGATTTTCGGCTTCGTTTACTCGCTCATCTACTGAGTCGTCTCAAGGGCCTGCCTTATGATGGCGATGAATACGAATTTAGCTCCAATGAGCTGAATTCAGTCCGCATCGTCAACGACCGTCTCTACATTCATCATGTCCTTCAAGTCAACTATACTTCCTACGATTTGAGACGTGAACAAGACTCCATAAATCCAAGAACACATTCTGATGTCATGGTGCTATCACATGAGAACGATACAGATAATCCTCACCCATATTGGTATGGACGGGTCATTTTCATTTTTCATGCGGATATATTATATCAAGGCACGATTACTCGAATGGACTTTCTCTGGGTCCGATGGCTTGGACGAGCACCTGGTGTCCAGTTCAGTTTTGAAGATAAACAATTACCGATTGTTGGTTTTGTTGCCAAGGATGAAACCGATGCCTCCTATGCTCATTGTTTTGGTTTTCTCGATCCAATCGAAGTTATTCGTGGTATCCATCTCATTCCAGTATTCGCAGCAGGCCGAACTCAGGATTTACTCCCCCCATCTATTGTGCGCCAACCAATTGAGAATAATTCGGACTGGATAAATTACGCCGTCAATGTGTGCGTATTCACTTTACCTGAATATTTGTCTTGCATTTACTGGCTGTAATATAGATTTGTTGATAGAGATATGGCCATGCGTTACAGGGGCGGAGGAATAGGCCACACTATGCTTTCTCGAAGGATTGGAAATTATCAATTGGAAGAGGATGAAGATTCGGATGGCGATAGCAGTGATACAATGGACGTCGATGAGGCAGGAGGCACTAATAATTCTGATGGGATCAACTCCGAGGATGATCATGAAGTCAATGAAGAAGGTGACGACGAAGATAGCTACTCCGACTCAACCACCGAACCCGAATTCAGTCATGCCGAAGGTGAAGATGAGGGTCAAATGGGCGACAATGAGGAATACGGCACATTGTAATGGATGTAATGTTGTTTCCCCTATCCAAATTTGATCACATGACCACATATTTAAGTGCAACCTGAACGCGACTTGTTAATGTCCCATTTATCTTTCTTTATACCACAATAGCATGCCTTCATCTTCAATGACCACTGCTAATAATACTGCAGCAAAGCGGCCGTTTGACATCCTCATGGAAGCTATCGAGACTGCAGGTCCTGCCGGTACAACCAAGAAGAGACGGGCTACTCAACAATCGTGAGTCTCGCTCTGTTATGGTTCCATATATGCGCTAAATATGTTTAGGAGGGAGGTTTCCGCTATGTATTCTTCATATGAGAATGCTGGAAAGGCAGTTCCTCGACTAATTCATCCCTTCCGGCCGATCAGTGTCTTTATGAATACAGGCATCACATCTCGGACAGAGCTCGGCTTAGATGCTGAAACCAATGGAGGCGCGCCACTATCAGATGAGTAAGTCACTGATTATGTGCATATATTCACTTCTACTGATGTTATCGCCTCGTCTAGAGCTAAACTTGAAATAGAAATGGATATTCAATGCCATAATGCGCTTATAGCTTGGGTCCCTGGATTTAACGGAATGATAGGTGGCTTTCAAGAAAGCCAGTTTACGCGAGGATGGGATGGCCTGCTTGCGATGGTAAGTAGCTGCTCTATGCATGAGAAAACCCTGTGATCGTTGAGTAATTAGATGAACATGGAGGCTCGACAAGCCAGGGCCAATGACACAAAAGAGATTAAGCCAATGCTTAAGTATGCGAAGCTCGATGAGAACGATACATTTCCTGCCGACATCTTGGAGAATAAGGCTATGCGAGGGTTCGCGAGCCTTTGGTGTGCTCGGCGTCTCATCCCACTCAAAAAGTTTGCAAAGCTAGACGAAGATCCAAAGTAAGTGTTTCTCGCTAGTGTTAAACACTAATAGACATAGTTGCAGTTACACAAATAAAATCCTGGACGGTACGGTCAAGATTATGGCCACAAGTTGGCCTACATTTGTCTATGAATCCCCTGCTGTTTATGACGCCAACAATATAGGCAAAGGTTTGCTCCGTGGTATTGTTATTGTGCGGGTATGTGATATTGCATGACTCTTGTATCTAGCTAACGAAATTCAGGTTTGTCGTCACATATTTATCGGTAAATCATCAGCCATGAAACCAAAGGGTACTCGATCAGCCAAATGCATCGCGACAAAATTGAGAATCCGAAAGGTTACTCCGCAAATGATCGCATATTCAGCCGTACAGGTACAGTTAGGTCCGCTTGCATGCTAGTAGCTATATCTGACTGCATATACTAGGCTCGCATCATGCTTTCTAGCTTACAGCAATGGGAGCGGGAAGATGGACACTTCAATCACGAGAGGTTTTATAACCGAATTGTCAGGAAGTTTTTAGTAGATGATGAGTGGACTCGTGATACGCTGAAGTGGTGGCAACAGTAAGTCGGATTGCTCACAGATATGATGCGACTGATAATTGACTGTTCAGCAGGCAGGTTTTCAGCACTACCGATGCCGTTGAATATGGCCGCGATGACGCACCCATTGTCGATAGCGATGTTGAAATTGACGAAGATGCACTTTTTGCTCAACAACGAGCTTAGTAACTAGTTTCGCCCTTCCTCCCTTTTCGCTGTATCACTGTTTGCTCGAGCTTCTATGTATTCTCATTCATTTGCTCAGTTGCTATGCTCATGATTCTGATGCTGATTCTTATGGACTTATTGCTTCTAATTGTCGTGCCCATAGATTGTATTTGTGATTAGGACTATAATAAAATATGATTGTATTTGTATGCATTATATTGGCTGATCAGCGTAGTCATATCGTCTCATCATGAGAATATCTACACATTGATTAGTATAATCACTCGTATCCACCTGATACGTTTGCGCAGACTTATAGACTTCTCATTATCTCACATATATAAATATCGCAGCCTGTTGGGACTTACAACGGTATCCATACCGCCGACACTTGTCAGACTGACAGGGCTGATGAAAATCCTCACGGGCGGGGCAAGCTTGTTCATCGTGATCTCATGTTGACTGGCCTGATTCGGGTTGACATGGCTGATCAGGCCTGCTCATGGCCTGGTCAGGTTCCGGCGAGTTTGCTGATGTTGCGAAAGCCGGTTGAGCCCGCTTAGTCAGCGACCAGCGGCTTTTTCCGCGTGAGATAGCCACTTAGCGCGGTACATCGTAGCCAACGATAATTGTACATTTTCTCCACATTTTCTCGGATATTTCTCTTCATGGCCAGGCATAAATGACAAGGGCTACTGCTCAAGGTCCCTCAGCTCTAAAAACTTGAATCAAGGCGCTAACAAAACCACAAGATATCCAGATTGCCTCCTCGACCACAGATGGTGACCCAGTACCGCGCCAACCCTCCCCTGCATGGGATTGCGAGCAAGGACGTCTGCCTGATAACAACAGAGAAATGCCCGATGATACTACTAGCCAAAGACAGTCCAAAAATGTGTGTTCACCGGGGTGAACTTCACCCCCGGTGGCTTTTTTGGCAAGACCGACACCCCATCGTTGCATCAAGGAAGTGGACAGCCTGCGACGAGTTGTTCAAGGGATAATCGCACGGGTTCCATCGGCGCCATAGAATGAGTGCCGTAATTCATGAGATCCTTGAAAAACAAGACCGCTCCCATGCAAAGATGAGTTCAACATCAACGAGACGGATAGGATATGCCAGACGTCGTAAAAGCATACAGAAAGCAGTTACCCGGTCCTCAGTAGCCACACTATCAGGACATCGCACGGACAAAGGTAGATCTAAGTGCACCACAAGCTGATTGATTTCATTGCGACTGGAATTATTTGATATCACTCAATACTTGAGCTATACCACAGGAATGAAGATCAATCTATTGAAATTGTTGCAACCAAATATCATCCCCAAGGCTCTCCAATGTCAGTTGCCCTCCTGGCCGCATCCGTCCTGCAGTCTGCTCTTGGACCAAATCATCTGTATCTGATAAGATCTCAAGTATGTGATGGTTCAATGCAATCCGACTGGCTAAAAACAATGTAGCCATATATCAAGTACAGGGAAGCATGGAATATGCAATGAATAGAGCGAATGATGATTTGCAGTAAAGAGAAATTGTCGATGAAAGCGAGGATGAGAAGTGGCTGTGCTGGTCGCGGGCTCACACGGCAAAAGCCGGCTTGAGACGCTTTCGCAAACTCTCTGATACCATGGCAAGGAATGGTATCAGCTTTGCTGTCAAAATTTGTGTGCATTGAACATAACATCATCAGCACAATTCAAGCGACAGTTCAGGGGATGGAGCTCATTTGTGGGTCACCTCACACAATTACTGCCTTGGAGGACTTCTCGCGATACTTAGCACGTCACATTCCCTCCATACGACACATTCAACTGTAAAAAATTATAGTGGTGGATCACCTTGGGAGATGCTTACCCGTACCATTGGAGTTTTGTTTTTCGTATGAGGTTACTACAATCACTATCAACTTTAATTACTCATCTGCTCATACATGCACTAGATATTCCGCTCCATCATCCATAACTACTGTGAGGATCGTGCTGGATCGCGATTCATCCGCAGAGGAGAATACCAACTCATCAATGACGAAAATGGTACACTGATCAAAGCCGAAACATTTACGAGATCCATTGAAGCTGAGGCAGTTATTCATATGAGCATTGTCATTCGTCAGGCTGGTACAAGCACCTCACAGAGCCAAATTTGTCCTCGATGTAAACATCCCAACCAAGCCGGGCCACAGTGGATTCAATGGTAAGTACCGGGTATGAGACAATACCTCACATATTTAAAACTGTGTATCAGCCGCTATTGCTCTTGCCATCTTCAGGCCATCGACAAGACGATGATTACGCCGACTCAGGAGGAGACCACAAGCTTTGCAAGCCAGAACATTGACAAGTCAGCATGTACCTGCTAGTATTTTTTGAGCTGCCACTCACATATCTAGATCATGTTACCAGAGACCCGCAAGCTGACAAAGGGGACAACTCGAACATCAATTCTGAGGTTGCTCTCTTCTGCTGTATAACCACGCTACACGATGATCCGGAAGAACAAGTTGAGGATGACGGGGAAGACGATGACAATCTCCCTTAGTCTACCCAATGGGAAACCGTTGTTAATCATGAGCTCGCTAAATTCGAGGCTCAAGCTCGACGAAACCCTCCATCCCCTCCGTATAATACCAGCGCTGAGCTATCTGACAATGAAAATGAGATCAGGATTGGTAGCACCCTGGGAAGTTCTGAGGGAGCTGGCAGTTAGCACTTCAATTGGGACTACACCAAAATCGAAACGTACCCGATTTTTACCCTCAACGAGGCTGGTTCCCCCATGGGCGGTGATGAGAGATTTGAATACCCCATCTCCGCTGGACAATACAAACGTTGAACCATCTGACGCTGCAGATGTTGACAACGGAGAGTTACCCAAGTTCCGCTACGGGAAGTGAGGCTTCGCGATACGGAGTAGGGATTAGGTTGGATCAAACCAGGATAATGTACTGTAATCCATCCTTGCCTGCAGTGGTACGATGAAGTGCATCTGAATGTCGTGACGATGCATAGGTGTAACTGAACTGCAGATAGTCCGTGCCAGGACAGAGGCCCATTTAAGTCTCATATTCCTACCTTCCGCGAACAACACGGCCTTTTGTGGTCAACGACCTACCAAATTTGGACGGGGTTAGTCATGTCGTCATTGTGGCATGTGCTCGCTTCATGCCTCAAGGGTATATAAACGCGAACCCATTTATGAAGCCTTTTCCGTCTCTCCCTCACCTTCCATGTTGCCATCGAAAGAATATGATTCCGCCTCAATATCCTGGGTCCTATATTTTCATACAGGGCTGATCATTTCTAGGATTCGTCTCTCCATCGCGTATTCACACTTGGAGGCTGGCGGTGGTAATTCCACATTGCAAATCCCCACCGCATCTGATCTATGTGGCTATTATTCATTTTGACATACCAGAAGTACCGTGGTTTCCATCAGACTACAAGCCTAATGTGCTGTGGGTTTGCGTACTGGTTGTTGGTGATCGTATCTCGGAGACGAGGTTGTTCAGCTAACCGGAGCAACGGCCCACCAACGCGATCGAGGCTTGGCGGCCGCCTTTAATTTCCAAAAGAGGGTAATCTCACGTGACTTTGGTTCATTCTCTTCGCCCTAATCACTGCTTCAGTTCATCCAGGTCCTACCATCCCGTTTATCTTCCCCCCCTTCCCTCATCCCGCGTTACCTCCCAATCATCTCTATAACGACCGCATACAGATCCCCCACAGTGTAAGCACCGCATCCAACTGATACGAACGACTCAAGCGCTAACTCAATCGAATACCAGCACGACTGCTCACGCTCTCTACTACTCCTACCAACCAAAAACAACCGTAAAAAAAGCCACTAAACCAGCTTTACTATACTTCTACCATCCAATTAACAGCCATCCATGGCACAACCTACACAAGAATTACCGTCGTGGTTCACCGCGTCCGTTAGTACACTGACGGACGCAGGTGGCATCCCATTTTCCACCTCAACAACTCTCTTGTATCTTCCGTTGACATACTACGGACCAAGCGTAAGTCTATCTCATTGCGTTATACTGCGAGATGGGGCAGAGGACATTGAGAGGTTCGAGGGTGTACCAGAAGGCCGCAATGTGCCGCAGTATCAATCCTCGAGGATTTGGAGCCTCTGCAACTTTCAGTATATTACAGCGCTAACGTCACTCGTCTCTGCAGATTCCCCTTGGTCCGGAATGGACGTATGGTGGACTTACTTCCCCGCCGTCCACTGCACCTACCCCTATCTCTACTGCGACACCTACTGAAACCTCTGCGATACCTTCCGACTCAATATCATCATTAACAACATCCCTATCATCACCATCACCATCTTCGCCATCATTTACATCATCATCCACAATACCTTCCTCCCCTTCTTCCGTCTCCCCATCCTCAACATCCAGTTCATCACCAACTCCAACCATGGTCTCTGCCTCAAGAGGAAGTCCCAGCCTCATCGGTATAATCATAGGTTCTGTTTTCGGTGGCATCTTCCTTCTCTTTGTACTTGGACTGTACATCTGCCTCTCCCGTAAAAGGCGACGATCACAACCCCGATTTAGCATGGTCGATCCGTCAGACGAAGAGTTCTATGTAGTCGGCTCGAATGATTTACCTCGCGATCCAGGGGATGGTTCTCCTCGCGGCAGTGGCGACGAAATCGACCCCTTCCTCACTGAGCATCGTTCACGGCAACAAATGGCACAAGATGGTGCTACTGTTGGACTTGTAACGCCTCGGCCGCCTCCAAGGGCACCTCACACCGGTACCCCACCACAAACACGACCAGTCTCAGGTGCACATACTATGAGCTCAATGGGTAGTGGTACTTCGGGTTCTGGCTCAGGATATGGTAATCTCATCGACGTACCTACCCTCGGAATCTCAGCCGGTTTTGGTGCATATAGCCAGGACAGCGACAACGAGGATTATCGTCAACGTCGTGGACAGATACTCACAGCTGGAGAACTCTCGAGACTGGATGAAGAATCTAGCGTGACACATAGCCAAGATGCAGCGGGTTACTCGCCACTTGTCCCACCTCCCAGGTTAGATCCTGATCAATTTGGCATGCGAAGTGGGTCTGCTACTTCTTTGCCTCGTTCCGGGACCCCTCCCATTGGTGTTGCAGGTATGATACCGCTTTTGATATCCATTCCGGATGTTCTCATGCTTAATTCTCCCAACAGCCGTTCCTGCACAAGACTCCCAGGGATCACTAGGCACCAAACGTTCCTCATATCCCGTCGACCCAGAAGAAGCCAAAACTGCTACTGTGATGACCGCACGACGTGTTAAAGTAGAAGATCTTGGTCCCCGATCGCCTTTGTCAGAAAAATCGTCTGCACCAACTTCACCAAGGTCGCCTACGTCCCCGCTTCTAGAAAGTGATACAGCTAGAAGACGTGGTAGTGGTGCCTGGTTAGCTGGACTTGGATTGGGTGGTTTGGCAAGCAGTCTTGGGCGATTGAGTTGGTTCAAGGGTTCTGATTCCCCTCGAGATTCGACGTCCCAATATGCTGCGGGCCCATCGACAAGGAGACCGTCTGAGTATATCCCTCGAGCCCTGAGTGATGACGAATACGAAGCAGGACAAGCTGCGCTACTCGATCCCGAAAAGCCTGATGAGAACCTTTTGCAACCAACCGTTAGAGTCGTCCCGGTTGGACTCGGAGAAGAGGGTGAACGTCCCATATCGAGTGTTAGTGCGAGGAGCGCAGCTTCAGGCAATACAGTTTATCATGATGCACAGTCAAGTCTTAATAACTCCAGTCGGGGCCTGCCGTCTCCTGCACCTAGAGATCTGCCGCCGTCGCCATCTCCTGTTGCTCGATCTCATACGCCGCATAGCCAACGACAATCAGGTTATTATGCAAGGGATTCGGGATATGGCGCTGAACCAGTTCTAAATGACCCACCTTCGTACGATGACGCGAACCATCGTGATATGAATCCGTCCCCAAGAGCTTCATACCCTGGCGCTACTGCCATTTCGATGGAACCTCCTACCGCTGAAATGGATATTCTCGATCTGCCCGTGCCGTCACCTGTATTGCCACTCCGCGCTATCGCTCCCGTTACGCTTCATACTTCGTCCTCAGCTACGGATTTGCCATCGATAGGATCGGATGCAGCTAGTGGTGGTAGCCGAAGCATGCGGATGAAAGAGGGCTTGCTTATGCCTCCTGGCCTGTGGCAAGACACGTCGACCATTACATCTGGGCGCGAGACGGAGGGTACGAGTACACGTGCGGGTATGGACACTCCTTCTTTTGGGTCTTTAGCTGCGCAGATGAGGCATATGGGCGGAGATGATGGGCCAATAACGATAGATGTGCTTGAAGAACTCCCTCCAAGCGCTGGTGAAGGGTGGAGGTCACTTGCCCAGACCCATGGTACGGGTAGGTACGCTCATGGACTAGATCCGTCTAGTATTGAAAGAAGACGGACGTTCGGAATGGTGAGTCGTCGACATTTTCCTGATGAAAGTGGAGAACGTTTACTAACTGGTTTTGCAGCCTCCACATATCATACGTCCTCATGAAATCACCAACTCGGAGCAAGGTTCGTTGCATTCGATGCGCTCACATCTCTCTCCTGGCTCTGGGCGTTCGAGTGGCTCAGCCCCTGCGTCTCCTCCATCATCGCATGGGCGTCTTTGGACGGCTGGGTCTATAGGCTCGAATTCATCGCGTCCGTCCGCTCGGTCTGCTGCTCCTTCAGGTAGCAGTGCATCGGCTATGTCCCTCTCCCACCAAGGTAGCTTCACAAGGACGCGTCCCGGGACGGACGGTATTATCATCTCTCCCGCAGTGTCAGCGTTTGGTCACGGAACGAGGTCAGACGAGTTTAGCATACCAAGCCGATTGCCATCTCCATCATCGCCCACACTACCACAACAAGCATATCATCAAAGACCGCTGACGTCGTCGTCTGGTGGGTATGATGCATTGATGCCGGTGGTGGAGCATGTACATGGGGACAGCACGCATACGGGGTCAAGCGAATCGAGGTCAAGGTCGAGACCAACTAGTCCACCAATACAGTTGCCGAATGTACCTTGGGCAGGCGGATTGGATCATGATTGGATGCCTGCATAAAGCCGTCCATGCTATGTCTGTGCTATTAGGCACCAACCATGCTTAGGACGTGAAATAGCTATCTCTGATAGCTCCCATAACGCGCGTCCCTGGTTATGGATGATAAGCCTTGAAAGAGGGCAGGACACGGGCATTTTGGGTAAGGTCTTTCTTCTACAAGGACCATCTAGCATCACATCTTGGACATCTTTCTTGCATGCTGTATCTACACGACCCTCTATCTTGGCATGTGTCTCGCTTTTCTTCATTTCATAGGCGGACCGCGTACCTATACTCACGTTTTCAAGACTTACACTTTTTTTATTTGATGCTATTTGACGATGCATTAACGTCTTGATGACTACACTGACGAATCAATGTTCATGTTTTCTCCGTTCATTTTTTTTGCGAGTGCTCAAGCACGTTTCAACTGACTGTATGTTGAGTAGAATTTCAAATACATGTATACATGATTGCAAATAGTACTGTGTGAATATTAGGCCGCATGCTTATCGGTTGATCAACAAAACCATCAGTGGGTAGGTAAAACTTTTTGATGAAGAGACTTGGGGTACTAGTACTGAAAAGTGTAGAATGCATCTTAGACCCGCAACGGCGCAAACTCAATATGAACATTGACCAGGATGACTGCATGGACGCTTCCACCAAATCTCCACCTATAGACAGGCTTCCGCCTGAAATCCTCCAGAACATATTCTTGCAATGTATCACATTTCGATTTGTTACACCTGAACCTGATCGACCTCCTTGGACACTCACTCAAGTGTGCAAATCCTGGCGACGCCTGGCCGTATCCCATTCCGCCCTATGGTCATCAGTGCGTGTACACATATGCCATACGCCACGAGCAACACCTACAGATACAGGATTGCCTGACCCCCCTGTTGGAGTACTGAAGTGTTGGCTGGACAGATCAGTCACGCACCCATTGGACATCAGACTGTACCCAGACTCTCCACCACGCTTTGATGACAACAGATCTCCATTGTCGTTTCCTCACCCAGCGTTCGAGATTGTGCATTCCCACATTTCCCACATAAGAAGTCTATCAATCTTTGTATTGAGTTGTCGTGAGGGTCCTTTCCCTTATCCTCAGCTACTTCAAGGTGCCATAGCCCTTGAGAGTTTGGACCTGGCGAATGCGTCAGGCTGCTTACCTTCCTCACTGCTGCCGACCAATTTTCCAGTTCTATCCCGATTCACCTGGCTCGGAGATAAGGCTTTGCTCGATCGCCTTCCGATACCGTGGTCCCAACTGAGGGAACTGACGTTGAAAACCGGCGGTGACCTAATGCATTGCACCGATTTCATAAGTATAATCAAAGCGGCGCCGAGGCTCGAGTCATGCGAATTATACTCGCTCTTCGCTTGCGGATCTCATTGCTCATACGAAGGGGGACGGTTCAAGCTTGCTCACCTTCGTAGATTAGAGATCGAGGGTGAACCCATGGGCCTCATGCCGCTACTTCGGCATCTCGAATCACCGTCCCTACGAGAACTGGGGGTGTCCATCTATGGTCGATATGAGGTGGGGAGGGCAGAAATTGCCAACATGCTTGCTACACACTTGTACAGCTTTATCTCCGTTCAGCGACTTCAACTCACGTCGTTGAGCATCCAGGGCCTTCCCATCCCCCATCAACAGTTCATTCAACTTCTTTGCAGTGTCTCCGCCACCATTACTACCATTCGAATTGAAGATCTACCAAATATTGACGACGAGGTCCTTGCAGCATTGACTGTGCAAGGCGATGATCCGCTATGTCCGCGACTTGAAACACTGGATCTCTTGGGATGCCTTACTGCATCAAGAGATCTCTTAACTTCTATGGTCAAGACTCGCCGCCGCAGCCCGCATGCAAGATATCCTCTTTCTGAAATACATGTTTCGATCACGCCAAGTTAGGTGGTACTCGATGGACAGGGTCCACTTAGAACAACTCCGGTCAAATGCCAACTTCAATCCCTTGGACTGGTCTGAGTCTGTCTGAGTGAGTATGATGATAATGATGATAATCTATGAAATGATGATTTTATTGAAGAGGACGACGATTGGGAGGAGGAAGAGGTTTGCTAAATGACAAGGCTAGGTATGAAGGATATCTTTTTTACTGATGCTGATATTTAGCTGATGCCTTTATTGTGTTGCAGACCGGCTAATCTTTTGATAGCTAGTATTGGTATCAACGTAGGTTAACCATCCTGGCTGTAATGTACATTTATTGGAAACATCCTGGATACAAGCGCCAGCATTGAGTCTCGGTTGATGAAACCCACTCACATAGGGTGCCTGATGTTTGTTGTAGCTGCCGAAACCAGTTGGCTTGCTCTTTCTGACCGGGGAGTGATATTGCATGAGAAGGGTTTTGGGTGGCTACATCAGTATGTGAGTTATATTCAACAGCTGTACGACTGCAAAGAAGGAACATGCCTAGTTAATCCCGAATCAAATTCAACGCTCGGGGTGACATCGTTGCCAGCCGCATCCTTTGCTTTCGAGATGTGCAAAGTCGAAAATATGCTGGCGATTGCGATGAAGATACTCGCAGTTGCAAGATGTCTTCCAGGACATATTCTAGGACATACCGAACTTCAGGATTTGATAAACGCAAGTTGTTTGCGTAGATACCTTCTGCCAAAGCCAAACGCAGCTTCAAAAGGTGGCTCTTCGTTGCCACCCTTTGCCTTGGGCAAAAAGCGAGAAGGGTTGAACGTTGTTGGATCAGCGTACGTATTCTCGTTCAGGGACATGGTGCTGGGACAGCGAATCAGCCACCGTGCACATTGTAAACGTTGAATCGGTTTATACTATGCATTTGGATATATAATAGACCCTTTGGGTATGAACATCCCTTGATAGATGTCGTCTTGGGTGGAACGATGAGGAAATCCTGGGGAGGAAACATTCAATGAAATGAAGACGTAGAGACACCGAATGAATACCTAGAGGTAGAACCGCATTCCACCTTCGCATGTGGATTGGAAGATAATTTGTGTGATACACCAGGAGTGACGGTACCTTAAAGTCTCCTGCACTACACCATTGACGTACGGCAAGGAATCCCGGTCGTCAAATGTGGGGAGCCTATCTTTACCAACTACTCGGTCGACCTCCTCTTGGCCGAGCCTCTGACATTCTGGATATAGCAACATCGCTAGCATGAAAACAATCAGACTAGACCACGTCTGGATTAGTAGCTTTATTAATACTTTCAACCACTCGGCGAGAAATACTGAACACTGACCGTTTCTGCGCCAGCAGCATAAACAATCCCAGCAACACCCTTGAAGTCCTCAGTCTCTTCCTGAGTAAGGGTGCGGCCACCGACAGCATCCATCAGCATAGCGAGTAGGGAGAAATTAGGTTTGCCCTCGGCCTAAAAAATATTAGCGTCAGTAAAATCTATAAACACTTCGCTTACTATTTGTCCCCGAACCCACTCGTATGGTAGATCGAGCATTCTGTTTACGTCCGGTTTCCACTCACGAGCAACATTTGCATAGTGAGTGCCTGGAAACCACGACGGCAGGTATTGCACTAGCACCAAGTCAACTCTCATGAATAGTTTGTAGATAGAACAGCTGCCGTTTGCTCACAGATTGGGAAGAAGTCGACTAGCGTCCCTCCTGGTAAACCACCTTGATGCAAAGCTGTAGCACTTGCATTCGCCAGCTTTATGTATTCATCATCGTCCGACAATATCTGGTGACCGTATGCAATTTTAATTACTATCGAAGTGCTAAATCTAATACATGGGTAGATGAAGTGACATGTCAGCGAACCGAGCTGCTCAACGCACCTACTAATGACATATTCGAAATCACCTTTGTTCTTCATCAACTCGTCGACCAAAAGATGTGCATTTTCTAGCTGTATACGCTGGAATTGAACACAGGCTTCCTTGGTTAAGTGCGAATGCAGAAGCCTTCGGTGCTTCCTAAATCGGGAACCATAGCGCATAAAAGAAGTAACGGGGTTCCAGCCCATTCTAATCACGAATTTGTAGAATCATGGGCAGATAATGAGCATATAGAATACCATATGATTTGAGAAAAGAGTATACAGCGTGTAGACGACGATATTCGGCCGATCACTGTAGAGGGCACTTCTCTTCTCGAGGAGGTCGGTCGCGGCCTGCAAACTATTGAGAACGATAATGGAGTGACCGAAAAGTGTAAGATGCATGACATCGCCTAAGCGTATCTATCAGTCACCGTTCAGATCAGGATGAGTCTCGCTCACCATATTTCTTGGCCCATTCATGGAACACAGTTTCCGGATTTTTCGATGGTATCACCCGGAGGTGACCAATGAATGGATCAGCTCGTGGGCCTGGAGGGAGTGGAAGGGGTCGCTTGTTAATGAAGTAGGATGTCAGGCAGCACAAAGTCACCGCGAGCAATAGATGTGCAATGGTACTGTCCATGTTCGCATTGGAGGTTTGTGAATATCAAAGTATATTTAAAAGGGAGAGGTGTCTGACAAGTCGTTATCGCGAACTTTCACACTACCATGGTTCTGGATGGATTTGAACGAATGAGCGCGAGAGTTTGACGAAGACTAGTCTTTCAATAGGCTGGGAACCAACCTCTATGTCGAGAGTATGACAGTCGATACTCTTAGAATAGAGTCTTTCAATTCAGTTAGCTTACCGAGCAGTACCTGAACGCATGCCACAATGGCCCACAAAATTCCGTACAGCCTCTTGCAGCTTCCGGGCACATCTGGGTAATTATATTACGACAAACGCGTGGTTCATGATACTGAAATTGTAGGCCTGTTTCCTTCGGTTCGACTCACAGTACAATACTGCGCCAGGCATATTATGACTTTTGCACCGCTTTGGAGGAAAATGAGCATACCTCTGACTTTACAAAGATCGTCCCCGTTACCGATTCCACAGACTCGTGAGTCGTCGTTGCTGAGCCGTGGTACGTGCACATCTTGGGAGGAGTCACGAGAGTGGTTCTTTTCCCATCGCAGCCCACATGATATAGGAGGATGTGAGACCAAAAGTGGTACCGTAGATGAGCGGTAGGTACGAGTCACTGTGAAGACGGCTTGAAGACAGCAGAGTGATGTAAAATTAATACATGAAGCGCTTGAAAGAGTCGGAGCCTTCTTGGGATCCGAAATGGCGGGGTATTGGCATATCAACTCTCTTGCGAGTTTGCCTATGGATCTTCCCTCATTCTGCGCTGTGCCGCGACGCTCACATGAGGGAGGGGGAGACCTGACAAGAACGTAGTGCTTTTTGCTCTAAAGTACTACGGTGTGAATAGCATATCTCAATTTTAACGAAAACTTTTGATAGACTTTCTATTGCTCCGTGGACCTTACTGCCTCGTTCCGATGGTCAGGTATCCGCATCATTGGTGCGTGTTTGCGTTCGACAGCATTATCCTACTGATCAACGGGATACCCTCAACCTTTCATTGTGGTTGAATGATCTGGCTAGCTCTCACATCGATTCACCCATAGTCACCAGCATGGTCGTCCATTTACTCCCCGTGTATTCACAAAATATACAGATCGCAATGGCAGTATTGACCTCGCGTGTTTCCGTGCCACCAGTATAAAAGATCCAGGCCCAAGGCTCCCCATAGCTTGGAGTCAATAAGACATCCAGCAGCACCCTAGAGAAGGTTCGTTACTATTCGGCCTTTAAGTATCGCACTTGTACTGACTGTCTTTATAGAGAAAAGAGTAACGTTACTATGGCCTCGGTATGTGTTCTCGATGATGATCGATATTAACTAATGGCTACTGCAGAATACTCCTGAAAATGTCCTCATTGCGTGGGCATTGCGTCTTCACTTCGTTTGGCAACTTGCTAATCCCAATAATAGGGTCATGGGTGCGGTGGGAAGCGGAAAGACTACAGTTAGTCTGAAATTCTGCGCAGGTTATAAACTTAGTAACGGTGCTTGAATAGTTCATCAACCTTGCCAGCGGCACCAACTTGCGTATTGGAAATGGCTTACGGACCTGCACAAACGATGTCCAAGTTGCTAGTCCTTTTGAACTCGACGGGCGATCGGTAACACTAATCGACACCCCGGGATTCGACGGCACCGCGAAGAGCGATACAGATGTACTAACGATGATTGCGAGCTACCTGAAACGCACGTAAGCTACACTCTCTCTCGCTTTTCTGTGATCCTGCATTCTAATTCCTACGCGTAGCTATCAGCAAGGAACGAAACTCACAGGAATAATTTATATGCATCGCATCTCGGATCTCCGAATGGGGGGCGTTTCGTTCCGTAACTTCAAGATGTTCCGACAGCTATGTGGGGAAGCGACCTTGAAGAATGTAGTCCTGGTAACCAACATGTGGGGACAGGTTTCGCCGCAAGTCGGTGCAGCGCGTGAGACAGAATTGGCCAATGATTTCTTCAAACCAGTCTTAGACAAGGGCGCACGACTTCTTCGTCACGATAACACGCTCTCAGGTGCACAGGCAATTCTGGGCCACGTCCTTCAAAACCACCCTCTTCCCTTGCATATTCAGTGCGAGTTAGCGGACAAGACAAAAGATATAACTGAAACCGCCGCAGGGGCTGAGCTTAGTCGTGCACTGGATGAGCAAAGGGAGAAACATCGCCAGGAAAAGCGCCAGCTACGGGAAAACATGAACGGGGGTAATTAAATCTGCCCGCCATGATTCAGTTCCACTAATAACATCCATATTACTGTAGCATTGCAACAGAAAGATGAAGAGAAACAGCGAGGACTAGATGCCGTATCGGGCAGATTTCGGGCAGAGATCGCACGCGCCCGAGCCGAAGCTCGGAATCTCGCTTCGGTGTATAGCTCGGGGAAAGCAAGTCTCCAACAGCAGATGAGCAACATGGCTAAGGCTGCTGAAAGGGAGAATGGGCGGTTGATCTCTGAGTACAAACAGCGAGTGCAGACACTGGAGCAAAGCTTACAGCAAATGAGGATCGCCAATGATCATGAGAAGGCGGTTCTGACGAACAGGCTGCATCAGTTGCAACGAAGCTAGAGCGAACATTGATACGAATGCAGTGGCTTTTGTACTTTCCTATGTATTCTCGGCTGGCGATTAATCCATGCTTCAATGTCGTATGTTCATCCTTTCCTCAATCTTTGGATGCCATCTGGCAACTTAGCTTACCTCGACCAATTTTCTGGCATGTGCATCACCCTGTGGTCCTGAGAAGGTCAAGGCGGTGAGCTAGTCTTTGATTGTCACTCGAGCTGCGCCTCGGAAATTACTGAGATGATCCCCGGATTTTGCACCCTAGAACGTTGGACGAATAAGACCCCCATCTACGTCTAGATTTACCCACTTGTTCAGTGAACTGTGAAGCAGTGAATTTGACAAAGGTATTCAGTCGCTCTGCTGAAACCATGGCTAACCAATGAATAGCATTACTAGCCAAGTTGCAGGTTCACCAGCATGTCCCACATCACGTATTATCACAAAGTCCTCTTGCACCCTTTAGTGCCTCTGTGAACGCTTCTGTTTGGTATAAAATCCTACCCATATGTTTTGCGTATGTCAGCCAAAGGCCCCTAGCATCCCGCGAACACCTTGCCTCTGCATCGACTCTATCCATTTTACTGAAATGCTGGGCAAAACAATAGTCCCCAAAGGCAGTCAAGAAGTCCTCATCGCGTAAGTCACATCCTTATACTCCCAGCAAACCTCTTAATGCCCTCGATAGCGTAATGGGAGCCACAGGGAGTGGGAAGACGTCGGTCCGCCTGGTTGCTGCTCTCCGTGACGACCATGAACTGACCAACGCTCCCTGATTAGTTCATCAATATAGCCAGTGGTGATACCCTGCGGGTAGGGGCTGGTTTGCGCTCTTGTACAAGTGATGTTCAAGTCTCGAAACCGTTTCTTGTCGATGGTCGATTGGTAACGCTCATTGATACACCCGGGTTCGATGACACGACGAAGAGCGACACAGACGTTCTGACTATGATTGCTGCCTACCTCGCAAGCACGTAAGCGTAATTCATCGCCTGCTTGTCGGTATCATAATTTACAAATGCGGTTTCTACTGCCTGCATACAGTTACCAAAAAGGAACGAAGCTTGCAGGAGTGATTTACATGTACCGTATCTCCGATTTCCGCATGGGAGGGATCTCCACTCGCAACTTCAAAATGTTCAGAGAGTTATGTGGAGAAAAGTCTCTGAAGAACGTGGTCCTGGTGACCAACATGTGGGGAGAGGTATCAGCCCAGGTTGGGGAAGCTCGCGAAGCCGAACTTGCTAGCGACAACATGTTCTTCAAACCGGTACTGGACAAGGGCGCGCAGTTCCTTCGCCATGACAATACGGTCGAAGGTGCAGAGAATATTCTACGCCATATCATCCAGAACCATCCTCTTCCCCTGCGCATTCAGTCTGAGCTAGTAGACCAGGGCAAGGATATAGCCGACACCGCGGCAGGTGCTGAGTTGAACCGTGAGCTGAAGGCGCAAGCTGAGAAATACCGTGAAGAGTTGCGCCAGCTCCAAGAAGAGATGAATGAAGGTAACGATCAACTTGTACGCGCAATCCATGCTGCTCACGCATATTGGTGTCAGCAATTCGGCTCAAAGACAAAGAGACACGGCAGGAACTCGAGGCACAGACGAGCAAACTCCAAGGAGAGATGTCACGTGTTCAGACAAACGCTCGCAACCTCACTTCAACGTATAATGCGGAAAAAGCCAGGCTTGAGCAACAGATAAAGGAGATGGCTGAGGCCACTAAGAGAGAGCATCAGAAACTGGTTACGGATTACGAAAATCAAGTGAAGGGGCTGTCTAATAACCTTCAGAATGTGCAGCACACAAGCAGTCGCGAAGTAGCCGAGCTCACGAATAGGATACACCAGTTGGAACATGAGAGAGCACAAGCACAGGCACGGGTGCAGGCTGCTAGGAGTCGCCGTCGGAGAGGGCCATTTGGCATAAGGTGGTGAAGAAGGGGATATGCTCACAGCTCTGCCAGTGGGCCGGAGTACCTTCTTATTTGTATGTTGGACTTTATATGCATTCAAACCTGTTTGGAATACTTCGATTTGGGTGTCTTGAACTATCGGATTACACCTATCTACAACTTGGTATCCGACCGCGATCCCTTAGACTAAGGAACAATGATGCATATTAGTGATTGCCCTGGGAGAAATCGCTTCCATCAATAAGCTCAGTTATCTCTGTGAGATGAGCAATGTGTAACGAAACGTCGAAGAAATGTCTTGGCTACCGAACGTTGGAGCAACGCCGAAAGCATGGACGGAACGTTCATTGCGGTTCCTCATTGCATCGACCTGATCCGTCAAAAAGAGTACACCGGAGGGATCCTTGGATGGCCGTAAAGGTCACTAGCGCATTCCGACAGAGGATATTTGATCGGCTTGAGGCTCAACGGAGACCTCTGCTACAAGGCGGGATATCTCTGAGAAAGCTGCTTTTAGTAGATCGAGGTCGGCATCCAGGCTCTCAGCTCTCGTTTTGACCTAAGGTCTATAATTAGTACAGGATGTATGCGACCTTAAGCGACTTCTTACCGCTGCTATCGTATCGCTAGCCGCAATCAGCTCGTGATGGTGGTTGTATACTAATGATTGTCGTTCGCTGTCAAGTTCTCGTATTTCTATCGAAACATTTAGTGGGACCTCGTGCGAGTAAGTGGACGAGTAGTTGCCTGAAAGAAGCTCATTCTCTCTCTTTAGCAAAGCAGGTAAAGATGAGGTAGTTATTAATTGCTCGTAATACGATTTAGCATCGAAAGCCGCTGAATCTGAGAATTCATATTAGAACGAATTTGAAAGAGATGGGGCTGGCTAACCTAAGTTCATGGGATCCGCAGATTTTCCCGGAAGGGGCGGTGGGGGGCCTACTCCCAATCCATAATGTTTCCTCAGCAAGTCTCTTGCTCGTGTCTTGTTAGCTGGTCCAGCCGAGCGACGAGTTGGCGGAGAAAGAGTTTCAGACGTCCTGGAAGGAGACGAGTTCCTAAGCGGTGAAGGGGGAGGCCGGGGAATGGAGGTTTTCCTTTGGCTTGCAGTCGGGGTAGATGGTGTAGACGACGTGGACATTATTGAGTGAATTGAATTGAAATTGTAATGAACTAATCTGACTGTGAGAAAACTCATGTGAGGTGACTGTGAGCACGTGCACGTGACAGTGGTGTCCTGACTCTATACTTAGACTACGCGACCATGTCACGGTTGACTCGCTTGCTCACGTCCTCCTCGCAGTCCCTAGCATTATTCCCTCTCTATTGTAATTATGTCCAAGCCATACGACGATGAAATTATTGCTGATAGTGAGGAAGAAGACGGTTATTTTCCAATATCAACTGGGCATGCGCGACCAGACTTTGTTCACGATACAAGTGAGTATTTGAGTTCATGCAACATGTATTACGCATGATTGAGCAGTTGAATTAATCAAAGTCGACCATTTTGAAACCATGGAACAATCTTCTATCGCTACATTCAATACTGGCCCAACGGAGCGATCGAATATCTCGTTATTCACTGACCAGTCAGTAATCATCCCTCAATCGGATATATCCTCCGTTCCAGCTTCAAACTCGGCCCAATCTATAATTGAATCGTCGTCATCCAAAGCGGACACTCTACCCACGATTACCATTCGCAAGGAACGCCCGAAACCGCGTCCTATCAAGCGGAAAACAAGCGACGATGCCTCACCCCAGATATCATCCACATCTTCTAGCTCTGGTAACCTCCCAGACAAGGAGGCCACTGGAAGGAAAGAGCGCCCTCGGCCTCGACAGATTAAAAGAAAATCACCTGAGACATCTTCGTCGTCTCGTTCTGTTGACCCCCCGATTTCAACGAGGGAAGTTATGAATGAGGGTCTCGGTTTCGAATCCTTCGATATGGATATCGCGGAGAGGGCCAAAGTTCGCCGAGGTAACGCTAAATCCAACCCTTATTCGGAACCTACACCTTCCCTCGCAACCGTCTCCCCTCCGCGAAAGCCTAAACGGAAGGCCATGTCTGATGACACTATTCCTCATTCTCCTGATGTGATTGAATTAACGTCAGAGGACGACGAGTTAGCATTGAAAGGGCCACCTCCTAAGCCTAAGAAAAAGGCAAAAGCAGATTCCGCCACGCGCCGCGCACAAGCTAAACCTAAGCCAGTTTCTAATCCAATCATCCCAACTGCACAGGCGATTGCAGAACCGTCGTCTCAGCCCTCCATTCCTCTACCTTCGTCATCTCTCTCATTCCCTAATCCTATTCCTTCACAATTACCACCCTCTGACCCACCCGGTTCGCCTTTGACTGAGCCAGAGTTCCCTCCTATAGCTGCTTTGTCAGAACCTGATAGCGTGGATATGGATATCAATCTTGGCGGCTCCCTTTTCACACCTATGGCCGCCACTCGTAAACGAAAACGCAATGTTGTCTATGATGACTCGGACTCGGAGAACATGGAGACCTTCGATAAGCCCCCGCCTCCAACCTTTTTCGCGTCGTCATCTCCGCCGCCTGCCGACGTAGATCCGCCACCTAACGATGCCCCCTTGCTTGACGATGTCCCTTCGTCAAGGGGGGATTCTAACCCAGCTTCCGTCAAAGGTCCTACTAAGAAGTCGAAAGCTTCTGTGAAGAGGAAGAAGAAAGATACCTCATCAGATCCCAGTTTCTTGCCTGAAGGTAGCAAGAAGAAACCCAAGGCAAAATCGAAGAACAAAGAGGTCGTGGACAAGTCAAGCGATGGCGCGAATAATGAAGGCAAGCTATCTACGAACACGCGCAAAGGAAGAGGAAAGATGAAGGCAGCTGAACCCGCTAAGAGTAGGGAATTTATCGAAGAAGAGGACGACGAGATTTCCATTGATGCGCTTAACTCGACGTCGCTTGACGATATACCTCCGGACCAGGACGTCAGCATACCTATATCATCGCCATCGAAGGAGCTCGAAGCCAACACGCAGAACTTGAATAAGGTCGATCCCTCAGCAGCAAAGACCGTTAACCAAAAGGCGAAGCGGGCCAAAGGCAAACAAAGCACAAAAAGCAAGGATGCCACTTACGAAAACAGTCCATCGAGGCAAGCCAACATATCTAACGACGGCGATGATGACTTTCACGTGGAAGAACGTCCACCGTCATCGAAATCCGGCTCCTTCAAGGTTTGTTCGAATGTTTTACTTTGCGTGATCTTATGTCATGACGCGCTTTTCAGGAGAATCGTTTACCTGAATCAACAACTATGCCATCCATCGAGACCCCTGGTAAAGTTGCCGAATCCAACCGGCCTGTAAAGTCCTCTTTGACATCTCGTTACTCCATTGCACCTCGCACGAAGTCGACACCAATGTCTGAGTTGATTCGTCGTGTCAACTCACTCCCTGGCTCCCCCTTTGCCCCGTCACCGGCCAGCCGGGCTGGCATTGCGTACTCACCATACCTCAAATCATCCAAGAGCATGCTATCGCGTATCGCACCGCTGCATCCTAATAGACGTACACCTCCGCCGCCTCCGCCGCCTCCACCACCGCGGAAGAAGACCAAGAAGGAGATAGAAAGAGAGGAGAAGTGGGAGGAAGAGTTGATTGAGAGCATTGGCGGGCTGGATGCGTGGGTTGCGATGAGCGACGCTGATAGGAAGGAGCTCAGACGAGGGAAGTGGGAGATGGAGATGAATGGTTGGGATGATTAATTGTGACATTAATTATACTCGTTGGGTTTCCTTTGTGAATTATTTGTAACAAAACTCGCATTCCTGCGACGGAGGAAATTATGGCTACTTAGTGGGTGAGCGTGAGAATCGAGAGGTTCGTTACTTGTGCAAGGATCCCCTCCCGTAACCTTCGATCACATCAAAGGGTGAAAATTGGCACCGGTACGGGAGTTCGATGGCAACATATGGACCAGCACTAGCAAAGATTTAAAAATCCCTGGCGAAAGTAATTTTTACTTCTACAATGTGAGGGCTGCTTAACTTCAGGAAGACTTTTCTGTAGTCGGTCCATGTGTACAGCATCATCGTATCAAATATCCCGGTGGTACCGCCAACGCGTGGATAACAAATGATGAGGCACTAATAGTCGTATATTTGTGGAGACGGCCCAATCTGTGGCTATGAGATTTATATGACTCAAGGGAGGGCACGTCTAACATGGCGGCGCCGAAAGGGTAAGTCCTAGCTGCCTAGTGGTTTGTTTGCTTCACGACATCTGTAGAAAATTGCACAAGTGATAGCACCGTTTCATGGCACCGTTTACATTGGACCTACATACATCATGATTATAATCACTCGGCGTGTATACTCTATGGCCATCCCCTTCATAAGGGGTTATAGTGGATACTCCATGGTTAGGCATTGGTGTTCGCTATCAGGTTAATGGTTGCATGATGACTGCATGCATGATGACTGCAAGCTGGATCCACTTTCCCCTCCAGTCCTGAGAACCATATTGTACCATATGCGAGCCACCACCGCAAGCGGCCTTCCATCGGTAACATGATCACGAATCTAACCACTGTGGCTACTGGTCTCCCTCCTTACCGCGATTGTTGGTTAAATACTAATCTGGACCCTCTTGATCTCCATCTCTTCACTTCCACGCTTTTCAGCGCCAGTCAATCAGCTAGGAAGTAGGGCGACTCAAGGAGTGGATGCCGAGATGCGATTTGAGCACTATTTTTGACCAGTGGCCACGAAGAGAATTTGTGATATTATCGTCTTTGCCAGGGGCCCACGATTTGATACGTGCAATTTTAGTTTTATTATATTGGGCATGGATAGTAACGGTATTTGCTTTCTTTCCTTTTCTTTGAGGTTATCTGAATTGCTTGCTAAAAACCATAGCCCCCCGTGCTGCAGGCAAACATGTCTACCATTACTGTTGACGACAAAGGGACAGCCCTTGCGTTTATCGACTCCGGTGTCCCGCAAAGCCAGACCTACGTCACCATCTTTGCTATTTATGGTGTTGTCTTCACCAGCCGTAAGTATGCTTAGTCTTCAATTCATGGACATGTGCTGAGCGGCTTCTCTAGCCATCTTCAACAAGGTCGCTTCTAACTCCAAGGCGAAAGGAGTACGATTTGTAGCTAATCGCCCGTCGAGGATACAGAGGTTCAACACCATTCTCCACTGATGAACTTGCTATTCTCCAAGACGGCACCGACGCCCAAAAGACAGCTTGGTTGACAGACAGAGCAACCGAATACGATGACTTCATCAGCATTTTCATTGAACAGGAGAAGTTGCCTCCTCCATCTAGCGACGGCAAGAGTGGTGGTATCGCAATCCCTGGCTGGTCATTGGGCACAACGTTTTCCGCTGCAATCATCGCTAACATCGACAGCTATCCTGCCCTTGTGCAGGATCGACCTTCTTCTATCCACGTGCGCACATCATGCAAGGTCTAGTCATCATTCACTTTCTCCTTGTTTTTATACCAATAGAACCACCATCAATCGCCTTTGGGTTACTACTTCCACCCAAAACATTCTCACCTCAGATTGATACCTCAATTCCTACAGAAAAACAGGGTTCCGCTTTCACCATATGGATAACCTCGTACTTCCAGCATGGTGATCTGGCGACTCGTGACGTAGACGTTCTGGAATACGTCCTTCCTGCACTATTCGGCGCACCCACTATTTAGAACATGTCGTCGAGTGATATTGCTAATATCATTGAGCAGGAGCTTAATCAGAGCATTGATACTCCCTTTGCCTTGCATTTCTCCAGGCTGCGACAATCAAGAAGACAATCAGGAGTCATTTCCCTCACCTTCAAGTCTGGGAACTCAGTGAAAAATCTGATTCAAGAGATATCGCCGCTCCAGGGGGACTGTACGAAGGTAGTCCACGGGACATACGTTCATGATTCAAGGGAGTGCAAGAGGGTGTCTTTCGGATTACGTCTTCCACTGGTAGTAGTATATATCATCAATAAACCAAATATGAAACTAGCATAGTCAGATGCGAGGTCAACGATACAGTTCCAATATTGCTATACCAGTCCACTTCCACCCATCTTGACAGTATCCAAAACGGCTCTAATCACTTCTCCCCATACCCTACCAAACATCCCTGTCCCCTCCGCAGCCTGCAAACGTCTCCTGACTAAATCAGCCGTAGCTACCCCCGCCCCGGTCGTAGCCCCAACTTTTCCCCTACTTCTTCGTATCCGGAAGAACAACGATACCAAGGGAAATACGACGAATAATACAAGGAACGTGGTTAATTTTGGCGTAGTGAGATATGGCTGGAGCCATGCTTTTATGAGCGAATATGCATTAGGGGGACGGACAGCAACGGGCTGTTGGGTGTGTATGTGTGACCGGAACGGAAGGGTGGGTGATACGGAACTTGAGTGGTGTGAGCTGCTGTGATGTGATGCAGATGCACTTCGGCGGGAGGAGCTGCGCCTTTGCTGGAGGCGGGGTGTAGCGGTTGCCGTAGAGTCAGAGTCAGAGGAAACAGATGTCGTTGAGCTGTTGACTGGTCGTATGGAAGTGAGGGCGCGGCCGTTTCGAAGATCGTAGGATTGTCTGGGTGTGGAGGGGACGGCAGTGTGGGTGGATGTAGTAGAGAGAGATGAGGAGGTCGAAGATGAGGACGGGGCGGGGGAGTGAGATCTGTGTATAGCGAAGCCGTTCGATAAAGCCGAACCGTTTGTCGCGGAGGGTTTCTTTTGCTTAGGCTCGGGCGGAGCTAGTGACTTGAGATACTGGTTGTGTAGAGCGTGCAAAGACGACTTGATGGCCTAGAAGTAATGTAAGCCGAACGATTAATGGTGGAGTGAGATCACGAACCTCTCGCTTTTCTTGAGGTAGCTCTGTTTTATAGTCAAGAAACTCTCTTGCATAGCCCCAATCCTGCAATTTAGGTAATATCTGCAAGCAATACAGTTCCACGACCTTGTCGTACCCCCCTCCTCCTGCATCTTCACAACCGTCGGCCCCTATAAGACCCCACCTCGCAAGCCATTCCTCAATCATCTGTCTGCCTATTTCCGCACAATCCAGCCGGAGAGAAGAATAAATTAACGTGGTGAGAACCTGAGACGGCAAGTATGCAGAGTCTCTTTTCGTATGTCCATCCATTGTCGGTGTGAATAGTTCCAGGGAACGGGTGTACATCGACTGCACCAGCGAGTGGGGAGATTGGATGAGGAGTTCACGGAGATCCTGTGGTAGGGGATCGGTAGGATTCCGAGGCGAAGCGTAGATGGTTGTCTCCATCGTAATACGTAGAATATCCCATTTCCTTCGCTGGCTACACAGCAGGTCGGATTTCGATGATGGCGAAGACGTCGACGGCGGAGGGATGAGAGTAAACGCAGAATGGATTAGAGAGTTGGTGAGTGCGATGTCGCGGTTCAGGAAAGCCTTTGCGGCGCGGTTGTACATAGACCGCAGAGTTGCGGTGTTCGAAGCTGAAGATGGCGGACCCGACGACGCCGACGATGAGGGCGACGAGGGCGACGGTTCACCGTTCATGAATTTTGTGGGTTTGTTGGCGGTCAGAGTCGTCGTCGCGGTCGGCATTTACGAAGGAGGATTTGGCCTCGGAATTCACATGTCCCGTCCGCAACCGGCGTCTACCATATATATTAAGCGCCCGACTGTTATGTACAAGTACTGCTTAGAGAAATTATCCCAAACATCACCTTTCGGCCACTATATTGGACGGGACTGGGTCGCGACTCGCCTTCATAAAGAGAAGCCAACAAATGAAGTGGAATTCACAGTGTTATGATAAAAATATGATATGCACGCTGATAGGTCTACCCACTCAACCTCTCCGGAGACCCGTGAACTGAGGCTCATACGGTACAAACGTTACTCTACAATGCCAACTTGCCGACACTGACGTGTCGAGACCAACCGTGAACCTATCCTGCAGAATACACCCGCCTTTTTCAACCTTAACTTTTGGCACCGTCTCACTATCCCAGTCACAAGAAAGGGACCATCCGAGAATGAGCACCTTGACTCCCTTCAAGCGGGTTGAGAACCCTTCTGGACTTTGCTTGTCCTCCGTACCGTGAGACGACTGTGAACGTTTGGGAGGTGCTTTGGCCGGTTCTTCCTTGGGAGGCATAAGGGATTGGGGCTGGTTCATTGGCGAGCTATTGGTCTCCCCCCACAACTTCACATTAGTCGTGCGGGATCTGGGATCAGATTCTCGGCGACTTCGGTATTGCGATTTCTCGGATTGTGTAGATGATGGTGAAACTGGGAATAGGACAGATAAGAGCGTCTCGAATACAGACATTCTCCGCGTCATGGGGGTGTACCAGTCTACTTCGTACACTTCATCACCAGACTGTAGGCGAACAACGTTCCATCCATTGTATTTTTTGCCCAATGATTGACCAAGATGACCACACTGCCATTTATACCGTTTATCTGTGCCGGGTCCGAAGCGCTGGACACTCCGATCCATTCGATGTACGTCCCGTATCAGGTTGTATCTCCTAATCGATACATCTACGTCCTCCTTGGCTTCTTTTAGCTGACCGTAGACTGGGGCGAACTCGTCTGAGGCTTGACCAGTTTCCGTTATCAACGTGCGGCGTTTGGTGTCGAAAATATGCGTGGCCTCTTGAACTTGCTGAGTGACGAGGGCCGACAAAGCTGGATGCAAGAGATCGACTTGTAATTGAGAACAGATCTTTCGCATGTCGTGAAGATCATTGAATATTTTGTGGCTGACGTCGATTAGTCTCGAAAGTTTGCAGTGGTCGAGGCAACTAGGAGAATGATAGTCAGTACCCAGCAGCCACACGACATCGAGTTATGGCTCGCCTGTAATGATGAAGAAGAACCGATCGCGGCCACCCAAGCGGAGGACCCCTACTCTTCAGATCCTTCAAAACATTGAACGCCTCACCTAAGGAGCGGCCAACAAATTGTATTTCGCCCGATGGATATCCCCATAGCTCGACAGTAGCATTCAACAGACTGCATGTATTTGATTTCATTGTTCGTTTGGCTCCTCCCGCTGCGGCTCCGAAGAAGTTCTCCACCATTGCTTTAGCGTCAACTTCAGCAGACTCTCTCGTGACAGCCTCTTTCACCCTAAAAGAAATTGGTATCTTCAGCAGCACCGCGGATGAAGAATTGCTCACAAGCAAGCCACGATTACCCTGCAAGTGTAACCACGCTGTATTCCAGCAATATAGTAGTCCCCGTACTTCTCCCTGAAGTCCTTAGAAGGTAGATTTTGAAGCCCTTCCTTCAGTTCAGGACCTTCCAGCCGCTCCACAGGGAATCTGCCCTCGATCAGATATTGCACGAATATCTTTGACAACGAAGACTCTTGAGAGAATAGAAGCTTGGCCTTGCTACCCAGCTCGCCCGGGATACTCGCATTAATAGTAGCGAAAAGTTCCATAGAGTACTCATTCCGTAGCGAATGCAGATGTTGCTCGTCAAGAATGGATGTCGACAGTGATTCCTTTACTTCCCTCGCTGAACCATTATTGCTCTGGCTCCGGGGAACAAGGGCAGATCCCATAGTGCCACCCGTAACTGCATCGATACCATCGCCTAGTTGAAGGCCATCTCTCCAAGGAATGATTACTTCACTATCAAGCCGAGTGGTTTCGTCTCGAGAATGGTAAGTCTCTGTGCTAGGTGCCGAAATATCGCTCTTGGCTGTCAAAGTGCCGAAAATCCCATTTTCGATTGGAAGCGACATGCTGAACAAGAGGATGAATGAGGGTAGGAGGTAACTTGGTAGTTTTGCTCTACGGCTCTACAGCCCATCGTGCACTGCACAGCAATGTCACATATATATAAACGCTCATGACGGCTGCTCAGCGCGTTGTTGGCAAAAAAAACTTGGTTCTCACCACTAGACGCGTCAGGTACATTCTCCAGGAATATCAACCAATCGCGTAGCAAATGAACTTTGTCACCATTTCCAGCTATGTTATACCCGTGAAACCTCGCACGACTACATATGCAGATCAACCTGCATCATCGCGAAGAGAGGAAGTGAACTTTATAACAAGTGATTGCACACACCAGCCAAATGTGCGCGTGATGATACATGAATACACTCTAATCCTCATCTGCATCATCACTATCCTCATCATCGCTCGCAACTCCAATAACCCCGCTACTCGTCTTTCCTTCTGCTTGTTCCCTTTCACGCAATGTCTTACCCGCCTCCTTCAATTTCGAACCAAACGCTTTTCGGGCACCAAAATTCGCTCCAACATCCCATACCTGGAGTTTTGCTTTCGAGCCACCGACGGCGAGTGTTAAGGGGTCATCGGGGGAGAAAACCGCCGAGAATACTTTGCCCTGCACGGAAACGTTAATGAAAGGTTGACATGGAGGGACATAGATGGGGGAACGGAAAATCAAAACCGATCACTTACCACGCCCAAGTCTCTTGAAGTAACTAGGCTGACATTCCTCTTGTTACTATCACCCTCCGTCTCAGTGATATTCCACACTTTGACTATTTTATCAGTACCGCCAGTGACTATGCACCCTCGAATATGTGGGTTGACGTCTAAAGCTGAGACAGCGCCGTCATGCGCGCTCAGCGTGAAACGCGCGGGTGAAGGTTCATTAAGGTTTGAAGGTAACGTCCGAGCATCGAAATTCAAGACTAGCCCATTCTCCAAAGAGACCTGTATCCATGTCAGGCATATTCCTTTTGCAAACCAAGAAGAATCACATACATAGAAGCCATGGGCTTCCCAAGGATCCCACCTCAGGGCCTCCACATCGGACCCAACCACGGCACCCACACCGGCACCCGGCGCACGCGAATCAAAAGTCCTCACTGTCCTATCATAACTCCCCGTCAACAACACAGTGGGCTCTTTCTCATTCCATTGCACCGCCTGCACCTTATCTTTATGCACCTCATCAAAACTCCTAATTGCACCTCCCCCTTCCCCTGAAATAGTCGGATCCCTACTCAAATCCCATAACTTCACCGTCCGATCAGCAGAAGCACTAGCCATGAGATTACGGTGAATTTTATTCCACGACAAGGAAAGAACGGCATCGACGTGATATGCGGAGGAGAGTTGACGAGGTTTTGTTTTCTTCTTTTTCTTTTTGCCGGTACCCAAAGGAACAGGGACGTGTGCGGCTGTTTTGTCTGGACGACCGAGGATGGAGTCCGGGTACATAGGATCGACAACGTCGAGGGACCATATCTCTATCTCGGGATCTAGTGTCCCTACAGCAATGTAGTTCCCAAACTGCCTTAATTCAGACGACGGTGGTGGCACATGCGTATTTGATGGAGTTTGTATAGGGGCCGGAGGGAAATCAAGCCATTCAAGGCAGAGAGGGAAATTAGGGAGCATCAGGTCATGGTGGACATACAAATTTTCTTGAGATTCATCGTAGACGTAAATTTCTAATTGAGAGATTTCGTCTTCGGTTTTGGCAATTACAAGGAGGTTATCGGTGGGGTAGATTTCGAGCTCTCCTCGTTCATCTTCTTCGGGGTCCTATATGAGTTCATGCAGTTTGGATATTCGGGAGCGAATATGAGGACGTACATCTTTTAGCGTTATGTATGGGTCTTCCTCATTATCTTTATAGTATGTCAAGCCTTTTATGTTGCTAAACGGGCCGGGGGCTTGTTGGAGGGTTAACCAAGGACTGATAAGTGGAAAAAGGACACACCAGAGAAATGCACATCGTCATCATACTCATCTAACTTATACGCAGACAGATCATTAGGATTTTTCTTCGCGTCCCCACTCGGCACGCCATCAACATCCATCGCATCTTTGTCTTGCCCATCTCCATCTTCGCTATGAAAGCGTTACGATAAATGATCCACATAACAGACCCAAAAAAGCGGTGGAAAACGTACTCACTCAACCCAAGCATCGTCTCCATCGTCATCAACTACATCGTCAGCCTCATCACCTTCTGCACCCTTGCCCATGCTCTTCGCCGCTTCATGCGCTCTCTCCAATTCTACTTTGGCATCCTCTAGCTCGATGCGAGCGAGGGTACTTACGCGCTCGAGCTCTTTGTCATCTAGGACGTATTTTGATGGATGTTGGGCTGCTACTCCCCGACGAACCCAAGAGACCGCAGAGATGAGGTTACTCATGAGTATTAGAGGAGGATTACTCCTCTGATAATGTCTTCAAAAATTTTTGATCAAGTAGAAGGGTTCAAAATATTCACACGATCATTGAGGTATGTGGACGTCCAAGTTATGCGTCAACGAAGTTCATGATGCATCAAACGGTCCTGCCACAGCCCGCCGTTCAAGAGTCTACCACCCATTGCCATTGAAATACCGTCAACGAATTATTACGGGTACAAATTCTTTATACAACTTAAACTATCGTAAGGCTTGCAGCTCATCATGCATCAGCGTTGGTGGTACTCATTCCGCTTCCCCTATGTAGTTTACTTCCTTCATTTCAAGTTCCTTCTCATTACCGCTGATCCATCCATCCTAGTTCATAGCCATCATTCAAATTGAACACCATGTCAACATCTCCCGCTCACCTCTCCACACCAAGTCGCCTCTCTTCTCTTAATCCTTCACCACTATCCACGCCTGGGGTGGAGTCCGATTTCCAGGGAATTGAAGAGGTCCTTGAAAGCGACTTGGATACCAATACTGATCAAGCATCGGAATTGAAAGTAATGTTTTACCCACCTCTCGTGCTTCAGAGACGGGTATGGATCTTAGATATTTTGAGAAAGGAAGGTGTTACTGAGGTAAATTAATGAGAATCGGTCTGGGTCGCGATGCATTGCAGTACTGATAGCTGTGTTATGTGAAAGATACTGGATCTCGGATGCGGAGAGGGCCAATTGCTCAGTGTGCTCTCTCAACCCGCACCGTGGCTTATGCCACCGCCATCTTCAATATTACCACCCCAACCTCAGAATGGAACTCATGTAGATGAAATCATAAACCTCCACCCAAAGCGCATCTTCGGCTTAGATATCTCCGAGTCTGACCTAGCTTTTGCAGTACAGGACACCGCTCCTCCCCCGCCTCCTCAGCATCAGCACACATTTACACTCACTTTGGAGAGTAGTATTTCAGGTGAAAATACATCCATTACACCTACTCATATTCGAATGCTTCAGACCATGAGATGGGAGGAACTTGAGGCAAAAATATGGCTAGGTGGGTTGGAAGTGGTGAATGAAGAGTTTATAGATATTCAGTGCATTGTATCTACAGAAGTGTCGGTGTCACTCCAATTATGATATGCTAGATTCTGCTGATTCCATTTAATATAGGATTGAACACCTGCCAGAATATATATTCCCCTTCTATGCACCCATCATCTTGGGTATATATCAACCTCACATCTTCCTTCTCACAACTCCATCATACACCTTCAATGCCCGCTTCACTGCACCTGATGCGCCACCATCCACTCGAAATGGCTTCCCAGATCCAACGAAGCGCACTTCACGAATATTCCGACATGAAGACCATAAATTCGAGTGGACGGTTGAAGAGTTCAATATGTGGTGCTCAAATGTTGCAGAGGAATGGGGGTATGACGTGGAGATAACGAGTATAGGAAGGGCGCAAGAAGAGGATCCATATGGAAGGGATGGAGCATTAGGTGGGGCGACACAAGTTGCTGCATTCCGGAGGAAAGAAGGATTCATGGGCAAGCGTGAAGAAGTGACGAGGATAGTCGATACCCTATGGAGGGAGTTGGAAGCAAAGGGAATACAGAAAATCACTCACAGACTTCTCGCGAGGCACATCCACCCAGCCCATCCCAGATCAGAAAAACCTTCTACATTGCTGGAAATTGCGCAGGCAGTAAAAGCACGTATGGAAGAGGGCCGAGAAGCGTTCATACGCCTTGAAGAGCTATGGTTCGATCCTGAGATTTCAACCCTATGCGGTGGTTGGATTGAGTTCCTCGTTAAAGCAATCGAAACATCAGCCGACCTATTACTACAGAATGAGGGTAAGCAAAGCACTTGGATGGTCGAGCTCAACGGAGGGCCGTCAAACCCTAGACCACCTATCTGGCCCAACAATATCTCTTCCCGTGTTGCATCTCTCAATCTTAGTGACAGACGCGACCATAACGACGATTGGGATGAATACCACGACGGCGAGAGAAGCGTCGATTTGATACCAGCGGATTGGATACCCGGAGAGGAGGGCAGCTGCTATGGCGAGGGGGAGAGCAGTGAAGGCAGGGATTGGGAGAGTACAGCGGCCGAGGGTGACGTATCGTGGAATGGGTCTGATATTGAAGATGATGGGAATGATGACGCCGATGCTGGCTGGGGGAGTGGGCAAGGCTGGAATGTCACTGGAGGAAAACACTGGGGTATGGATCTCGATGAAGGAGAGGTTCACGCAAAGTTAGCCATGCATGTAGATAAAGAAGGGACCGAAGCTCAAGAATCCCTCAGCGGTTCGGGGACTTCAACGGCGGGATGGGATGGAGATAAAAGCGAGGATACTTCCTGATGTACTTCATACAACTTACGAAGTAGGTCGTCTTATTGTCTGTGACGTTCTTGAAGCTATAGTCAGCATTCATGTCGCTACTGTATTCTATTAGCATAGTTGAAACATATTGGAGGTTATGCTATTCGTATCGGGTATAGCTGGCGATAGTCTAACGCGACAAAACAGCGCTACATCTCATATCCTGATGAAAGCAGTATGGATCAGGATTCAATATTTAGATAACAGGCTTACACACCTGCAAAAGAGTCCTACCCTCCACTAAGCCTCAGCGAGTGAACGACGCGGCGCTGCGGACAGCAGTTGGTAAACCCGTACAACAACTCTATATCAATTCGTTACGCACCAATTAGAGGATGAAGTTGAGCTAGATAAGTAACCATCCACATCAGATAGCACGCTGCCAGAGTCAATATGATACTCGTTCGGATTGTTCTACCAGTTGGTGAAAATGAACTTGAGAATGAACGCGATTAACTATATGATGAACGTACACTTGATGAGGACCTTTTGGTGTGAGGAATGCTGCGGCCGCCATCAGGCCCAGCACGATGACAAGGAGAACGATAACAGGAAAGCCTGAGGACATGGTTGTCGGTGTGATCACAGTTGCTCAATACAACGACAACAGAGTAAGCGTGAGAACCCTTCAGGCGCTTGTTTTAATACGCCCGTTCAAGTTGAGCTCAACCTCCGATGATGATTAACCGTGACCTCCACTGCCAGTGAGAGCTACTGAAAGTTGATCATACTCCCTCCGCGTTACCATAGCTTGAGAGGAATACCCCTGGACTTTCGAGACAAGTTGTTGAGCTCTACTGGCAGTCTCCCAACGCTGACGGATTTCAGAGGCCAGGAACCGTCAGTGTTTGAGTCTCGCTGATGCGCGCAGCTGCGAATAACCCGGGATACACTCACCATCCCTCCTCTGCTTTCGTGATAGGTCGCCATTTTTTATAAGTTCTCCATACAGGCAGGGCCAGGGGTGTCGAACTCGGTCATCGGCATTGCATGATTATCGCCATCCCAGGCGGTCTCTAATTAGGTGGTATGATCCCCTTATGAGTGGATACAATCATGCAATACTAATTGTTACCGATTGATCTCTCTAAACCAGGGCATCACCAACTTGATTATGCCGAAAGAACCACCTGCTTCTGTCCTCCGCAAGGACCCAACCTCCTCCATACGGCTGATACCAAACTGATACCATTGAAAGCTACGTAGCGTTTTGATGGCTAATCTCAAGTCTCAGATTAGCGTTTGATGTATATATTCCGAGCCAGCTGTGTCGCCGATAATGTGTACTCGTTAATTCCCTCTCCTCTCGCCATGGCATCAACGTTGGGTGAGACGTTGGGGGCTATCGCCGTTGGTACGCTGTTGAGCGGTGTCCTGTTTGGTATGATGACCGTTCAGGTTTATGTGTACTGGCAAAGTCACTACAACGACAAGGTCTGGACACGTGGTGCGGTATGTCTGCTCATACGAGACCATCATAGTGATCCTGATCACCAATTTACGTCCAGGTCGCCATAACCTGGTTTGTGTTATCGCTTCCTCTACATTGCCTTGGATTATTCACTACAGTTACAGGCTTCTCGAATTCATCTGGACAATTGGAACGTGGATATACCTCTATCGCATAACTGTCACCTTTTATGGCGTTCCTGAGCATCTTAGCGAACATCATTGGACGCTTTCTCTATCATGTGTAATGAATGGTCTCATCGGCGCAGTCGTCCAGGTATGTGAAACCAACCCTCTTCTACGCTCGGTGATACCTCATCACGATTCATTATACCTCAGAGCTATTTTGCATATAGAGTCCGGATTCTGTCTAAGAGCTGGATAGTCACAATTATATCTTGGATTGGCTCTGTGGTACAACTTTCTGGCTTGGTCGCAGTTGCCGTCCTTGGTCCCGGACGGCCACTTACGGCATTCGCTACGGATTTCAGGTGGCTTGTAACGTCAGTGATCACGGTAGATTTATTCGTCGACCTTCTAAACACGTCGGCGCTGTGCTACTACCTACGAGTGGAGCGGTCTGCGTTCTCTCAGTACGGATTCCTTTGTATAATGACCATGTTATCTTATTTTCTAATGTGGGCGATTTCAGAACCAATCAAGTATTGCATAGACTCTTCTTATGGAGCGTTCGTGAGTATCATACTTTAAGTCTATCGTAGCAAACTGCTCACCTACAGCTAGAAACTGGACTCATCACTACGTGAGTGTCGATTCGGTATGAAATCAGACATAGTCGCTAGAATTCAATATTCAGCGTAATGGCACTCCTCATGCTCATATTTGTACGTCGGTACTCATGCCCTGATGAGAGGTTTTCGCTGACTTATGGCGTCCAGCAATTGGTTCTACCTCTTACTGGTCGGTAAACACTATGGCAGGTTGGCTGAACTCGGGGACTTATATGCCTTCGTTGTAGAGCTGTGGATTGGAGTCTCCTTATTTTACGGAAAGCGTAAGTATGGCTACATACACTCCTTCTGTGAATGCTTATCGTGCCTTAGTCTATTCCAATTCATTAATGGCGAAGTAAGTCTTTCTCAGTGATCGATGGCTCGAGGTAACACCCTTACCAAATTATAGCCTTAATGGACGGAAAGCCCTCAAAATGGGGTCATCCGAGCTCACCACCAGCTCAATCAATCCTGTTTCACATGGAGGAGTTCATGTACAAATAATCCGTACGCAAGTCAGTTCTTCTGTTTCATAAGCTTTAGTACCGCAGACATCCTGATGGTGTGTTTTAGGACGCTACTAACAGGGTTGGACTGGCAGGGCTATCACAGCCCGAGCAGAACTTTGTGCGTATCCCTGTTTGACCCCGCCTGCCGACTCAGGCCGATACTCATACCTGATCTACAGATCACGGAGGAGCTATATATAAGTCCGACCACCAACATGAATCGTCGGGAAACTTATGATAGCGGCAAGAATGTCATGTTGATCCAATAGCGTCAGGCTAGTTTCGGACTAGATATTTTATTTTTGGATGTCTTGTCAAGGGGTTTTGGGACGTTTCTAATTTTGAGATTATATTTATGAGACTATCATTGGATACCTTTGTACAGTATACCTCTGTACATGAACTTTATCATGCCCCTGACTTCCTCGGTTTCGCAGCCTCCGTTGTCTTCGAGGGACAAAACTCGGCCAAACCTACTTTGCGCGCGAACAACAATGATCAGGTGTTTCGAACATACACCTCTGGTCTCACGCTGCCACTGGTAATGGGGAGATACTCCTCATTCCTCATGCCTATTGATAATAATAACTTGCTGCGTTGAGTTCGGGTTTATGACTGTCTTTCTTTATGCAGTACATAATCTGATCCATTCTTGCGACGTTCTAGGAACCGGGCATTTTGGTAGTTTATGGTTGGGATAACACTCTCAAGATCCTCACTCACTCAGTGGAAATCCCGAGCCAACCAGAATGAGTTTTACTGCTTCCGCAGTGTTACAGGTGGGTTAGATGGGATACAATATCCAACAACACGGGTTACAGAACTAGTAAATGCATGCTGTGTAGCGTTCACAGGACAGCGTGTGTATATCGTAACTGCTTGCCGATGATTCCGTAGGCTGTCAGTTTCCATCATGATAAGAGATCACCACCTCGTGAGTTATGCTCATGCTTCTCCTAATTTGATGATCATGATGGCATTCGCAGTTCATTGTCGCTTGCGTATAAGTAAAAGTGGAATACACGGACCGTTCTCCATACCTTCGCTTATGCCTTCACCTCTGGACCTCAACCTAGGTGCCATTCTTATAGGTACGCTGTTGAGCAGTGTCCTGTTTGGTATGGTAACGGTGCAATTATATGTTTATTGGCAAAGCGGTTATAAAGATAAACGTTTGACGCGCATTGCGGTTTGCTCCCTATTACCCACAGTCTAGGAGTTTTTCGTGGTTAACAACTTTGTCAGGTTTCTACAAGCTGGTTTGTTAGCTGTTGATCAAAGTCGACACTCATCCTTAGACTGGTTTACAGGCTGCTGGAACTCATATGGACCGCTTGCACTTGGGTCTATACATATGATCTTACTGTATCCACCTATGGCAAGCCAGATGCTCTCATCGCTCCGCACTGGTCGTTGGCTCTATCTTGTTGTGCCAATGCACTGATTGGCTCCATCGTTCAGGTTAATTAAAATCCAACTTTCCCCGAATCATAGACCGTCGCTAAGTACCTCCATCCTTTCATTCAGGGGTATTTTGCATGGCGTGTGCGAGTTCTGTCCGGGAGATGGGTTATAACTTTGATGGCATTCACTGGTTCAATGCTACAGCTCTCCGGACTCATCGTCATGGCTATCCTCGGCCAGTTCTTCACCATCCCTGACTTTGCAAAGAAGTACAACTGGCTTATTACCTCTATCATTGTCTTCGATTTGGCTACGGACTCCCTTAATACTGTAGCCCTATGTTTCTATCTACGTGCGGAGCGGTACGGGATCGCAAGGTAAGGTGCAGTATATCTATATTTTTACCCGCTTTTCTTAAAAATCGTATCTTGGGTAGTCGCCGGACTTCTGAAGTATTACATACCTTGTTCATCTGGACTGTTCGTAAGTGCTGGATAACATCAGGAAACCTCCGACCTGATGCATTACACCCTTAGGAACGGGACTCATAATCACGTAAGAAGCCTTGTTTCTCACTATTGTCGAGAGCTAACTGTCCGTAGCGTCTCTGCCCTTGTCATACTAATATTTGTGAGCTCACCCTAAGAATGACCTTCAACCAAGCTAACATTACTCTTATTCCAGCAATTAGCGTTACCTCTAACAGGTAAGCCCCAATCTCTCCTAATTGATGATCAAGAGATGGAATTCGCCTCCTGCAGAGATGTGGATTGGCATGTGTCTGTTTTACGGAAAATGTAAGACTCCCATGACTAGACCGGTCCCAGCATAGTATTAAGCGATTTGGCGTAGTATATTCCAACACCTTCCTGGCAAGGTCAGGCATGCGGCTTTCTTGGCTGCCTCCAATTGCTCACTATCATTTGATAGTCTGAATGGCCGCGCATTCCTGCGCAATACCATTATGAGCAATACCGTCGTGACTCCTGTCATTCCTGAAACAGTAGACTTCTCGGTGCGAAGGGGAAGTTCGAGGATGGACCACATTGAAGGTGATGGCAAAAAGCTGGTACGTTCATCGGTTTTTATTCGTATCTGAATCATTATGAAGATGCACCTACCCTCTAGTAAATAATATGCACACAAACAGGATATCTGATCTCGCTCCGTAACTCGGAGCCTTTATTTCAGTCAGGAAATTCAGTAATTCAGTCACGAGATGCACAAAGGCATACCTATTGGCGATAGCCTGAGGTTGAATACTTTTTAGCATTGATAGATACGTACCTTGTATAATTGGACCCTACTGACTATTTTATTCACGAATTCTTGAGAGATTATGGTTTGTCGATGCGGGAGAGTGTGTTTACATCCTGAACCCTGGATTCGATCAAGCGCTGCCTGAAAGGTCTCCGGGCGTCCCCTGTGCCCTCCAGTCTAATATTGTCCGCATTACAATAACGTTGCCTTCGCCGAGACTACCACGTTTACTCATCTGGTATGCCGTTAGCCATCCGTGCCCGATGCGTACGCGTAGTAAGCGTCATGTCAGCCCTTGTCAGCCTTACGCAACCTGGCCATTCGGCGCTGGAATATCCACAACTCGTGTTTACCAGGTGAGTAAGGACAATCAAGATATGATTATCTGCCGCCGCCCATCTGAGTCGTCTCTTTCGGCCAAGTTAGTGGGCTTGAGCACGCCATTATCATGAGATCCTATTTGGCACACTATAGCACTTATGAGGCCGCCTACGTTGCTAGCTGGTGTGTCAGAGCCGAAAGTACAAGGCAAGAAAGGCTGTTTTGTCCCATATGCATGTGCGCTCGCTGATAAAGCGAAGAACGTTCGGGCAAATCCTGGGATCAAAACTAGTTCGGTGATAGAACGATGGACTTGTTCTCCCGGCGAGAACGGTGAATTGTGTTGAGTGTTACGTAGAAACAGTTGGTTGACTAGTAACTAGAAGCTGAGCTGGGGTGACAATTTATGTTGTAGGTTCGTTACGCTTGGCTGCATCGCTTTCCCACACTCAGCAGCAAACAACGGTTCTCCGTGGGACCAGCAGAACGCCCGTATTACTGTATCCTAATTTTGATGATCATGATGGCATTCGAAGTCTTCTTGCCGCTCGTGTATAAGTAACTGCTACCACATGAAGCGGGGCCTTTTGTACCCACCCCCATGCCCTCGTCCTTGGACCTCAATTTGGGTGCCATCCTAATAGGTACGCTCTTAAGCAGCGTCCTATTTGGCATGGTAACGGTGCAATTGTATGTTTACTGGCAAAGTGGTTATAAGGACAAAGGCTGGACGCGAATTGCGGTTTGTCACATCTGTCATGTCATCTCTGATGTTCGGCAATTCAAGTTTTATTAGGTTGTGTTAAGCTGGTTCGCTAGTTATTGGTCAAGGTCATGAATTGTCCTCAGAAGATCACTTTACAGGATATTAGAGCTTGTATGGACCGTTTGCACTTGGGTCTATACGTATCGAATCACAGTCACATTCTATGGCGAACCCGCCGCACTCATTGCGCCGCACTGGTCGCTGGCTTTATCCTGTTGCGCCAATGGACTAATAGGCGCTATTGTGCAGGTATGTTTTATACTTTTCCATTCTAGACCAACATTCAGTCTTTTTCAGGGTTACTTCGCGTATCGGGTACGAATCCTGTCCCGGAAGTGGCCTTTAACTATAATTGCATTCGTTGGTTCCCTGCTGCAGCTAACTGGGCTTCTCGCTGTAGCTGTCCTCGGCCAGTTGAGTTCCCTACCTAGCTTTGCGGAGGAGTTTAATTGGCTTGTGACTTGTGTCATTGTGTTTGACCTTGCGACGGACACGCTCAATACTGCTGCCCTTTGTTACTATTTACGCCTAGAGCGTTCCGAGATGGGGAGGTAAGACAGAATACTCACCTGCTAGCTTCTGTATTCCCCTGCTTACTCATCCTTTTTATGAATAGTACAAATGAAGTGCTGAATACACTATTTATCTGGACTATCCGTGCGTATGAGCTTTATTCTTCGGACTTGCTCGCTGACACCACAAATCAGAGACTGGCCTCATAATCACGTATTTAAATACTCTTTCTCATCATGACCGTCAATTAACTAACCTTTTATTTAGCGTCACTGCCCTTGTCATGCTTATATTTGTGAGCGCATCTCATAACCGTTTCGCTAATCCAACTTCTAACTGATGACTACCTCAGCAACTAGCACTACCAACAACCGGTATGTAAGCAGAATATGATTTGAATGATTAATCGTTGATGCCATTTGCTAAAGAGATGTGGATCGGAGTGTCTCTATTCTACGGAAAGTGTAAGTCTCGTCTTCACGCCTGTCTTGCCTTAGTACTTAATGACCTTCGTAGTATACTCTAATACCTTCCTCGCAAGGTATGCCACGTCCTTGACTACGATCGCATTCGATTTGAAAATGTCTTTCGCATCCCGTCTTCCAATAGTCTGAACGGCCGTAAATTCTTGCGTCGTACTGTTATGGACTCATCTACTCCCACCGCTCCTGAGCCTGAAGGTCTAAGCTTCTCAATACCAAGGACACAGGTTTGCTAGCGCACCAATCCTACCAAATCACTCCCACTCACTCTCGAGAATTTCAGACCACCACGACTGGCACGACTGGCACCAACTTCCGACGGACAGTAATCGAAATGGAACGTCTAGGTGAAGAGGACGCAGAACTGGTACGTGGGCTGATATCCGAGTACACTCCATCTCGCCCATAATAATAATAAATCGGCTTCTGCAACGCACCTAGACATACCGGTCAACACATGGTAGATCGGGAGAATACACGCCTACCAAGCGCGGGCCGGATGAATTGCCGTTTTAGCGCTCAAGGATAAACGTTCTGGCGATTCTATCAGAATTCCGTTTGGGCTCTCATTTGTTGACGAGAGGAGACGGTGCACTGGCAGCGCCGCCCGGTCCTTGAGGTAATCTGGCTGCCGTGGGAAATGCGGGCGACGCTCTTCAAAGTGGGTCAGAAGTGCCATCGAACTCGTAACAATCCTTGTACAGCGACGACGGAGTAAACCACCATTGATAGCACGTAGGGAGTTTTACGAACCTCACAGTTGCTGGAGGGAAGCGCCACAAGTTGGGCGATGGAGTGACTAGGTAGTGGGAACAATCCGCAATAACTGTATTGGTATAAATATTCTATGCATCGTATTGTATATGGTATAACAGAAAGTCTAACTACTCAATCAAACTTCCTGCGGCGGTAGAGTATAGTTCTTGGCTTTTTGGGCATGACGATCATTGTCTAAAATCGCAATGCTTGTTAGAGGCATGCTAAGTCACATTGAAGTAGAGCCACGACGTACATGATAGTTATGGGCTGGCAAAGGATCCTTGAGGCGCAGTTCGACCTTACGAATGATCGTCGAGATGATAGTTCCCAACTGTAGATAAGCGAACTATATCCAACACAACGATCAGCGACGAGGAGCCAAATCGAAAGGTAACCAGCAACGAACCTGTTCTCCGATGCATCGATGCCGTCCAGCGCCGAAAGGCTGGTATGGGCTTTCCGTTCCCTTACTCACAGCACCGAACCCATAATCAATCTTCTCCCCATTTTCATCAGCGTACGTCTTAAAAGCCTGAGCCGCGACACCTTCAGGGTCACTCCACCTAGCCGGGTCGAAGCGCTGAGCATCCTTCCATACGCGCGGATCCATTTGGCTCACGGCTGGTGAGGCGAGGACGTAGTTACCTTTCGGGACAACGTAGGAACCGTCTTTTGATGGAGCAGCGAGGCTTGTTGGGACGGGGACGTCGTCTCGGACGTAGCGCATGATGCTGTGGATAGGGGGATGTAACCTTAGAGTTTCGCGAATAACCGCGTCCAGAAGAGGCAGTTCACGGAGTTCTTCGTAGGTCATGGATCGAAGGTTACCATCAGGCGTGCCGAAGTATTTGACTTGTTCTTGGTAGAGGGCCTCGCTATAAAAATCGCAGTCAATATGCCAATTCTAGGTATCCAAGGGAGGCAACGAACGCAATATCTGGGTTATCCGCAAGATGAAGAAGAGCCCAAGATCCTGATGCAGAACTAGTATGTTGGCCGGCCATCAACAGAGCAATCATAATGTGAGCAATCTCATGATCCTTGAGAGGGGTACCATCGCGGTAGGTCTGCTTGATGAGGGCGGCGATCATATCGTGGTCACTCTATCAGACAAATATGTCAAAATCTAATGAGACGAAATACATCCTGATGACCTACGTCATTATTTTCTTGCCTTCGCTTCTTGATGATATCGACGTAGAATTCTGACATCTTCTGGTTGGCACGGTCGCGTCTTCGATAGCTTTCCAAAGGAAGGTTTGGGAACAAGAAGTTGAGCGGCGTAAAGCCACCGTCCAAATCGCTGTAGAGTTGGGAGAAAGTCTTGTCAAGCTTGCTGCGAACTTCCTTTCCTTGCAATGTCCTTGAAGCCGTCAAAATGGTAATTTCAGCAAGGGCGTCAGCAGCATCAAACGATCCCCAATCGTTGATATCGTTCATGGCGTAGACCCTGAACGTAGGATCGTTGTTCATGTATTCTTCAACCTCGTCCTCAATCATCCCGACGTAAGCCCGGAAGTTCTCAGTTGAGAGACCAACTTTGACGAAACGTTTTTGTTCCATGAACTTATCGTTGGGGACGTCGTAGACAACGTCTTTGCCGAACACGGGAGTAGTGAGGTGCTGAAGGGAAGAACGTAAATCTTGGATATTGGCCATGGTAAAAAGGGTTACTTACAGTATACGCATCTTCAGCATTGAAAACTGTGGATTTGCCCCCTAGGATAAAATTATTTCCCTTCGCACCCAGGGCAACAGTTACACGACGGCCAAATAAGACGAAAGTGAAAACATCGCCATACTATAGCCAATCATGAGTGAGGAAAGAAGCACGGGGAGAGCTGCACCAATTACCTTTTCTCTACAAGCAAGGAAAAAGTTCAAAGGGTCGTTCCCATAGCCTACAGCTGAACCGATAATGGGCAGCCAGTGGAACACAGTAGGTGGCTTTGAGGGGTCCCTAGGTGCAACCTTCAATTCGCAACACGGTGTTAGCGCGTTCCTCATAACAGAAGTCCTCGTATTACGCACCAGCTGCCACACAGCGTTGAGAAGAATGACAATCACAGGAGCATTGATAAGTGCAATGAGGGCCAGCCGAGTGCCAGACACCCCAAACAAGCTCGCTTGTGCTTCACTGAGATATCCAGCCCACGAATCCGAAGCTGCCATCGTCGAGTTGGTGAAAACAGACATTGCCGACGTGCGAGACGACGTGGACGATGCTGTGGAAGATGATGGGCAGTGGTAGAAGACACGCCCCGGTCCAAGAGCTGGATTTTATGTTGCCGGCCAAAAATTCCTCAGGCGACTTGGAAAAAATCGAACGATCACGTCTATTACCATAAAGAGCGTGACTTCAGGGTCACAGACTTAGGAGTCAGGATCGTGGGCCAGTTCTGGATCGCATATTGACGATTGCTGAAATTATAGATACAAATGCAAGTGCTGAGAGGAGAATTATACGAATGATAGTTGCACGACATCAAACCATGGTACGATACCAGTTCCGACGGTTACCAGCTTGGGGTGAGGATATACCGATGGAAGTTCCTAACTACGCATCAACTTCACCTCCAGTTGCGGCCTACTTCCAAGTCTGATCTCTTCCAGCCTAATAGGAACCATCTCTCCCACTTGCTCTGCAACTATCTCGTCGCGCTCCAGATTTCCCAAAATAGCCCTGATACCCAAATCAGGTATGTGAACTTGACTCTGGTAATACATCGTCATGGTGTTCGGGGCAGGCGGTGCAAGTATTTGGGCCTTGAGGTTATCAAGAAGTAAACGAACATTCTTGGACTTGCCTTCCATTTGGTATCGTATATACATGAGTTTCCAGAAATCGCGGTGAGTTTCTTCTTTCTTCTTGCGTGCGCGGTCTTCCCAGACCAGTAGATTTCCATAGTTTTTTAGCCAGTCAAGAGTGAAGGGAGGCGAAGACGCAGACAAAAGCGCGGAGTGAATTTGCCAGTGGGCTATCAGATCCGAATATCGTCGCAGCGGTGATGTCACCCTCGAATACCCCTCACCGTCGGGGATGCCCAAACCCCAGTGCCCCAAGGGCTCAACCGAATATTCGGCAGACGCAATCATGACTCCTTTTTTCAGGCCTTCAATTATCGGTACAAACCCGTTTGGCGTACGCATTTTGAGAAGCTCTGGCAAATCAGACGGGTTGGGTATGACAGCCGGTCCAGACACTCTTCGCAGAAGCGGTAGCCCGTGGTCTCGGCCAAACCTAGACGCTACTCTAGACGCAACTTTCATCATCTCGGCCACTATTTGTCGCGCCCCGACGTCCTCCTCGGCTACGCTGGATAGAATGTATTCCAGATCTGGGAATCCACGATAAACGGTGGGCTTGTCAATAGACATAGGCGCTTCAGGCAGTCGCTGACGTAGACGAATATCAGATGTAGCTTGTGAGACATTGAAGGTATCTGATTTTGCACGTCTAGCGACTAGTCGTTGGATAACGTCATTACATAGTCTGAGCGTGTCCAGCTCTTCGGGAGCGAGCGTGTCGTTCGGAATAGGCGTCGTTTGCTTGACTTGTTCGGAGAAGGGGTACCGTACATTGCCCGAAGGAAGTTGCAATGCAACATCGACATAATGATAATTGGTGACTTTGACGTTCCTCACGAGACCTGCACGGACCTTGTAGTCTACAATGTCCCCGTCAGGATCTATCTTGCCACTGAAAGTAAGCACACGCTGTGGCTCTCCGTTCTTCATAGATGATCCCAAAGAGAGGCCGTGGTCCATCAACGCCCGCGGTAGCATTGACCGTGAATGGTCAATGAAATATGTCGATTCGCCCATTTTCTTGGCTTCTTGAGAAAATATATGGGTAGGAGGAAGAACCGAAGCCGGGTCCGCGATATGGGTATGAACCCAATGAAAACCTGGCTCTGATGGGATACTTTCAACAGAGATACCATCGTCCAGTTCCTCAGCCGTGACGTCGTCGATGACGAATACAGGCAGGTCACCGAAATCATGACGGACAGAATCGAGAGGGTCTTGCAGGTAGAAGTCTTCTGGTCCGCGCGGGGAAGGAGTTGACGTAGTTGTACGAGGCGAAGGAGAAGAGAACGCCTTCTCGATGATCGCGTTTTGTTGAGCTTCAAGCGCTGCTTTCTGTTCGGTTGTCTGGTCCAGTTTATCACTCAGAGTAGCTACGTCTTGCCAAGGGGGGAAGACACCCAGATCCACCAGTGTTTGGTGGATAACGGAATCTTGGATCATCGTCAGGCTGGGATGGAGCTTTTTGAGGATCATAATGACCCCTGCTTGGTATGGATCGGTTTGCGTGCTACGTTTTGGTCGAAGGGAGTGAAGAAGGAACGTAAGAATCTGCTTTTCTTCGGTAGTCCATGTAACCTTTGTCGGCATAAGCGCAGGTGCTTCATTACAAGTTTTTTGTCTAATTTCTTGATGACGGTCTATAATACCGCGAGCTTTAGTTACAAACGCGTTGACAGGGTTAGTTGGTATTTTTGCTTGTCGTATCATGTCGGTGACGACTTCGATGTTGTCGATATGCGCTTGTGGGCGTACATGGAATGTGCGACTGATACGATAATTAGTATCTGCGGCATACTGCAAGCTTTGATTCATCAAGAACTTGTGCACGGCAAACATCTGCACAAGGTCTGGGTTCGGAGAAATGATTTTCGCTGCATCAGCAAGGTCGATCTTCGACCATGTATTGGGGTCCGGTGACTTGGCTTGAGAGTAGAGCTCACGTGTGGACCGTAGGATATTGTTGTACGCCTCCTCTACCGCCTTGTCAACTTGGTGAAGCCGTTTAAGCACGTTTACGCGTGCCATGAGCTCGGTGTCGTTAGTGGTAACCTCTCTTTTTCCACAGCGCGCGACGAGATCGCTTGGGACAAAACCAGCAACAGCAAACATCACGTCGTCGCGTAGTGGAGCCCAGACGTCGCCAGAGCTAATTAGCATCAGTACACGCCAGCGTCGATTAATGAACATCTCGCCAAGGACGACACCATGTGTAGATACTTCGTTTCTGTATATCAACACATACAAAAATGAGTGATAATAAACGCGTTCAAATAGAAAGTACGATACCTTCTCGTCTCTATAAACGTCCCAGGGGTGAAAACTGTCGAGGAAGAAGGATCTGCATCCTCCGCAAAAACGTCCTCGCCAGCATGATACTGCGCCTTCTCAAGGGTCACGGGCCTTGTTCGTTCCTCCACAACCCTCAGAGACGTTTCCAATCTCTTTCTACTGGCAGCCACGGATTTACTCTTCGAGAACCCAGACAAGTATTTCCTAGCAGCAGGATCCACGACATTATCGGCAATCTTAGACATGTCGGCGGCATCTTCAGGAGAAACGGGTTTGGTCTTTTCCTCTGCTTGCCTAAGTAAACCAGTAAGCCTTTTTTCTTCGCCGCGTATTTTCCTCGTGCGTTGCCACCCAGGTGGTGGCTTGGAAGCTCTATCGACCATTTTGTCGGTCATGCCTTGCATACGAAGGAAGTCTTTATTCGATATTGTTCGTTCATGCTGGCTAGCCTTCTGTTGTTCTGGCGTGTGAGAGGGTTTGGGGAGAGGAGGTTTGTTGTTGGAAGTTGACTTTGCGGTCGAGTATGAACGAACGCATAGTCGTTGGGCTAGTCGGCTTTGCATGCAGCGTACACTGACCAACTTGGGCCTTTGACTTCATTGACATTGTATTGACCGTGCGAAAACACTGCTAGCTGACCGTGTGATCGAGTGTTGATCACCCTGACTATCACCTTCGTGCTCACCGTCTCGGGCAATGAGCTCAGTATCTCGCTCAAATTTCAGACTTCACAATGTTCTCTATTGCGATGTATATGCTCTTCTCCCAATGCCGAACTATAGCGAGCGGCTCGTCATCACCAATTAATGAAAGCCAACTCACGAATATTTGGCCATGTTAGCTTTAGAGGTTGGCCAGACTCTTCTGCAAAACCATGCTAAAGCGCGTACAAAAGAGGATCCACAAGAGAGAAAAGGAAGAAGCACTTGGGCTTGACGACGAAACCAAAGAAATACTAGGCTTCAATGACACCGATTCCGATGAATCAGAGAGCTCAGGCTTTGATACGGATGAAGGTGGAGAGGACTCAGCGGAAGAGAATACGCTTGAAGAAAATGGTGACGAGGAAGAAGTATTGGGGGCTCACGAAGATTGGGAAGACGATGATGATTCGGATACAGAGGATGAATTACCCAGTATAACGGTTCAAGAAGCTTTGAAAGACCCCATATACATCTCGTCGTTGGATGCTGGCGAATGGGGTTGCGCTATCTGTCCCGGAAAGGTTCTGAAAGGCTCGAAAATGATGGTCATACATCGGGAGGCCCAGGTATATCCTACATACGCTCTCAGAATGTCCGCCATGAATTAACGTACTTGATTTATTTTAAATTTTCGACGCAGGCCCATAAACGACGATTCGTCCAATTCTCCAAACTCGCAAAATCAGCTTCACCTTCCAGCAGTGCTGCAGCCGTTATGAAAAGCCAGCCTACTCTTGCCGTTCCGCAACATCCCGAGGGAAAGTCAAAACGCTCTGAAAAACGGGTAGGGTCTATCTATTGTTCAGTACTGAGAGCGTCCTAATCATGCTATAGGAAAAAACAGCGTTGATACGAAAAGAAAGGCGCTTGAAACAGAAAGCAAAAGCCAAGGCTGCAAAGGAAAAAGCGCACACAGAGCAGTCGGCGGGCATCGCTCTAGACGAAGCAAAACGGAAACGGAAACGAGAAACTGAGAAAGCGCCGATCCCAAGCAAAATTACGCCTTCAAGTCCATCGACTGAAACAACGTTCCAGGTCAAGAAGAAGAAACAAAAACGAGGAACGGCGACGAAGGAGACCTCACTTTCCAAGTGATCATTCCACTACACCGTCTACTTCATTCGGAGCAATTTGTGCTCCCGCAAATTTGGTCACGTCAATGCTTCTCCGCGACCAGGACAACTGATAGTCAATGGGAAGATGTGTATGCTGAGCGTAGGGCGAGCACGTAGCCTGCGAGCTCGTTGCTATGTACCCTCTCCGAAGAACTAAAACCGAGGCATGTAATAATAACAATGTCCAACTAAACCAGCATATTTCTAAAAGGCTCCAATAAGATTAATAAACGACTACACCCGTTCAAACCCAAAGGATTATGAAAGAGACCTCAGAACGCGATCCGTCATTTCGATGACCTGAATCAAATCAAGCAGACAATGTATTCAACCAACCAACTAGTGAAAATAAGTCAAATTTACCTGATGAATATCCGGTCTCTCCGCCGGGTTGACCTTTAGCATACTATCGATGAGGTCTTTCAGTCCTTGGGAATACGCCGAATCGGGGTGTTTATATTGAGCGTTGAGGACAGCCATGGCTATTGATCCTCCTTGCTCGGTTGTTTGCGTGTTTTCAAATGGCGAGTGAGAATAAGCGAGGGCGTATAGGGTGCAACCAAGTGACTACGAGTGAAATTATGAGTATAAGAAAGGCAAGATCAAGATAAACTGACTGACCCATATGTCGACCTTTTCATCGAGTGTATGACCCGTTTTAACATCAAAAAGTTCCGGCGCTCGGTATGCCATAGTACTTTGCTCTGCAGCAATATCCTGATACAGAGTGTGAATGGTATGATAAGTATTTGAAAAGGTAGTCCATACCTGTTGTAGCAAAGCCTGGGACCTGTTCTCAATTGGAATTCGGGCCTTGACCGTACTCCCAAAGTCCATAAGAATGGGAGTGACACCATCGTCCGCTATCATGATATTCCTTGTATAGCAGTCAGGTTGAGGTTATCTTGGAATATTGTACGGAAGTACACGACCTACCCAGGCTTCAAATCTCGATGAGCATACGGGACATGTTCGGTTTTGTTAGGGTCGGCATTTCCGTTTTGATGTGAAGCCTCCTCGTCCCCATCAAAAACGACATCCCCCTGCTCCTCAACTCTCCGCCTCGTCACTAACGGTACCGACGCTCCGTCGTAGGAATACCCTCCTTCAGCATCACCCTCAGGTTGTGGAAACCGTTCGTCGTCCTCCGAGTGCCTGCCAGCGGGTTCTTGTTGTTGTTGTTGCCTCCGGGAGGATGAGTTAGCGGTGCCATTAACATTAGACGGGTTTGCTGAGGATCGGATGGGTGCGCGGTAGTCGTGCATAGCGCTGACAGCTTCGCAAGTGCCTTTGAATAGGCGAACCATATCTTTTTCGGGAAAATGTGTCCGGTTTACGACGTTTGCGTTGATGGCGTCTTGGAGATTTCCTCGCTAGTAGCCTGGGTTGAGAAAGGGAGGCACAAATGGACTGAAGGTATGGTCATACCTTGTACAGTGGGAGGAAGAGGTAGACTATTTTGCCTTCACCGTCGGGGTCTTGAACTACGGCGGAGTCCTTGACTGACATATTTCAGTTATTCATCATTAAGAACGATGTGTACACACAAAGATACGAATGATATTAGGGTGTCTACCAGTGGGTCACTTTCGTCAATTGTGATCGTATTGAATGAGACTGAGACGTACCTGAATCGCCTGTAAGCTTCTACTTCTCTCATAGCTTCCTTAACGCCGTCATGACCCGTAGGACAGCGTATTTTCTTCAAAGCAAATTCCCGCTGCACGATCACGTATCTTAGTAAGAGCAACGAGTTGAAATACGTCAAGGCTCACACCACTATGGTCATCCTGTGCAAGATACACGAACGAGAACCCTCCTTCACCAAGAACTTTTACAATAGTGACTGTTCAAATTCAAATTGATATATTAGTAGACAGAAACACCATGTTCTGCCCGGTGTCACCAAGAGAAGCAATAGAATAAGCATACATGTTCTTCCAAGGATTTTGACCTTGGCAGATTGCCTGCAAGCGCAAGAAGATAGAGCCCACAGAGCATCTCTTGCTTGTTCTTTGACAGTTTCGAAAGTATGGAAGAGTTGTTGGGTAAAGGACATGATTACCGCTGCTGAGAATGTTTCCGCCGCGCTGCGCTGGGTCGGCGTCGTACCACGGACATCCCTCCGATTCTAACAAGTACAAACTTATCGTGGTTCTTCAAAGCTTCAACCCCTGTCAATCTTCCATCCCATACCCAGCTCTTCGCAGGAAAAAGACGACGCATCCTGTCTTGTATGATCATGATCCTCAGAGTGTCATATCTCCGCCCAGTTGGTTTTCTAAAGTTTATGCACTCTCAATAGAACATAGCCAATCTCTCAATATGTAGCCATCAGGCTCATTGGCCATGTTATGTCAATGGACCTAAAATACTTACTCTACATTGTCGTTATAAAAAATCGAATACTGGATGGTGTGAGCAAAAGAAAGACTCGCCTGTGGATTATCCCCATCTCATATTTTGGCGCTAGGTTTGACGATGTCGTCTGTACACACTCCAAAAAATTTCACTCCATCGATTCTATCGTTAGCCGAGACCCAGAAATGTACCCTTCGCCCAACGAGAAAGCTATCATCAATGAAGCAGAGAAGCTAATGGTTGAAACTATGGCTCGATACGATCCTTCGCACGACGCATTTCATGGTGAGCTCTCTCCTTACCCGCGTTTTCGACGCGTTATTTTGAAGTTGAGCATCAGTGCAACGTGTCCGCAAAACCGCTTTGACTCTGGCTAGTTCGATTTCCACCACATCTGCAGCGAAACCTGATCTGTTGGTTATTGAGCTTGGTATTCATATACTTATTGGCGTGTCCCGCGAGGGTAAATTTGAACGTTCTCTTATAGCTGCTCTCCTTCATGATGTGCTTGACAAGAAGTATGTGAGCGCAGAAGAAGCATCCGACCCATACAGCTATTTTCTGCCTTTCTTCCAAAACACTCTATCGGTTCAAGGAGATGGACCAAGGATCGACCTCATCGACGACGGACGAGCGCGACGAATCGCCAAAATTGTAGACAATATATCATGGAAGACAGAAAAGAAGCTGAGAGAGGAGGGCTTGTTGACTGATTGGCATAGAGAATGCGTTGAGCTCCATTGTGTACAAGATGCAGATCGTCTGGATGCGATTGGGGGGTTCGGTGAGCTCAGATAACTTTCGTGCGATCGTGTCATGGTTTTATTGAGTAAAGAGGTGAAAGCTAGGCGTCCTGCGATGTGCTGCATATAGCGCAGTGACTAATCAGTGCGTCTTGCACATTTTTCTTCTGAACATCAGCGATTAGCTGGTATTCTAGTGCACTTCACGCGCCGCCTGGGCACTCTGCCTGTGCAACGTCTGCTATTCAGCATTTTCATGATAAGCTGTTGCATATTTCGGCTCAGCTCAAAACCGAGCCAGGGAAGAGAATGGGCGTAAAGCGACATCAGATGGTAAGACAGGGGCTACTGCAGGTGAAAGGCAATACCTCTGATTCCAACTTTACCACAGTTGTTAGATTTTCTCTCGTCGATCGACGAAGAGTTCGCATGCTTGATTCCAGACAGTCCAGATCACTGAAAAATGAAGCCCTTCGTCACCCTTCGACGGCTTTAGATATCGTCAGCCGAGTCGGGAGTTGGAAAGATAATAATAGAATTGATAGAAAGGTTTGTGATACAAAGAGGCGACCCAATATGAATCTAGCTGAGATCTATGATTTTTGTGGCTTGTGAGCCTTCTATACCTTTTCTATAATGTCGTCGGATATTGCAACGAGCAGGCGTTTTTGAAGGTGTCGTCCTGGCTTAGGCTTCATCTACGCTTTCGCGTATAAGCAACTCGGCATTAGCTGAGCGAGGCCTAAAGGTGCATTGGAAGTACGGAGGCAAGCTGGATCACACGTTGAATTATTCGTCGACAATGACATCGTTAAGACTCACTTAACCGGTCTTTGGCTGAACTTTTCGTCAATTCCTTCCGCAACAAGTACGTTTCCGTCTTTGCCGATCGGTTTCCCTATGTCAAAGGTTGCCAGTAGTGATGCTATAGCTAGCCATAAAACCTCTCTGGCCATGTCTAGAATGCAGGGTGGTAGATCAGATCCACTGCGAAGGAAGCGACTGATTGTTTCCCTACCTTTTCCTGGACATATCCTCCGACCGAAGCCAAATGCGATATCCATGTCCATATCCGTATTTATATTGCCTTCTTTTGTAATAAATCTTTCCGGGATGAACTTGTCTGTGTGCGGGCCGTAGACTTCTTCGTTTCTGAGCAGGGACCAGATGTTGCCGAACACCATAGTGCCCTTGGGTATCAGAATCCCGTTATAGTAATCGTCCTCGGCGGCACAATGGGGGACTCCGAGAGGAGTGACGGGGTTCCAGCGGAGGGACTCGTTGACGATGGCGTCTATGTAAGGGATAGTACCCCAGTCCGAGAAATCAGGTAAACGTCCGTCGAGAGCGGCATCCACGGCAGCTTGTCCTTTCTTCTGTACATCAGGGTGGAGGGCGAGAGCAAGTATACAAGACCACATCGCTGCCATTGTCTATAAATTTTCCTTAAATCAGTAAACATTTAGGGCAAGGAAAGGTCCCTTACTGTATCAGAAGCGCCTTCACGAGATGTAAATGACTTTGTCCACAGTACAAAATCCACAATCAAACACACCTAGGTACACGTTACCGAGAGCGGAACGCGTTTCTCGTATTTCATGATCATGGTTAACGGTGGAGTCACCCTCAAGTGAGACGAGGAAGCGGGATGTGAGGGATGGTTTTGCTGTCCCTTTAGCCTGTAATTTTGTAACAAATAGATGAGAAGGGAACTAGACAATGTGGGAGAGCATATACCATTTGTTCTTTGACAAATGTCCAAGGCAGCATGCGTGCCTCTTGAAGCATGGTACGAGTCTTCAGTGCATGCCGCTTAAAGTTAGCACCCGGGAGCCATGCGGGCGTCCACTTGAGAAAAGGGAACACATCCACTTTACGAAAGGAAACCCGTCAAGCACGTCAGATTGTATCAGCCCGAAATCGCTTACCTATGAAGCTGTCACGTTGATTGGACTCCGAGACAGTGTGTAAAATCTTCTGCGTGCGAGATATGTAGACATCGTCTAAGGAAGTGGGGATTATGCCGTACGCGGAGGAGAGGATAAAGTCCCCTGTCATGCTAAGGAAATCTGTTAACCACGTGGTGCATTTGGATATATGAGGTACTTGACACACAGGCGAAAATGTTTGTCGTGATCCCTCGACGTATCTAACAGCCTGCGAAGAAGTCGTCTAACGGCAGCGACTTCATTGGGCCGAGTGATCGCTGATGTACTAACAAGCTGGTGGAAGATCTTGCGTGTCCCTGTCCTTGTCGTTAGCGACGCTGTCAGACCAACCAACCAATTGGTGTACTTCGATATTGTTCATTGTAAGGCATGAACGGGAGTAACCAATCGCCCTTCACCCTATACATGACGGTAAGTGTCGTTGGGGGTGAGACAAATTTAGCTCATTACATTTCATTGAGTAGAACCATACGCGGCCTGGTAATGGAAAACCTGAGACTTCAAAGTCATCGCGAATGGAGACGTCCCTACCTCTCTGAATAGTTGACAGATCGTTTGATAAGTAGCTCCTGAACATCTTTCATGTTGTTGAGCACCAAGAGGTGTGCCCCAGGTATCCGTAAACTAATTAAATCGGACCCTTAATGGGAATCAGCGTTTCGTCGCACCTAAGTCACTCCCAGCATACCGCATTCTTCACTCCATTGTCGGAAGGCTTTCCCAGGATGGACCAGCGCTGGCTGAGTTGAGCGTAGATCAAGCAAGTTCCCAATAAAGGGATAACCTTTTGGTCCACGCCAACTCCGCTCTCGGGACCGTCTAAAAGCCTTTCTAAGAACATGGATGCACAGGCCGGCAGCGACAAGTTGTAGGATAAACACTGTAGGGAGAAGGTACATTTCAGGAAGCGTAAGACCCCAGTAGAGAGCTGCAATGACACACCTTATATGAATCGCTCATGAACTGCAAAGGGTCAACAATAGTCAGAAACTGGGATGATGGGGAAATATGAAATTCTTGTCATCCGGTACTTCAAACTTTAGCCATCTACCCACGGGTAGATGAGTGCTGACAAGATCCAGTGCAATACACATCCTCAGGTAGAATTTTACCAAGATGCTCCTTTTGCAAGATCAGAAGCATCAAGATCATTAGATACGATTGTATCCGCTACCTACATTAAACGATCATGCTGAAACTGGTGATGCAGTAACCGGAGTATTCCAAGATATCCCTTGATCATATTGTGGCGTACTTTGTCCCCTGAATTCTACAGATGCCTCGAGTAGGAAGAGAAGCAGGCAGATTCCGTCACCGGCTGCGAACTGCTGCAAAGCACGTTGCAGCATTTGAGAGAGAGTCATCATTTGTGCATATTATACGCACCGAGCTGAGAAAACAGAATTCGATGGAATATACAGAAGACTCCCAGGGCTTGAATACCAGCAATTCCAGAACCGAACTCTCTAAATGCGCCGATTGGCGCCTTGAGGTCGTCCAACGGATAAAAGGTCCGACGGAGGATGGCTTCCTCCTGGTAACGTAGGCATGCGGAGTATCACACGAGGATCTGGGAATGGGACCAACAGCGACGGACTGTTTTAAGAAAGGGGTAACCCCTATATTTCCAGGTCCTATTGGACCATAAACTGTGAGTATATACCAACGGCGAACGCAATGCAGTCTGGACCCACCTACACTAATATTGAAGCTGGTTACATTGATATACCCTTTGTAATTTGACCTCACTGCCGATACTAAGGATCGCATACGACCATCCCTTGATTTTCAATTGACACAACTTTTGCATTCCTCATGGACTCGTCACTTTCCTGGTTCCCGTATTCTTACGTCCCATACACCTTTACCAAGCCTTTACGTAGAGGGGTACTTTCAGCCTGACTGATATCGAAGCTGCGCCGGTCGATATGTGAAAGTTTGGGGATCGCTTGAGTGGGCCATCAAAGGCCATCAATTGCTCGAATCGTAACCTATATAAAACACATGTTTGATATCCAAATGCCTTGAAAAGTATGCACGTCGGTATGTGCACCCTCCCTTAAGCACGTTGTCCGAACGCCGATAAAACTTTGACGAACGAGTCGGAAACTCCCCAGAAAACAGAGTTTCCAAGTTTAAGGGTATCTCCGAATCTACCAGTGTCAATGTCATTACAAACTGAGACAAAAATACGTTTCTCCCATAGGAATGACATGAAGTCTGAAGCCTTCTAGCCTAGATGTTGATCAACGCGATTGATTGATGGTAAGTTTTATGGATAGAATACGGTCACGGGAAGAAACAGACCATTATACGGCAGTGGGCTGTTCTTCAGCACTGTAAATTGCCCATGAAATATCGTAAAGGTGCGATACCGCGCACACGCCCTAGTTCATTGAAAATATGGAGTTTGAGAACTAACTCACACTGTATACCGTAACCCCGTAAAGCTTTTGAAAAGATTTGACAGAGGTTAACAGAGGAATATCATCCTATAAACCAATTCCACACGAGGTCGTAGCTATAGGCTGAGGGTGAACGTTTGAGTGCCATTAAGCGCCCTAACAATTTGGGCGCTCAAGCTGAAGAGAACTTTGCTATAGTAGGCTTTCAAAGTTCACAAACACTCGTGATTTAGGTGGATACTACTAGGTTTGTCGCACGGGCGAGGAAAAACTGCTACACCAAATATCTTGGCCCCGATTCTCTTCAGATTTGTCCCTACGAGACTCCGTTCGCCTTTGCAAAACTCTCAAGAGAAAGGGGATCTCGCAGGCCATCCGCATCACGATTCTGATGTGAGCTTCAGTGAAGCAGTGCTCAAGCGTCTGGATCTCAGCAGTAATTGTATCTCGTTATCTTACCATCCACTCGTTGATGATTATATTATTTCTAGATTCCGATATTGCCCCTTGGTGACTGGTAGCATCGAAACTTCGTGAGTACCTTCATTCACACAGCCCTGACCTCCAATCTCATTGGTTCAAACCCCCGACCATACTCCCAAACAGTTTATGCACAGATACATGTCCGCATACTGTGTGGGTGGGAATTTTCTTGTCCGCTCGGAGGGAGGGATACAAAGGTGGAGCTTAGGCGTCGAGATTTAAGGTCGATCTTGGTCCCTTTGACTCGCTATTTTCAGACTTCTAACCATGGAAGCAGCTATACATCATCTTAGGCGCCTTATGTCCTTTGCATATACATTATTTCTCTTCACTAAGAGCGACACGTCTTTAGTGATATTTCCGATGGTAGGTTTATGCTCTTCTCGTGTTCACCGCATTCTATCTGCTTTTACGATGTTTTAGCTCGCGGTTGCAATGGTTCTTGGTGGTCCGACCGACATTGCGTCATTTTTCTCGGCTTGGATATGGCTTGAAGCCCACTTATTAGCATTCGACGTAGGTTGTTTACATTTCATGCATCATAACTCTGACTAATATCATTTCATCCAGATAAAAAATCAGGTATTCTCCTCGATCTCTGTGCTAATTCGGGCTAATTCCATATCCTTAGCTTATCGGAGTCGAAGAGGACAAACTTGCCAAGCCCTATAGACCATTCCCATCTGGTCGCCTTTCCTTAACACAGGGAAAGGTCTTGTACCTATCTGCCCTCCTTTTATGTATCATGCTCAGCTTCTACCATGGGCTGATCCCCGTAACCTTGGTATACGTGATTGCAATCTGGCTGTATAATGAATGCGGGTTATCGATGCACCCAATACCCAAAAGCCCCCTCGGTGCAGTAGGATACATGTGCTACTGTTGGGGCACGACTTACATTCTAAGTACTTTATTCTGCAGATTCTTCGAAATGTATATGCTCACGGCATGTATTCTTCAGGTCATCACAAGCCTCTAAGCACGACTTCCATAAATGCCATATGGGCGAGTGGAATCATTTTCACGACAACGGTAGGAGCTGTGCACTTGAATCAAGTTATACATTAAGGTTAGTCTTAGGGCCACGCACAAGATTTTCGAGATCGTTCTGGAGATGCAGCTATTGGGCGCAAGACAATCCCCATCATCCTCCCGCAAGGGATAGCACGCTGGTCTTTATTTTTGGCGATGTCGACTTTGACATGCCTACTCATTGCGCTCTGGAGCCCCCCAAAATTTGCCTCCGTGGTTTTCGTCCTCTTCGGCCTGATTTCAAACTGGAAATTTTTGACCAATTACTCAGAAGAGGAAGATCGGAGGTCCTTTCGTTGGTATAAGGTCCGCTGTTCAGGTTACTTACCATGGAGACTTTCGTTTCATCCCCTAACATTTCTGAACTATAGATGTGGCTGATCTGTGCACACGTGCTCCCCATCTTCGAACGATTAGCCAACGGCGAATTGCAATCCCTGCCATACCTTGTCTCACGCTCCCCAATGTTCTAGGTTAATCCTGAACATCTTTATCCATTACTTTTTTCGATCTACCGGGAGAACCTAGAGGAACTACAGAACTATGTAGAACGTTTCGTCTGCATGACCTATTTCTACGGCAACGCTAGTTCATTGACTGCTTTCATGGAATTCAGACTATTAACCAACGTTTCTCCGCGCGGAGCAATGGGAAATGTAAACTGACTACAGGGGACCTGGCGTGTGTATTACGGCCGATCACATCTAAGCGCTTTACCTCTGAGTTCATCGGGACCCTGCTGAGTACCTTCTTCCCTTTCGGCCCTACGACTGCATGGATTCAGCATGAGGCTTACCAAAGATCCGGAATGTGGTCCCTCGGATAAGTACACATCGTGCGTTCTTCTGGCGAGTCGGAATGAACATATTTTAAGCATGCTGGTGTGCTACGGTGAGCATCCCAACTCAAATGCACAATGCTCCACCTGCTCCTACAGCTTACGATTTTGGCTCTATTTACTCATGTCATCTACAAGCTCATCACACGTCCAAAGCATCATCTACCTCCCGGACCCAAAGGCTTACCCATCTTCGGAAACATCTTCGATATTCCTGACAAGAATGGCTGGATTGTTTACAAGCAGCTGTCTAGTGATCTCAGTATGTCAGAATGATTCATATCACGCTTTTATATTAACGGAATGTTGCAGATTCGAATATTGTTCACTTGGATATGCTTGGCGCTTCTATCATCATCGTCAATTCTGCCGACATTGCCAGGGATCTATTCGAAGGTCGTTCCGCCATCTACTCTGACAGGTTAGCTCCAGGTTTCACACAGGAATGTCAATTTCTGACATTATATCATAGGCCTGGGTGCACGATGCTAAACGAGCTGTACGTCGGAATGTATATGATATATCTGGACTGATATTGAATGCAACAATTATATCACAGAATCGGATTCAATTGGCATTTAGGCATGATGCCATACGGAGAATTCTGGCGAAGTTAGTCCAGTGCGGTTACCATAATACAATTACCTTCGCTTACCAGTTTCGCTGCCGTTCTAGAGCATCGTACGCTTTTCCGCAGAGAATTCGAACCCCCCGGGCTATATTTACATAACCAGTCGATCAGCGAAGCAACGAAGGCACTTTTACTGCGATTGCTGGACAATCCGAAGGATTTTCTGCTTCACCTAAGACAGTATGTCGCTTCACCCCTAATTGCAGCCGGATTCACGTATAGCATATACATTGCAGTATGGCGGGAATGATCATCCTGCATAGTGCATATGGTATCAATGTGCAAGAAGAGAACGATCCATATATCGAAATGGCTGAAATAACACTTCAGGCACTGGCTAAATGTGGAACCCCTGGAGCGTATCTTGTGGATACCATTCCATGGCTTAAACATGTACCGGATTGGTTCCCTGGAGCAGATTTCAAACGGCAAGCAAGAGAATGGCGGAAGTCAGCCACGGCCATGCCGGTCGCCACCTTGAATCACGTTAAACGAGAGATGGTATTGTTATTCGCATCCAATATCTAACCGATTCGAACTTTACTTACAGAATCCGAATAGGAACAAGGAATGGCTGCATCTTCTATTGCTTCCAGAAATTTACAAGCTATGGAAGATGCGGGTGACCGAACTCCTGAGAAAGAAGAGGTCCTTATGAATGTTTTGAGTACCTTCTACGCAGGTAGGCACTATAATCATCGCCGTAATTGCAGCGCTGATTATTCCGATGGGAACAGCGGGCGCTGATACGGTAAGGCTTACCTCAGTATTTGACTATAGGAATGCTTACGCATCGGCAGACCGTGTCAGCTCTAGGGACATTCATATTAGCCATGCTCCAAAATCCTGATATCCAGAAGAAAGGGCAGGCGGCCATTGATGCAGTTGTGGGAAGCGACCGGCTTCCGACTTTAGCTGATCAAGGCTCTATCCCATATGTCGACGCAATCATGAAGGAGGTTCTACGATGGAAGCCAGTAACGCCATTGGCGGCTCCCCATGTGGTCACGGAAGACGATGTCTATGAAGGTTACGATATTCCAGCGGGGTCGATAGTGATTGGGAATGCTTGGTTCGCCTTGGGTTGAGACGTGATGCTGATCACTACTCACGCATGATCTGTGTTGCAGGGCTATGTTAAATGACAGCTCAGCGTATGGACAAGACACCCACCTGTTCAGGCCAGATCGTTTCATGAAACACGATAAGTTGGATCCCGCTGTCCCCCACCCTGATGCCGTGTTCGGATTCGGGCGAAGAATGTGTCCTGGGCAGAAGATGGCCCAGTCGTCAATCTGGATAACCATTGCTTCAATAATGTCCGCATTCGATATCACCAAGGCTGTCGACAAGAACGGGGGAATCATTGAGCCAGAATGCGAATACTCATCGGGTCTACTTTGGTAAGTCAGGAATACGTTATCTAATCCGCCGAAGTGGACTGATAAGTTGGACGTTACAGCTACCCTTCTCCTTTTGCGTGTTCCATTAAACCACGCTCAGCGAAAGCCGTGGAGCTAATCAGAGAGTAGACGTTGATCCCCAGTCCGTGGATGTCTATCCCGCCCTCATGGTCTAGCTATGTAGAACTGACAGATTACGTGAACATTTTCGCCTGCATGCTGAAAGTGCCGTATACCAAGGAATAGCTCCTAGGAGATACAGATTAGTCGTAAATGCTACATGAGCTATTCACAGTAAATTGGCCTGTAAGAGAGCGAGGTATCACACATGGATTTGATACATGAGTTGTGCAGTTGGAACAGCGGTATTAGTAATCATCTCCTCTGCTGACCACCTCCTTGACCGTCGGCCGAAGCAGAATAGTATGTTCCTACAGCATGTCAATAGGTGTACACATGGATATGAGTAGTATGTTAGACATACAAATTGAGCTGTCATGGAGCCCCTTTGATCATACAAAGGGGGATAATCCTGTACGATTCCCTGCGCAACAAGATGATTAAGCTGCACAGCGCCTAATTAGGTTTCGATTAAGATATGGTATCAAGAATTGAGCATTACCGCTAACAGATGCTTGGTCTCTCCAGCGCGTTCAAGATACCTCCGGCAGAAAGCCAAGGTTCCGAAGTGTTTATTGATTGTCTTGAGCAGAGTCTTTGCTGTATTCAACCTAACGAAAAGATAATGAGATTGGAAAACCAGGATGATTGATCGCGCGTGCCACGAACCTCAAAGGGACATGGGGAGCATCGACCTTTCTGGCAAAGTGGGAACAATCACCCTATGGAGAAATTTAAAAACGACCATTCTCAATACCGTACCAATACGTACAGATTCGACGATGCGCCCACGCCCGGTAGTACCGAAGGTTTCTATAGCATAATATTCGCCTTCCTCCATTTTCGTTTGGTCATCGTTCCGCACAGGCAGAATGAATTTTTCGCCGTGAATCTGGTAACGGTTGATCTGATGACCACTCAGGTTTTCAATAGGGCGAACTGGTGGCAATTGGTTGTCAATATAACCATCGAACGACAAACATGGGTGGCGAACCTGGGTAGACCTTCCCATTCACTTCGACTTCGTAGGACTCCATTGTCTCCTGGATCGCGCCACCTATTTCTCCCATTCTGGCATCAATACCCGCTTCCTAATGACGGTTCAGTAACAATGGGTCATACGGTATTATTATTTTCGCGTACCCTGATGCCTGTATTAGTCGCTGCTTTCACGGCTTCCAACAACTTATCATAAGTGGGTTCCCATGACATCGTGAACGCGGAGTCGACTATTCGTCCCTTCACATGAACACCAAAATCAACTTTCATGACATCACTCTTAGACAGCACTGGTGATTGATAGTGAGTGGGAATTATGACAAGATGTACAAAAAGCTTACTGGTCGTATCTCCCGGATTTGGGGAGAAATGGGCGGCACAGTGATTGAGGTTCAAGCCAGTCGGAAAAGCGATACCGGCTTCCAGACCGTCTTCTTCAACCAATGCACGCACGCCGTCCTCAATGTAGTTAGCAATCTCGGTCAGACCCATACCAGGCTGTATGAACTTCTGCACACGCTGGCGAACTTGTCGATGGACTTCGGCAGCCTTCCTGATGTTTTGATACGTCTCTTCAGGATCTTCCAAAACCATTCGTTCTACGTATCGTTTCTCTTCTGAGGTAGTCCGCCAAACATTACTATATTGCAGCGTAATGAGCCTCCTGGAATGTATCAATTATTGCATGGCAGTGCGCACTCGTCTTTGTATGGCTGAATCTCACCCTCGGGGTATTTCCCCTCTGTAAAAAGCTTGGACAGACCTATTCGGGGAGGATCTGTTTGCTCTGACTTCTTCTTTTTAGACTTTTTCTTCTTCTTCTTCTTTTTAGCTTCTCCTAGAGCCCTGTTGGTCGTGGATTACATACTATCTAATTAAACGATGTAGCTCACCATTGGGACCGTCACCTACAACTTCTTCGACATCATCATTATCGTCAATATCTTGAGCTTGGTCTTCATGCTGATCCTGCAGCGCAGCTAGGTCTGCTACTGGGTTCATCCTGGAATCAGCTCGAACTGTGCACTTTGGAGAAGCTGTGAATCACCTTTGCTGGTCCTTAAGTTTACCGTGGGAAACTATTCATGGCTGAGCGCTGACTAGGACTAGTAACCCGTTGACTGTCGCGGCGCCTACTAGTAACCATTTACCTCAATCGACAAGTGCACCATGGCCATATATGCAGAGCTGAGTTTACTGCGCATGTAATCAATGTTGGGTACTTTATCCAGTTAGTCTCAGCGTCGCTAAAGAGTATTTTCAAGGTTGATAGCTCTTTGGCATCAAACGAGCTTGCCCAAAGTAGGAGTAGCTTTGCCGAAGTTGGCCTGCTACTGCTAGTAAATCTACTACTGCTACAATACCTCGCTATGCAACCAGTTGACCGGGGTTGAAAACTTCGGTATATAAGAGGCTCCGAAACACCCAGATAGATTAGAACCTATTGAGCCGTGTCAACTCTTATACCCGACTCTCACTCTATCAGTCGAGCACTAAGCCAATTGCCGGAATAGGCTTGACTTTGCTCGTTATGTTTAGCTTTTCCTTTGCACTCACTAGAGGAGGGGATGCCGTCAGCTAGACCATCTTGTAAGTCCATGGTCTGACAAGAAACTCGATCCAAAATCCGCAAATCTCAATTACCTGACTTTCGATATATAGTGCCGGGACGTCTAACCTTCAGGTCTGCACGGCTCTTGTCGTCAGCCTGTCGCCCCGCTACTCAGAGACGGTGAGCTCAAATTTCTATGCATCTCAGAACTCTTGAACTAACGTATAGGTCAAAGCCATGAGGGCCTGGGCACTTTCTGCGCTGATAAGCGCAACCTTGGTGACGGCTCGCGTAAATGACTGGAGCAAGCCTTGCTTTAACGGGGAATGTGCTTACGATACGCTGGGTACAGCGGAAACCGGATACGGCAGTATCAAACTCGTACGAAAAGGGATCTTATTTAATGACCTCCACATCCACTGATCGTTCAAACAGTGGGGTTCTCCCAAAGCTATCACAGATATCACATCAGCGGCTGGGTGGGTGATCCTGGACTGCGACCCAAACGCCTTGGTTCAGGATATACGCCTTGTCTGCAAGAGCGATAACTACGAAGAAGCTGGCTGTGATCATATATTCAGCCACGAGGGGCCGGTCAATAAAGTAGTTCGCTTGCCAGAAAGCGTGCGTGAAATGCAGATATATTTGCCTAATAGCCCTAATCGTTTCTTTTGGGTAGTGTGGGCAGGGTCCATTTGCGCGTATATCTAATGCGCAGATCGCAAGTGATCAAACTATTCCAGCGCATGCTGAGAAGCACATATCTCGCCGAGATGGCATCGTTCCACAAGTCCATATGCTCAGTATAGACATGGATTTCTCAGCTGCTCCTGCCGAGTCGGTGGATTTCCCGCAATCTCCTGATAACCGGCTTACCATCTCCTACAGTGCAGAACCTGTTAACTTCATTCTTAGAGGCGGAAATTTCCCCGGCCTGGAACTCGATCCCGACGTACTTTCTGGTCTGAATGAGCGCGACTTAGACAGTTTCTTCAAAAATCTGTGGGGAGGGATCAAGAAGGCCGCCACTGCAGTCAAGGATACCGTCGTGAAAGCTGCTACCGCTGTAAAAAATGTGGCTGAAAGTGAGATTTACTTGCGTCGACCGATGTGCCCTTAGAACTGACTAAACGGTGCGCCAGAGTTGACAAGTATCAACGTCGACAAGTCTGTCAGCCCCCCTGCCCTAGATATCTCCAAGCGGTTGGACTTACTCAATATTCACCAACAATGCGGGCCTTTCGCGGCGGATCTGAAAGTTACCGTGGACGGCAAGGCTCATGCACAAGTGAAGGTTGGCGTTGTGCTACAAGGAAGCGTGATACCTCCTAAAGTCTGTCGATTCGGTCTTTACAAATGTTGGAAACCTAATGTCCCCCACAGATCCATAAAGCTGGGGCATATGCTGGTTCGCCTTTTCATGGGCTCCTCTGTCATTTCCTGACCTCATATCCCTAGACTTGACTGCTGAGCTTGATGCTCATCTAATGGTCCACGCCTTCCTTCATGTAGGTCTTTTCATCCTTAATCTATTCTAACATTTCATCTGATTATACGATCAAGGGCGAAATTGACACAGGAAAGAAGACACTCCTTTCTATGGGTATTCCTGGTTTCAGTATTCCCGGGATTTTCACCCTTGGCCCCTTCCTTGAACTTCAAGGCCGAGCCAAGGCTCAGATCGATATCAACCTGGATATCGACGTAGGAGTCAGCTATCATGTCGAAGGAGGTAGGTTACTACAGTCTGCCTGAATTTTCGATGGGATTGAATGGGTATCTATTTAGTCGAATTCTGGTTCCCACCCAGTGCCGGCAAGAACCAGCAAAAATCTGTCAAGCCTAAGGACACCCGTATGGTTCTCCTCCACCTAGTAATCTCCATGGCTCTCTAACCATAACCTACCCAGCTGTCAAACTCTCAGCCTCCGCGGACATGCAGGCCAAAGGAAGCATCGAGGGTCACATCATTCCAGCAATCAAGCTTGGCCTCTCCGTTTTACTTGGCAAATTGAAGGCAGATGTGTACCTCGAAGCCGACGCATTCGCGAAGTTGGAATTAGACGCACAACTTAGTGCGTCGAACCATCACAGGGAACTCGATGAGGTGGAAAAGGCATATGTTCCTCCCTACGATCATAGCAAGAGGGATCTTGTCTCTTATATGCATGAGCATGAGCCTCGAGGTGTCAGTTTCACTGGCTGCGTTGATTTGAAGCTGGGCATTGCTCTCGGTGGCGGAGCTGAGGCTAACTTCTTCGGATTATGGAAAGGAGACAAGGAAGTGATATTCTTCAAGAAGGATTGGCAGGTCTTCAAGGTATGTCCAACATCCATCTGGTGATCTACGACTTCAACATGTTATTTTCTGCATCTAGAAATGCTGGGCTGCTGGCAAGGTCAAGCGTATGTCAGCAGTCCACGAGACATTACCGTCGAGATCGCTGGCCAAACGAGGACCCATCTGTCCCAAGGCTAACAGTAATGTCATCCCCGTCACCTCTGAGACAGTCAAAGGCTCCGAGTTAGTCTATCACTGTTCAATAACCAACAACGGGATAACTGACAACTACTCTTCATAGTATACATTGAACTCGACGTTAAACCACCTGCAGTACCTTTGATGACAAGTATACTCCACACGGAAAGCCCATTCTGTATGGTCGCGGCATAATTACAGCTTGATACCAAACCCTTCTGCAATAATAAGCGCTGCTTTCTCCCCTACTCCTAACGCTGTATTATAGGTATTGGCGGAAACGTTACCTGGGGATATCGATAGCTATAACGGAGGTAAATCGTAATACAATGTATTTGTGATATGAACATACATCTAGCCAAAAAGTGAGTTGATTTAGTTCACGTCTGTAACATGTGGACGTACCTGCAACTTTGAGATTGAGTATTCCATAGACGTTGAGTTTAGGGTCTACAACGCCGCCTTGATCGCGAGGCTTCATTGCACAAGTGCCCATCTATTAATCCGGAAGAAGGTTATATATACACCCATGCTGGTGACCAACTTACTGAATGCCACGTCGTATGCACTACAGTCACAGTATTATTGCAAAGCAAGACGGATATCAGGATCAACTCACCATTTTTGCGGATATACTCATTGAGCACATCATCATCCTGAGCTGTATATTGAATATCTGGAGCTGAGATATCCACTGGTCCACTTCTTTCTTTGCATACTGCATCGCTATCTGGCGCAAATGCCGGATGCCCTTGAGGCAATTCGCCTCTGTAAAGAGGCATACGACGTGCCAATTCTCGTGCCTTTTTATATCCCCATCTCAGAATGTCTAGGTCTGCGGGACTAACACCAAAGGAAAATTAGCGGACATATTTCGAACGAAAGAGAGTCACACGAACTCGTTCAAGTAACCCGGTTCGAAGTGAAGTGGCTTCCTCCAGTCAGGGGACATGATGTGTACTCTTCCAGTTGAAACTGGATATTCCTGACATGCATCTATCAGCAGATTAGTTTGATACTTTCGACTATACCACATACTGTGTATGCGCACATTGACATATATGCGCGCTTGGGAATGGTTGTATCTTCTCCGACATAGCTAGTAGGCCGTCAGTTATCCGAAATTATTTAGGTTCGTCGAGCACCAACTTGGAGAGTGGCCCTATCCACATTATAGGCTTATCTGGAGCATTCTCAAACTTCCGTTTCCAGACTCTCTCGAAATTTGGGCCTAGCTCTCTGAGGTCGTCAGCATCTGGACGGACTTTTATTCCAGCATCAATTCCACTAGTGTGGCAGTGCTGAGTCGACTGATCACAATAAAAGCGCAAGTCACTTACTTTGTCGCAATCAATCCATCTCCATTGCGCTCCCACTGTTCCACATAACCTGAGGCGGCATTACAATACAGAAATTCAGGCGAAAGAGCTGGCGCACTCTGCAGTTCGGCCTTACTTATTAGACCAAGAGTATCTAGAGTAATGGTAAGGTCGGAGACGAAGTATGGAGTGAATGTAGCATTGTGGTCTGGCGTAACACGCATAAGGGAGTCATCCAATACTGATAGAGCCTTCGTGGTAATGCACTCACCTAGGTAGTTCTCTCCTACACCTGGTAGATCGACTTCTTGCTTGATATCAAGCTTCTCTAGTAAATCTTTGGCCCCGATACCGGATCGCTGCAGGAGAGCCGGAGAGCCAAACGCTCCCGCGGAGACAACGACCAGCTTGCTTGCATATGCTCTGATCACGTCAGAATCGGAACCAGGAGTAGACGCGTCAGTATATTCTACGCCGACAGCACGCTTATCCCTTGATGGATGATTTGATGAAGTTAGTTTTCGTCAGATGAGCTATGGAAGGGTAACCGACTGAATGAGCACGCGAACAACAGCGGTGTTCGAGAGCACATGAAGGTTCTTGTTTTCGTTATCCTGGTTGTATATGAAGTGGTGTGCGGCATCAGAACGTCGTCCCGACTTGGCATCAATATATCTACGGATTGTGTTGCACTTCATAACAAATCATATGAGACTTGCTGCTGCACTCACTTCGCCCATCGCTATGTGTCGACACCTTGGTCAATGTCGCTGAATCCCATAAAAAGGACGAAACGTACACCATACGCATTGACAGTATGAAAGTCATTTGTATCTTCCGTCTTGCCACGCCCTTTATCATAGGCGCTAGCGACGGCGAGAAACTGTTTCCCAGGTTCTAAACATACTCCACCAGATGACACCTTAATAGGGCCAGAATGCCCATGCATGGCTTGATTGCCGTCTGCTTCGTAAGTCTCAACCTTACGAAACTATATTATACAACGAGCACTTGAATGATGAGGCCACCCACCTTGTTGAGCAGAGGGATCAAATCTTTCGACCCCCAACCTTCATTCCCATACACGCTCTCCCATTCATCATAATCCGACGCTGCGGCTCGCGTGTACATCATAACTGAGCCAATCCCGTAAGACCAGAGATGAAATCATGAGAAACTTCTCACAATTGACACTGGAGCCCCCTCCAACGCATTTTCCGGCTGGTACGACCACGGAGCGGCCCAGTAGGGCATCGCTAGGCTGAGAGACATGAAAGGTCAGGACCTTACTAGTTAAAGTCAAATTGCCAGGAAATAGTGCAGGTCGGATATGTTCCTGCAACCTTCGTGTATGGGGACCTGCTTCGATAACCTTCAAAAGAGATAATCAGTATCCTGGCAGTAATTGTAAGATGCAGGACGTGACAGACCAATATCTTCAAATTTGGGTCTGCATCAGCAAGCCTGCCAGCAACAACGCATGCGACGGTACCGCCTATCCAAGATTTAGAAAAACCGCAGAAAAAGGAGCTTGGTACGCACCGCCAGCGAAAATGATATCGTATTCAGAGGTTAGGCCATTGGGAGAAGCCATGGTGAATCGAAAACTCAAGCCATGACTGAAGGTGTAAGTTTTATCTTCTTTCTGAGGACATCAAATCCAATTGCGTAGTGGCGATTCGCGTGGAGTACATCTGAGCTTCCCTTCTTTCAAGTAACGGTGTATTCGAGAACCAAAGAGGATGGAGAAGAGTTACAACTGAATACATTGATGGCATTTGATCCCACGAAGAGTCCACAAAAGTATCTCCATTGAGAATTAATGTCATTTTTTAGATTATCGCAGTTAGAAGGCCTGGTATAGCGAATAAGCAAGTAAAGGGGAAGGTGGTCTAGATACAGTCCGGGTTTGGGTCCGAGGAGAGCGCCTTCTCGGTAGGTTCTATTACGTCTGGAGGCAGTGATGAGTGTAACGCAGTTGCCTTCCAGCCGGCTCTGAATGAAGCCAAGGCAGCTACAAGACCGAATAATCCAACCCAAAACTAATATAGAAGACGGAATGAATACGTGGTCATCGAAAGAAAGTAAGGACATACATCATTCTCGAATAAGCCCTTTTCCAGCGACCTACACGTGCGAAGGAGGTAGTTAGTAATGGAAAGCGGAAAAACGCCATTGCGAAAACAGACCAGTGAACCGTGAGAGGGAGATAACCCAAATTAACCACTACCTCATTCCAAAATGCGTCCCATCTATCAGTAAGTTCCTTCCTTTCGGCTGCGGTGATGCCACTTCCACTATTGCGTTTCGCCTTGTTTAACGTCCGCTCTCTTAACTGGAGTAATTTCCTATCCTCACGAAGATGAGCAAACTGAAGTAGGACATAAAGGGCCCAGAAACGAGACGACCACATAGCTAAATAGTTGGCGTCTAGCTTTGTGGGCTTTGATCGTGAAGAGAATAGGGATTTGATGGAAGGGATGTCCGAGGGAATTATTGAATGAGTGAGAAGGTAATATAGATGTTCCAGAGGATAGTATGCGAGCATTGACCATCCTTGCAGTCGTTCGATATTATGCAACCTTCTGGTGGGTTGGGGATTGCGCTCCAGAGAGACAAGCCATTGTATTATTGGCAGAAGTCCTATAAAGACAAGGATTTAGGAACAAAATTCAAAAGGTATCAGCAGCAAGCGTACTGACCCCATATTCTCCATAAAGTCCGGGCATCGCTTATTATGCTACCTAGCTTAGCATAGCTCGTTGCAGCCCTGCTTGTGGGAGATGCGCGGAATCCATAGCGATGCTGTATTCTAGCGCGAAGCTCCAACAATGGCACAACGACTTTAACAGCATACTGTATGATCTATAGTGCATTTTAGCACTTGCCCTCAACGTCCAACTGCAGAAGAGGCAAACCATAAAGAATTTACTGCAATGCACAACGCAAACACGTCAGCTTTCCGAAAGGTCAATTCAAGCAAGTGCTTTACTCGCTACCACTCCATGTACCCAAGTATCGCACTAGGTGATCTACCGTTTCAGAGGGTGACACGAAAATGAACGCTCCTAAGGTCAGGTCAGTCAAACGAGACATTGACAATGGCTTGGAAAGACGAGACATCGTGGTTAGTAGTAAGTGGTACTTTCGCCAAAAAGTTTCATATAAGTAGTGGAGGCAAGTATGGACTTAGGCCTGTGATTTCAAACCGGCTCACAATGGCAGGTACGACGTGAGAAAGCATTAAGTAATCATATACAGGTCAAAGATATATATAAGACACCACTGTGGGAACACGCTTCTTCAGAACAAACCATCGAGGACTCAAAAGTTCGGGCTCGGTACAGCTCTTCCGCCTCCTTGTCCGCGTTCCCGTCCTCAAGAACAACTGGCTTTCTTCGTCGCTTGGATTTTTCTTGAATGTCCGACTTTTCCTGTTGTGGAGGTGTCGCTTAGGCTGATACTCATGATGCAGCGGAAATTTTTGGAAGAGACTGGCCACTTCGATGGGCGTCGTACATCTATTTTTTCTTGCAAATGTATAATTGTCTGAAATGCATATTCTGTTCTGCCAATATCTCATCCTGAATTCTAAGTTTGGAGCTTGTTTTCCCGTTTGTCTCGCCGCGGTTTTATTTTTATATCAGAGGTATGTTTTCTGTAGTCGTTCTCTCACAGATATTGTCAGGTGGTGGTAATCCGTGTGCTCGAGGGTCTTCATGAAATTGCTTTTGGGTGCATGTGGCCTAGCGTTCACAACGGACGTTGCTCGGTCGGAGTACTCCAAACGTCGGTGGCATTTCCTGCTAGTATAAAGGCCAGCATGGATGCGCAGTTACGGGTCATTGATCAAACTAGAGATGAAGTTCATCTTCGCTCTCCTCGCAGCCCTCTTTGCGCGCGACGCTGCTGCTGCTGGCCTTAATAACGCCGCAAAAGCAGCAGGGAAGCTGTACTTTGGCACTGCGACCAACAATAACCAATTCCTCACCGATGCACCCTATGCTGCTATCCTGAACAATGTCAGCGAGTTCGGCCAAATAACTGCAGCGAATAGTATGAAATGGGTAAGTCCTATTAACTCGCCACCAACGCGATCATTGAAAGCTTGAGCAGGACGCTACAGAGCCCAACCGTGGCCAATTCACGTTTGGGCAAGGCGACCAAATTGCCGCTCTCGCGAAGAAAAACGGACAGCTGCTCAGAGGTACACAAATACAAAACAGACCTCAAATCCTTGATCCCACCCTTGTCCATTAGGTCATAACTGCGTTTGGCATCAGCAGCTCCCTAGCTGGGTAACTTCTGGCAATTTTGACGCCGCTACGCTTTCCAGCATCGTCGCAACTCACTGTTCCACACTGGTTGGGCATTATAGAGGCCAAATGTAAGTAAGGGAAAGTTGCAATTCAAGTTCAGCGATTGATACTCTGCATAGCTGTACGTTCTATTCTTTATCAGCACTAGTATAATCAAAGCTCTTCCAAATTTGAAGATAGCTGGGATGTAATCAATGGTTCGGATTGATTCCGTTCGGCTGGTTCTTTTGCTCATTTGCTATGCACAGAATGCCTGAACGATGACGGAACATTCCGTCAATCGATATTCTTCGAAACGCTCAATACGTCATATATTGCTACCGCCTTACGAGCCGCCCGCGCAGCAGATCCCGGTGCGAAACTCTACATCAATGACTTCAATATCGAGGGTACAGGACTCAAGTCTACTGCCATGGTCAATCTCGTCAAATCCTTACAAGCGGCTCAAGTCCCCATCGATGGCATCGGCATACAAGCCCACATGATTGTCGGCCAAGTCCCATCCACTCTCCAAGCTAACCTTCAACAGTTCGTTGCGCTAGGCGTGGAAGTAGCCATCACAGAGTTAGATGTTCGTATGAACCTGCCTGCCACCCCTGCTTTGCTAGCACAGCAACAGCGAGATTACCAGACCGTGATTAACGCATGCCGTGCTGTACCCAAGTGCGTTGGTGTGACGATCTGGGATTTCACAGACAAAGTACGCTTTGTGATTTTCTCATCCGTCCCCTCGAGGATGCTGATTCATCCGGGTCATTGAAGTATTCTTGGGTCCCGGGAACATTTACCGGGCAAGGTGCTGCTTGCCCTTGGGACGAGGTTAGTCAGTCTTTGAAGCGTCGTGTAACGTACGTCTAATGATCTTTCGGTAGAACTTTGTGCGAAAGCCTGCGTACAATGGCATCCTAGCTGGATTCGCGTAGCGTCATTCGACTACGTTGTACGACTTCATGAAGGAATTTATTAATTCTTGTACTTCTGGTAATAAACAACGGAAAGAAATTCCCATGTCGTCATGTCAGCTGCTCTAAGGCTCCCAACTCACCACAGCCAGCACCAGAAAGACTGCCTTACATGCTTTGCTTTTCCCAGAATACGGAAGCAGAGCGGGCAGAAAACGGTCCTGTAATAAATGCTGCGGAACGTCGTTGTCACCTATGTAATACATCCGACATTCGACCGAAATCACTCCTTCATATATATCTGAGGGATGGCCTCCTTCACGACGCTCGGTCCCGCGAAGAAGCATTGACGGACGAATAGTTTTGGCGAGGATTAAGCATTCGTGTATGGTATGCCGCCAACTCTTCAAATAATAACCCCGCATATATGGGCCTGATCAATGTCTATATCGCTAGCCGATCGCGTCCAACAGCGCATACGTACCTTGGATGTACTTATTGCTCACGTGTTGCCATTCACCTCCAATCTTTCGGCGAGGAAGACCCGCTGAATGTACATTTTGAGTATTTAAGGATGTGTTGTAATGTGCAATATAGACAACCGCTGGCTGGATTTCTCTACAGATAGTCGTCAAAATGAAGTTGACTTCTGCATTCAGCTCACTGTTGGCCTTGATCCCACTCGCCACAGCCCAACAGGGCCCTTGGGCACAATGTACGTACTATGTATTCCACTCGTTTGTCTGACAATTAACTTGGTCACCCAGGTGGTGGTCTAACCTGGACCGGTGGAACAACGTGTGTTGATGGATGGACCTGTGTCTACCAAAATGATTGGTACTCTCAATGCCTCCAGTCCTCCGTATGTCAATTACTCTCTTCTACCTTGATTCTCAACTGAATATCTGTGTAGACCAGTGTTCCCCCTACTTCTTCGTCCAGCACACCCACCTCTTCGTCCAGTTCAACGCTTCCGACAGCTACATCCTCCGCCGGGTTGCACACCGTCGCTAAAACCAAGGGCAAACTCTACTTCGGTTCAGCCACAGACAACTCAGAGTTGAGCGATGCTCCTTACAAGGCACTCCTCAGTGATACTAAGGAGTTCGGCCAAATCACTCCTGGCAACAGTATGAAATGGGTAAGTGGTGACTTTAGCAAAGTTTTTTGCCCGCTAACCCCAGGCGTATAGGACGCGACGGAGAAATCGCGTGGAGTGTTCTCATTCACCAACGGTGATGTCATCGCTGATCTCGCCGCTGCCAACGGTCAACTTCTCCGAGGCAAGTTCCTTCATGGACGTATCGGAAATGGTAAAGAAATAACAATATGAATCAACTATTCAGGTCACAATTGCGTGTGGCATAGCCAACTCCCTAGCTGGGTGACAGCGGGAAACTTCAACGCTACGGAGTTGCAGAGTATTATCGAAACTCACTGCAGCACTGTGGTCAGCCACTACAAAGGAAAAGCGTACGTTTCTGCCGCGTCCCTCGTTCAATCATGCTGAGCTAATCGTCTTTCGATGGGCAGTTGTATGTATACTCAGGCATCTTTGACTGTTAATGACAACTCTGATCGACCTTCATTGTCCACATAGACGCTTGGGATGTTGTAAATGGTATGTATATACGTTCTGTGAGACCTCCCGCTTGTTACTGAATACATAATACAGAGCCTTTCAACGACGATGGTGTAAGCCAACACAAGCAAGCGTATACTGAATATTCACCGTTTTTTCCAGACCTTCCGAACCTCCGTCTTCTACAACACCCTCGGCACCTCCTACATCCCCATCGCTCTCCAAGCCGCTCGCGCTGCCGACCCAGCAACCAAGCTCTACATCAATGACTACAACATCGACGGTACTGGTGCCAAATCTACGGCTATGGCTAATCTCGTCAGCCAGCTCAAGGCTGACGGCGTTCCCATCGATGGCGTTGGTATCCAAGGCCACCTCATCGTCGGTGCTGTCCCCAACACTATTCAAGCTAACATTGAACAATTCGCTGCCCTTGGTGTGGAGGTGGCCATCACCGAGTTGGATATCCGCATGACCCTACCCGTCACGTCGGAGAAGCTTGCTCAGCAGAAGGCTGATTACCAGAAAGTTATCGCCGCTTGCAACGCTGTACCGAAGTGCGTTGGTGTCACGATTTGGGACTACACAGACAAGGTTTGAATATCTGTTTGAGATTGACATTGTGATGTATCCTGACTTGCGCGCTTCCTAGTATTCTTGGATTCCGAGTGTATTCAGCGGCCAAGGAGCTGCTCTGCCTTGGGATGAGGTATGTTTAATAGCCAATCCATAGTTGATGCAGTGCTGAATCCTATCCCAGAACCTCGTTAAGAAGCCCGCTTATGACGGTATAGTCCAGGGATTTGGCGTGTAAGCGTCTCACGATAACCACGCATCAATTTGTTACTACTTTATTGGATGAACGGTAGATAAAAAAGTATATCATTTACGGAATAAAAGTTGTAGCGTCATCTACGCCTTCCAACTTTCCTGGCTATATGCACGGGTTTGCAGCAGGCTGTGTTCACTGGACCCAACGGGCTCACAATGTCTCCGCGCATGGGTGATGGCTCATTTTGATTTCCACCATACGTCATATGGATTGTCATGGGCATCTTTTTTAAGAGGAAGTTACCTAGCAGGCCCTAGCCGCCAGTAGCACAGGAAATTCAGCGCGCCAACCCTGTTTCGAACCATCCAGTGTGAAAGAGTTTCGTCAACTGCTCTTTTGGTAGCCCCGGGGTACTGGCTAAGTCGCACTTCCTGTGCTGCCACTCCTATCTATGGTAGACGCCCTCAAGGGATTTGGCGCCTTCCGAACATGCACAGCATGGACTGCATTATAATATTAATGATGCATGGATGAGGGACGTTGACCCGATACCTATTATATTCCAGTATGTCTGACCGGCGAGCGCGTCTCTACTGAGAGCTGGTCATCCGTGTATTGGCCTTGGACAGCTTGACAAGTATTAAATAGTTGTCGTGGCTTTCAAACATTTTCGTGAGCCTAATACCCAATTTCTTGGATGTCTAAACTTACCTTCGCACTACAAGTTCCACAGCTATGGCACCACCTGCTTCTATTGCCTCTCTATCTGTGAACATTTTACATGTCAGAAGAACGAAAGAATAGCAGTGTCATATGTCTTATCCTGAATTAGCCAGTCTTTATCAAGGAAGTGAGCCCTCGAATTATGTATATAATGCGTGCCAAACAACCATAACAGACCGTCGTGGAAGCTGCGAACACAATGCTCGGTAAGTCATTTTCTCGCTGCTCGCAAGCTGCAATCTTATCACGTTGACTAGTTGAGATGACTAGTACAACCCGTATGGTCCACCGTTGATCACTACTGTTATTTACTAATATGCTGCATTCGATGAGGCTACAAAAAAACTCGTAGTCGATATCTCCTCGAACCCTAACCGTGGGTCCCTCTGTTCAAATACGGGTTGCGTGATCCTAAAAAGTGACATATTGACTAGGGAATGGAGTAAGAGATGACTTTAGACGTGCTCACAACTATCACAACATTGAGGGAAACAAGAAAGCTATCACTGATGAGACAATTGGTAAGGGCAAACTTGTTACGATTGTCTCTAGGCATGATGCTGACGCCTTCCGTTCAATTCCTAGATCAAAAGATAGTAGAGCTTCTACAGATCTGCGGAAAAGTTCAGCACATGGATGAATGCCAGTGCCGTGACAAGCAAAAAAGAGTGGATGAGCTCAGAAGGGATCTGGGCTGCACGATGGATTTTTGCCACTACATGGGATTCCAGGCGCGAGAGGACAGATTGAAAAGTCAGGAAAGGGAGAGACAGGCTCAAGAAAATAGGGAAAGGCAGGAGCGGGAGAGAAAGGGAGAAGCAACTAACGAAGAATAAGGAAAAGGAAAGGGAGCAACAGCTGGCAAGGACGAAAGAAAGAGAAAGAAAAGAAAGGGAGCAGCGGCAGATACAAGTGAAGGAAAGACAAAGAAGAGAAAGGGAGCAGCAGCTAGCAAGGACGAAGGAAAGGGAGAGGGAGCAGTTGAAAAAGGCGAAGGCAAGGGAGAGGCATCGCCGAGACCATGTCCGGTATAAACAACTCGGTAAAGCACATCTTGCTGTTCCTTGTATAGATATCGTCGGAGGCAACTCCATAGTTGTTGACACCGTAATTGAATGGACTTACCCTTCTCGTAGTAGGCGATGAGAGCATTGAGTAGAGGGAAGGCACAGTAATGGAGAGGCCTTGTATATCAAGACATTCTGTACTAGGATCGGGGTGCCCATGGGCAGAATATAGGGAGAGGTCGATTTTACTATAGCCACTATCCACCAAGGAATGAACCGGACTCAGAGAAGTGAAAGGTCTGATCCTATCATCAGAGCAGCTTGCCAAAATCCGACGACCATTGGTGAGTTGGCAATGTACAAAAACTCCACGAGTGGATGTGGTACCGTCCAATAGATGGCCATGATGTATCCTATCCAAGAATAAATAACTGGCTCGCGTTACCACCCATACACTATATAATAAATTGGTAAACAAATATTTCCTACAGCCCACACTCTACCGCCTCAAGCTAGCTCTTTCCTCCGACTCTTCATGACCATCAATGAATGTAGGGATTAGCTGGGCAACTTGCCTCCACTTTCGCTCTCTTGGGGAAATGCCCAAGAGTGGCGATTTGACATTACATCCTTTTGGGAAAATACGACTGAGAAACCGGGCTACACGCGTGGGCCCGGTTATGGGCGAGGAACCGAGACTTAGAAGCTTCAAATTTTGGAATTTTACAGCGTTGCCGGCCCTAGGTAAGGTATCTGTAGACGCATCTAAATAGAGATGGAGCTTTTCAAGTCTGGGGCAGTAAGGTGGTAATGCCAAGAGCGCCGACATGTCGAGCACGGGTTGGTCCTTAATCCGAGGGCAGGAGTTGAGATAAAGCACTTCGATGTCGACTAGCGCCTTCACAATAGTGATGAGGTCTCCGGAACTGAGCTGGAACTGGTTTCCATGGGACAGGCTGAGGATCTTGAGTTTGGAGAGCCGAAGAATGGATTTTAACACAGTGAATGTAACAGTACCATAGGAAGGGTCACCATCGTCAAGGCAATTGCTGCTAAGAGCAAATTCCTCTAGCTGTGGGTAGTTGGAGGCGACGATATCTATAACACGACCATAGTCCTCAACCGGTTCCGCTTCTGTAGTCGAAAGCGTGAGCGATGAGAGGGTCATGAGTTTGTGTGGTTGCGAGAGACACAAAGCAGCGCGATCAAATGGTATGGCTATACACAAGCATTTGAGGTTCGGAAAGCTATCGACAGCCAGCTCTGCCGAAAACAAATCCCACGCCCCAGTTTCGTCTGAAAATATCCAGTCTGATTTGAGCGTTTCAAGCAAAGGATGAAATGCGACAGTATGGGTAATCTTCGGGGTAAGCCAATTGCCAGGGAGCGTGAGTGATTTCAGTGAAAGTAACGCAGGAAGGACTTTCGTCAATGTCGCCTCGAAAACCTCTTTACCGTGGTGAGTGCGAGCGCAGCAAAACTTCAATGTTTCCAAGAAAGGCATCTTAACGGGAATTGATTGAAAAATCGTGTTTTTGTCAGTGGCAGAGGCGCAGATCCATAGCGACAGGCTTTTTAGCCTCTGGTGAACGAAAAGATGAAAAATTATGGGATCCCCACAGAAGTCTAAGCTTTGCAAGGTGGGAAAGAGGTCCAAATCCAATCTTGGCCGGTTGCGTACAATATCGAGGAGTAGGCTCGGGTTCTTGTATTTCCACTCCACTCGCAGATAACGTACCCTCCAGGCGTATTTGTCGAAGCGAACCCAATCTTCAGCTTCGATATCACGAGAGAATACCTGATGAGTAGGACGAATGATTGATGAGCGCTGGACCAGCGAATCAACTGGGCGATGAATTCATCGCGGACATACGAGATTATGTGTATAATGTCTCTCCATAGGAGCCAGGAGTTTTAACAGGTTAATAAGAGACGTCTTGCGCCATATCACGTTCAAAGCTTCGTTCGACCAGGTACGGCACACGCAGGCGTTGGACTTGTTATTTTGTGAGAACACAAATATCCTATGAAGTAGCTCCGGAATGCGCAAGACATGCGGCGTGAATGGAGAATTTGCAGACATGTTCCGCTACGTCCACTGCAAATTGGTGGAGAAGGTGATCAAGACAAAGCGCGAATGCCACTCACCAAGCTCGACTTTTGAGCTTTAAGTGGGCGCTACTTGAGCGCTACTTTGCCTCCCTCCAACCACAATGGCCCATGCTCATCTTCTTAAACTCGCCCTACCACTAATCCCAAAGTACGGTTTCACGCGTACCGCTCTCTCACAATCAGTCTTGTCCTCCTCCCCTTCAAGCTCGTCGTCGACACTTTCGCATTCTCACACTGAACCACTCTCCGATACGGCAGTCTCTGCACTGTTTGGAGAGGGGGATGACGCACGGAGAACACTTATTAACGCGTGGTTGGCTGAGGGGGTGGCATGTATCGGCCGTGCAACAAATTCAGCGTCTTTCGACGCAGCAGTATCGGAGCTACCTCCAAAGTCAATCCCACAAAATTTGAGATCTACAGTCAGCGACCTTCTACATGCACGACTAAAATATAATGAACCGGTACTTCAATATTTGCCTGAAGCTTTTGCTCTCCTTGCAAGTCCATCTTCGGGGATTCCACCTCTTGACCCTATGCCGGCGTTGAAGCATGCATTTACTATTGCAGATGAGGCGTGTTATCTGTCTGGGGACGCATCCCTTCAGGTACATCCTCTTCTATTACATTCCCATGATTTCGGTGGTAAGAATTAATCATAATGTCCCTCAGCTTGATTGGTACGCCCGGCGCGCTGCCTTGGCCAGTGTATACACCGCAGCCGGTACGCCCTCCGCCTAACTTCATCCGTTTTTATCCTCAACTATTATCAGAGCTACACCAACTAGCATCTCCTCAAACCGCTCCCGCTTTCCTCGATTCCCTCCTCACCACGTACAACAAGGTACACACCTCCTCGGACGAAGTGGGGCTCTTCGCGGGATACGTGACGAAGAGTTGGCAGGGGATTCTTCGAAGTAGTGGTATTCTGTGATGTTTGCTATTATTATTGCCTTGTAAGCGTCAGTCGTCAACTATCTCCGAAGGTGTGTTTATGGCTGTTCACATTCAATTATGCTCGGTTTCACCTGACCATGAAACAAGCCCAAGAATAGAATTCCCTCTTTTCATCCTAATAGGCAGTGCTACGTTGGAGCTACTTGATTGAATTTTTGCAGAACGCCACCTCTTACTTTCCATCTCATCTCCAAATATACCCACGATGATGCCTTATTAAAGATAGAGCAATATGTATGCTCGCTCAGTTCCTCAACCCTCAGTGCCACCATAGGTATTCCCACTCCTGTATGCAGAGGTGCTTCGATCTGATGATAATTTCATGTGCACTGCAGAACACGATCTTTGGGAGACCTTTCCTTTTATTCGAAGCTAGAAATATACAATGCTAATGTCGTGAGGCTATAATCATTACAATTCAGGCTGATTGGGTGGCTAACTGATTTTGAGCGACCAGATACTGCACATTCATGCTAGCACTTTTTGCAAGCTATTTGCTGGTGATCTATGCACAACAGTCGGCTCAGCAGCCTCATCAACCTTTAGTCGCAAACCCTGATTTCAAAGCTGAGAGTAGACATGTTTATCAGGTAAAGGGAAATGAGAGACCGCGCCCGCGCCCGCGTCCCCAATTCCAGATGGACGACGATGGTCAGGAGATTTAGACTTCGTCCTATATTGTTCGTGGAATAACTTTCCCCGGCTACGTTGAGATTGGCGTCGGATGTGACTGAACCCAAAGACAGTAGGAGAACGTGCCATCAGGCCCGCGGTTCTGGTTTCGATTGTTATGCAAAACTTTGGAGGGCCTTGATCGTCCGTGCTGCATGTTTCACACCTTCCTTACACGTTCCGGAATGTAGCCAACTTGCCCAATTACAATAAAGACCGCTCCGATTAATGGCGTTTCTGGCATCAATAACTTTCCCAGTTAAGTGGTGAGCGAGAGTCTCCTTGTTGGCATACTACTTATCACACGCCCATCATATCATCAGACTTCTCGCGTGATGGAAACCATACTGAATTGCATGACCCGTATATCACCGCAGCCTTCTCTGCGTGTTTGCATCATGGAGCGAGCACATATATGGACTACATAATCAAGGCTTGCAGTGACCAATGCAAACCCCTCTAACAATGCAAAGAAGACCATGGTGCGTTCCTGCTGGACTTCCCCACCTATGAGCTCACAGATGTTAACAGGCCGGTGTATCGCGTCTTAGTTGCCACCATCCTAATGACCGTATTGGCCCGTTTTGCATACCTCAAGCTAGGTATGTCTGCTGTCACCTTTTGACAGTGCCCCGTTATGATGAACATGAACCAAGCCGTTCCCCATACAACCCCTAAACAGAGTAAGCCAATCCTGATCGCGTAGGTCTTATCACCAATAAATCGCCATCTTCTTGATGTCTTACTTGAACAGTGTAATGGGTGCTACTGGGAGCGGAAAGACAACAGTCCGTCTGAACTATAGACTTCAGGGCGATCATATACTAATTTATGCTTCTTGAGCAGTTCATCAACAAAGCCAGCGGTGATGAACTACGCGTAGGAAGTGGCCTTCGCTCGTGCACAGACATTATCCAAGTTTCCAAGCCATTTGCGCTCGACGGGCGATGGGTAACCCTCATTGATACCCCCGGATTCGATGATACGACAAAGAGTGATACTGATATCTTGACCATGATTGCTGCTTTCCTGGAGACTACGTATGCTATTCCATCGACTTGTCGGCTATATGCTCCCTTCTGACTTCTACATGTAGTTACGAACAAGGCGAGAAATTGTCGGGAGTAATCTACATGCACCGCATCTCTGACCCAAGAATGGGCGGTATTTCCACCCGCAACTTCAGAATGTTCAAAGAGTTATGCGGAGAGGACAGCTTGAAGAACGTAATCTTGGTGTCCAATATGTGGAGCGAGGTGTCATCTCGAGTTGGCGAAGCTCGTGAACGTGAACCAGCCACTGATGAAATGTTTTTCAAACCTGTATTGGATAAGGGGGCGCAGTTTCTCCGAAACGATAACACGGATGAGGGTGCGAGGACCATCCTACGTCATATTATCGGAAACCACCCCCTTCCTCTCCGCATTCAGCGCGAGTTGGTGGATGAAGGCAAAAATATATCGCATACGGCTGCAGGAGTGGAGCTCCTGGGTGCACTACATGAACAAGCCAAGAAATACGAGGCTGAAATGCACCGACTAGAGAAAGATATGGAAGATGGTAGGGTTGATTCGTTTCGGTCCTTGTGACTTTACTCAACTCATTGATATGTCGTGGTGGCAGCACTTCGTCATCAAGATAACAAAAGACGACTGGACTTGGAGGACCAGGAAAGGAAACTCAGGGAGGAGATTGAACGTAATAAAAGAGAAGCTGAGAAGCTCCGTAGCGACGAGACTGCACAGCTTAGACAGCGGTTGAAGGAATTATCTGACGAAAGCAAGCTGAGAAGCGAGCAGGCTGAGGCATACAAACGTCGCATGGATGACTTGGAAGAACAGTTACGCAACATCAAGGCGTCGGGAGACGGCGGGTCGGATATAGAGGATATATTTGGGTTCTTTGCTAAAACCGTGTTCGCGTTGGCACTCCTCTAAGCCGGCCAAGCGAGTTGGGAAGATAGCCTTTTTATAACTTAAACGGCTAGATATAAGTATGTCTGTCTGGTCAAGTCATTTGTTGTGCCCTTTCTATAAAATCTTTCAAACCATCGTATATGTAGACTTCGTGTGCCCGTTCTACGTCAGTAATCTTGTTCAATTTGCTTATTTCCGCCTGCTCGTTCCCGCAGTCATCAGCGCATCATCTCAGAGCACTTCTCATGGCCTCACACTTGAAGCTCTGTAGTAGCATTCAAGGCTGATTATCCTCAACTTCCTATTAGAAAATATGTACGGTTTTTTCCCTGGGGGTATCCATCTTCTTGGCTTTTCCTACAGCAGAGGCTTTTGAATTTCAACATATGCAGCTTGACACCCAAAGATAGCGATGCTGAGACAACACGAGTATATTGAGATGGATTGGTTCTAGCTCAAAGCCAACCACCCACCTTTTCATTCCAAGGGCGGCCCCTGTCAGCCCCTGAGACGCTACTAGCTGGCAGGAGGTCCCGACTCTTGGACACCTGTCTTAGGCTTTTGCGCCTCTCGACTTCCAATCAACCCATGACTAAACAGCGTCCAAATCAAGTTCGAATACCCTTAGTCGAGGATGGGAACATTGAACCCTCTTTGGTACGCAAGCGCTGTATCATTGCACGAGGCCGTGTGCTTTTCCTTGCTCAACCCTTCGTCTCGCTGTTCATGGCTACAATAAGCTCGATTCTAGAGGCGGGAATACTATGTGCGCAGTAGAGCTGTACAGAACAGTTGTGTCATATCATTGCTCTCTTCTCGTGGATCATCTTCGCGGCAATAGGCTTGACTGGCGTCAGGTGTTATTTCCATCCATGGCAGAAGAGATCGATATCTTGAATTATCAGTTCCCAGCTCTGTCCCTTAAGCCTTAAGGCTGTTATGTACCTAGGTGAGCCCCCCCACTCTCTTCTAACATACTCACTGCGTCTCGAAGACCAATCTGTGCCTATCCTACAACGCGAAAATATAATTCGCGATGGGTTCACCCACTTGTCCTCTCTGCTACGGCCTTGACTTAGCGAGCATCCGTAGAGTCACCGCAAATACGTGTGCCTACAACGACGTAGCCCGTCACTGGATGAGCGCAGATGAGTTGCGCGCTTCTTCCGATGGTGCCGGTGGAACCGATCATACTGGTCGTTTTCATCGCTTTAAAAGGCCGTGTAGCTTCTGTGTCCTTCTGAAAGATGCCGTGGATACCTTTTTCCGCGATAGCGGGGTTGTTGCCCAGAGTCATCCAACCAGACTGGATTCAGATATCTTAGACTATTCTGTTGCTATTCGAGACGCGGACGACGACGGCGGAGAAGAGGATGGTGAAAACAGAAGCTACAGTAGCCCCTCGACATCCCCCTCGACATCACCATCCTCTGCCTCCTGGGAGGATGTGGACGACGATGATGAAATTGATGAGAGTAACGAGTATGATGACAGTGAATATGTCGAAAAGGATGGCAATGAAGAATATGATCGATGCGAAGCCGGGAATGGAATACACAGTGACTTCCTGCCATTGCCATCCAGTCTCAGGGAGGAAGTGGATGCCAGCAATGAAGTCACCGCAGAATGCGGGGTTCCAAAAAGGCTAGAAATTGTAGTGAGATGCAAACTTGATAACATCAATACCGAAGAATTCGACCTAGAAATATTTACTGTACTCGGGGGTTAGTGCGCTCGTCATTCTTTTGAATTCATCACTGATACGTTTCTAGCTGAAGTGCCACCCTTACTGTCAGTGATTGGAGCCGCCGGAGAAGTCCCCACAAACCCTGAACCCTACGAGTATGCAGCCATTATCAAGAATTGGCTTCAAGAATGTCTTTCCCGCCATACTACTTGTCAGGCAAGTGCAAATGCTGAGAAGCCTATGCCACTTCCCAAGCGAGTCTTGGATCTGTCAGACGATAAAGTAGTTCTCATCGAAACTGGGTTCGAGAAAGATCTCTACGTATCGCTTAGCCATTGTTGGGGCAGGGAACAGATCCTCGTCACGACAAGGGAGACACTGGCAGAAAGGATGAGAGGGATTGATTTAGATAAAATGCCGCGGACTTTTCAAGATGCTGTCATACTTACTCGAGCTCTTGGACTCCGGTACCTTTGGATTGACTCTCTGTGCATTATCCAGCAGGATGAGAAGGATTGGGCGGAGCAGTCGGCTGTCATGGCAGACATATACGCAGGATGTTACATCAACATTGCGACAACAAGGTCATCGAGAGGCGGAGAAGGCTTTATAAGTCCTCGTTGGACCTCACGCAATTCTCTACAATGGGCCGACGACGTGGGTAGTTCAGTCTCCGAGGTCGGAGAAGGGGTAGATAGCAGTATGATCAGACGATTCGATGTCAAGTCGTTCACTGTCTCTCGCACAGGCAATCCCGACCTCTATGACCGCTCCATCAAAGTTCGGCTCGCGATGAATTCGTCCCATGAATCCATGCACACGTTCCGCTGGATTAATAGTCATAAGGATACGGCACCACTGATCCAGAGAGGTTGGGTGTATCAGGAAAGAAACCTATCACCTCGAACTGTCCATTTCCACGCCAACGAGATGATGTGGGATTGTGCAGGTCAACAATGTTGTGAGTGCTTAGCACTCAATACGATGAAGATTGGGGGTGATGGTTGGAGCGCTTCCAAGAGTCGCATTTCAACCCTGTCGACGCTTGACGAGAGGCAGTTACACGGGCTTTGGAGAACTGTGGTCGAGGACTACTGCTTACTGAATCTTACATACGAGTCAGACAGACTTCCTGCTCTTGGCGGGCTCGCCACCAGGTTTGCTCAGCACATGTCAGAGGGAGAAGAGTATTTAGCGGGTTTGTGGAGGAGTAGCCTCCCTCGAGATCTCCTGTGGACAGTCAGTTCTCAGTCAAAGCGTCCTTGGAGGAGACAACTCGGGGAGGAATCTCCTCCATCTTGGTCTTGGGCATCGCTAGTTCATGGCGAAAATGGGCCTGGCCTTGATTGGGAGCACGAAACGAAGCCTAAGCTTGTCAGCTGGCAAGAGACTGTCAGTTACGAGGAGAGTCCCCATTTCTCTGTTGTCAAAGCGTCCTGCTCGCTTATTGATACAACACAATACGGCCGGATTTCTGGGGGCAGCATTACTGTCACTGGGACTATGTGTGCTATTGCGTTATCAAACAAGGGGACAGCTTGTACTACGACTTGGGCGTCGAGGTTACCAATCATATATCAAGGCTCTCTTAATTCACTGCATCTGCACTATGACGACCAAAGGGACGCAGATGAAATCGTAAATGCTGAGAGCCCTTCAGACAGATTCATTTTCTGTCTTTTCATTGGCACTTTCTTCCAGCACTTCGATGGTGATACGGAAAACAAGCATCCAGAACACAGAGGCTTGATCCTCAAGCCATCTTCCAAGGTATCCGGCGCTGCTGAGAGGATAGGCTCTTGGAAACAATACATCGAAGATTGGGTGCGCGGCAAAACTGTCTTTACGAAGAAGGCGGTAAAAGTCACCGTGACTATTGTGTAGCGACAATTGGTAACTTTGACTGCGGATGGTATCCGAAACCTTGTGTTTTGATTTCCGGACCCTTGTATTTCAGTGTATCCCCAGAATATATATATCGATAGAATCGATACTCAATACCCTCCGCAGTGATTTTGAATATGCGTGAGTTGATTTCTTCTATGCTTCCCGATAGCCAGAGGTGCTTCATAGTTTGGGACGTACGGCAGCAAGAAGAATCGTTCTTTGCGAGTCGCAGTGACATGGATACACAAATATCCTGAGCAAAGCATCATTATCCCGCATACAACCTCCCCAACGACTTCTCTTCCTCCAGGTCATCTTCCGTAAGGCCCTTCTTCGCAGCGCGCAGGTATCCTAATCCACATTCCGCCGCTTCCTCCATCCACATAGCATCTCCTACCTCAATTTGCTGCTCTTCATTTAGCCTATCACCTCCGCGTTGTTTGCTTCGCACCTCATTTAGCGCTTCAGCAGCAGCGAATATGATTTCTCTGCCGAAGAGAATCCATGCAGGGCGTATAGCGTGGTCACGGATTGGTTGTATGAGGGTGCTTTGCGTGGGCGAGCTGGGAACGAGCCAAGGTGCGTTGAGAGATATGCATCCCTTATTATACGCGGTGAAGAGGGCTTCGGTAAAGGCAGATACGCGTGAAGATGTAGATGGAGAGGTGTGTGCAGTGGAGAATGAGAGGATCCGCAAATGTGAGCCTAATTTTAGGAAACATTCGTCGTAAGTAATGCTACGGCAGAAACAAAAGTGGATGAAGAGCAAGGTTGTGAATGAGGAAGCAGCTACCTAGAAAAACGCACCGAGTTGCACAAGATCCTGCATAGCCTTCCCCGGCCCCGCAAACTCCCAATCCACGATTCCAACCGTGTCAGTCATTGGGTTCACAAGAATAGACCCCGGCCAACAATCACCTAAACAAAATACCCTCTCACTCTCACCCGTACTATGATCCCCTATTTCTTTATTTAACATCTCTTGCAACATGTACCTCTCTTCTTCGGCGACGTCGAACGATATAAGAGCAGCGTCCAAACGGTCAATGACCTCTCTCTTAATTACTTCTGACGCGTCTTTGTTACGAAAGGACAAAAGGTGAGTTGGAGTTAGTGGGAGGGTATGAAGGGTTGCGAAGAATGCACCGAGGCGGGATGCTAGTGATGCTAGGAAGTCCTCGGAAATTTCTGTAGAAAGAGCTTTGTCGATAGTACATAAATCACTTCCTAGATCTGAGATTATGAGGATGCTAGCGGTAGGATCGTGATAGAGGATCTGGGGAATGGAGATACGGTGGTGCTTGAGGACGTCGAGGATGGATTGTGTTCCGTTGAGTAATGTGAGAGCCTTGGCCTCTATGATCTACCAGGCCGAGGAAATGAATCTATTTGTGAACGTTAAGAGGGGAGGGGGGGAAGAGACGCACCTGACGATATGGGCTGAACGGCGCGCTTTCACCGATCGTGGCTATGAAGGGTGGAGCATATTTGATAACAATGTTCTGATTATCTTTAAACGGTCCATCGTCACCAGTAGCATCGGTGTCGGTAATAGACGGAGAAGGTGACAATTCTCGCGTTGCTTGAATGTTAGCCTTGGGCTTGGACTGGAATCCGACTTTTGTGGCTCTTACTGTAACGTTGACCAATCCTCCCGAGAGATGAGTGATTTTGTATATCTGGGAGGGATCGATGAGTCGGAGGTAGGATATAAAGTCGAATAAACCATCGGTCGAGGGCATGGTTGGTCGAAGGCGGTCGTGAAAGAGCAGAGGCTGAGGGGATTGGGTTTAGGTGGTTTTGATTACATATCGTTCTAATTGTGAGTCATAGTATGATGTGTACGGTACCGGACAGTGAGAAGTGGATCTATTTTCGACAGAAAAGAGTGTACGGCTACTACTGAATGGTACCCATCCGAGCCGGAGTGTCTTCATTCGACAGTGGTATCGGGTAATTCTTCAATGGTTCGCTATAAAACGCGCACAACCGGCCCACATGTCCACATTAGCCTCATAGCTTAAAACGCATAATAGATAAAATGCACAAAAATGCACCTTCTCATCTCCCAAACATCCTCACTACTCTTCGTCATCCTCCTTTTCGCCCACCATTCCGCTCTTCTCCGTATCCACGCGTCCCGCTTTTCTTCCGGGTGCATCATCTTCATCGTTAAGCAGAATTTGAAGTCTTCTAGTTTTTCAGAGCATGAGGACATGTAGCCGTAGCGGTAGAGGGATTTTACTTGTGTTCGAATGGCTACACATGAGTCAAGAAGAGGGGGGGGTCAAAAATAAAGGACATATGGCAAAAGTTCACCGACGTACCATTGCATGAGAGGTAGGTGTCGAATAAGTTCATACACCCTGGAATATCCTCAGCAGTTGGATGGACGCGTCGCAAATATTCCTCTTCCTGCTTCACGGCATTTTGATATGCAGTATTGGCCATGGAGGGAGGAATGTCGCAAGTGTCCTCCGAGATTTCGGAGCAAACCCTGACGACACAAGCGCCCGAGCAATCAGTTGCGATGATCTAGGCGCTTAGGTGTTTCAAAACTATTCATCGCTGAACGATTGACATCGAGCACGTTAGGTTTGCTTCAGTTCATCTACGGCCTTCAAATAACCCTTTTTTTCTTAGAGGTTTTGATAATGTCTGACTGGGGTATGTCGCGCGATCTCAAATGATATCTTGATCATTGACTTACCTGTAGAATAACCTGTGGTATCCAGAGGCATCAGAGGACGAAAAGCAAACAAAGCAACCTGTTGCGCCTAAGAAACCTAGTAAATGGGAAGGAGAAGATGAGGAGGAAGATGGGCCTGCGGTATGCTACTCTTCACCACTACCCATTCTCACCTTGGCAACTAATCTAAACAGAGTGATTGGGAAGAATCCTCCTCAGAAGAGGAAGATGATAAGCCTTCGCCTGCACCTGTCGCTCCACCGAAGAAGAAAGGTACACTCAAAGCAAAACTAGCAGAGAAGGAGGCTTTGAAAGCAGCGAAGAAAGATGATGAGACGGAGTATGATGAAGATGAGGTGCTGGATCCGAGAGAGAAGGCGAGGAGGGATAAAGAAAGAGAGGTCAATGCAGATATGCATAATGCTGCTGAGTTATTTGGGGCTGCTGCGCTAGGAGGTGAGTATCTTCACGGCTGCAATATTAAAAGAGTGTTCAATCGCATTACTCCTACTCGTAATATAGGCACATCCTCACAAGAACTTGACTCCCTCATCTCCTTCCAACCTCGCACAAAAGAAGATTTCCACCTACTTTCCTCCCGCATAATCGAATACATAATCAAACGACATCAAAACAAGCCCCTTTACGCTGCCTTTGTCGAACACCACGTCCGTGAACTCGCTCTTCCGCTAAAGGATGTTGAAGTCCGTAAAGCAGCTAGTGGTCTAACGACGTTAGCGAATGAGAAGCAGAAAGAACAAAGAGAGAAGGCTGGAGGGAAGAAGAAGCCGAAGGGAGCAGCAAAGCCGGTGTTGGGAGCTGCGAAGGTTTCTAACAAGTATGTTCTTAACTTCCCTGCGTCTCTGCCCATTACTCAAGAAAACTGAAATGTTATCACAGGTTTGATACAAGCTTGTATGACGAGGCGTTGGACGATTTTGGTAACAACCCAGATGACTTCATGTAGATCATTCAATGAAGGGGCTCGTGTACTAATGAAAAATATTTCTCTTTATCTCGACTAAAGTATAGACACCAGATTTGTAATTGTGACTGCAACGAAGTTTCATCACATATTATCTTTATGGATACATTGATGCACTTCAGTGCTTACTGATCACCAGAACATGACACAGTCTACTGTTGGTGAGTAGCCGCTTTCCACCTCAACCGCTCCAGTGCTTCGTTCATGTTCTTCGTCCTTTCTCTTTGCTGAACGCAACTGATACCCGGGCAGCTGCCTTCATCCGTCTAGATCTTGAAATCATGTCGCACCTAGGCCACACTGAACCGTGTGACACACTCATCGCCTAACCTCAATTATAATATACACACACCATCGGCCATGCTTATAAGTATATCCACGTATACACCTTGGCATTAACAGCTATCCCGAAGGCAGTGATCGACGATCGATTCCGAAGTGAGTACCACTTTCACTGCTTGATGGCCCATTTCCTCTTTCTACGCTTCTTGATTTTTGAGAAGATGTGCCTTGATGAGGGTGCGCAGGAATCATCTCCCACCTCACCCATTGTATTCCAGCACCTGTAACCCACGTCAAATAACATAGACAGATCGATCGATACCAAGTATGAACTATCACTCCCTAAGTTTTCACGCACCTCATCTATTATCAGATATTGGTGACTTTTTTTACATTCTAGACTATTCATTCCTGAGCCTTTGCATCGACCATCGACCATTCTTGGCCTATAGCCAGACAGGACGGAGAATTACAATACTCCCCCTTGGAATAAATCTCAAAGGTACCGGCTTGTGATGTAAAGTAACAGCTGGTAAGAATACCTATGCAGCAACGGCGGTGGCGGCGATATTAACACGATCCCGAGGTGTGGGCTCATGCCAAGCAGTTCGAGTGCGAGCGACAGCACGAGGAAAATGAGGGGGCGCAGCAGTTTGAGTGTGAGCAATAAGAGGAGGAGGAGTGAGCACAGTAGTTCGAGTGTGAGCTGCAGCAGGGGGAGACGGAGGGAGCACAGCAACTTGAGTGTGAGCCGCAGCAGTCCGAGTAGCTCCGCCCAAACCTGTGAGGTGCTGTTGCACATGGTCGTGTGCAGCACTCAAGGCCTTTGGCGCAGCCTTTTTCAAAGCATCCTTTGCTTCCGCCTTGACTGCTTCGTATCCAGCTTTCGCTGCACCAACAGCGACGTCCTTGACCTTGTTCCCGGCGTCCTTTAGGTCGTCCTGAATTTTCCCATCTGAGGCTGCTTCGATGGAAGAATGATCATGAGCATCTAGCCATTCTTGATAGGCTTCCTCGACTATGGTGTCCCAGTTGTTGATAATGGCTAGGGCGGAGGGGTTGAGAGCGACGTCGGTGGAGGCGGGGGCGGCTTCGAAGGGTTGGGCGACGACGACGGCGGTAAGTGCGAGGAGGATGAAGACAGGACGCATCGTCGACTCTGTATGAGGAGGGATGAACATCAGTAACTTTCTCGCGCGTGTGACGGTAGAGATGGTACGAACGTTGAAAGGCAAACTTGACAGCCTGTTATAGTGCCGAGGTGAGTGTTCCATTGGTGATACAAAGATAGGAGAGTGATACTCACTGAAAGGCAGGCAGAAGCGTTGCTGAGTGTTGGCTGTCCTATGAATTGGGGTTTATATACAGTTATATGCCTTCCTTGGTCGGTAGCGACCCGAGTCTACGCTGCAATGTCTGAGAGATAGAACGATGATTGGTTTGCAAGAAGGCATACTCTTCGGGGCGGGTAGTGCGTGGGGGGTGTCTGTCTACTTGGTCTTCATACATCCATACAGAGTATCAGTTTCGCTTCCCCCCGAAGCTGTTGCAGCTCCACCACACAACTCACCCCGAGTTACACTAATCCTGAGCCAAAGAGCAGACCACTGTATTTGCAGGGAAATGGAAGCGTCGGGAAGGAGTCCACAGTAGCCGAATGTTGCATCCAGCCAACGTTAGGATCTAGGGATCTACGTCTTTGTCAAACTGCTTGGTAGCCTCATTCAGAATGTCGGAGACGAAAGTACCGTGCAATCTACGGTTGAACTGGGGTGCCTATTTGTAGGACGCGGCGAACGTCTTACTATGCATATTACACCTACTTACTAGACCATATAACGTAGTGGGTATGCCTCCATGCAATACCGCTGTCGGCGGTAACCAAGTAGGTTCGCTACGCCTGTGGGATTCAGCTTGTACTTCCCATACGCAAGATGTTTTTCCAAGCCCGACGCGTTGCGACACTGCCCACACGTACGCGAGCATCCCGCGACATTGCCGACGGTTGAATTCCCAGGCAGCTAAAGAAGTCGGTCTCAGCGACGCGGCGACGCAGTGACATCGAAACCGAAAAAGCTGGATTCAGCGCAATGCTGCACCATCGCAGTCCTTCTCTGGCTTGTACGCCGTTGTTTGCTGTCACTGCAAGCTGCCTCCTGTGGTCCAATAGATTCGTGAGATAGTTGCTTAGTGGAGATACGGAGGGTCACCTCGTTGACAACTTGACAGTGGCGCCCATAATTACTTCATTTTATCTGGTGCCGAAAACATGTCCATCGGCATCATTTGTGAGTCGGATCACCTTAACACCTTCGCACCATGAGTATGACACGCCGTGTCGGTCAGATACAAGGGACACAGGCCAGAACACTCGCAAACCCGTTGCTATTACAGTCTGCAAAGATTCGGTGCGTATTTATGTCGAAGAAGGACGGAGGGAGACCGGAATACTGAATCATTACCAATAGGACCATTACGTTGATCCTCTTGATCAAGCTGCCTTATGTCCCTCTTGTCTCCTCTTGTCGTGGAATCAATGCAAGGCGCCCACCACCATTGGCGGATAACGGGCAAGGACGCCCAATGCCAAGCTCATTTTGGCACTCGGCTTGACATACGTGCCGTAGTACTTGAAGCCTTGCGTACAATGCGGTCTCACCAATAATCAGGGTCCTCACACCCGAGTTGTCATCCACCCACGATGTCGCTAGCAATTGCTTTGAACAGGCGACAATTCATCCTTCTTGGAGGTGCATTAACTATTCTCTGTGCCACCTTGCTATGGCATTATCCAAACCGTATACGAAGCGTGGACCTAGGCGTGGAGTATGGTCAACCAAGTTGGCTCGGAGAGAAGCTTTCTCCTGCATGCAACCCTGGGCAAGAATCTGGGACGGGTGATCTTGCTTCGAAACCTCTACGAAGACGAAACATCGCTATCGCGTCGACCTTCGGATTCCACCATGATGTCTACCTTGCCCTGGCGTGGACGATGGAACGAGTGATGAATTCGACTGAGGGGAAGGTTCAAGTGTATGCCAACACGCCCTTCGGGTTTGACTTTCAGGATATCGTAGAAGCGCTTGGACTCTACCACGGGTCAGTGAAGAAACCGGATGATTTGGTACTAGACGTCGCGCGGCAGACGGAGGATAGAGGCATCGATATGATTGTGCTGGGGACTTGCGAGGTAGAGTACGTCGTGCCTGATAGCGGGTCCGAACAGATCGCCTTAATACACGATGTAGCTTGCGCGGGGATTGGCATCATCAGCTGCTAGCCGCTTGGGATGCACGCGATGATGACCAAAAATTCCAAATTGTCTGCATCGTGCACCATGTTCTAGAGTGAGTTTTTCTTGCTGGCCTTGTTGGTTTGTTATACAAAACAAGAGGGTGAACTGCAGTAAAGCCTGGCAACCGCGAATCGCAGACTGGTCTCGTCGGAGCGCTATTCGCCTTCTGCCTATATCTGCACAGTAAGTCAGCAACAGCGTATCTCAGGTGGGATGCTTAAACGTTCGTTGTAGCGTCGGCGAAGGCTTCAGAGAGTCATTTAACGAACTTGCAGACTCTTTTGATCCAAAAATTCGCTCGGCCGGGTATGAATACATTCCCATCGACGTTCATGTACCCATACTAGACATACCGAACCTCCCTGAGGTTACGGCCGATAAGGTATTATCCAAGGCGGTAATACAAGGATCATTCAACACGGAGCGGCGGGATTACATCCATCTATTCGATGATCTATTGGCCTCCCTCGCAGGTATGAAGCCAAAGTCTTCGAGGATCCTTGTATAAAGTGACACGATGACAGAGGACCCATCGGCATGGGGATATTTACCTCTGGCAGGCCATGCTTCCTACGTGGCCGACCCATCAAATCTTAGTCCGTTTCATCTCTACCTCGTTGGTTCAGGTAGCCTGGAGGTACCAAAAGAGCTGCAAAACATAGTTAGCATCCATATCAACTTGGATTATTCGGCATTCTATGCTTTGATGGGAGTTATGGATATATGCATTCCAGCCTTCGCGGAGAATGGGTATTACGAGCATCAGGCTAGTTCCACGTTTGTCATGGCTCTAGAATGCAACGTGAGTGGTCGATCGGAACGCTGCTCCGAGGGCTTGATGTCAATGCGTATATAGGTCCCTATTCTGGTGACGCAGCGTATGCGGAGATCGTACACATATGCAGACAACGACAGAGTAATTGTCACGCGGCCCGCAGCTGTCCGGGAAATCGCAGCAATCAAAGCACTTCGCACAAACAACGCGACAGATCTTTCGTATATTCTTGGTACGTCTGGCGGGGGAGACCGTATAGAAGTGAGTCCGCATGTGGAAGGCGCCGTCCAGGAGATGATGAAAAAGAGCTGGATTCGACCTAAATTCGATTTCCAACATTTCAAGGACAAAATATGGCGAGAGAATGAGTTAATCGTGCAGAGATTATTGAAGGACATGTAATGCTGATACTCTGATTATTGTACTCACATTGGACTAAACAGGAAGACTGACATTGTGTAGGAGGTGATCCACAATTTAACGTCTACCGCTGCCCTTTCCGTCAATCGAATTCATTGAAAGCAGCAGCGGCATGGAAGTGAGCTATATCCTTAACGAGTTGTAGGCATTCAACCAAATCGTGATATCTGGAGTATTACAACGTTGGAGATCAAACCGACGAGTTCGAAGATGGTGGTCGCGTCTCTAGGCTCGGATAGTACTTGAGAGTTACTCAGTACTGAGTACTCTTAGCTTTAGTAAAAGTGGAGTCCAGCGAAGAGACACGATTATCACGTGCCACAGCCCCTGTCTGGTCAACTTGAACTTGAGCTTTCGTGACTTTGTTTCCGCTCTGGAGTTTCTTCATGTCCCTGCATCTACTTCTCCTTCAGCTCGTTTCGGGTGGCTTCCGTATCTACTCCTTGAATGATGCTCCCGATCAGCTGGCATGAAGAAAATCAGGAATTATCATCCTATCACATGTATTGGGTTGGCGAGTATTAGTCGGGGAGGTTCCTTCCTTGTCTATACCGCTGCCAGTAGGTGCTTGCTGTAGAACGGAATACGTGGGCTTCAAACCCGAGAGGCCAATCCTCCTTGTTGACCTTCGGGCTCTACCCAGATGGCATTTAGAGTAGGGTTACTCCGGTAGGTCATGATTAAATTGGCAGGATCATATATCTCGATACTAATAGCTGCTTCAAAGTCAGCTTTGTCGTCCCCAGGAAGGCTACCTCTTGCCGTCGATAGCAAGGTATACCTCCAGTCAGTCAGTTGCCCCTCTTTTGTCTCTACTGGCTCTCCTATCAGCCCAGGTGAATAAACTGGGCACACACTCTCCATACCATAAGGCAGAAGAAGCTGTCGGGGTCAAAGCGAGTCTCCCCTCGATTGTAACGTGGATAAGGTCATCTATGTTGGGAGCCTTTCCTTTTTGCTCCTCTCTTACTCATACATCGCTTCTTCCTCGTGCCCTCCCAGCTGACTCTTCACGGTAGTAGATATCCTGGCCACGAACTAGATTGGCTCCCATGGCGGCCAATGTCGCTCGTGCTCCAGAATGTATCGCCCATGCAAACTTTCCGTTGAAGAGTGTGGACTTATCGCTTGACCTTTGTTGTTCACTTCGGGCTCGCTATTTTTCCAGTTTGTTTCGCGACTAACGCCGAGTTTACTTCAATACTGATTGTTATGTCAATGATGGATCAGTGCTACGTTGGATTGTTACTTGTGTGAGCGAACCGGTAACTTCTACCTCCGGATACTCTCAGAGGACTAATGTCAGTGCCACATCAGGTTCCAAGAATATGCCCAAGCCACCTGGCTGGCTGGATACTGGACGCTCTCGTGACTACGATCCTAGCCCTGCTCCGCTAGTGCGCTAAGCAAGCGTGGCGGCAATCAAAGGAAATCTATTCAAGCTTCCAGTAGTTTCGAAAAAAGTGCCCAATATTCTCCTGCCATCAGTACAACTGTTCAATGGAAGTGCTCGGCTAATCTGCCCAAACTACTTACCCCAAAAATTCAACCAATCGTCGACGTACCACAAGCTTTCACTTTCAGTTGACCAGTGACATAGGGCTAGATCCCGCACCCCTGCCTCATTGATGCGCTCATACCAAACTTACGAGTGTTCTTCCGACTGAGTCCGGTAGGGAAGCCCCAAGTCAGTTTGTATGCTTTATCTGAACACTAGCCGTGGAATGATCAGGTGAAGCAGATAATGCTAAGCTGTTCTGATGTCGAGTCGATGATTCCCTCATGATCACACCACCAGCGGGATATCTTAGATTCGTTCGGCAAGGTACACCAACCATTGCATTTGTCAGAAGGGCGAGTCTTGATTAAGCCTTCGTTCGTAGCTCCAGTTAGTCGTACGTCCCATATTTCCATCATCTCTGTTGTCGAAACTTGTCCCTGGTCTTTTCGCAGCATACCCTCTTATCAACTTCCCGGACCAACTGACAATGTAGCTATTCAAACGTACGCCACTTTACCTCACTTCGAAGGCTGGCGTGGTAGAGTTTCTCAGGTTGAAGTTCTCCTACCCACGCCTAGAATCACATTTGGTACTCACAATGCAGTTTGGGTATCCATATATAGGCCAGGATCGCTCCAGTGTCTCTCAGTTCTTCCCCACTATCTACATAGCGATGAGCTCTTCAGCCTCCAGCCCGACCTCAAGCCAACTGGATGTTCTCATAGTAGGAGGGGGTTTCTCTGGTGTATACCAGCTTTACCATCTGCGTAAGCGAGGATATTCAGTTAAAATCGTCGAGGCGGGTAGCGCTTTGGGTGGAACATGGTACTGGAATCGCTACCCAGGCGCACGCGTAGATTCGGACGTGCCGATTTACGAGCTAGGTATCGAAGAGTTGTGGAAAGACTGGACATGGTCTGAACGCTTTCCTGATTGGAGAGAGTTGCAGGCGTACTTCCGCTATGCTGATGGCAAGTTAGGCATCAGTCGCGACGTGTACTACAATACCCGCGTCACCGCTGCTCGATTTGACACGAAGATGGACCGTTGGGTTGTGACTACAGACAAAGGGACTACATTCCAACCTCGCTTCCTTTCTCTTTGTACCGGCTTCGCATCCAGACGTTATACGCCGGACTTCCCAGGCCTCGATAAGTTCAAAGGTGTCGTGCACCACACCAACTGCTGGCCTGAGCAAGGAGTAGATGTGCAGGGGAAGCGAGTGGGGATCATCGGTACAGGTGCCAGTGGTGTCCAAGTCATACAAGAGATAGGCCCGCTCGTCAAACACCTCACCGTCTTCCAGCGTACCCCAAATCTTGCTTTACCCATGGTTCAGCGCAAGTTAGACAAAGAGTCCCAGGATGCAGAGAAGAGAGAGGGCTTGTATCCCTATATTCTCAATCGGCGTCCCCAATGTTATGGGGGTTTCCATTTCACAATGGATAGCAAAAACACATTTGATGTCACCCCCGAAGAACGCCGCCTACGCTTCGAAGAGCTCTGGGCTCAAGGGGGTTTCCGCTTCTGGCTGGGCACGTATGGGGACATGTACACCAACGAGAAAGCCAACGATGAGGCATACGCGTTCTGGCGCGACAAGGTGCGAGCCAGACTCCACGATAGTTCCCTACATGAGAAATTGGCTCCTTGGAAGCCGATCCACCCGTTCGGTACGAAGCGGCCGTGCCTGGAACAGGTGAGTATCCTACACTAACCTTCTCACCAGGGTGCTGACAGATGGACTGCACAGCGGTTCTACGAAGTCTTCAATCAACGCAACGTTGACTTGGTAGATGTAAACGAGACGGCAATCACTGAAATCACGCCAAGGGGTGTCCGTACTAGTGATGGAAAGGAACGAGAGTTTGATGTCCTCATTCTTGCCACCGGGTTCGACTCTGTGACAGGAGGAATCACACAAATCGATATAGTTGGGACAGATGGTGTCTCGATCCGTGAAAAGTGGTCTAAAGGCCTTCGAACGTATCTTGGCCTATCGACGGCCAATTTTCCAAACATGTTTTGGGCGTATGGACCCCATGGTCCTACTGCGTTCTGCAACGGGCCAACCTGTGGGGTGGGTACTTCTCACTGATCCGTCGGCTTTTCCTCACGCTGTACGTAACTTTGATAGGAGATGCAGAGCGACTGGCTCTTTGAGTGCATCGAATACATGAAGGCGAATGGGTTGACGAGAATCGAAGCAGAGAAAGTGGCAGAAGAAAGATGGACTAATTTGGTCAACGACACGAGTGCGAAAGGTCTCTGGAGCCGTGCCAAATCCTGGTATATGGGAGCCAATATCCCTGGCAAACGAGTTGAAGCTTTGAATTGGACCGGTGGGGTTCCCGCATACCATGAAATGTGCAAGGACAGTGCGAAGAAAGGATACAAGGGCTTCAAGTTGTCTGGTAAAGGCGCTATGCGGGCGTTGCTGTGACGTGTACAGTTAGGAAAGCTCGAGTATTGCGTGTGTATTTATATAATGGCTTTGACGGAAATGTAATCAATGCCTTTTTGTGTATTCTCCTGATCATGGTTCATCGGCTTTTGACGCCCATATATTACGTAATTATTTCAAGTGGGCGCTCAAGCGCTCGAGCGCTCACTGTCGAATCCGACAACAACTCAGCTTGCCCTACTCTTGGTGGTCGAATTCAACCTATATCATATCCACCATGGCAGATATCGTGGACTCGATGCTTGATCTTATGCGGCGCCTTCCCCCGACGCGTACAGAGGAGAATGTGGCAGCGCTGGTCGACATCTGCCCTGACTACGCGGACGATCTTTTGGGCAGCGTTGATCAACCTTTGAAGCTCAAGACAGATAGAGCCACTGGGAGAGAGTATCTAGCATGCGATTATAACCGTGATGGTGATAGCTATCGGTGAGTTATCGATTACTTCATCATGTTGCGGAAGCCGTTAGTGTGAGCTTGACTTTGTTGTTCTCCCCTATTATAAACTCTGTTCCTTGAAGCATACACTAACATCCTTTATGAAGTTCGCCGTGGTCAAATGAATACGACCCGCCACTAGATGATGGCACGGTCCCTACGCCTAAGTTGCGCAAACTCGAGATCGCTGCAAACGAAGCGTTTGACACATACCGTGAAATGTGTGCTTGCAGCTAATCACCTAAAACATCTACCATATGACGTCCTGCTAACCACAGGTACTACGAAGGCGGAGTTTCTTCAGTTTACTTATGGGATCTCGAAGACGGTGGATTTGCTGGTGTAGTGCTACTCAAGAAAAGTGAGGTTATTTTCCGCCGCCACGCCATTGTTCATCGCACTAATTATGGGTCCAAGCGATGACACCCTCGGCACCAAATGAACCGTCCGGCTCCTGGGATTCAATCCATGTTTTCGAGGTGGCTGAGCGCGGACGGCAGGCTCATTATAAATTGACATCCACCATCATGCTGCATCTCGTTAATCGTCGTGCTCCTGGAAATGGGGAGAGTTACAAACCCCTTGGTAGCGTCGATAAAACAAACTCCGACGGTCGTAAGAGGGAGGGTGAGGTCAGCTTGAGCGGAAGCATGACGAGACAGGTCCGTGGATTTGTTATTGTTGACGCGTTGCTGATGCGATCAAATGTCGCTGTGGTACATGCTCATGCCAATTGTTGTCTTTTTGGATCCTTTTTGGGATCTTCGCTTTGCAGACAGAGCAGGATTGGCCGTTGCAAGACACGTCTTCTCATATCGGTAATACAGGCAAAATGATTGAAGAAATGGAGATCAAAATGAGGAATTTACTGCAAGAGGTGCGATATTGGTTTCCTCAACCCTTAACCATCCTGTCTGGGTCCCGCAGGATTGATCAGTATCCGCCAGGTTTATTTCGGCAAAACGCGAGATATCGTATATGATCTCAGAAGTGTCGACGATCTAGAGAGAGCGCGTCGTCAACGAGACCTGCAAAGAGAATTGGCAGGATTCATCAAACGATAACGCCATTACTGTCACTATATCCCACTCATAGACAGTATTATCAATTGTAGCACCAGATATATCAAACCTCCCTCCTAACTACCTGCGCCCAGTCTCGCACTGATAATCAAAGACCCCCGGATAAACAAAATGTGACAATCATCGATCAGGAACAGGAGGTTTTAAATTGTAGGGACTCCATGACGCAGGATTCGGATATGCACGCGAGGTGGCGCTACATGCATCTAAGGGGTCCAAATAATATTCAAGGCAGCGATGATTAGCTATACTCAAACCAGCTAGATTAGGAGGGCGCTGTTCCTTTGGTTTAACCTGGTTGCGATATGTCGGTGACACTGAAAGCGCGACGTTCCATCGATGATGCACAATGAAGCTTGTCTGATATAAGGTGCTACAAGTGCCCTCGGATGCTCATCGTCCGGCCAGTTTAGCATCTGCGATAGGATTCGCATGTATCGTCACCTGAAGAGCAGTCGTTATGCATCACGACGAAGGTATATAGCTCACACACTCACGTGGGTTAATTTAACTTCGGTTAGAGGTCGATTCTTGTTGTTAACAGGAACACGTTCCATGGCGTCCAAGGTGGAATCTGCGCCGTCAATCACTTTACCAAAAATTGTGTATTTACCATCCAGATGCGGCTGCTTTGCGTAAGTAATGAAGAACTGCGACTTGTTGGTGTCAGGACCCGAGTTGGCCATGGCGACCATCCCTCGGGCATTAAACTAGAAGCTCGCAGTCGGTTTTGCTTTGTATTCTAGGCAGAAAGGCATAAGATTTACCTTGAGTGTGGACCTGATTTCATCGGGAAACGGCTTTCCCCAGATGCTTTGGCCCCCTTTGCCTGTTCCTCCTGGATCTCCGGTCTGTATCATGAAACCTTTGATATTACGGTGAAATATGCATCCATCGTAGTAGTTTGAAGCGCAGAGGGCCAAGAAATTCTAGGAACAAGAATGAATACGCCTTCACTGCGAGATTCGAAGAAAAAGATGGGACCTCTGCGGTCTTTGGAACAGCCTCGCAGAATACCTCAATCTGTAAGGGAATTGCCGAGGTCATTTCAATACGAGTCCGAGACGGATACGGGTACCCACCTTGAGCTCTCCGTGAGATGTGTGCAATGTAACAGACTGCAAAGGACCAGGACAATTACTTAGCGTGAACTTCAGGGAAATGTGTCGGTTACCATCTGATGCAATCGAAGGACCAGGCAGGATTGATCAATATTGTGTGGAAGCAAAGGTTCAGATGTGCCAGGTTTGAAACTCAGCCACCAACCTACTTACCCAAATAAATAACTTTTCATCCCGGATTCCCTTGGTCCTAATTTCCCATTTCTCCTCCGCCCCTCATCACGAACGATGCGCACTCCCTCAATATACAGCCAGGACGACCCCATATCGGCGGCGCTCCAGCCATCGTCGACTGAGACAGAAGCAGAACGCAAAACTCGTCTCGAGCAGGAGGCAGAAGCAAAGCGTATTTCGGAGGAAATCGACGAAGAACTTCGCCAAGAGCGGGAAAGGATTAAACGCAACAAGGGCGACGTTAAGGTAACGTACAGAGCTCCAGGGCCCTCTTGCTGCTAGATGTATGCGCATACACTCATGTGTTCTGGCGCTGTTGGCTCTAGCTTCTGCTTCTTGGCCAAGGTACGTACCATAACTCCCCTCGGAACAGCCGTAGAAGTCCAACGGAATGGTATAGCCGAATCGGGGAAGTCTACACTGCAAAAGCAGTTCCAACTTATGTATAAACCTCATACTCTAGAGCAAGAACGAGCGTCATGGCGGACAGTAGTCTATTTCAATGTCGTGCATTCAATAAAGCACATATTGAACGTTTTAGAGGCTTGGGATGATGGTTTGGAGGATGAGATAGCCGATGCTGATGATTCGGCTTCAATTGCGCCCTTATCATCACGCCAGATTGTCACCATGTCGGAGCAACCCTCGCCGTCCGCATCACTGACAAATTCACCCACTGCGACGCCTAACGGTTTACCGTCATCCCCTCCCAAAAGCGATGGCATTGTCGAAATTTCCCGAATGCAAAATGGTTCTATCCCAATCGCGCAGCTCCGGCGGCGCCTAGCCCCCCTTGTTGCTGCTGACAAACAGCTCGCTGATCGGCTCAGCGGAGGCATTACTGTGTCGGGATCCGGCAAGGGTGGAGTTTTTGTGCGTAGCGGCTGGCAGGCTCGGGCTATCGAAAACGCTCTGGGACGTGTGAAACGGACTAAGCGCACTTCGACAGATGCAGAGAGCAAACCCGGTCGCGAGAGTATTTCTACCGATGGGGCTGACGACCTTCTGGTACAAGAAGTTGGACGTATGCTTGAAGGCTGTAAAGACGACATTCAGATACTCTGGAGCCATCCAACTGTCAAAGCGCTGATAACCAAGAGAAAACTCAAGCTAGACGAGTGGTCAGAATTGTGAGTAATTGCTACTTTAGGCTATTGTTTAGGTGGTGGAGCCGAATGCGGTCTTTACAGCTTCCTGAGTCACATTAGCCGAGTCGCAGCACCAGATTATATTCCTACAACTGGTACGGTCCAAGTCACATACCCTCACCTGAGCATATGCGAACAATTTTTGACAGATGACATATTACACGCCCGGATACAAACCATGGGCGTTGCAGAACATGTATTTGATGTCAATATTCACGGCAAATCCGTGGCGTGGCATTTGTACGATGTCGGTGGTGCTCGTGGGCAACGACACACATGGGTACCTTACTTTGACGATGCCAATGCCATCATTTTCGTGGCGCCAGTTAGTGCTTTTGACCAGGTAAGCAATATTTTGTTTTGATTATTCGGCCTTCGGCGTTGTGGCTGAGCGGCACCGCCTGTAGTATTTGGAAGAAGATCCTCGGACGAACAGAATCGACGATTCATTGCAATTGTTCACGCAAATTTGCTCTAACAGTTTGTTGAAGAGTGTGCATCTCGTCCTTTTCCTCAGTATGCATCTTTTTCTCCCCTTGAGAGCCTGAAATGATGAGATGACGGCTCTAGACAAAACTGATCTGTTGAAGAACAAATTGGACGCGGGAGTCAAAGTCCGGAAATAGTAAACGTTTCCTGACGCTGGACGATCGCCGTTTGTTCATTGACTCATCCACAGCATTACCTCATTTGGGGAGCGATCAAACGACTATGAGACAGTCATTCAGTATTTCCGTGCTCACTTTTTGCAAGTCCACCGACGGAATAATGAAAATCGTAGAGTACTATACACGCACTTCACCAGCGTTGTGGTAAGCATTGATTTGCCATCACGCATCATAGAAGAACTCTTATCTATTCTTGACCTATTCAATTCTGTTCCCAGGATACGAAAGCGACACAACGCATCATTGGGAATGGTGCGTTCTATATTTAGTGCATTCGCAGGACGTGGATTACTCATTATCGCCATTCAGTACGGGATTCCATATTTCGTGGTTACCTACAATCGGCTGCGCTGGTGTAGACGACTCCGTTCCTCTCGCTCTTCCCTCGTGATCCTCTCACGATACATTCAATCAACTCTACCAGCTTGTTGTCGATATATTATGTTCCTGGCTTCTCGTCTAACATGAGTGCAGGAGTCGCTGCTCTTGTACGTATAGGCATACCGATAACACCAATTCACTACGCCTACTGTCACTACTTACGTCGAGATATGTACTACATGTGGCCAATCCTTCCATCGTTCTCCAGTAGTATAGTATAGCCTCTCCCCGCTACCGTGTTTATAACATCACTCCACTCTGTCCTTGGCCAAGTTGTTATCACCCCGCCCCCCTGGAGATTATTGGGTCTGTACATTGTAAAATACTCTAGTATACTTTCAGACTATCCGTACGCCGTGCGCTTTCCTTTTCCCCCGCAACCGTATAAACTTATACTCATACTTAATCCTTCACTTGAACAGTTTCAATAAACAAGTCTTACCATCTCTTACCAACTAGGTCCAGCCGTAGGGGTTATGAGTATGATACAAAGATCCAAATCAACGATCCCACAAGGCATTATGGCACTGCTTGGGAATATCGGTATTATCAGCGATTTCTATCAGTGATATCACGCAGAGAAGGACATTAACTTCGTACACGCCCGCGCCGTTGTTGTGAGGTAAGACATATGGTACATGCCATACTCCACCTGCCATAGCTTGAAAGTAGACAAGTCGCCAGCCGGCGCGTCTACGAACGGGCCTGTTGTGAAGTCAAATAGTTGTAGTAAGCGCTACATGATTGTTCTAATTCTAGTAATAGAATGAGCAACGGGCCAGAAAGCTTCGAAGCCGTAAACTAAGCCGTAAACGCGCTCTCATGACCATTCAGCTGAGAGAATCGACATGAGAAATTACCAAAATCGTTGTATCCGCCAACAATTATTGAGCCACAAGACTAGATTGAGCATCATTGCAAATGATGATTTGCAGTCAAGAGATCAAGGCTACATGCGTATAAATCCCACCGAACCAACAAGAAAGGCTTCCGGTTCGTGGTGCTCTTGATGAGAGCTCTCACATCAGTGCAAGACATACCGTGTTGCTACTACCGGCCATCGGCTTTATGTTTGCCGGTACTTCAGGCTGCCAGCTTCACGACTCAAGACAAGACATCAAGACATACGGAAGATGGAACGTAATCGGTGGATGTGGGCGGAAAGGCAATGCTAACGTGGTCGAACTAGCTTGCTTGCACTTACATCGGTATTGGTGGCACAAACTGACGTCAGAATCCGCAGTCGTTTGCCTGGAGAAGCAAGCTTGGGCCCGACACAGCGGGTGACACGGTATACGAGGCCAAGAAACTATTAAATACAAGTCTGCAGACAAAGCAATTTGGTAGTCATCCAACAAGTGTCTTCGGACACTACTCGTGATCCCTTTGAGGTGGATAAGACCGAAGACAATGTCGAGGGTGTTGAATTGAATGAACAGTTTGTGTCAATGACGACTTCTAGTGCGGGCGGCCATGTGGTTTTTCCATTTCACATGAGGCCGTAACGCCGAAACACTGCTCAGCGGTAACTCACCCTGACCGACAGAACTCAAAGGTATGTAGCTCGAAGGACTGCGACGTTGACCTCATACGTTTGTAGCTTTGCGCTGTTGTCTGTATCTGTTTGTTAAACCAGCCACGGGGATTGTGCTTCATCATCCTAGGAGAACTCCGCTTCACTCCAGGTACCACATGCGCCCTCTGAGAGTTGATCCAGGTGGCGCCATCAAGGAACATCAGAGAACATCCAAAGATGCTTTTGAGCCTTCGAGGGACGTCCTCTGGGCCAGCGCGATGCTGGGTTTGGGTGCTTCTCGTGAGTCCTTGGTCCTTGCGCCCGAAGGTTAGTGACCCATGATCCATGTACATGTAGGTTGGGAAAGCGTTATCGATCGGCTACAAGCCGTTGACCTTAAGAACCAGGTTTAATATAGATCGTTTTGTCTCTGCTCAGGCTGTCCGAATAACGCGCCCAATTCTGCTCAATTAGGCTTTAAGTTTCCGTTACCGCTCCCGGCGGTCCAGTACAGTTGTTTTATCACATGATGTCTTGGTGCGTGGTTGGATGATGAACTGAATCGTCTGGGGTGAAGAGTTGGTCTGAGCCTATGAGAACTCGGAGATGAGCGAGTTGGTGGCGTACCCTAGCATATGGACGCACATATGAACTTGTCGGGGTGTTTCAGAAAATTTACTTCCAGAACTTCGAAATTCTACACCCATGGTGAACCTATACTAGCAGCATGCACATTCTGGAGCGTGGGATGAACGGAAGGGACGTGGTCTATGAGGAGCTACTGCGCGTAAGAGCCAAGTGTAAAGTCGCTCCGATATTGGAGCCACGATGAGGCCCGGAGATCTCCTCGGTATTCCTACCTGACTTTACAGGAGCTATTGGAGGTAGACATTACTTCTCCCACGTGTAGAGTGGTTAAGGAGGATTAGCAGGGAGCTTGGTGAACAGACCTGACATGGTCCAGAGGGTACGAGAACCCAAGTCGACCCTTCGGATGTAGAATGAACGCGGAGCGAGAGTGGAGACCGAAATCACGCTATCCGCGTGTTCTACTTAGTGGTTGGACCTCTAACGAGTTGACGAAACAATGTACTCATAGCCGATAGGTGTGAATGATTTGAGTTCATCCAGCTAACTTGTCTAAGTGCCATCGGTATTCAACCAGTACCCATCCTACATGGAAGTTAAAACGACCAAATTGTAGTTGGTTCAGATGCATAGGAGGGAACAAGTCGAGCAAATATGGCCGAGACATGGCCGAAGCACGGTATAGACTTCGTCTCGATCATGATCGGCTAGATTTGCAAACACAATTCATTTTAAGGATGGTCCGAAATGGTCGATGAGGTCCATCGTCCTGCACGCGGCCGCTTCTTGGCATATAGATTGCAATTCAGCGAATGGCCACCCGGCAGGAAGTTTGCGATGAGAATTAAAGTCCATCATACCCCATACCACGGTGAATCGGCGGTTTGACGAAGGACAAAAGAACTTCGGGAGGAAATTCGGAGGTGTACAACGCGCGCAAACGTGTCACGATGGTGGCATGATGTACTTTCCTCGATTCGGGGGTAAGAACGACATCAGAACTAGAGTCACTTTTGGGGTCGCCCATCATGCCAGTCGCATCTATCCACGTTGGATATCGAACCACTGACTTTCACGGTCCGCGCCTGTCAAATCCGTGAACACAAAAACGACTTGCAACAGCATGGAATTTCCGAGGTTATTCATTTCTGGGAATCGAGGATCAAGAGTTCGAATGTACAACTGAGGTGGGGTTATGGAGAATAGCACATGAAATGACGCCGACGATATGACGATTATGGACCCTCCATGTGGTGAGCGAGCATGTCGTTGGTGCCTTGCATGCCTGAGTGGGAGTGTATTGAATGGGACTGGAGAAGCTATCGTCGTTTCTCTGCAGGGTTGCACGCCTTGAGTTGCACGTCCCGTACTTTCGAGCTTCCCAATCTTCAGTATATCATTCGAATGAGCTGATCCCTCTGGTATGGACCAACTAAACAGCATGACTGTCGTGATGGGGAAAAAATCTGAGGAGCATTTGCTGTAGGAGGCAATCTAATCCCCTGACTAGTCGGTAGATGGAATCCGGGCCGACTCAGCTTTGTCCGAAAGGCCACTACAATGGAAGAATCCGACACTATGATGAATAGAGTTGTGCAATGCATGGTGCACAGATCGAAGCGCAATAAATGACTCAATGCCAGAAATACTTGAAAATCCTTATATGGACGATGCCAGATTATTGGGCCTACTGATGGGCCGGACCACCCTGCGCCGAGGCATGAAGTTAAATTAGGTCCTGGAGCGTTCATTGAGCGAGATGTGGGTAGCTTCAATTATAGCCGGCGTCGACGTTCGAGAGGTGGAACATGGGTCATCGAATGTCAGGGAAATTGATGTAGGGGTATACTGGAACGCCAAAATGACAGCGAATGAAAAGTAGGGTTCATGAAGCCATCCCGTGCACGTAGGTCCAAAATGCGGACTGTTAAAAGGTAGGAATATGGGCTGTACGCCTAATATTGGGCGCGGCAGAAATCGACTCGTACAATTCGCTTCCGTCCGGTATCGACCGCGGAAAACACGCACATTATTTTTGGGGTAGAGGTAAAAAAGGGGGGAATCTATTTTTTGTGATAACTTGTGAGCTAGTCCCGTCAACTCCACCGAGATTACCGTAGTTTGTTGTCATGTCCAGGCGACACAAGTCCGAGGTAACTACTTAGCTCGTGGAGATAGGCAGAATACTATCAGAGTTGACTTGAGTAAGCTCGACGAGACTCATCCACGCAAGCAGAAGCAGTGCTTACTTACTTACTGTCCCATCCTTCCACCAAAGGAATAGCGAATAGCGACGAAAGATATACCGAGCCCGAGTCCACGACTGCGGTAAATCACACGACTTGCTAGCTGTGTAATACGTCCGCACCAAGGAAAGGCTGTATGAAACCGCACGGAAACTGCCAGTGCGCAGCACATTTTGCCAGCACCTTTAACTCCTTACTACTTTGCTTCTTGGTTTGCATGCTTCTGACAGGGTGCCAAAGTGCGGCGAAGGGGCGCCTTTACATGATCAGGGAAGCACAATTTGATTCCGCCCAGCCATGTGCAGGCATGATACTGAGCGTGGCTCAGGACGGATAGCCAGGTGCGACTTCGGTCGCTACAGCAGCGCAGAGTCTGGGCTAGAGAGGAATGAAGCTCTATGAATGCGTAGATAGCGCCCACAGCTGAAGAGAAGTCCATTGAATCCACAATAGAAATGGGGTTCCCAAACGGTGGATCCACATGCAAGCCAGATATTCCATTAGGCTTTCGTCTCCGGGAATGGTGGGGAGGGACGAGGCTTGAGTCGGCTAGACGCTACGAATGGCTAGGGTGGGCCAGAAGCAGTTGTAGATCCCATCGTAGGCCATAACAGCGAGCCAGTACATGTCATCTCGACAGCCCACTCCATAGGTTCGCTACCTAATAAAGCCGAGGATAATAGTGGTTCAATCCGGGTGTGGCAACGAAGAATGGAGTAATGTCACCGTAACAAGGAGGATGGTGGTAAGTCAAGAAAGACGCCGAAACAGGTGATAAGTATTCAACAGTTGTCGTCGATCACCTAGACCAGAACCGAGGGGCGGAGGGGATGTTCGATGTATGCGGTACAAGTGTATGGTATGAGTCAGCCATTGGGAGAGAATTGTCTTCCGGAGACGGCAAATGATCATGGCGAGATGATCATTTTACGAATCAAAGCTCCACTCGACTTCCTTGAGCCTACATCTCAACAAAATCGTATCATATCAACCGATCATGTTTCAGCATCCCACTATTGCAACATGGGCCCAACGTAGGGTCCTACCGCATGTCCTACCCATCAATCAGTTATGGGGTAAAATGGCAGCTTGACTTACTAGGATGTTCCTAACCAGGAAGATTTGCCAATTGTTGGGATATCCTTCATTGATGGACAACTAAAAGACCAGGTTGAGCGTTCAGTCTGCAATACTGCAATAGTGCGAGACTACGATTTCAAACAGCCGCCAAGATCGTCGGGAAGACCATGTGGTGCGGCGCAGCTTCTCCTCGTTAACCCGCCTCAAGGACATCTCGATTGTTGCTGAGAAGCGTATCTACGCATGAGGGTCAAAATCCAAGCCAGCTGAGCTGTGATGTAGTAATTGACATTTCGTTTCCCCAAAAGCTTTCTTCCTCCCTTATTTCGCCTGAGGCCGTATCACCATCGGACCTTTTCTGCTGACAGCTTTTGTACTCTTCTCCAAAAAGCATGGACGAACCTTGCAGGTCAGCAGCAGAATGCAACGTCAGGCAGTTGTGATTCGTTGTCAGCCACCGTTGGATTGGAAAGTGACAAGTCGGAGTGCTTCTCGAGCTGAACCTGCGTTTGAGTTTGACTGAACGGATCACTAATGATCGGACACACCAACGCATGGCAGCACGTGGTACAGCGGATCAGATCCCCACGTGCGCTTTGCCCTTGGTTCCTCCCCGAAGGACAACAACTTGACAACTTTCAATCACCATTCAACCGACGTCTGTCGCCTTCAAGGTTCCGTTTCCTCGGTCACTGACAACATATTCTCAGCACTCTTTCGCCACCATCGTAACATATCCATCTTATGCACTAGCACTTTGTAAAAAAAAAACTATTCGTGTTCCAGGCACCACACGCTAAAGTCCGCTGAGACGCTGAAGTCATTGTGGCGGTAGACGTTCTCTCCTAGGTATAAAATGAAAACTAGTTTGTTTCAGCCGCACACCACACGTCAAAAATAGACAGCGCGCCAATGAAGAATATGTGTGCGGAGGTAGATCCTGTCCCTCGATAGCCTAGGCAGTGTTGCCTTGACTATAGTAGTAGCTCCTAGCATTCAAATTTCTTCGTCAGCTTCTGTCAGTCGTTTGACGCACTGGCACCAGCTGCTGTCTTAGTTATGCTGGTTTCTCAGTGTCTTCGTGTGCCTGACGCAAGGACCCGAGTCGGTTCAAAACAAATGGTAAAGCACTTGAACTCCCCGAGACCACCATGAAGAACGAAGCAACCCTCATCATAACGCTGGTAAATTTTTGTGGAAGATTGAGAATGCCATCGTTATATTACTTTCTTGTCCGCCGATGCAGCTCTCAGCGTCTCTCAGCGTCTTCTTTGGCACCGAGATCTGTTCTTTGCACAGGATCAACCAGTTGCATCAATGCGAGCGTCTTCGAAATGATATGAAGTGTATTACCACACCACAGAAGATCGGCAATACTGACGTCGAAAATGCTCCTTGACGTATCACGAAAAGGCATATAGCGTCTAGACACGTTTAAGCGAGACTTGACTGATGTCAACTCTCAAACATTTCCTGTCGGTGAATGTAATTATCTCCACCTTCAACAGCTTATGCTAATTAAGCACACATGCCTGTGTCGCCCATGGGGCTTTCCAGAGATAGTCTCGGTCGCCAGTACTTAATAGGTCTCTGTGGGTGATGATTATATGAGAATACGAGCACTGACAGCGTGGCTAGATGTCCATGGGGTTGAGGCCTTGAGGCTGGTGAGAACAAATTTGACCAACTCAAGATTCCACAGCCTGAGAGACGGCGCTAGCGCTAACCATACTTGTAGTGGTTCTTCGTGGATCTGAACGATAAGCTGAGCAGCAAGTTCCAGGAACGAAGAGAACATCCCTCTTGTATGCAAGGCACCAGATCGATGAAAAACTGTTTAAGAACGCTGTCCGGATGACTCATGATCCTGATTCAATAATTGTTGAACTTCTATCTTCGCCGCGCCTACTCGAAACGCGATTGATGGCGGGTGTATTATATATACGTAGCCCTAACGACTCAGCCAACAGGTCCAACTTCTTTTATATTGAGAATACCAGCTCAATGCATCTTCGACAGATGGTATGGATAAGGCTAAATCCGATTGGGTGTGGGGAAAGCTTCGGACTCCATTCTCGATCATGATGATCTCAACATTACGGTAGCCTTCGTAGTAGATTGGGCGCTCGATATAACTTAGAGGATATTTCCTTCAAAGCTTACTTCCTGCTTCATCCTACACATTATCTGGTATTGAGAATGATGAAGGGGTTTATCAAAATATCGATGATTTATCCAGTGCTAAATGGGTACTGAAATCGAAGAAGTCTAAGAGGGACGTAGATATGAAAAAATATCTAAACGGTGAGCGCCGAAGATTTGACACAATCGAACTGATCGCAAGATGCATAGCGTTAAGCTTCTTCGTTATACCGCGGTGAGTGGCCTTTTGATAGCATTTAACATCAAGAATGAATCAATGATTGTGAGGTATTCAATGTCGTCCACAAGATGATGAGCTCTATGTCAGCGTTCATAGGAAATTGTTGTGGCTTAAATATTATGGCTAAAATTGGGAGGAGGGATTGCGTCGTCGGTGTTATGTATCAGCGGCACAGGGAGGTACGGAGAATGCGATACATTCTACTGATACTGCCGCCTGCAGAATGCTTGCGTAACAGTCGGCGCGGTGCGTCCGTTGAACTATGACAGGAATTTCAAGTCAGAGCTTTATGAGTATGAAGATCAAAGGATGCAATAATGCTGTTTCGACCGTACTGGGAAATTCTCGAGTTTTGTGCTGGAGGTAGCGATGGTCGCATGAGATCGGGTTTAATTGACGGATAAAAGCAAAGGTTCGGACCGACAACGTTGTTCACTAATTAGGCCAGAGCTGAGGGGAGTAATGTCAATCAATGATTGTAATTTGGCCTTTCGGACTTGACTGCACTGCAAGGGAGCATTCCGCTAAACCTAGAAAGGGACCACAATACTGTACAAAAGGACCTTCCTCAAGCAAGTACATCCGAGCACAGCAAGGGTATTAGGTCGTTGCCGTGAAGCACCTATAATACATAACCTGAGGAGACAAACATTGCAAAGCGCATCAATCCATGTCACCAGGACAATGGTGTGGTCGCCACGATGCATAGGGGAATCATCCATGTAATATCGGGGGACTGATGCGTTAGCTGAAAGAATGAACACATTCGTTCCTAGTCTCGATCCCATTATTGATTATCTTTATTATAGCTCCAGCTAATGCAATGATGGAAGCTCATAGATGGGCTAAGCCGGAGTGAAACGGTTTGCGGGTTGCAATACTGGCCTAATGGCACCACTTTGGATATGAAATTAGTTGGTGGATATATTTGAGGATCAGCCGGCAGAGGCCTAAGCTTTACTACAAGAGACTTGGTAGCGAGGTAGGAGGGTCGGAAGCGTGGTACGCCACAAACGTCCACTAAGGCCCGAAGTCGCCTACGGTACTGCTACCCTCTGGATATTCTCCTGTAAGCGGAGAAACCAAGAGATATTGGTCAAATGGAATAAGACCAGATCGACTAGAATCTCAATGCACCATTGCTGCTCGCATCCATTGTTGGGATTTCGAGACCAGCGACTTCGAGAATGAAACTCGAGAGATTTGCGGAGGAACAAGGCCGAGCGACCACGCGGGAGGGTGGTTGAGGACAAGTCAAATGTGTGATTAGTGGAGAGAATGACTGGATGTGGTTGACTAGGGTTGTAAGTGTTCCTCTAGAGACGAGTCAAGACCAAACGCATGCAACCGTCCCCATTCCACATGACAGCGTCGAACCGACATGGTTTGATTCATTTACTGGCCCAATCTGATCCAGGGCTGGTCGGTCGGTCCATTTCAGAACGACACAGCCACACGAACCGGGTATTTGAGATCATGTATATAACCAGATCTCCTAACCCAGCTCAAGGGTCTGTTTTTCTTACACAACCCCTTCTTCCTCATCGTCTGCAACGACGTTGAAATCAGCCTTTTGACGAATACGACGAGCTCATATCATATTTTCTGTTACTTGCTCACCCCAGACGTTGCCCAAACTGGCTATCGGTCACATCCTCATCCAGCCTCCTCCGGCAATGTCCCTCCTCACCCCGAACGAGTCGCATTCGTTCCAGGCTTTTCTCTCATCAGCGGAATATGCAGACTCAGATCAGATCGCACCGGAGTGGACCATGTATTCGCCGCCAGAGATGATGCAGGATGACCTTGATCCAGCGCAGGTCCAAAAGCGCGAGGCTTTGGCCAAAGCTACAAAGGACTTGATGACCCTCGACGCTGGCCGATGGCAAAACCAAAACGGTCATAATATCAACTCGTACGGGCTGCAGCACAATCACCAAGGCACCTGCAACACGTATCAGCAGAGCCCTGTAGAGCAGCAACTCGACTTTGAGTACGGCCAGTATCAGCAGCATCAACAACAAGTGCAGCCATCCATAACGCCTTACACGCACTCACGTCACGATGTATTCCCTTTCTTAAACAAGCAACAACAGCTGCAGTACCCTCAGCACGATCAGGTATCGCCTTCAATATCTATCAATGTTAATGGCACGTATCCTTCTTGCTCATCACCTTCACGTGCATCCGCAACTCCCCCAATCTCCGCGACGTCGAGTCATTCATTTTCCATCGCGACGCCAACCTTGCCAACCCCCAATAACACCCCTTTTCTACCTATGAACGCTGGCGCAAATTTATCTCTCCAGGTTCCACAACCACACCGTGGTATTCCTTCGCCTGCCGGCTCTGTGAGTACTCACTTCATTGGTGAATAAGTATCTCATCGATGTTCTAGCATCCTAGCTCATTACGCGCTTCCCCCGCGCTTCCTCCGAGCTTGAGTAATACCTCAAAACGATCGACGTATGATGATCTCCCCCTGCTCCCACCTTCAGCTAAGCGCCAGAGACTTTCTCCTGTAAGCGCCGGTGGGTTCCCTTACCCCATGCAGCGGTCTCGCTCGCATCCGGTCCCCTCACCGTCCATTCCTCAGTATTCCCCTGCATCGGTTCATTACCTCCCAAACGGTCATCTCGATGGCGACCTGCACATCCATTCTGCCATGCGCTCCCATCACGGTGCTGCGCGAATCTCCTCCGCCTCACGCCTTGCTCCACCTTCGCGTGCTGCGTCTGTATCCTCCACTTGTTCGTCTCGTCCGGGATCATCGCACGCGTCGATGTCGTTTTCACATCCTAATCCCCATACGCCACATACAGGCTCAAGTAAGCCTGCCTTGCTTTCGCCCTCGCAGAAAAAGGCAAACCACATCCAAAGCGAGCAAAAACGCCGTGCTAATATACGTCGTGGTTATGAGGCGCTGTGCCAGACAGTGCCTGCCCTTAGGGAGGCAATTCGCGAGGAGGAGGTGGGAAAGAATGGAAAAGGTAGTGTAAACGGCGATGGAGATATGGACCTGGATGATGAGAAGGGCACAAGGAGGTCGAGCAGATCTAAGCGCGTAAGGGGTAAAGTTGGTGCAAGTGGGAAGGAGGAAGCAGCTAACGACAAAGTCGATGGCCGTGCGGGCCCAAGGAGCGAGAACGTTGTCTTGTCAAAGAGTGAGTTTTCCGTCTTTTCTGACTTCTACTCGGATGACATCTCGCATCCGAATTCTCATCGAAAACACGCTCGTCTTGTCTTTTTTTATCTCCGTTGAAAAAAAATTTAATCTGATCCTTATGCTGATATACGTCTCTCATAGCTATCGACTATATCAACGAACTTCTCACTGAACGTTCGGCCCTTCTGGAGCGGCTACACACGGCACGGGCTGCTTTACCCTCAGGCCATCCTGCACTGACGCCGCTATGTCAGAATATATGTGTCTTCAAAGAGAAGAAGCCAAAGAATGACTCCGCTTCTTCGTCCAGTTATCCCACCAAGGTTGGCGACGAGAATGCTGCCATGATATCAATTAACGGCAGCACCAATCCATGCGGAGAGGGCCAAAAACTAAAGGAAGGTGCCATAATAAAGGACGGTGTCGTCATGATCCCACTGTGGGAGAGGGAATGGCGAGGTGGCGAGGACGATGAGGATGAGAAGGACGAGGAAGGTGCAGAAGGCGATGGTGAGGACGAGGAAGAGTCGGCATAAACCGAACCGTCATTCCAGAGACGACCTAATGACGCATTACCAAATAATGACCACAGCTAATGACCTACCCACCTCACCGCTCTATCCGCCGTATCGGCATCCGGGCCTCCTTCATCCTTTCATCTATCCCGATCATCGCTCGATCGACTCGAATGGACTTTGTCACTTACGATTAACCCAAAATTTCTTTGCATTCTTTTCCTCGCTCCCCCGTTTGTCGTTTCTCCTTCATATCGATGCAACCTTGCAACCTTAATGATTTCTCCATATTTTCACCTCTTCTCATGCTAGTGTATCCCTTTCTTAATACTTTTTGGACCGGTTTCTTGGGGTTACAAATATTTCAAATCGACGCCCCTGCTTCCCATTTTCGGGTCAGGCCCCTCCGACACGCATTTCGTATTTCCAATTATTTTCTGTTCTGGTTTTCTGTGGGCCGTTGGTCTTGGTCAGATTTTTCCTGCGGAATCGGAAGGCGGTACGGGCTCCCGCCCTCGCCGAGGGCCAACGTTCCTGGAATCTCATCCAAGGATGCCCGACTCTATCCCATCATTCATTATATTCTCTTTAGCACAGATCATCCATTCTCTCCTCACATCACCCCCACTGTAGCTTATCCCTGTTTTCGAGTGTATAACCTTTCACCTACCTAGTTAATTCCTAATTGCTATATAGCCATAGAACCCATTTCACCCTTACTTCCTTGCTCTCATTTCTGTCTTTAAAAAGGACATTGTTCCTCTCTTATGTCGCATCTCACACCGTACCCACTATTCATCCATTTGCATATCATAAAACGGCATCGCACGTAGATTCATGGCTCTAATAACGACGTTTCTTTATCGTTCACATCGTCTTATCGTGGCAGCGTCAAGTGTAACGTTGTATGCTATGTCTTCGAAATCATAAATTCCTTTTTCATATAACGCTCTTATTTCCAACCGTTGAAAGCATCGCTCCGACTATTGGACCAGCAAGCTTCTGTTCATCGAGAATCCGTTCCTACGTTACATAACAAATTAACCACCACACGTCAGTCTCTACTTCAATTGTCTCTCGTCTGGCGTGAGTGAAACCACCTTCGCACTATTCGTTTTGCTTCCCTGATGCCTGGCGTTGCAGCCACCGGCTGCACAGATTTGTCCACCATCCCTTAGCAGCATCGGCCACCGCTGATCACATACCTTATAATCTTACCTGATGCTCAGTTTCGTAGTCTTTAAGACCCGCCCAGTTTCCGGTGTAGCCTATGTTATCCTAATGGACAAATCCTATGGCCAGATGGATGGGTCAATAATATAGCCATTGCAAGTAGAGCTTGGCATCTACCCTTTCGTGATTCCTTCTGCATACTGTTGCCCATATACTCTCTCCACTTATACCTATTTAGTGCCCACAGTGCTTCTCTTCATTAGTTCCTTGTTTGTCGCAGCGCTCGACGCTTTACTTCCCATGCGTCAATCTCAGCCCCCGCCGCATCAGTGGCTTCCATTTGATCATTTTTCGAAGTGCTAAAAGTACAATCGTTATGGATCTCCTTCCAGCCCAGCTTAGTGTATGTTCTTTCCACTTGTAAGCTTCAAAAATTGACGGACCTTTTGCGTTCGTGTAAACGTTGTCATGGTTATATTCACCGCTGTCCAATAATACAAGCTGTAGTCTCTATTTACGTGATTATCTCAAGCAATCTTTGTAGATAGTGCAACTATGTGCCCATGTGCTACGTCCTCGAACACACCGCAACCAAGCATAACGATGCAACAGGTTATTACGGCGCAGGGTGCCAGTAGCCGCCCATCCGTTCTAGTTCGTGAGCAAGTATTCGCCATTTACGTCTGTTTTCTTTTAACAGCTTTCTCGACCATCGTAGCTTGTCCTTGATCTAGAGTTACTTGCTGATTGGGAACTGAAACCGCAATCGAAGTCAAGAGCTGATTTCCTCACCACCAATACTTTAACCGGCCTTACGATGAAAACTTCCGACTATACACCTAACTACCTTCCTCCATCCTTGCCGTCGCACCAAGCACTGACCTTGGGCAGGCACAGAGCGTCGCTTGAATGTGGCTTTGCATTAATGGTCAAATTTTGAAATTGTATGGCTAATTAGTATTTTAAATTGTTATTGCCGATCAATCGCAGTGTCACTAGGCGCAGCGAAGCCCGATACGTGCATGGTTGCCCCTGTGCACAGAAGTGACCCCGATGACAGCGAAGGAGTACCCGAGTCGACAAATGCGAGTATTTTGTAGGGGTAGGAGTAGGAAAAGAGGCACTCTGACTTAGCTCTCAATAGAAATATTTCAACACCTATTACTCAGGAATACGGCTGCAATAGGCTCGGGATAGACTTGGAATCGTCACGAGCGGGAACTTGGTTTCAGTCTCAGAAGCAAATCTTCATCAATCTCCAGGATAGGTTGCCTAGCCTGGCGTCATGATATCTAACCGCGGTTACCCTGCGATGTGAAGGCTTCGATATATGAAGAAATAAGCTGCGATGCAACAGGCCTTCGAAATCGCAACCAAATGCAGAGATCGTCGGTCCACATATTCACGGCTCTGATTCGTTTGCAGTTCAGTTACTAGGTTTGTCCTTGTCAATCATGATATGAGGACAACAGAAGAGGTCTTACTCGAACTACGGCTCCCACTTCCTCATCCATCATATGGGAAAGGGGGATGTAGCAAGGGTGAATACATTGAGGCCGGTGAAATACAGCCAGCGCTTCGCCAGCAATTTCATTGTTTCTGCCGCATTTTCTTCAGTGGTCATACTTGCCAGGGCACAGCACACACATGCCAGGTCTTTAGATGACTGCGACGTGGAGACAATCTCGAAGGAGATGATACTGAATCAACAAATGCAAACTAATCCAACACATCAACACAGCCGTATTGCAGACCCACACGAATAAGGCATAGGGTACCGCACAATTCACACATATTCTCGGCATAGAAGTTTAATATTTAATGCTTCAGTATGGCGAATGAGGCGTGAAACCTGTCCAACAGAGCTAGACGTAAACTCTGGCAGCTTCTGGTCGCGGGGGTGGTGAGGTCCCTCGCGTCAGTCTTCCCTCTATGGCTAAATCAATCTTCTTCGAGGTCCATAATGCCGGCGTATGGGACATTCATGGGAGCGGGGAACATACGAAAGCTAGAAATAGGGTATTCGGATAGCATACGTATGGCTAGGAATAGACCCACCATTCACAGATAACATGAGACTTAGCTCTAAACAGGAGAGTTTCTGATGGAAGGCTGAAAAAGACGAGATTAGAGATAGGCGCTACGCAGTGTTCAGTGCAGGATCATATCATAAGCACCTTGCGTACGACTTCCAAGACTTCTCTATCATGGCTCGACTGTTCTCCTCGGAGAAGGGGAGGGCATGTAGTAGAAGTAGTCTCAGGCGTGCTACAATTATAGAGATACTCTACCACTGGTTCTAGAGCTGTAGCACTGAGTTCCGGCAAGGTAATGTCTTCATATGGTGACTATGTGATAGTGCACGTCTGACACACCACATGGACTCTTCGATATGAAGTCGATATGACATTTTGGATAGCGAGGAGGACATTGTATGACTGACGCACGGTATCGCCAGGAGTCATCTTCTCATGGATTGATATCAGTCATAGGCTCATATAATCAAAACTGGCGCACGCATGCATACGGTCCTCCAATGCTCTTGAGATGCCCGTGCCAGACACGCACATCGCACCCGGGAGGACTGCTTGGCACTTTCGGAAATGAGCCGAAGTTGGCGAAGAAAAAGTTCACCGTAAATGAAAGGATTCAATGGTCCTGTCATGCATTTTGCTATACTAGACTAGACGCTCAGTGCAGCCGCACCCAGGAAGTGACCAATAGTAAATTTGAAACTCCGACGTTGAATGTTCGACGTTTACCACCATATTCAACACTGAGAAGTGGCAAGCGTTGATCCATTCATCATACAAGAGGTAACTTACAAAATCCATATCACTGACAACATAGAATTAACCAGTTTGATTCCTATACAGTGGGAGTTATACGGCCGATAGATCTTTTGCAACCATTCTAGACTGATCATGGCCGATGAATTCACGAATGATAGGAACTCTGGCAGTCGTAAAAGACCTCGGTCTGGGGCCAGCTCCAAAGGAAGATATTGGCCGAGGGTAGGGCTCCTTGTGTAATACCTGTGCTGTTTTCCGGTTGATGCTTCGCAGGATGGCGCAGGATGGACAAAGCGGACAATCGAAGGCCCTGGTATCTGGGCTACATGTACGTTCCATACATACTATCGAGTCGCAGAATCAATAAAATGGCGTAGGCGTCAAAGGAAAAGAAAAGCAAACAGTCGGCGAACTATATGATTTATTCGAATCGGTATGCGCATCTCGGCTTGCCTACAATGTGATTAAGTTGTCTACAACCAGCTGGCTTCGGACATCTGGCCTCTTGGTGACGTCGTTGAAGATGCAAATGTTGCTTCGGGCGACGAGGACTCCGATCAAGATATCAACATCGAGGCTCAGATAGCGAAGGAGGTCGCTGCTATGAAACGCCCGAAATTAGAATCTCGTTTCTGTGACTATACATCCATTCTCCCGGAGTACCACTACCAATACTCAGTGAATAGCGAACTGTCAGACGGGAACACCATGCGGTATCTTCTCCTCGCTCTGAAATCGTCATAATGGAAGCTGATGTAGCCCAAGTGGTTTTTCTGTCTTGTAAGGCACCTATCGATCCAGTTCGGCTAGTTGTGACCCACGTTAAAAATGTGCAAAAAACTGGGGTCTCTCGGACGCGGTAAGACAAGCATCTCATGTTGCCTGGCTAATCTCAAATCTAGTTAGTTATACCCATCGCTTGGTGCCCTCCTGCGGTACTTGCGCGGCTAATCTGCCAGACATCGATGAGCTATGCAAAAATGTCTTCAACGCTTTTTTACGAGGCAACCCAGGACCTTGGAGCGTAAGTTATTCCGTTGTGACTGAACTTATCTAATTTCTGGTTGGGGCTACCAGTATAAAATCGAATTACGCATACGGAATCACAACACACACACCCGTGATGTTCTCATTCAGCGGATAGCAAAGTGTCTTCCTAGCGATCTCACAGTAGACTTGGATGACCCCCAGATATTCATACTGGTCGAAGTATTCAAGGCGAGTGAGCTCGACCCAGTAGCTCTTCGCGTTTTACCGTTTTACCAGAATGTCTGCGGCCTTAGCGTCGTGAAGGATTACTACAAACTTCAGAAGTTCAACATCATGGGAGTTGGTAAAAGACAAGGCATTAACTCTAACTTTGATGGTGGCCAAGGACGCATCTCCGGCTCGAAACGAGAGGGCGATGTTGCATCGCATCAGGGCGGGAGCTCTCCTGCCCAGGGCCACCCCTCTGGGGGTCCTTCGGAGGCAAATGGTTTTGTGGAGACATGATTCACGGTGTCCAACCTTCTGAGCCATTTTCGTATACTTAGCTGTGGAGTCATGAATAATGCGAAATTACCATTCACAAGCCATGATAACAATCTGACCAGATATCCCTTTATTTCCGATTGGTGACTAAGCTCAGCCTTTGGCCATACTCGTCCACATTTATTGACCTTGAGGCCTCGAAGCCTCATATATAAGTAAACGGCTGTTCGTCAAGGATCTTTTCAGAGCGATGGCATCTCAACCAAGGACACTCCCATTTCCATTGTGCGGCCAAACCTATGGCCCCTCGGTTACATACATTGATGCTGTTCCCTACCACCCTCATTGAACCTCGATCGTCGCTGAAGCCGCTTCCCGCTCGGCATTAACCTCTAAACCCCTGCAATAACGTTCTGAAGAACCTGTCGATTAGGCTTAGGAAGGCACAGGTTAGCCTGCGTGGCATGCTAAGTAGGCCTGTAGTCACAGGCTGCCTGCTACACGTAAGTTCTCAACACGAACAGCCACATAGAGACACTGATCACATTCAAGGTTACTACCCGGTCAGAAAGTCCACCTATGAAAGGAGCTCATTCGTATTTATATCTATCCTCGACGGACTTAGCTCGGAGCTCTACGTGTCATTCCGTGAAGTCCAGAATTGCCGTTCTGCACCCCAGTTAGCTGCTTCCACTTACGTGTTTCTATCAATACCTGGGTTTGTGATATACAGTTTGATGCCGTGCGCAGACGCTAGACTCTGCATTCGAAGCGAATACCGCCGCTCGAATTCCCTCACACAGCACACAAGGCGAATTATTTACACAATAATAGTTCCAACTTTTGAATAGCAATGAATCATTACTCTTTCTCAAGAACATACGGCATCACCCCCGAACCTTAACCTGGCGCGTGTTTTACTGGTCTTGAACAGTCGATTAGCCGGTTTCCAGCTAATACACAACTCCGTGGCACTTTGCATCTGCATGGTTACCGTGGGTACATACTTGACCAGGGCTGTCCCGCATGCTGTTTCGCTCACTCGTTTTCTAGGTAACTTTCCTACATGCTCGCGTCTGAATCGTGGAATGAAGCATAGTGCCTCGTAAGCCATACCATAGAGTTGGCCCGACTTGCGATTGCAGACTGAGCCATCATTGCCCCTGGTCTGTTACTCGCTTCACCCGCAAGGAGAATATCTACTCAAAAACCTAAATGATTTAGGGACATTTCGTATATATTGAATGACTGCTACGTTGAGCCCTTGGTCTCGTCCTTCAAATACAAGACGACGATCTTGGCCGACCAGTGACTTTCTCAAGTCTCTCAAAAGATGCGCTCATATTGTTGCCAGGCACTTGACATAGTCCTTTCAAACAAATTGTGAAGTGTGTTTCATTGCAGCCTAGGCAGCATGTGGGCCATATCAGATCTGTACCCGACGGATTATATTGTTGCCAATCGAAAGCGCGACGCATTTTACATCATTATGTCGAACGAATTTTTTGCCTGTCTGATTAGACGCAATGAATTCCTCGCATGTTCCTTACTGCTACTACAATGCAGAAGTAACACAGCACTGATTCGTGAAGCTGTTTCCCTGAAGATCCTTAGACCATCAGATCTCTTTTTTTCCAAACTAGTCATATATGGCGTCTCAAGGGCATGCCGGTAACGCATGGCCGTTCATCCCGTACTTTCTAGGGCTACAAATGGACCCCCTAACGATCGTTATGCCGATTGAAGCTTTGAGGAGAAGGCCGGCAAGGGTCTTCAACGGTCAGTATTCATGTAATACTAGGTTCTTCTGCCAGGATGATGGCGCTAAACTACTCGTAGCGATTTGCTTCCGTGAATCGGCAAGATCTCAGATACCCTGGCCAATTATTGAAAGCTTCCAACCTGATATCAACAAATCGAAGAACCGGCGTGGTCGAAAAGAGGGCCTCATTCCTGCACAGCTTACTGATACCACTACCTGGATCCGACATAAAAGGGCTCAATGATATCTTCCGTATGCCAACCGCACATTTACCTTCCTCCTACCAAGATCAAGCTTATTTTCAGAATTCGCGTAATGTCATTTACTGATTGGCACTCTGGTCACTCCGTCAGCGCCGGTAAACAACCCTCGACATTTGTGTGCACTTCTACTATCGAAGACTTCGCGTATGTTCCATCGTCGGAAGAGCAGACGCGTGACGCAGCACAAAAAGTTGCCACTGGTCGCCGCAGCTGGAAGACAGTCAAGGGTGGTTCCGGAGAAGCAGTATGGTCACCTCAATTGTACGGATCCATCGTATCATGTCTCGTCACCTTGCTAATCATACACCAAGTAGGGAGGCAGCTCTCATCGAAGGCAGGCCTGAGTTCTATGAGATTATTTCTCGACGTGCCCACCTAGACAGAATGAACAGGCTTAGAAAACTATCAGCCAGAAAACACAAAAGCGACCAAATGTTTGGGTCGCTTTCCAATGCGGAATCGTTTTATCTCGGACTATATATTCCAAGTAAGGACATTGTTCATTACAGCTTCTGGCAGCTCCCCTCAGTACTTGACTAATCCGTCTATATAATAGGTCACTGGCAAGAGGCGAACACCGAAGCAGGTGGGAAGCAGGATTCAGCAGTTGAGGGATACTTGTAAAGGGGAACATAGTATGTCTCGGCCTTATTTCGTCCTTCAGACAATTCAATAGCGTGCTGCGAGAACAGTCCTCCGATTGATCTCTCGAAACTCTGCAAGCCCCGACCCCAGCTCGCATAGTCACATCTCCGATTCGCACGTTCCCTCGGATAGTCCTTTACCGTCGCCATCGTCGTCGTCACCGCCTGCCACTCAGCTCGGTTGCAGCTCAACTTCGATGCCACATGCTACCAAGGTTCGATACGTCGGGCATGAGATACGGGTAGATATTGACTTGTGTTCTTCGCCCTCGCGGACACCATACATACAACTAGGGGGCGGCGCTACACAACGGATTCGGCTTACATCGACCCCAGTTGTAAGCCAACATTGCCGCACCGCCAGGGCGCTCGCAAGTATGGAACCATCAGTCATGATATTTTCTCTAGTTCAACTTTGGGAACAGTACAACGTCTTGATCTACGATTCCGAATCGAGGTCGTTGGTCCATAACGAGACCTGTACTTTGAAGAGGTGTTCCTCGGCACAAACAAGCCACCAATGGGTCTATCAGTCAGTCATCACCGAAGGATTTTGGAAGTTCCTATGTTATAGTCAGTGTAAGGATCCATTCATTCGGCGGACGTGTTTGCCCACCTAATGTAACCCATTGAAAGATCCTGGCCAATATCTTATCCAGCATTCTTTCAAAGCCGTTTCGCCAGAATTTCAGACTGCACCTAACTTGCCTGTGTCTGAGGCGGACGATATATCAGTATTATATCGCTTCGCTTCTGAGGCACACCAACCCGTCTACGCCTCCGCATTGCCTTCAGCGGATAATACCATGTACTTCAGCGGCGAAGAGTATGGTTCGGTAAGTGGTTGGTGGAATGTCAAGTCATCAGACTCCGAGACCATATTCTCTAGACATCAGGATGCGCATCGATGGATCTAGGACATGCGGTGTTTGATGAGCCACACTCGGCATATGTCTCGTCATCAAGTCGGTACGTTATCCGATGATGTATGGTCATAAGGCTGCTTTCTTATCCCATGCCATACAGATCATCTGGATATTACAGTCAAACTTTCGCAGATCCCTATCAAAACCATTACGGCGACCATGGTCCTTACAACAACCACCATGTGTCATGAATGTAGTTGCGTAGAAAGCCTTATGGATTTGGGAATCAAATAGATACATTGACGCCTACGAACTCTACATGCAACCTATTCTTCGAGACAGACTGGGAAGAGATTAGTATATTCTGGCAAAGAGAACGTAAATGCGAGTTCTAGACTTACCTCGTTGTAGTCATCGAGTGAAATCTCCGGCCTTTATGAAGTGTGAAGATTTATTGGGCCATGTAACAACATATAAGGGGGATGACGGAGGCGGTAAGGAGTCTCAGTTCAAGCAGGTGTATACAATCCCAACATGTAGGGACTCTCATAAGACCAGCCATCTTTCTCAAGGGTTTGCGTCTATTGCACTTGAGGAGACAAAGTCCTATTCGAGAGCGCTCAGTTATATCGAAACTTTCATCATGCATCAAGTGCCTGATCGTAACCTTGGAGTTCGAGTAGCAATGTAAACTTTAAAGAAAATTGTCGGCCAGACATACGGCGCACGCTAATGAATGGAAGGAGTTCCACAAACCCATTAAGGAGTGACTTTGAGTTCATGCTTGCTGTCTGCATAATTCGAAATGGACCTGCAGGGAAGGTGTTTACCTCTAAACCTCGTGTTACTGCCCGGAAAGGCTCTTTCTTGTTCGGATCCACCGTCCAGGTCAAGCTCTCTCTACGTGCGACATGTAACCCGAGGAAATGTTGAAATGGGATCTGATGGTGTTATGTGCGTATGTAGGTCCATCTTCGCATCAAGCCTCGAACAGGGGCGAGTCAATTCGAAGCAGGGTGTTCATACGGCCCCCGGGGTCTGTAATGAACGCGGTTTGGGGAATACCCGCGTTGGGCGAGGATACAAATGGATGGCTTTCGGGCATCCCAATTTATAAAGGGGAGATCACCCTTCAAAAGGCAAAGAAAAAATATTAGTGGCGATGCGACACACCTACCCACATAGGCCGATCACGCCACAACAAAGCGAGCTGAATACGACGCATCACGGGGAACTTCTAGCTAAATGTGAGAACAATGTAAAACAGGGTGCGCGCGACCGCGATTAGGGTGAAGGAGGTTTGCCAAGGTATCAAGTATCACTTAGGTCCCGAAGAGCGTTATATCGGAGCCTAGGCTGCATATACATCACCTGGGACAGGCGGGGACTTGAGGTGGCTGGGCAGAAGCATAACCCCCATTGCCGTGACCTCCACCAGTGAGATTCTGAAGATCTCAGGGGTTGAAAACAAACCGCTAACACTGTCCTTGTTCTAAAATCACCGTTGTATAATCCCTAGGGAGTAGTGCAATATAAACAGTCGCTACTGCGGTAAAAATTGAAGGTCATTATTTTCGTCGTTTCCACAAACATCCTTTTTGGTCATGAATCAAAGCCTGTTAGATCCATACCGTAAAAGAATTGCTATGTAAGCACATGTCAGTGGAGATGTTCCTCGAGCATATCAGTGGGAATACATACCTTATACAGACTCATGACTTTCACCACCCACGCTTCCAAATGGAAGATTTTCTTACTACCCATCCGCATGCGCATCTCCTGGGGAGGTGTAAGTCACCAGGCCCGAGAAGATCCTAGAGTTACTCACGTAGAATGCCGCCCAGTGCATGATGTCCGCTTTGAGTGCTTCATCCACCCTCTCCACAATGCGTTCCGCAACAGTCTATTCAATAGAGCCAAGTTCCAGCCGATGTATTGTATATATTGGAGGCAACTGACCTTTAGAATCACTGTCGGCGGTATACAATGACTCAATAGCTCATAGAATTTCGCCCGTACTTCCATAACACGTGCAGGTGACTGTTCCTGCACAATGAGGTCAGCCACTTTATGACAATATGTTTCCCAATCCGGTTTGGCGATAGTGAGGTTTCCGGAGAGGTCGGGCCTATAACTGATCTTGAACAGCGTTATGATTGGCGATGCCAAAACACATACGATTGCACCTTGAGAGCTTCGAGAACTAACAAGGCTTTCCGCATGTTGCCTCCAGCGTCTTCTATTATATTGTTGGCGACATCTGGCGGCAGATCAAAGCCAACCCGCCTTGCTACGTGAGCAAGGACGTTATGCATCTACCGCGTCATTAGCGGGTGTATCAAACTATTAGGAGTAAATGCATACGGCATCCGAGTCTGGAGCTGCTACACGCATGAGTAAACACCTACTCTTAATCGGTGCGATCAATCGGCTCGTGCTATTGGCACAAAGTATTATTCTCATATTCGACATATATTTCTCCATGGTTCGCCTGAGAGCGGCTTGAGCATCACGAGACAGTGAGTCAGCCTCGTTGATGACTACGACTACGTAAAGGAAGCAATCAATATCTGAAATATATCAGGAAAACATGACACAACCTTTGAACCGCTGTTTCGCATTCAAGTCGACTTGCTGGGTCTGCGCGATCTCCTTCAACAACTCCTGGATTACTACCCGGTCGTAGTTGCCCGTTTCACTGCATAAGCAGTCTAATCAAGCGCATCATGAACTGGCAATATGGATTAGGAGTACCTTGGAGTAATTTCGATGTGGAAGTTACTTTGTACTAGATTGATCTCGAGTTTTCGTTTAGATGGAGTGAGGAAGACTCTTTGATCGATTTTTATCTATGTTGATATCAGACGTTAAATAAAAGAGCACAGCCTACTTAGCATCAGCTTACCTTCTCAACGCTAGGTCCAAATAGTTCTTTCAGCGTACATGCTATCCTCGTTTTCTTCCCAGCGCCTGATGGCCCATAAAATAGCATATGGGGAAAGTCTCCGGATGCAGCCTAAATTGCAAGGTTTAACCAACAGAGTTCAAACTCGTGGTATTGATCGTACCAGCGACCTCAACCTAGCTGATAGCCCTGGGTGATAATGGAGGTCATCGAGCGACCTTGGGCGATACTACATTTGCAACATGCAACCAGTCAGTCGTCAGAAGCATATGAAGACCTCAACCATACTTGATCTACCCATAAGGACATCGTGAATAGTGAGAATTTCCGTCGGTGAGGATGATAGTCGAAAGGCAGGAACGCGACGCGAAATTCTCGAACGTAAAACACGTTACGTCACGCGATTTTCCATTCCTGGACAGTCACGTTCTTCAGGGACTCTTAGGCACCTGTACCTCGAGGTTACGTTACCTAATTAGCTTGTCACACAGTCCCCTTATGGCAAACCTAGTTAGCTGAGAAACCGTTGAATCCCCGCACTGCCAATATCGCCCGAATAAATACTACATCTGGCAATGGCATGTATTTCCTTTTGCATATATCTTTCTTCCCATCAACTGACGTCTCCCATCAGCCGCTAGCGCATCAGCCGTTATTCGGCATCGTTGCCAACTCAGGGTCTCCCGTCAAGGGCGCTGTCAACGTATCCGTCTCGCGCGTAACTCCGCCCGACGCTGCCAACGATGAGCACGACTCCTCCCTTACCACTTATATCAATCCTATATATATATATATGTATACAGAGCGCGTCGTCTGCTCTTTTCAATAGAACACTCGGTATCTTACACTATGACTGACTTTGAAGTGGCTTAGATATTCGCCCTTACTCCGATTTCCCACGGACCTTTGTCACTCAACAACTATGGGGAAGTCGAGTAAGATTGGCCTCGCTCGTTCAGCCCGCTTCACTGTTGGAAATCGCCGGATGGGGAGCTTGCACACAGTCGAGCTCAACGGAATTACTGCGCTACGACGGGAGCGGGAGCGTGCTGTGGAACAAGTTGAGCAGCAAATTCAGAGTACATTTCCCCTTAGCTGCCATCAATATGTTAATACACTAACCATATGTCCAGGTTACAGCAAGGAAGCTCGCCGCTTGATCGCAGAAATACGAAACGACTCAGCAGAGGAAATTGAGGTGGAGGGATCGTCATCGGGTGACATGGAGTGGGAGCCGCTGGACAGTAACAACGAGGACAATGCTATCTTTTCTGGAATGCAAGATTTATTCAAGCGAACGTATGTATGTCCATAATTCCTGATGATATACTAACATCTACCGTTTATTCAGTTGGGATAAGGCTCGGTACCATCAGTCTTGGCGGGACCGAGTTAATAGCGCCTGGCGGAACTGGAAGGCTCAGCTTAATGACTTGACTATGGCTTACATATCGTGGAAGTACCCCACCTGTGCTCAGACTCCCCCCTCACCACTAACGGGTGAGGAAATACCTGACTCCGACCCTCACCCGTCCCCCGCTGATCCTCCCACATTCGAAATTGAGGTCCTCGACATCTACACCCTCAATAAGTGCATGGTGATCCCATGTGAAGAGTCCATGTCCGTCTCCGAAGCTTTGGTTGCAAGCGGGTACCTTGGTGCCACTCCAATGGCGCCGTCAATCGCCGTTTCACTCAAGACCTTGGAACTCTTCCGTCGACTTCGTTTACGCAAAGCTTCATTCAGTGTGGAGGCATATGCAAAGGTGATATGCGATTTTTACAACGTAAGTGTAGTTACCGCTCAAGTGTGCCATTCCCACCACAATTATTAGATTCCATACCGGCGCCGGTACCGCACAGTACTCTCCGATACCTTCGATGTCTATCTCCTCATTCACCGTTCCGTTGAGGCTCGTGTACAGCAAGCCCTTGGTCGTGACTCTCCTAATTGGCGTGTTCTCAATGCATGCCCACCTTGTACGTACGAGGTGAGTTCATTTCTCTCTCAGGTGACATATGGATTGACATTCATAACAGCTCGAAGATGAGCCTCAACAAGTTTTTCAGCGCATGATTGTTATCGATGGCAACAACTCACTTAAACGCGTCGGACGCTTTGGCAACCGCGCTGTCGGCGACGACCGTATTTTTGATAGCGGCGAATACTTCCTCACACATGAGTACGTTGATCAGTTCGCAAACGAAGTCCAGGGTCATTCTGCAGCCGATGTCCCGCCATCGTCACTCAACTCCGAGACCACTAAAGAGCTCGACCGTGGGGTCATGTCACCGTGTGCCGACAATTGGAAGGCGGCGTCTACGAACGAGAAGAAACGGATGTGGGACATTTTTGATGAGACTGGGATTTTTGCGTGTGCATGCAGACATGGTATGATACTTTGGTTGGTGGACATGGTTCGAAGTGGAGAGCTGTGAGTGTAAATAGCTGATGTTACGCAGAATTTGATGATAGAATATACACAGGGCCAAGTACCCCTTGGCGATCACATCAAAAGTACTGGAGACCCTGGGACCTCGGGTTCTGATGGGTTACGACATTGGGTGCAGTTTCCAAAGCACTGTGGCATCTAGTTCCCTCGCGACTCGAGCTCGTGATCAGGAACTTCGGCTCTGCGTCAACGCATTCCACGGCTACTCACACAGCTACACCTGTCAGCAACAGCATCACCCGAATATCATACCAGGGGCTGGTTTGGAAGATCTTGAAACCCTCGAACGTGTATTCAGCGCGTCGAACCAACTTGCAAATGTAATACGATACGCATCAGCTTTCCGTCGACGTCTTTTAATTGACACGTACTTCCATCAATGGGATGAGGATAAGTACGCGAACCTCGGCTTGATGTTGCTCAACAATTATAAACAGGCTATCGAGATAACCCAATCCGACGGCCTTGCATTGAAAGACGCCATGACCTCATTGAATATACAACCAGACGACTTCGATAGGTGGCAAAAAGAGGAGCGTGAATATATTGAACACCTTGGTACCGAGCCGGAGGAAAATCTTCTTCAAATCGCTTACGTTGAGCTATTACAAAAACTCCAGGATCTAGAGTAAGTCCATTATTTGATCGAGATCATGATCTGACCCCACATTACCCCAGGTCTCGATCACAAGTCACTTCCCAGCGCTTCATTACAAGCTACCCCACAGAAAAGACATCAGGCCCGAGTGCCTACGCTGCTGAACTGTCAAGAACGCGGAAACTAGAGACCGAGCGCCGGCATGCCCGTGAGCAATACGACGACGCACTTCATGAGGTTATCACCATCGAAGTGAAGCTTGGGATTGCAGATAAGGAACGCTGGCACCCAGCCCACCCTCAATACCTCGAGACTTTAAAATATATGGGACTACGACGTTACCACCAGGCTCTCGATAAGCTTCAGAAGCTTGTCGTCCAGCGGCTATTTGAGTTACACAAAATGAATCTCTCAGCTAGTGGTGAGTTTTTTCTTGGCTATAATATATGTGGAGGCTTATTCTCCAAGGTTATCGTGTACGAACCCATATTGCCAAGGCTTTGCAGCGTCGATGCAAGGCTATCCAGATGGCACTAGGTGAGTATAACAAAGCCGCTGCGGAGCTCAACCCCCCACAACCCTCGCTTGAATGGAATGAAGTCTCACATTATGGCTTTCTTGAAGAGTTCACCCTTTTGCGAGAGACACGCCAAGATGTCCTTTCAAAGCCCTGGGCAAAACCTGCAATACGCGAAGCCATGAAGCAGTGGCATCGCCTCGCACGTGCACAGGAAGAAATCGAACGATGTAACTTAGAATCTCGCCGTTTACTGACAGCTATTCTTGATGAGCAAAATATTTTTGCTCAAGTTCTTCAAACCTTACGCGCTTCGAATTCACCCCTTCATGGTGCTGTTGAAGAACGCTTCATCCGCCGGAGTCGGATCAATGATGTCCTTCTCCACCGTATCTCACAGATCCATGCACTCGAAGGATTCACAGGAAATGCATCATTTGGTAAGCGTAAGAACGTGGGTGGTAAATCTACGGGTGGTACGGTTGTACCTCATAACAGTGACGTTTCATGTGCAACTCAGAATGATGATCAGGAAACGGAGAGTGATGCAGAAGGTGATGACGACGAGAACAGGGAAATGGATGGGCTGGTGAATTTCATCTCGCATTTAGCTGAAGTATAGTATACAATTACATCTACAATACAAACACAATTTGGTGACTCAACTCACGAAATAGTCAAAATTTCCAATTATCTGCTTCATACAACATAACCAATAAATTTGTTGGCTGATGTAGCTAATACATCTAACTCACAAATCTCGCGCGTTATACACTTGATCGACTAGCGCTTACTCAGGTACACTTGTGACTTGTGCACGACTTGCTCACTTCTTGCTCACCATCATCTCTAGCTATTCTCATCATTCTTGATGGCTTACTTCTATGTGATTGGAGGCAACAGACCAGGGAAACGCAGCAAACCGTGAGTTATAATTACAATATGATCAATGATGACTGATAAGGTTCAAATATCTGTAGTGCGTCTGTGGCCCTTTCAAAGACTGCTCCTCTCTTCCCTATCAACGTCAAATTACCAACTGAAGAGGACGCTGATCAAGTCCAGCAGATGCAAGATCTCATTGCATCATTTGGATTCGATAGATCCCCTCTCGATCTCGCACGTTTTCTTTACGACTCAAACAAATCTCGGACAATTTGTAGCACAGTCAAGAATTGGTATCCATTCAGATCGGGGCAAAAAGTGAGGAACGTAATATATACGGACTACCAGTGAGTGTATGTATAGTTCAGACGGCTTCATTAATATAAAACGAATCAAGATCGGACGTTCAGCACCTACTTCACGATCTACCAACAGACATCCCTCCCATCATGCGGAGAACCCACACCCTCACCGACGCTCTTATTTTCATCATCCTGGGGATCTCCAAGGCAGAACAAGACCGGGATTGGCCTCTTAGACCCCCAGTAACAACTATAACAAGTGGTGCTACGACGTCAGCACCTTTACGCCCCATCTCAATCTCAGTATCGCATCCAATCTCGTCATCACAGAAGAAACATGTCTCATCTCATTTTACGGCTATAGACGACGGTCCAACGTGGTCAACGGATAATATGTTCCAGGGTCAGGCCAATCGGCCTCGTCCTAGTCAAGTTCAGTTTGCCCATTCTTTCTCAGATCTATCTATTGGCAACTACACACCATCATCGTCCAGCAAACGTTTGCACGCACACGGCAAAGGCAAGGAAGCAGCGACAGCCCTCCCTTCTCCAATAATATCCCGGACTCCATCTCCTAAGTCGCCTGGCCAGCTGATGCTATCTCCCTCCGAGTCCCCCAAGAAAATACTGTTACCCTCGATATCAGTTGGAGATGCAAAGAAACCTAAGAAAACAGGTAAGCTACTGAGATATAGAATGTCTGTACCCCCTTGTAAGCCATTGTGTATAGACTGCCCTCGCAAAGCCACCAATGATAAGGCTGGCAAGGCCAGCCATACGATTTCAAAGGGGAGTTCACCGTATGAGCAAATGCCACACTTGCGACGAGATCTCAACGCACCTCTCGAGTATACTTACGAAGCCTCTCCACCTTATTTCTTCAAGGTCAATGACCTTGCGCAGCATTATCTGGTCGACCATGGTTATACTCAGCGCGCGGCTCTCCATCTCCTCAATCTATTCTCAGAATCTACCTCAGCTGAGGAATTTGCAAAGCGTGCCGTAGATTGTAGTGAAGGATTCATATATCGTGAGATGATCTTCTTATACCGCCTCCTCTCCTCTGTTCCACCCGCTTAGATAGGCACCACGTGTTTTGTATGTTCAACAATTCATTTTTTTCTTAGTCAACTTGTGTGTTCGCAACATGAGCAGCCCTCACGACCTTCAGTGGATCAACTATTCAAAGAGGTCGTTTAAATCCTCACGTGTCTATACACCTCGTAAACGTCTCACAAAGCCAGCAAAAAAAACCCCTTCCGCTGTCCGAACCGCAAAGCAGGTTGAAAATCAGCAACGCAAACGCGCGATTCTAGCCCGCCAGCAAGAAATCAACAACATGATATGGTCAGCAGCAGAGCAGCTACGATCACAGTTTGGCAACCGATCGGTGGACCAATATTACGCCGACCTTCTCAAGTTCTGTCACACCGATAAAACGAAGCGTAAAGTGAGCATGTGGAACGCATTTGTGCATCAAGAATCCAAGAAGCTTAATACTGGTGAGTTTCTTTTTCTTATTTATATCATTTACACTCAAGCTTTCTAGAAATTCCTGATGGCGAGCCAAAGGGCACAGTTGCCACTCATGCTCACGACCTCAAGCTTCGCTGGCAATCAATGACTGAAGATGAACGTCGGGCTGCAACTGAAGCAGCCACTACATCATTGGAGGAGGAGAGGGCTAATAAACAACTAGGAAAACGGCAGACAGCACTTAGCGCGTATCATGATGCTCGGAAGGCCATTCGCCGTATTCAAGAAGATGTGAGTATGCATCACTTCTTGATGAAACTTTAATTGACTTGTTGTAGCTCCAGGCCTTGAACTGCCGCAGTGGCGTGGAATCGTTACTCATTGTCGCTCGCACGAATCGTGACTATCATTTCAGACCTGATGCATTCTGCTCTAGTGAGACCGTTGCCGGATTCATCACGTTTTATTTTAAGGAGTCTGCTCCCGACGTAGCGTGCAGGATGGAGAGCTATATCATCTCGGGAATGGGCGGCGCTGTTAGAAGTCATTCCAACAATCTGGTGGAGCTAAAAAAACAGACTGTCAACCTCATTCTTCAAAAACTGCGTGAGTATTCACAGATCTCGTTCTTACCAGCTTTTAACGCTCTCCCACATGTAGGAGATGCCGCTAGATGCCCCGTCCCACGAATGTATTATCAAAACTTTGCTGAAAACATCACTGCAAGATATGGTATCAAAATCAAAGGCTGGCCCCTCGACAAATTCTGCTGCCCGAGCGATCTCACATCCAGGATTGAAGTCTCTGTTCTACATCGTGCATGGGAATCTGGAACAGCAACATTCTACAAGATGTCTGGGGAAGAGATGGAGAAGTGGGAGCGGGAGCGGTTTGAGTCGTTTGAAGCGCAACGCCATGGAGGAGGTGAGTAACCGAGTTTTCTAAACTATTTGTTACTCAGTTGTTATAGATAATGCCCTAGCTGCAGATGTCAACGGCTTATCAGCTGATACGAGCTCCCTACGTCCTCGTTCCCCCTTCTCAGATAACACTGGTGCTGCATCCATTATCCCCGCTCCATCCACCAATGCCAATGTTCCTACATCAGTGTCTCCATCTTCCCAACCTCTAGCATCGTTCGAGAACCCTGCAATCACTACCCTGCTGCCGGCGTCCGACTCTAATTCAACGCCCTCCCTAGCTCCGGCTACCCACACTCCGACGTCGACTACCAGCATTCCGGTGCTGACGACTCACATATCAAAGCCAACTACCACCCAGGGGCCATCCGTTCAATTCCTTAACTACGGCGTGGTAATGTCGGCCACAAATTCCCCCTTGATGGTAATCTCCAAGCCTCGGAAGACTCGCAGTGATAAGGGCACTAAGAAGCGCAAACGACAAGCCAATGAGAACACAGACCCTACAGACCTACCTTCTACCCATCGTGGCCACTTTGCACAATACCGCCCTCCCGTGAATTGATCTCAGTATACTTACTACCTCATGTACTTCCACTCTGAATAGACAATTTGATTACCATTCTATTGAAAAGAGCAGATGACGCGCTCTGTATACATATATATATATATAGGATTGATATAAGTGGTAAGGGAGGAGTCGTGCTCATCGTTGGCAGCGTCGGGCGGAGTTACGCGCGAGACGGATACGTTGACAGCGCCCTTGACGGGAGACCCTGAGTTGGCAACGATGCCGAATAACGGCTGATGCGCTAGCGGCTGATGGGAGACGTCAGTTGATGGGAAGAAAGATATATGCAAAAGGAAATACATGCCATTGCCAGATGTAGTATTTATTCGGGCGATATTGGCAGTGCGGGGATTCAACGGTTTCTCAGCTAACTAGGTTTGCCATAAGGGGACTGTGTGACAAGCTAATTAGGTAACGTAACCTCGAGGTACAGGTGTAGCTGTCAGTAAACGGCGAGATTCTAAGTTACATCGTTCGATTTCTTCCTGTGCACGTGCGAGGCGATGCCACTGCTTCATGGCTTCGCGTATTGCAGGTTTTGCCCAGGGCTTTGAAAGGACATCTTGGCGTGTCTCTCGCAAAAGGGTGAACTCTTCAAGAAAGCCATAATGTGAGACTTCATTCCATTCAAGCGAGGGTCGTGGGGGGTTGAGCTCCGCAGCGGCTTTGTTATACTCACCTAGTGCCATCTGGATAGCCTTGCATCGACGCTGCAAAGCCTTGGCAATATGGGTTCGTACACGATAACCTTGGAGAATAAGCCTCCACATATATTATAGCCAAGAAAAAACTCACCACTAGCTGAGAGATTCATTTTGTGTAACTCAAATAGCCGCTGGACGACAAGCTTCTGAAGCTTATCGAGAGCCTGGTGGTAACGTCGTAGTCCCATATATTTTAAAGTCTCGAGGTATTGAGGGTGGGCTGGGTGCCAGCGTTCCTTATCTGCAATCCCAAGCTTCACTTCGATGGTGATAACCTCATGAAGTGCGTCGTCGTATTGCTCACGGGCATGCCGGCGCTCGGTCTCTAGTTTCCGCGTTCTTGACAGTTCAGCAGCGTAGGCACTCGGGCCTGATGTCTTTTCTGTGGGGTAGCTTGTAATGAAGCGCTGGGAAGTGACTTGTGATCGAGACCTGGGGTAATGTGGGGTCAGATCATGATCTCGATCAAATAATGGACTTACTCTAGATCCTGGAGTTTTTGTAATAGCTCAACGTAAGCGATTTGAAGAAGATTTTCCTCCGGCTCGGTACCAAGGTGTTCAATATATTCACGCTCCTCTTTTTGCCACCTATCGAAGTCGTCTGGTTGTATATTCAATGAGGTCATGGCGTCTTTCAATGCAAGGCCGTCGGATTGGGTTATCTCGATAGCCTGTTTATAATTGTTGAGCAACATCAAGCCGAGGTTCGCGTACTTATCCTCATCCCATTGATGGAAGTACGTGTCAATTAAAAGACGTCGACGGAAAGCTGATGCGTATCGTATTACATTTGCAAGTTGGTTCGACGCGCTGAATACACGTTCGAGGGTTTCAAGATCTTCCAAACCAGCCCCTGGTATGATATTCGGGTGATGCTGTTGCTGACAGGTGTAGCTGTGTGAGTAGCCGTGGAATGCGTTGACGCAGAGCCGAAGTTCCTGATCACGAGCTCGAGTCGCGAGGGAACTAGATGCCACAGTGCTTTGGAAACTGCACCCAATGTCGTAACCCATCAGAACCCGAGGTCCCAGGGTCTCCAGTACTTTTGATGTGATCGCCAAGGGGTACTTGGCCCTGTGTATATTCTATCATCAAATTCTGCGTAACATCAGCTATTTACACTCACAGCTCTCCACTTCGAACCATGTCCACCAACCAAAGTATCATACCATGTCTGCATGCACACGCAAAAATCCCAGTCTCATCAAAAATGTCCCACATCCGTTTCTTCTCGTTCGTAGACGCCGCCTTCCAATTGTCGGCACACGGTGACATGACCCCACGGTCGAGCTCTTTAGTGGTCTCGGAGTTGAGTGACGATGGCGGGACATCGGCTGCAGAATGACCCTGGACTTCGTTTGCGAACTGATCAACGTACTCATGTGTGAGGAAGTATTCGCCGCTATCAAAAATACGGTCGTCGCCGACAGCGCGGTTGCCAAAGCGTCCGACGCGTTTAAGTGAGTTGTTGCCATCGATAACAATCATGCGCTGAAAAACTTGTTGAGGCTCATCTTCGAGCTGTTATGAATGTCAATCCATATGTCACCTGAGAGAGAAATGAACTCACCTCGTACGTACAAGGTGGGCATGCATTGAGAACACGCCAATTAGGAGAGTCACGACCAAGGGCTTGCTGTACACGAGCCTCAACGGAACGGTGAATGAGGAGATAGACATCGAAGGTATCGGAGAGTACTGTGCGGTACCGGCGCCGGTATGGAATCTAATAATTGTGGTGGGAATGGCACACTTGAGCGGTAACTACACTTACGTTGTAAAAATCGCATATCACCTTTGCATATGCCTCCACACTGAATGAAGCTTTGCGTAAACGAAGTCGACGGAAGAGTTCCAAGGTCTTGAGTGAAACGGCGATTGACGGCGCCATTGGAGTGGCACCAAGGTACCCGCTTGCAACCAAAGCTTCGGAGACGGACATGGACTCTTCACATGGGATCACCATGCACTTATTGAGGGTGTAGATGTCGAGGACCTCAATTTCGAATGTGGGAGGATCAGCGGGGGACGGGTGAGGGTCGGAGTCAGGTATTTCCTCACCCGTTAGTGGTGAGGGGGGAGTCTGAGCACAGGTGGGGTACTTCCACGATATGTAAGCCATAGTCAAGTCATTAAGCTGAGCCTTCCAGTTCCGCCAGGCGCTATTAACTCGGTCCCGCCAAGACTGATGGTACCGAGCCTTATCCCAACTGAATAAACGGTAGATGTTAGTATATCATCAGGAATTATGGACATACATACGTTCGCTTGAATAAATCTTGCATTCCAGAAAAGATAGCATTGTCCTCGTTGTTACTGTCCAGCGGCTCCCACTCCATGTCACCCGATGACGATCCCTCCACCTCAATTTCCTCTGCTGAGTCGTTTCGTATTTCTGCGATCAAGCGGCGAGCTTCCTTGCTGTAACCTGGACATATGGTTAGTGTATTAACATATTGATGGCAGCTAAGGGGAAATGTACTCTGAATTTGCTGCTCAACTTGTTCCACAGCACGCTCCCGCTCCCGTCGTAGCGCAGTAATTCCGTTGAGCTCGACTGTGTGCAAGCTCCCCATCCGGCGATTTCCAACAGTGAAGCGGGCTGAACGAGCGAGGCCAATCTTACTCGACTTCCCCATAGTTGTTGAGTGACAAAGGTCCGTGGGAAATCGGAGTAAGGGCGAATATCTAAGCCACTTCAAAGTCAGTCATAGTGTAAGATACCGAGTGTTCTATTGAAAAGAGCAGACGACGCGCTCTGTATACATATATATATATATAGGATTGATATAAGTGGTAAGGGAGGAGTCGTGCTCATCGTTGGCAGCGTCGGGCGGAGTTACGCGCGAGACGGATACGTTGACAGCGCCCTTGACGGGAGACCCTGAGTTGGCAACGATGCCGAATAACGGCTGATGCGCTAGCGGCTGATGGGAGACGTCAGTTGATGGGAAGAAAGATATATGCAAAAGGAAATACATGCCATTGCCAGATGTAGTATTTATTCGGGCGATATTGGCAGTGCGGGGATTCAACGGTTTCTCAGCTAACTAGGTTTGCCATAAGGGGACTGTGTGACAAGCTAATTAGGTAACGTAACCTCGAGGTACAGGTGCGATGACCAGTTAGCTTGACTGGACGGTCTGCACTTCGATAGACACCTCAGCCATCTTTTCTTCGCTTCAAGTAGCTGACGTCCAAATGGATTCTTTGATGCAAAAATTGAGCCCCTCTTAGAGAGGTGATGATAGGCAGCATAGTCCTTGGCGACAAATCCCCTTGTTCACGGGAGGTATTTTAAGTACTCCATGGAGGATGCCGGCTCAATACTAGCACAGAATACACTGAAAGACGCGTCGATAGTGGTAAACCACGAATCGAGGCGAGATATACATACACCATAAATCAATGTATCCTGTAGCCGGGGAGATGAGCCGTTGTCAGCACTCCAGTGCAAAAGAGGGCTCTATGAGACCAGCCAGATGAAACCACGTATTCCTGTGTATGTTATGTGCGCAGGATTCTCTACTTACGTGAGAACTGACTGCAATGGAGACCATGTAGGTGTTACCTTGCTCGATAGCAACTATGTATGGAATGATCAACTTCATGTTCTAAACGTAGAGGATGGACCAACGTACCAGTAGTTTTTCGATTGTCAAGACCCCTCCAAAGTGGTACATTCTACCATTATCTGATGCCGACAGAATTGATCGCACCGTGCTTTCTATTTGGCGTCCACGAAGTCCAAGTTGAGGAAGAAACATCTTAAGCGCCTATGGCGCCTGTTTAATGTTTAGCGCCCCAGAGTTGGAATTGCAAAGTTTTTTATGCCGTCATATGAGAATGGTATACATATGAAGAAAGATAGCCTATATGCACGCCGAAATCCGCCTTCAGAACGAAGCAGGCCCACAAGTAGCGTTCCACGCAGCATCTCCCCACTTTCTAGCCGTACTAAAGCCATTAGCCTTCACAAAGGCGTCAAACGAACACGTTCCGTATGCCTTGTCTGAACGAGACTTCGAGCAAGTACTAAGTGGGAAGGGCGAGTCATTTAGGAGCAAACGGAGTTGAGGTCCATGGAATCTGTAGCGGGTAGGTCATTCGACGTGAGGAGGAAGAGTAGGATGAAAGCAATCAACATACGATGAAGTACAAGTGAACTTTTCCCAGATCATTTGGGCCGCAAAGGGTACCTGGTCAGAGGTTCTGAACTTGCGATTCGGGCGGACAGGGCCTTGGGGTGAAAGAGGCGGAGAAGCTCTAATCGAGAAGAGTCAGTAGAATCAAAAAAGAAACCATCATGCAGGAAGGGACATACTTTGCCAACCCAAGAGCGGTCAGAGCCATATCGATAGTGGTGTCGTGTCCAAATTCCAGATACACAGGTTTAGCATTACCTGAGGAATTGGAAAATCTGATGACAACAAAAACATGGACGATTAACGGAGGTAGGAAGCCAGAAGACATGCAAACTTACCGATCTATGAGTGTATCGACATACAAGCTCCCCAGCGTTGGACCCATATCGCCGGGAAGGTTATATCCGAAAGCTCCGTCCATCAATAAATCAAGTTCATATCTATAAACGTGAACGTTAAGCTTCAAATTACAGCCAGATCGGAAGGTTTAAGTTGCGTACTCAAAGTTTGCGAGCTCCTTAGCGGTGAAAACGTCACACCAAGGGGATACTCCTATAGCGGCATAATCGTACGCGCAAGCATATAGGGCACCGTGAGTGTCTGCATCGGTAAAGTCAAGGCCCGATACGAGGTGATTGAGGCGTCTTGTGATTGCGGGGAGATATACTTTGCCCCAAGCTTTGACAGCCTGTAGAAACCATTACATGAGTCAGTCCATTCGGAGCCAGAAGTATGTTAATATTCTACATCATCGCCGTACGCATACATCCACTTCGGGCATGTATCCATGGGTGTTATCCACGAAATCGTCACATTATCCTCTGGTATCGTAGAAAAGACACTTGACGAGATGTTGGGCCAACTCCGACCAAAGTATCCTTGACTGAACCACTGAGCTGATTCGATGACCTGAGTTGAAGAGGAGATCTCAGTAATTCGACCAAGGGCGCCATTTTGGTTCATGCAGACAAGACTGACCCTATCCTGATCGCCAGCTAGAACAGTGTCAGCCTGAAGATGTTGATATTTGAGCCTGAAACTACAAAACGAGAGGCATCAGAATCCCTGGGACGGATGACACTAATATACAAGACCAAAATATGTACTGTCTGCCAAAACAACCAAAATTATGATCAAAAGTACGTACTCAACACCGTGATCGAACAACTGTTTTCTCCCCATGGCCGTCAAATCGTCATGACCCAAGGTAGTCGTATACCCATTTTTGAGAAATTCAAGTTCCTTCGGCAAACGCGCACGGACTATCGACCGAGCATTCTTCTGAAGCTTTGCGGTCATGTTCGTGATGAAGACCAATTCCGACGAAAGTGGATATCGGCTACCGTGGCGTCCCATCTATAAAGCAGTTCGCGTCTTGGTTAGGCATCATCTTCCATTATTATTGCCGTTTGCATAGAAAAGATTCAAAAGTAGATACGGCAGCATCAAGTTGTAAAAACGCGCTCAAAATAAGAATCAGCAATGGTATGCCATTCCCCGAAGCCAATGTAAACTGAGCATATGAAGACAGACATGAAACATACCAGCATAACCTGTTCGACTTTGCAATCCGCCGGCAAAACCTCTTTTACCCCAGCTGGCACAGGGGCTTTGTGATACGGTGACAAATTACCCAGTCGATTGAACTTTGAATTGGATGACACCAACGCTCGCTGGCACGCGACCCCACCGACCATCACGAGCGCAACAAAAACTTGGACGAACATGTACATCGCGTAAGTCACTGGTTTCCTCGTTGCCTATGCCTTCAAGAGAGGGGGAGAGAACGCCTGCAGTTGCGCGCAGGAAGACGGTTATAAACCCGCAACGCAGCGACGTAGCATTCCTCTGAGTGCGAAACTTTGAAAAAATCCATTCGGAAATAAAATCACGGATAAGGCGACGTACCATGAGATAGCATGTTGGATTCTGACACTGGTCCATGTGGTACACATACAGACTGATGACCTGCTAGACCCATCGGCAACGCTCTAAGCGCTTATAGTGACCTCTTTCCATCACATCGCATCAACGCAAATACCGCCGCTGGACCAACAAGCTTGCGCTGATGACATTCGTACACCGAAGAACTTCGATGAATAAAGGTGTCGATTGAATCCCTTCAGGGACTCGATACAAGCGAAAGTTTCCGTAGCGAGCTGGATGCATGGTTGCTACTGAATAGTTGAAGTTGAACAGCGTTGCCGCATGTAAGCTAAGGGAGAGAAGGACGTTCATGAAGGCACGTTCAACAGAAGCAGAGGATCGTTTGAAAAAAAAAATAAGGAAAATATGCTCACCAAGCTCACCCCGGGTAGCCAATCGTCCAACTTTTCCAAGCGTCAATCATGATGGGCGCTAGGAATGGGAAGAACTAGCCACCGAGCTTCAGCAAGAGTTTGATCGAAAGCCTACAACCACATCATCCAGTCCTACAGCGACGTTCAAAAAGACCCATCCTTGAATTTTCTTTGGGACCAACTATTAAGCTATAACTACAGTCTAAATCTGTTTTAGGGTACGAACGGCGAAGGGGAAAGGGCTAGCGTGTATCTATCGACAATAGCAATGGAAGTCAGGGAGGGGGATGGAACGGTGAGCAACTTCCAGAGATCATGCTTTATTGAGTGCCGGCAAAGATGGACGGAGAGGTGTGTATATATCATGAAAACTGTCTTGGGATAAGTGATGGATAGTAATACTGACTAGATGGGGGTTGAAAGGGTAGAATGATACAAACATAGCAATCATTGTGACGATTGAGGAAAGCTGGTTTAATTAACCGGGCAAGCTGGTGTTGCGTCGAAACTAATCGATCTACCCCGTAGGACGGAACGGTCTTTGGCGGGCTGGTTGTGTCAATCGATTAGATATGAAAGGGGATATTGTTAAGCGAAAGAATGTAAGGTAGGATGACGTGGACAGACGCAACCAAGCAAACCAAAAACTAGGGCGTCGAAGTTTCTAAGTAATGCGGGAGAGTGATTGAAGTGCGTAATCATTGTTCTTGCCGAAACGTCAAAGGAGGAAAAAACCGGAGCCAATCAAACTTCGACGACCACTTGCATGTCGCCAGAACCGCAAACGGTCGGCTACTGGCGCGGGGGGACACCGAATTGGGGCATTTTTGCTTTTCGTTGGGCCGAAAGAGTGGACTGTAGGGTTTTTAGTCACAAGCCGTGTTGACTTAACGACGTGGGGCCAAGGTCGACAGCTTCAGACCTTCCGAAAGCTCCTGCTTCCACTCGAGGCGCTTGACAGCCTCTGCATAATCTACCCACTCTCTTCTCCGCTCATTGGCCTCTAACCAATCAGGATCGAGTGTTGCCACATCAAGTTCGTAGAAGTGATACGTTGCCGACGGCGAATATATCGTTTTGACGAATCGTGTTATCGTGCCACGAACACCGGCTTTGTTTTCGGCCAGAGTTGGGAAGAAGAGCGTGGGCGTGCAAGTAATTGCATCGAGGCGCAAAAAAGAAAGGGGAAAAGAGGACGAGACATCAGGAGGTGAGGAGACGGATAGAGGGACAAAGGGTGAGACCTTCTTCCAAGGCTTCCCGTGAGGCTGCAGCCTCTAAAACACCATCTGACGGCTCCCACCCGCCTTTCGGTACTGAGACACCCGAAGTATACACGTTGCAGAGACAAACGCAGAAAAGCAATCTCTTGAGCACTCCATTGAGCCCACAAGTCTAAGAAAATTACTCACGGACCCAATTATTCGGTCGTTTGCGACTAGTGACAACGAGGACCTTTCCGGCTGACCTTGCGATAGGAATGGCGCAGCACACGATCCGTGGGGTGGAGCGGCCTTTCGTACCCATGGTGAAACCAGAGTCGCCTGAAGAGCTTGTATGGAAAGTTGGTGGTGATGTGGCGGAGTAAAAGAGTGCTTTGGAGGTCAAAGTGACTTCACCCAATGAAGGGGATGGAGATGACGACTGGGGGAGCCGCTGTTGCCGTCCGGAAGACGACCTGGTGAAATCTGCAGAAGGCGACGTTTTGGCAACGGTGATTTGCTAGATCAGTCTAGCGCGTCGCAACGCAATTTGCTTGGCTTTATGCGGGGAATGGCTGCGGAGTCAAAACAAAAGACATGGAGAGAGACGTCGGTATAAATGTGAAAATAAGGAGACACAAGCACTTACGACGAGGTCTAGAATGATCGAACCTGAACTGAAACTTTTGGGATGAATGGCCTTTGGCACCGCTGACGACGACGGCGGCGACGACAAGAAATGTGAGTGGTGGTGGTGGTGGTTGAATAATAGAGAGAAAATGAAGCGGGCTGAGTAGTCTATAAATTAGGTTGAGAAATTATATTTTACTTTACTTATAATGTCACAGCGCTTGTCACTTCCACGCACGTTCCTCGGCTTCTCGCTGCCGAACGTATAAGGGCCATCGACCCTGACTCAAGACTGCATCAATAATCCATCTGATCCAGCATCAACACTGTCCCCGCTCCAGACGCACTCTAAACTGGACCATCCTGGTCTCAGAATACCCACAGTATGCCCGAGAGACCTATCTCCATCCTTTTATTCTTTGCTGTTACATTTCACTTTTGAATCTTCTCGCAACACCACCTGACATGAGATATAAACTGAGTGTCAGAGTGACCTATCATTCCAGCAGAAGCACGCTCAGAAGATCGAAAGGCTCAGAATAGCAGCTCTAAATTGCTATGATCATCGTTTCCAAGTACACTACTCGTTCCACCTGTACGCCGCGGCCACAATCCGGCCATGTGTCAGACAAGCTGTGGAAAAGGTACAGAGAGGGACACTCACGCAACCAAGAACATGCACGCGACACCAAATGCCATCGCTGCGAACTATCAAACAGAGAATCGCAAAGTCAATAACGCAGCGGAGAAGATCAAGATGCAAGATCGCGGTATATAAATACATAGTACAGATCGCCGTTTTACTCACCTCGCGCAGTGCTTGTTTTCCGCTTTTGCTTTCTTCTAGCAATCTACCATGGTCATACGCACAATGGCGATCGTTACAGATTTGAGAAATACGGAATTATCAGCCGGTGAATTCAAAGTAAATAGGGACACGTACGTTGGCAAGACAGCAACTGCGCCTATGTACAGGAAACCGCCTGCTACGAACGGTATGACCTACAAGAATATTTAGTTATGATCCGTGGCCTATCAACACATACAACAGAGATAACAAATCTACTGACTAGATCCGCGAGTTGAGCTGTTGTCCCTAGAATACCAGATGCGTCTTGTCGCACGCCAGCGGCAAGATCAGTGACATCCTGACTCGAGTCCGTGGAAGATGCATTATGAATAGCTATACCCATAAAAGTGCTGTCCTGTACACGTCAGAATGGCTTGGAATGGCCCACAGGCACGAAAGTAAAATGGTTTTCTCACCCAACCTGTAGGGTGGAGTGAAATCGGCAAAAGAAACGTTGAGATCTCAATTATGTGTCAACCGACAATAGCAAACAACGCACAAATGCCCCAACGGCAGTGAGAAATTGGGATTGCATAGCTTGGCGTTTGGTAAAACCACTACGCACGAGGATGGAATAATCCGCAATCTAGTGACTAAACTCAGTTTACTGACATGAGGTCGTTAGGACGGACCGACTTCGTGAGGAATTTCGTGAGCAAAGCATGCCAGCGTAGTCGTTGCTCCTATCAGGGGCGAAGAATAGAACGAAGCAGCCATGCTACACGATGATCTCTGAGTCATATTCTATCAGGTAATAATAAGTCTTACGCGAGGCCATCAGTACTATGTCATAGAATCAACGTTAGCCTCGAACGTTCTTGAGTCGAAAAAGTCGCGTACATATTATGGACAAAGTCTCCGAATAAATTAAGGTATGCAGATAATTTAGATGGTCCCGAATTTGACTTTGTCGGGGACACGTCGTTAATTTGCTCTGTCTTTTCCGGGTGTCGAGAACGGAGTCCGTTTGGTTTATCCGAAGTTGAGACACCTGACGCGTGACCATTGGAATGCGAATTTGAATTTGAGTGCGAATGCGAGTGGGAGTGTGAATGCCCTCCGCTTTCGTCATCACCACCACCCAATACGCGGAGTGTCTTCTCCATGAAGAAAAATGCGGCAAACCCGACGAAGATTCCCAACCTAACTACCGGTAAGTTCTAAGGTACACAGGACCAGGGTTACACTTTGCATACCCGACGAGAATATTTCTCTTCTCCTCTACCATCACGAAATGCACCCCATCGTCTTGATGCTCACCCATGAACGAGTGTGGGACCAGATGTAGGAATACATCTGACAAAAGACCCCCTGTCTAGTATCGTTCTTAATCAAGTCATGGTTGAATTAGGTAGAGACTCACAGCGAAAGCAGTCATTGTATTCAATGTATTAGGGTTGATTTGAGCAGGAATAAATGCGAGTATGAAATTCGGGACCCTGTATCACATAGTAGCGTGTATCCATGCACATGAAAGATAGAACTCACGAGCTAATATAAAATGTTCCCAATATCGCATTCCACCCAGGCCCAAACGGAAACAGCCAAGCAAAGACCTGTCGCATAATAGGCGACTCGCCTTCCTCTATCTCGCTCTTCAGCGCGCTGAGTCTCTGTACAGGTTCGCATGTATGGATATCACTTTCCTGAGAAGGCAATACAGCATATGGTCAGAACCCAGCGCCATCCGGGTAAATGGTTAATTAGAAGGAAACCGTACCAGGACTCGCAAGGTCTTGTTGATCGGCTGTTCTTCGATGATTGTTGACCGTCCCAGGACTTTTCCGGTTAATACAACCGCGAGAATGAGAATGAAGATAGGCCACTTTTGTCGGAGGGACATGATGAAGTGAAAGAAGGAAAGAACGTTTTGAGGTAGGACGCTATTCTTCTGAGAATCGAGACAGAGGAGAAGATTGATGGGTCCAACGACGTGTCGCAAGTAATGATAGGGCGCGTCTTTGTCGCGCGTCAGTCGGTCTTTGCCGAAAACATATCCAGGCGTCTATGTAATGGGCGAGCGCTCGCGATGTTTGCTTTGGATACACTCTGCAAGACTAAACAGCTTCTCGAAAACAGTCGGTCAGAATAAATCGCTGCAATCCCATCTCACAAGATGTGGGTGAAGTATACAAGTCCGCCACAGGTCGATCGTGAGCACAATACCTTTTGATGCGGAAACAATCAGAATAAGTGTTCCCGTATCACATGGATGAACCACTTCTTGGCTTGAAGTTGTACTAATGACTGGGATCTATATCTGCCTTCATGATATGACAATGAACCAGTCTCCATTCTTGGTAGGACATATTCGAAGGTCTCATTACTCACGACTTGTACATAAAAACGACTATTCTCTATACGTCATGCTTTCAAAGTAGAACCCAGGTACGTCGCAAAAGTACCTTTCCACTTGAAAATACGGACTGAGTTTCTTGGATAATCAAGCATCTATTTTCCTTTCATATCGAAGTTTCACCTCGTCATACCTGTCGCTAACCGCCAGTAGCATGCATATGGTAGCCTGAGCAATATGTGATTTTCTCTACTCAGCCTTACAGGATCGTTCGCCACGACATTCCTTCAAATGCACAAGCTGGTCTAGTAAGGCCGTCACCTCTTGCTCCCATCAAGATGTTCTCCCAGTCGTTTGTTGTTCTACTATCCTTGTTGGTTCTCGTCTCCGGTCAACCGTCAAACGATGTTAGGAAATTGAATAAACTCGGGTTACTCTCGCCTTACCATAAGGCACCTGTTCCTCCTGGAATCAAAGAGACTCTCCCCTCCGACTGCAAAGTGGAGCAGGTTATGTATGTGAGTACCTCTCGTCGAACACTCTCTACCGATGCTGATACGTCTTTTACTGCCTTCTTTTCCAGCTGAGTCGCCACGGTAGCCGATATCCTTCGTATGAGCTACCAATTATCGAGGGAATGGCTCAGGCTGTCGTTAAGGCCAGGGACTATATCACTCACGCGAACCTTCCGAAGGAGCTCAAGTTTCTGAGCGGATATGTCTCATCATTGGGCGAAAATAGTTTAGTAGAGATGGGAAGACAGCAGCTTTTGAAGCACGGAAAAGAGTATGTTTCTTCTCGGAACACCAGACCATGTTAAACTTACCTTCGTAATAGCTTCCGAAAGCAGTATCCGCGCTTTACATTCGATGGCTTTGTAACATCAGGTGTGGAGAGAGTGCGTTCTTTGTGATTTATGTTTATTCGTCCACGAATGATGACAATTCCTGGAGAGTAGGTGATTGAATCTGCGAATTATTTCGGCAAGGGTTACTTTGGACCCTCTTGGGATGGCGTATCAACAGGCTTTATCTCACCCATCCCAACTGACAATGTAACCGTTTCCTACATCACACCCTCCCAAGTTTGCAGGAAGTGGAGCCTTGATAATGCTGACAGGGTATGTTTCTATTTCTTCAGTGCGAGGGAAAGTACTTATGATGCGGACGCTAACCATGGTGTTCAAACAGGATGGTGCTGCATGGGAGGACGTCTATATCCCGCCAGTTACACAACGGCTCAATAAGATGATACCTGGACTGAACTTCACGAATACCGATACACTTGGCGCCTTCTGGGCCTGTGCTTACGACTACGCCGCCCATGGGGTTTCACCTTGGTGTAATGTCTTTTCTGACCAGGAGATTGAGCAACTCGAGTATGTCTTCTTCCAGCGTGTTCTTATTATGTTACAAACGGAGGTTTGGTAGATACGATATGGACCTTAGCCTGAGTGCTGGGTGGGGTCCCCGTCTTCCAGGAAAGATGGGTGCTGTCTTGGGATCCCTCTATGTCAACAAGTTGATCGAGCGGTATGCTATACTAGTGTCATATCCTCAGCATATCAGCACTGACATCAGTCTGTTATCCAGCTTCTCTCAGAAAGACGGCAAACCAGCCTACGTCGAGTTCGGTCACGACCTTACTATCTCTTTGGCCTTGACTGCTATGGGTTATGCAACGTAGGTGCCGCATCTCCTTGTATAACACTTGTACTCACTGACTCTGGTATCCAGTGACATACCCCCATTATCCACGCAAGAAATGACTCCAAACAGGAAGTTTAAGACCTCGAACTTGACGCCTTTTGCTGCTCAACTGGTCTTTGAGAAGTTTACCTGTTCGAAATCGTACGTCGGGCATCTACGCTAGCCCTACCCTTAGTCATTAACCCCCACTTATTATGATAGGTTTAATGGACCGCAAATTCGTCTCATCTTAAACGAATCACCATATCCGCTTGATAAGTGCATCAAGTCCGAAAAAGACAAGGATCACGGATCCTGTTCTTTCGATGAATTTGTGAAGGCCAACGAGTTTAGCACTTCGATCAAGTACGGAGACGCGACGTGGGTCGCAGAGTGTGGACCTGTTGCTTAGATTATCGCTGACTTTTTATTTATATGTACTGCTTTGTCGCTCGGAATGGAGACCGACGTAACTATGCACAGGATTGCGAGCAGTAACCCTGTTGAACGTTGAGAGATACTACAAGAGATAAAATACTCGAAACATTGCTACTGAATCGGCTATGATGGGATCAGAGTCATCATCTCACTAACACAATATGTTAAAGCTGTCAAGTAATGGACGATGAACTAACAACTTGTATTGCGCTGGAATTTGAAAAAGTCAGAGAATAGGAAACAAGTCCGGAAATGGGCAAGTGGGTGTGGCTGTGGGATATGCGTCACTGGACCGAAAACGCCTGCACGCGCGCGCCAACTGCTTTTGCCTTGCTTTCTCTTTTACCCAAGTCGTCAACGCAGCCAATACCACTCTGCTACCTCCCACACAAATCTTTCAGTTAAGCTGGCTCCCCGCCGCCCAAAGATTCCTTTTGCAAATTTCTTTACCAAATCTTCTTCCACTGGCACTCTCGATAAATCTCCGTCAAGACCCTCCACTGCTCAATCACCTGCTGTTGCACCAAACCCCAACACAAACACCACTAACAGCAATAATACCACGTTAATTGGCTCGACGAGGAGAGGCGGATCACAGCCGTTTCCATACAAGAACGATTACTCCTCATCTCCAGCTGTGGATTCACGAACAGGGACACGAAAACAAGGACGACTACCCGTTATGAGGAAAGGACATTACGACGATCCGGAAAATATGCATGCGCCGACAAAGGCGAGTTTGAAGGCATGGTGGAACTCGTTCACATTTGCCCAGAAGGCGAAGAAGGAAAGTGAGGCTGCGGCTAGTAAAGGCGGTAAGTTTCATCTCTCCCGCCCATTTATTTCGACGTCTTCCAGATGTGTTATCCTGACTATGATTCTTCATATTCCATTCCTGTTCCACTCGTACTCGTACTCCCTCGCCCGTCAACGACTCACGGATCTACACTTCTCCACCCATCACCATCGCGTTCTCATCTCTTCATGGCAACCACCTCCCTACCGCTGGAATAGAACCAGTACACACAGTTTTCGGCAAACCCCTCAAAGAAAGTTTGAAATACGCCAGTGTCCAGATATCCACCGCAAACGCCAACGGCGAACTGTATGTTTGGGGTTACATCCCCGTCGTGGTGGCAAAGTGGTAAGTGCTAAATCTATCATAGCCTCGTGTATTGAGTTAATCAGGTTTTACTTACATGGTTGTCCTTGATATATATGTGTGTGTGTATGGTGGCATTGATCCCGCGATATATGGAATTTGGAATTTGACTACCTTGGCGTGATATGGACCCTCGATTGTGCTATTCTTGTCCTTATCCTACGCGCTCATCACTCTTGCATTTGTTCTTTTACATCCTGGACACCTAGTGGGCTATTTCTCAAAGAAAATGGTACGTCCTCCTAACTACATTATTGGTCTGCATCTGGACCCTATCGTAATAACCAATTTTACTTGATGAAAATACAGCCACGGAAGTAGAGGGTGTATTTCGAGTGAATGGATCAGCAAAGCGGATGCGTGAACTGCAGGCCGCGTTTGAGACGCCTCCTCGGGTGAGTACATCTCCCCTGATATTTTTTCGATAATCGAATAACCGTAAACATATTTTCGTTGTGCTTTATCTCTCACTCCCGTACCGGAATTCTATGATCAGTATGGTAAATCTCTCGACTGGAAAAAGGAAACGTATACCCCGCACGATGTAGCAAGCGTTTTTAGGAGATACCTCACTCAGATGCCGGTAAGTAAAACACCCTCAATACCTCAGCCCCGTTCCCCTTTGTCTTTATTTCGTCTTACCGACCAAAGTGTACTTCTTTTGTTCGGTATGATGTAGGAGCCTGTGATACCACATAATCTATATCATGAGGTGAGTAGTTCAGTTTCATCGCTGATGGGTAGAAGGATCTGATGTCGAAGGATGCCGTGTTAATCATTCTGAATTGGTAAATTAGTTTCGAAATGCACTGGGTCAGTGTTATGCCCATTACCTGTGTCGACTACACGGCTTACGTATCAATCATCCTTGTCTCGAATCTAAACCCTCCCACTTCATAGCGAAACAACCGTCCAGTCAAGATGAAGTAATATCAACATATAAACGACTTATACGATCGATGCCACGGGCGAACCAGTATCTGTTACTGTATGTGCTGGATTTATTGTCGGTGTTTGCAAAGAAGTCGGATAAGAATAGAATGACGGCGACGAGTACGTATCCTTTCCATTCCTCGTTATACGTTTTCCCTGATCCTGAATATGATCTCCTGTGACATTAGACCTGGCAGTGATATTTCGACCTGGCATCATATCACATCCCACACATGAGATGTCACCTCAAGAACACCATCTTAGCCAAAAAGTCCTAGAGTTCCTGATCGCACATCAGGACTGGTTTATGCTAGATATACCGCCTCCACCGCAGAATACAGATGCAGATTTTCGGGATGATGTTACTGGTGCGGGTGCTAGTTCAGGTGGTGGATCTGGGTTTTCTGGTTCGACGAGGGTGGGCTCGTCGGGATTTGGAAGTAGCGGTCGGACAGCTGGCAAGGCGAGTGATCATGGAGGAGAAACGGGGCATGGAGCGTCCGGTTCTGGTTCGGGAGCTGAGAATGATGATATTCATATTATGCCAAGCTCGGATGAGGAGCATGAACGGCATTCAGAATCTGTGGGTGGTGGGTGGAAACTCATCGTTCGCGGTGATCGGGATAAAGACAAACGACGGGTGGTGCGTCGGCGGACGTTAGCTTCACCTACTACGCCCACGACGCCTACACGTACGCCTTCGACTAGGCGGAGAGATCGTGGTGATGGTGGGGTGTTGGAGGAGGAGAGTTTGACCCCCCCGGAGAGTGGGAGTCCGGTGAAAGAGGAAGGGGGGTTGTCGCCTGTTGCTGAGAGTCCTGGGGCGAAGGAGAAGGAGTTTGGGTTTGGTGGTGCGTTGGGAGTTACGAGGAGTCGGACGTTGCCTTCGGGGAGGAGAAGGGGTGGGAATGTTAGTGATAACGAGGGAGGAGGGGGAGGGGGAGGGACGGAAAGGGAGAGGGAAAGGGCCAGAGTGTTGAGAAAGCAAAAGAGGGCGTCGTCATCGCAGTCGAGGGTTCCGACCGTGGGGACGTTGCAGGTGGATACGAGTCGGAGTGCGGGGCGGTAGCAATCTTTACAGGCGATGTGGTGTGATTGGGTTTTCTCAGTAGGTACAGGATAGATGGAATGGACTCTTTTTTTGGCAAGTTTACATGTTATACGCTCTCCCCTACTTGTGGATTTTCTCTTCTGGCGACTTTCTTCCCTCTGTTCTTGCTCGCGTTCGTTTTGTTGTTTTCTTTACTATACGTAGTGTTAAATGCTTCGTTTTCACGGACATGTTTTTACGACGATCATGTTTTTTTTGCCCTATTAATCACGGACATTGTTGATGATTACATAATCGTGACATGCACGGACGATAATATATTATTGTACTAGTTTGACGTATTTGACCTGTCGATCGCTGAATACTTGATGAGTGGAGGCTCGAGTGCGGCCGTTACAGTAAGTTTTGATGTTGGAGATATATTGCCTTCTTACTTTGCTATTCTGGCACCTTTCAATAGCTACGAATGTAGAATGGGCTCGGGTTTAAGTAGATCAAGTTGCTGGAGAATACAAGTTATTCGCTCCGTGCCAGTGTCCGAGAGCAAAAAAAAAACAACACAATAAAGTGCGTGAACCGGGAGTCGAACCCGGAGCTAGGCCATTTTACCAAGTGGGAAGACCCAATGTTACCGCTACACCATCCACGCATCGGCTTTTTGTTCCCACTTATAGATACATATTCGTTTGCAAAACCGTTGGCAACATAATCAGTAGTCACAGCAGTGGCCATTATAGATGAGTTCCTCTTGCGGATACGATGTATCAGACATCAAACTTTAGATCAGATGTGTACACATAGAGCCTACTCATCAGCTCTCAGTGCCTGCCGTCGGTATACCCGTATGCACTTACACCAACAATCACGGGAACGCTCAACTTCAGTGGAACCCTGTGGAACCATAGCAATTTCATATTTCCCCACATTCTCTGCGCCCACCCCTCACATACTCATCCAGAGTAGCTTGAGCAAGTGAAAGTGAGTGTTCTCGTACCAAAAAACAATACTTTATTTTGATGTCTCGTTGGTAGAGGAATTTAAGCTCATGGCAGAGACAAGTCGAACACCGCTGATAGTATCAACTGCGGGCTTACTTGCTTCCTTACGCACATTATCCGGCAATAACAGGACAAAGCTCATAGCCGGTTCTGTGGGCCTTGCTGCGCTCATCGTTGTCCTTAGCAGTCTTTTCTCCAGTTCTTCCGGCCGAACAAAGAAGAAGAAGAAGGCTTTAGTTCGAGATTTAGATGAACTTGAGCAAGAATACGATATCATCATCGTTGGAGGAGGCACCGCCGGATGTGTTCTTGCATCGCGGCTTAGTGAGGATGAGAAATTGAAAGTCTTACTGCTTGAATCTGGAGGAAGGTGCGTCTGATTCATTGCCTTGGCTTCCGGTCCTTTCGCGCCCACAATCACACTCACTCGTTTCGATCCTTTGCCCCTTTACGTAAATCTCTTTTGATGCGTACGAATCTGGCTTTGCTGTCAATGCAGTGGCAAAGCACTTGCATTCAGTCGCATACCCTCCGGGTTCGGACGTCTCCTTAGAACTAAACACGATTACAACCTTCAAACTGTACCACAAGTGCATGCAGGGGGAAAGACCAAGTTTTGGCCTAGAGGTAGGTCCCAATTGCCTAGTCTTAATCTTCCTGTCCCTCCGTGTGGCATATTACAATCATTTCTGATGATCTTTTCCAGCTCGAATGCTCGGTGGATGTACGTGACTACTCTTTCACTTGTTTGGGATATGAAATAACATTTCACTCGTTCCTGAACCACAGGCTCGTCTATAAATGCTCAAATGTAAGTTTAGACCCTTTGGATTATTACGTACTGCATACGCTATGACCTAATTCATTCTGTTGAAAGGGCCCAATACGGTGCACCAGGGGACTTCGACCAGTGGGCAGAGACTATCGGCGATGACTCCTGGTCATACAAGAACTTTGCAAAGTTAGTTGTCTCGTTATCTTTCAGCCCTAAGCTCCCAACTCTGATCACTCCACCTCAACCAGGTATTTCCGCAAATTTGAACGGTTTATTCCAAACCCTACGTTCTCCCCATACACGGCGTTCTCCACCACCTCCACCTCGTCGGATGTCAAGACAACCGTTGTAAACGAGGTTGAGATAGGAACGACGGGTCCTGTTCGCGTAGGATTCTTCAACTATGTGACCGAAACTTCCAAGTCGTTCGTCAGAGCGTGCATTAATGCTGGTATACCTTATTCCCCTGCATTCAATGGGCCAGCGGGTACCATGGGCGTCAGTCGGGTAAGTCCAAAATGATGTCATATCGTTCGAGTGATCTCATAAGCGAGCCTTTGCATACAGATCAGTAAGCTCTACAAGCGTTCATTTGAAATTGTCTGATTTAATCACACCCTTCTCAATGTACAGTGACATACATCGACTCAACCGGAACACGCGTATCTTCCGAGACAGCATACCTCACGGACGACGTTCTCGCTCGTCCAAACCTCACCGTCGCTATCCATGCGCATATTACGCGTATTCTCTTTTCTGAGCCACGCGATGTTGCAGCGGGAGTGGAAGTCAAGCCTAGAGCTATAGGCGTAGAATTCGCCGTGAAGGAAGATGGGCCTAAGTACAAGGCGTTTGCGAGGAAGGAAGTCATTGTATCGTGAGTACCCCTCGACAAATCCAATAAACGGATTTCGCCTGCCGGTGAGAACACTGAAGCCGCTTCCTCTCTCTAGTGCTGGTGCAGTCCACTCCCCACAAATTCTTATGCTCTCAGGGATCGGACCTGCTTCCCACCTCGCGGAACATAATATCCCTGTCTTAGTTGACCTCCCAGGCGTCGGTAGCAACCTTGTTGACCATCCGATAGTGGATTTTTACTTCAGGGATAAGATGGGCATATCGTTGAGGTTTTTGAAGCCGGCGAATCCGTGGGAGACTGTTAGGTCGTTGGCTGCGCTTGCGCAGTACAAGATGACCGGAAAGGGGCCGTTGGCGAATAATGTGTGTTTCGTTCCTATCCATTATCGTATGAAAGCGGTTTAATGGTTTTATGTTATGTGAATCTTTCGTAGATGGGCGAAGCAGCAGCATTTGTCCGAACGGACGATCCAGTACTCTTCCCTAAGACAAGATACCAAGAAGAGTTGGAAGATAGCACCCCGAATAAAGATAGTCCAGACTTGGAACTGCTCTGTACACCCGTGGCGTACAAGCAACACGGCTTGGTGTTTATTGACGGGCCCACATATGCTTTGCATGCTTATCTTGTTAGGTATGATTCTTCCTGGCCATTTTTGTGTCACACGTTTTAAGATAATTTAATAGGCCAACTAGTAAAGGCGAGGTCCGACTGTTGTCGAACAACCCTTGGCAAAATCCTAGCGTAAACCCCAAGTAAGCTTCCTACACCATCTTCTCCTCACACCCAACTGACGCCACGGAAAGTTATCTTCAAACCCACGCTGACCTCGCCAAACTCGTTCGAGGCGCACGTCTCTGCCTTAATCTCGCCCATACCGAACCTCTTTCTTCTCAATTGGACCATACGGAAACGCATGCGGACCTCGACCATTTACTTCACGAGAAGAGCGATGAGGAGCTGGCAGAGATCGTTAAAGAGAGGGTGGAAACTGTGTATCATCCGGCGTGTAGTTGTCGCATGGCGCCTAGGGAAGATGGAGGTGTTGTGGATGGGAAGCTGAGAGTTTATGGTGTTGAGGGGTTGAGGGTATGTGATGCTTCGGCGTTTCCATATATTGTTTGCGGGCATACGGTGAGTTTTCTTGTACGTGCGTGTGATGGTTGGTGTTGTGAACTTTCTTTTGGTTGTTGTATGCAGGCTGGAGCGTGTCTTGCTATGGCGGAGAAATTGGCAGATGATATGAAAGCAGAGCTGTAGATCGTTTGGAGTTCTTGATGATCTGAGAGGAAACCGGAATATCGGGGTGATTTTACTCGCTGAAATAGTGTTTTTACAGCATTTTGCGTCGTCAAGTTTAGCGATAGTTTTGTACCATTAATGAGCCAAGCGCCTTGGCTCCCTTTTCTGATGAATGACCCTACCGTCATCATTGAATGCATCCAGACTCTCGTGAATGAGGGCCTATAGATTGCAGAATGAAGATAACATGCAGAATTGGCACAAAGAACAAGAACTCTTCGAGACATCAAGTTGGTCTCGCAATTTTGGTCATTTTATCGTCCAGGGAGTATACTGTTCAAATTGTATAAAAAGTAGACGTCGCATTTTCTACATGTGTCAACTTTTTTATTTGAGTGTCGCACTTTTTTTGGCTCACCTGAGTGCCAGTTTTTCAAGGTGCTTGTGTCGCAAACTTGATAAGTGTGTCACTTTTCTGCGTGATTTTCAGAGACGCCCATGAAGCGCGCAGATAAGGCCAGAAATGGTAATCGATCAAGTTGTCTAACTCTCACGCTCACCTGCTCTTCTCAATGGGGATGTGACTAAGTAGATTACCTAAAGCTAAGTCTAATTTCACACGTAAACTCTTACGAAGAGAAAGTGTGTAATCATTGCCAAGATCTAGTGAATTATTAGGCTGGGGACCAACCTCTATGTCGAGAGTATCTTACTCTTAGTGAATTATATCATAGAATACAGTAAATATGCAAAATGAAATAATTGATCAAAGCCTATTTTTCAATCACTATTCCTTGCAGAGTGTAAAGTTCGCATGCAGTAAGACTCTGGCTTTTATGTAGTCAAGATGCCGTGTGGAGGCGCATACCTACAGTGCTGCACCAAAGGATATGACCGTATTGTAAGTGGTACTATCACCAATGGTCAGTTCGGTTATACTGTATGGTCATTTCGGTTATTCCTCTTTTTCTCAACCATTTGCGCACCAATGCGTTAGGTACTTTGGCAGCATGAGTTTCTAATGTACCTTGATTAGTTCCTCCAAGTTTGAATCCTTAGAAATAATTATTTGTCGAGTCCCTTCTGAAGGCCTCTGTCACGCTCAAGCCGGACGGCTGCAGCGGAGTTTGAACTGAAATCCCTTCAACGCGTCGCGACGCGCCTCATCTTTATACATCTGTACTGAGTCGGAGTTTCATTTCAAGCGTTGTGACATGTGTGACCAACCGAAATGACCATATAACCGAACTGACCATTGGTGATAGTATTGTAGAATGAACGTAGCATATACTTACTAGCCCCACTGCTTTGAAGAGTGTGATTAATGAGTGTGGGAGTCAAGAATAAGACGTGTGAAGCCGTCAAGAAACGGCAGACCATCGGGCCGACTTGATCGATTACCATAGCATAGTGTACGACCCTGTAATAACTTGGCCCCGTTTTGAGAAATCATTTTACAACTGATTGCGAAAATAATGTGAAATTATTCTAATTACGCAAAAAGTAAATTGCGTGAACCGGGAGTCGAACCCGGAGCTAGGCCAAGCCCGTGGAATGGGAAGACCCAATGTTACCGCTACACCATCCACGCTTACCGACATACAGTCCGCTAAAGTAACAGGATCGCGGTTCAGACAGGGTCCTTAAGTGCTTCCTTAACTGCTGTGTGCTATCTGCGACGCACTGGTGCAACATTACAGTTGCGAATGACAAATTGCCGCACATCCATTCTCTTTGAATGGGTACGCTTAACCGAGTCGCCGGACTCGACCTGCTTGGTATCACAATGAGGAAGGTCCAGGAGATGAAGAGGACAAATACCGAATCAGAGTCCAGAGTCCCGTGCCACAAAAACACAGTCACCATCAATCTTAGTAGTGCAGACCATTCCTCGGAGCATAACATAATTGGATACATTCCATGACAATCTTTTGGCACAGGAACCTCGGCGACAAGCCGTAGAGGTGATATAAACCGAGCATGGATACTGCTACAAATCGACTTCACCCCAGAGCATTCATCATGCCTGAGCGCATACTGGTAAGTCACTGATGTCCTTGGTTCGACTGATTCGGGATAGAAGCTAATGTTCTTCTAGGTCACCGGTGCTACTGGATTCCTCGGATCACATGTTGTGAACATGCTCCTTGAAGAAGGATACAATGTACGGGCGTGAGTGTGATGATTTGCGCTTTCTAAAACGATGACATCATGCTCAACTAGCTGACCATCGTAGTACAGCTAGACGCGCAAAGATGTCTGGTCTCTTGGAAGTGTACGGTAAATTCGTCCTAGAGGGTCGAATGCAAGTCTTCCGAATTATGGACCTCGCCAACGAACAGTTTCCGCAGATCTTTGAAGGAGTCGATGCGCTAATCCATATTGCTTCACCTCAAGTGGGGAGGGAAGGACCAGAATGCACGCTGCGGGTGAGTTACCGGAGACAATAAAAGGCAGGGGTAGCGCAATAAGACATATTTGTCAGAATACAGTTCAAGGGACATTGAATGTCATCCGACAAGCCGAGAACGTTGGCGTCAAGAGGATCGTTGTAACAAGTGCCGCCGCAACAGCATACAACCCTGCTGGCAGCATAACGGACAAAGGCTAGTCGCTTTATAATAGGCTAGTGAGCAATGAAATGCTCACCTACTCGTGCGACTAGACTGGTATCCCGCGAGCGAAGAGTTCGCCTTGAGGGATAGGAAGCCATTAATTGTCTTTTCAACCGCCAAAACTCTGGCCGAGAAGGCCATTTGGGAGTTCGCTGATGCACACCCAAACGTGGATATCACAACGAGTGCGTGTCAGCTTTTTTTAGCCCACTCTGAAGGCCTGATGGTTCGCGCTATCCGCCAGTAAATGCACCAATCATGTATGGACCTCTAGCAGACACTCACAAAGTTCCAAAGCCCGACTTTGCTGCACTATCTACTAATGTCCTCATCTATCGTCTCCTCTTCCCATTAGGCTCGTATCCGACAACTGCAGACCACGCAGACGTTAGGGACGTTGCACGCGCGCACGTCCAGGCCCTCAGATCACCTCCATCGATCATATGTGGTCGCAAGCGTATCCTCGTCGGGTCCCCTCATTCTCTAGACTTTGCAAGGATCATTCAGTATATTGGAGAGAAGAGGCCAGAAATGAAGGAGAGATTGACCAAGCTTGTCGCCCCAAAGTTTGAAAGGGACAGGCTACCAGTAGACTTTGATAGGATTGAAGTTGTGCTAGATATGCGCAAGGCACAGTTCAAGTCGGTGGAAGAAACCTTCCTTGATACGGTGGATCAGTTAGTAGCGATGGAGACAAGCTGGGTGGAGGGCGGATACACCATAGATAATTACTCGTTATAGTCCGTCCTGGATGTTTTTGTCCGACTTATTGTAACAGCGCGGAATTCCACCCTTTGTGGAGGCTGTGAGTAATCCAGGGTAAATGCATTCATTGGTTAAGTCAAGTTATAGTAAACAAGGAGGGTCCTCCCCATACTGTGAAAATCGGGTTAATCAATAGATTGTGGTTTAAAAGGCAGAGATTTACGAACAAATCGTCGGGCCATGAACTCAATAAAAACCAGCCTCATGGAGAGAAGGCCACTTCCTTGCCACTTGATGCGGTCCATCGACGACTCGCCCATCTGAGATATTCACCAAAGCATACTCCGAACCGCTAAAGAAGTAGATCTGGGTCTTATCCTCATAGTTAGGTAGCACGGAGTCCACACTATTGAAGCCAGTGCCTCCCCACTTGTCTACAAATTTCCTCGGCCCATCGACCACAATACCGTCGTTGGTACCGGGTGCGACCTCGATAACAACATACTCGGTATCCTTGAAGAAGTAAATCTTCGCATCACCCTCAACATCATGGCATGCAGCATCAATAGTCTTCCAACCCAGTCTCCCCAAGTGTGGCCAGAACTCTGCAACACTCTTAGGACCCGCCATGAGGTACCCCTTGTGAGTGGCTGGAATGACTTTGACAAAGGCGCATTCGTATCCGCTGAAGAAGTATATATCATGGGGATTATTTGCGGTAGGAAGCGTCGTGGTGATAGTACTGAAGCCAGCTTGTTTCAAAGACGGCCATCGATCGAGAATACCCGCAGGACCAGTGACGATCCTGTCACGGTCCGTTCCTGGGCCCACGGAAATGAGAACAAATTGATCGTTTGCCCAGAAATAGGCTTCATCTGGCTTGTCGGGCCTCAAAAAGCACGCTCGAGCAGGTCGCGCTCCATAAGCATCTATAAAGCAGGAATTGAGATGGTTATAACGGGAGTCAAGGCAGCTAACGCACCCATGTCGCGTATCAGACATAAGGTGATGAGGAGCGCGAAGACCAACGAAGCTACACGCAAGCGTAACAAAAGTTCTTTCATCTGATGCCCACGCTGGTCCTCGGCTGCATTTTATATCCTGTTCAGTCTATTAAAATAACGGTGGCTGAGGATCTGACTAGTACTACGCCCCAACTATCCGATCGGGGCCCATTGTGAGGCAATGATACCTTTTAGTTACGATAGCTGGCTATGAATCTGCTTAAGCTTGAGTCAATACCACATAGACTCAGTACGTCGTGATATGGTTTTAAATAGCTGTGAGGGTAACTTACTTGATAACCCGCCCAATGCCAACCTCAAGCGACTAGTTTATTCAAGCGGTTTCAAAGTAAAATAGTCTGTTGCAGTTGGCGCAGTAAGGCCATTTTTAGAATACTGAACAGTGTCCCGACTCTGTGATCGTTGAACGTTGTCGTTGAAGACAAATACTGGTGAAGGGCCCAGAGCGCTTATCCGAACTCAAACATGTAACATCTATTGCAAGGGGTATTGTAATTTGTACAGAAGTGGGTAGTTAAACGTTAAACATTCAGCAATAAGCATTTTTACACGCACAGCGTCAATACTAGATTTTCTCAGTCATAACTTGCAGAGGGACAATCAAAAACCGGGCATAATCAGAGCAAATTGGATAAAAAAAAATTTCGCGCGAACCACAATGTAAATCCACGTGTCAGTAGATCCACTACAATCAAGAATTAAGACGCTAGGTCCATTCCTAAATCAATTAATCAAGCTTGACTGGCTCCATCCTCATCGGTGAGGGTAATGCAGGAGGGCTGCTCGTCTTCGCGTGCCTTGTTGGTGTTCTAGGGGTATCCCTTCCTGAGCTACCTGACGCTGGGCTTGCTGCCTGTGGATTCTTACACAATCCACTAGGTGGCATGCCGATGAGCCTTGATACTGTCCAAGGTAGCTCAAAGCCAGATCGCCCAACCATGGCGATGTATCGCGACAATTCAAGGTGAAGGGTCGGGTAGTAGACGGTTGAGGCTTTGCGAGAAATCTGTCATTGAATGTATGCGATCAATGAGTTTGCTGATCCAAGACGTAAAGAATCGGGGTTATCACGTACTAGGATAATGCGTTCTATGCCGGAAAGGAACATGTCCATGTGGAAGCGATAAGCAGAGTGATCGTGATCCCGAGGCAAGTTCAAGTCCTCTGCAGATTTTGCAACGGCATTAAGAAGGCGAAGATGAGTCGTCTAGTAATAGTTCGAGGTAAATGGCAAGCTGAAATGCCGAAATAATAAAACCACTTACGAAATAACCCATTGCTTCGAACTCAACGCCACCTGTCATCCCACCAGGTGCTCGGGGTTTCTCTACTTTACCTTCATCCACCTCGCTCAAAAGCCAGATAGTATTATTTGGATGACAGAAGACCCAGAAGTAATCCCTACAGACGTCGCTGAGCTCCTGCAGGTACGTCTTATATATCCTGGGTTTATGCAGATTCTCAATAAACGCATGAGGGGAAATTGGTGTTGCGGGGGACTCAGAGGGAGGAGGCGCAGGTGTCAACAACAGCGCGCGAATGAGGGAGAAGATGTTTCGATGGGGCGCGGGGAGGGTGACAACATTTGATCGATGAAGGTTAGAAGATGAGTCCCAAGCTTCGCGGCGTGGACCGCCTGATATAGCTGGTAATGCGCTTGGTGGATAGAGATCGAAAAGGATGAGCAGGAGGTCAACGATGAGCTGGCGGGTAGCGACTTCGCCGGGTTTCTTATCAGAGTATAAGAGGGACACAAGTTGGACAAACGGAGTGGGACACGAGGTTCGAAGGGCAAAGCATCCGATGGATGAGGTGGACAGGGCTTTGAGGCAACGGAGAAGTTCGTGTAAGACTTGATCATCGTGTTGTTCCTCACTAAAATAGGGCGTCAGACGTTTCACCTAAATAATCTTTAGACGACTGACCGCCACTCGACTTCAAGTATTTCGTTGAGTCTTGTCAACAGAGCATTGTAACCTCCCAAACTAAGGAATTCCTGCGACCAGCTACGCAAGGTTTATTAACACTGGTAAGAGGTTAAAAGATAAGGCTTACACCGCGGATTCATTTCGTAGGAGTAGTCTCAGTTTCTTTATTGTCTCTATCTCTATTTGTGTGCTCGACGTTCCAGAGAGAATGTTGAAGAACTTGGCAGGTGAAAGATTCTTCGTTGGGCCTTTGTCTTTGCCTGGCTTAGCTAGGACGCTCAAGTCCAGGGAGCTTGAAGCAGCAAGATTAACTTGACTTCGGGAGAAATGTCGGGCAATATCAAAGGACGATCCGCGGCTATGGGTGCCACGAGGACTGCCCGGGCCTTCGTAGGAAGAACCGTAGACGAAGTTGGGCCGTGGAGGTTGGAGGATTTCGTTTTCTAAAGCTGAGTTCGGTCTCCTTGGTGAGCTCAGAGAGTCACTACTTCGGGTTCTTCGGAGAGTTGCTGTACGAGGTGTCATTGGAGGTGAAACGGATGATTTAGGAACCAGAATTTGAGACGACTTCAGCATGGCTGCTTTGACAGTAGAGTCCATGCCGTTCAGTTTCGGACGAAGAGTATGTGGAATTTGGAGATCGTCCTTGAGATGGAGTGACAAGCATTAGTAAGTCTTGGAAAAGGCCAAGAGGCAACTAAGCATTGAACGTACCAGGAGCTTGTCGAAAGCTTGATTCATTTCAGCTGGCTGTTCCAGTTCTACCACATTCTTCTTCTCCAGTCGCCTCTTCTTGTCTTTCTCTGTAGTTTGAGCAAAGCTTTTTGCGTTGGTAAGTGGAGGCCTTCCCTTGAAGTTGCCCGATGTGTATCCCTGGTTGCCTGGGTGTGGCTTATTCTCTTTACCATTGGCAGCAGAGTCGCCCAGGTTTGTGACCATCGTAAAGTCGGATGAAGCTATGCGCTTATGAGAGGGTAGAATACCTTTGAACATGGCTAGTAGTTGTTGGAGGTATTGAACACAGTTGGTACTAAATTTGGAACGCGAGTTGAACTTGAACATGCACGCGCTGAGTCACGTGATCGAACTGCAGGCGCCTATGAGCGCCTATGGTCTTGGGCTCCAGACTGTAGGGCGCCTAACTATCAGTATTACCCTCGTAGCAGCATCGTACTAGTTGCGGTCATGATAGTCCGAGATATGTTGGAACTGTTGGATTTGCTGCCAACAAATGCACTGCAGCTGGCAAGTGTACAGACTAGACGGTCGCAATAAATTTCAGTCACACGGACACACTAGTATGTCGTTCTCATGACCCCCGCCCAAGTGCCTTGTTGACATTCGAATGTCAATCACTTTAGAGCCTATCAGTTTCGATCACCACGGAGACGACCTATAATTGGAATCATGCATCCACGGAAGTCACGTCAGTTTTGCAGGTACCGGTGCCAACATCTCACCAATGCCTCTCTCGATTCATGGAAATGCAGTCAAGAACCGACCAAGTACTTCATGCTCAATTACGGCATTCAAAACGGGTCCCTTACGCCTCTTACTATAGGCTAGCAAGCCACAGACTGCCTTCGAACTGTTCTCTGTGGAGCGCTGAACACTTGTCGAAAGCATCTTAATTCGAATCTGATGTACATCATGTCATGTCATTCGCATTCGCAACTTCCTTGAGAGCCGCTCTTATAAGTGGGATGCAGTGAGATCGTCCACGCGTTCACTCTCATGCCCACCCCTTTGGACCTCAACCTGGGTGCTATCCTTATAGGCACACTGTTGAGCAGTGTCCTATTCGGCATGATCACGGTTCAACTTTATATTTATTGGCAGAGTGGGTACAAGGATAAGCTTTGGATACGTACTGCAGTATGTGCAACACACTCGACTTTCCTCTTTTAACACTGACATTGAGTTAGGTGCTCGCAAGCTGGTTCGCTAGTCATTGATCAGGATCGTAAATCATCCTCAGATTGCTTTCCAGGTTGTTGGAGTTCATATGGACCGTCTGCACTTGGGTCTATACGTATCGACTTACTGTCACTTTCTACGGCCACCCGGCGGCACTCATCGCTCCGCACTGGTCACTAGCTGTGTCTTGCTGCGCTAACGGCCTGATCGGCGCGATGGTTCAGGTCGGTATTTGTTTTCTCCCGACCAAAGACCGACATCAAAAGATCATTCAGGGGTATTTTGCGTATCGCGTGCGAATCCTCTCTGGAAGATGGATCCTAACTCTGATAGCTTTCACTGGTTCCCTGATACAATTATCTGCTCTTCTTGCTACGGCCGTCCTTGGCCAGCTCCGCACGCTCCCGGACTTTGCGGAGGAGTTTCAGTGGATCATAACTATCGCCACTGTATCAAATCTTGCTACGGATACACTGAATACCGTGGCACTTTGTTTCTATTTACGAGTCGAACAATCTGAGGCCGTGAGGTATGACCCAATCTGCATAGATAATGTGCTAGTTCGTTTATCTGCTACCTCCTGGTAGCCGTAGGACTGGCGAAGTTTTGAATATATTATTCATTTGGACCATCCGTAAGTGTGGACTCGCCTTTGTCAGATTGCTCTACTAATGTTACATTTCCAGGGACTGGCATCCTAATCACGTATGTCCATTCCCTTTCTCAGATTCTTGGTAATAAAAGCTCTCCTGTAGCATCACTGCCCTCATCATACTCATATTCGTAAGATCACTTCCCAGTAGTTATTCTGAATGACGCTGAAACTGCTATCTATCACAGCAACTGGCGTTACCGGCGACAGGTAAGTCATGAAGTCCTATTTTGTGATCGGCCTTTGAAACTTGCCTTTGTAGAAATGTGGATCGGCGTATCTCTCTTCTACGGAAAGTGTGAGTTACCATCACCATCACCTGTTTCATCTAGGCATTCAATCCTCAGCGCAGTATACTCGAACACTTTCTTAGCAAGGTAAAAAAACATCATATGCATGACCACGTCCTGGTATTCATCATCATTCGATAGCCTGAACGGACGGAAATACTTGCGTCGTACACTCATGGAGAACGCGTTCAGCCTTAGCCTCATGACTCCTGGAACCTCGACTTTAGAGTCTCCAATACCAAAAACGACGACCTCTGAAATGGCAGGTGCCACGAATGACAATGTCACATAATGGTGCGCAGATCAGTGTTCGACCTGAAAGCAGCCCCTGATGCAGCTTTCCAATAGCAACGTCGGATCACACCACGATGGAATGAGACATCAGTCCTCTGTTTGAGGGCTCCAGGTCCTTAGCCCAAGACATGTTGGCCGCGCTAGGGTGGTAAAATTGGTTGCACCTCATGCTTCACCTTCAGCCTCAGCTTCGGTTTCGAAGGTGCCGAGACGGCTCTGAGCGACCTGACGCTACCATTTGGACGTCTACCGGTCGGGAAGAATATATCCTCAAACAAAAACTAGTCAGGCTCGTCAACGAACAAAAATATAGCCAGGATAGTATTATACATTTATATGTAATACAGCGCTTTTTTAGTTATAACATACAATGTCCGCCTTTTGGTACATAATTTCATAGGCCGCATGATCAATTTATTCGTGTACAACCCAAACACCCCAAAAAAATGAGAAGCGAATGCATATGAAACATAATCATCGCATATGGAAGAATTTTTTGAACGACTGCCACTTAGGGGCACAAGGTGATTCGATTTGCCATCTGAAGACGATAATTAATTGTGGGTCCCATTTTCTGTCACGGACCAAAAAAGCCCACCTTACAAAGAGATCGCCCCGTTTCAAAGGCTGTCCTTCCACAGGCATACCAGCCCCGAATAAAATATTGCATCCTTTCAGAGACCTTTCCTTGGGATAGTCGATTTTGATCACCAACGACTCTCCGTCTAGACCACGGAATCGAACGGTTCCCTCTTCCTTCTCCAGGTTGCTATCCCATGGTAGCGTAACTTCCATCACAAGATCATCAGCCACGCGATAGAACATTTCGTGGGGCTCCTCTTCGATAATGAAGACGATATCCTGGAACGTGCCGTCTTTACGCTCGTGTCCAGCCCCCGTGCACACAATTCGAGTGCCATACGCACAGCCAGCTGGGACGTCAAGATTGATGATGATACGCCGTTTCCGGCCGGACTGCAGGTATCGGTCCAGGCGGAAACGGCAACGCTTGCCGTGAAACAGTTCTTCGAGTGTGAGCTTTAGGGAGTATTTCCATTCCTTGGAGGAAGTTTTTTTGCATGGTACTATGGTGGGGATACGACGCGGATTGTAGCCTGGGGGCGGTTGTCCTGTGTCACACCCTTCCTTTTGGCTATGAGAAGGTTTGGCTGGTCTACGTTCCAATGAGCATCGACTCGTCCAGAATCAAAGAGAATCTTACTTTGAGGGACCATGTCTGAAAGGATTGTGCAAATTGGTCTTAAAGGGGTTGCCCGAGGGTAGACAAGTGGGCTTTTCAAACGAGGAGTCGTTAGGCATTTGTTGTCCACAAAATGTAGGTAATTCGACATGAGTCCAGCTACTACCAGAGGTAGTCGACGTGCTAGACTTGTTCAAGGAAGGGTTAAGAATAAACCCATCTTGGTCGTTTTCATCACCACAATCAGAAGCAAAAGTGGTATAAGAGGAGACACTGCGGGTGTCGAAATCATCACAAGAGTCCTCGCTTGGGGTACGCGACGAAGACCTGCTTCGACTACGGCCGTCAGCGGAAGATGCAGTACTTGATCGTCCTCGCCGTTCATTCAACAAGGCGCGATACGCGTCGTTGATCTGATGAGAAGGAGAAGTTAGTAACAAGCTTTCGCGGGCAACTCCAAAAACGCAAAGACTTACTTCGACAAACTTTTTGGTTGCGTTCTCTTGGTCGTTCAAACGACGGTCTGGGTGCCACATCAACGCCTGCGGAAAAGTTTGATAACAATGAGAAAGGCGGATAACGAATCACGAAGTAAGTTGGCTCACAAGTTTCTTGTACGCTGCCGTAATTTCCTCCATCGTCGCGCCCTCCTCAACACCCAGAATCTCAAAGCACTTCAAGCTGTCGTTGTCAGTGAGCATTGCGTGAAGAAAAGTAGCTGTCAAGTTGAATGACTAGGTAAAAGAAACCAGGAGAACTGTTAATGCTGAGGATTCTGAACCTGAGTAAATCTTTATATAATGCGACATCCTGCACACGATTTTGATTCAAGCGCAGACGCGATCAATCAACACGGACACAACCGTGATTCGTGAAGGACTGAAATGGCCAGATCAATTATGAACGAAGCACAAATACGGATTAGCTCAAGCTTCGCGCTCGCCTCATGACCAACACGCTGTAACTCGCAAGAAAAGCCCATCACCCTATAATTCAGTCCACGCTGGTGCTTGACTAAAGGCTACTACCAAATCAAGACATGGTTTCCCGGTCGAAATATCAACGGGCAGTGGGTTGTAGAAGGAAGGTGAGCCCTGGTCTTGAAAGGCAATGGATGAGAGGCGCCTGAGAGTCGTACCAATGGGCCGACCGAGACGCGCCAATTATGTAAAATCAAATTTTGGAGGGCTGTTACTGACTTTTGGTAAATAAGAGTGTCTGCTGGCTTCAGACCTGCTCGATGCTGCATACAAGCTCAACGACACGCAAGTTGGTCAGGGATCCCGATTTCCGACTGGCGACAACCAACCCCTTTCGTGGAAATCGCTTGAATAAAACAAGCCTAATATATATGAAGTTGACCTTACTTCTCAAATACTTTACTCGTGTCGCAGCACAGTGCTGTATGCAAGGGCAATGTGAGTAGGCCACGAACGATGACTCGGGATAGATCAAGCAAACAAACATACAACAAGGCAATACCACGATGCGGCGAGACTTCTTTCGCGGCCGCTTACGAGGTGCCGCTAATGTCGCTTCAAGCGACCTCGTGTACACCGACAAAGATAAGTCGTCATTTTTTTCGTAACAGCACCATTTTATATAAAAATAACTGTTAGCGGAGACGGAATGTAAAATAACGTTGCCGTGCGTACATTGAGAGAGGCATTACAGGCCGGATGAGAACCAAACTCCGTGGACTGCCCGCTTGTAGAAATTTCCCCTAGCAAAAAGCACCGTCCAAAGCACATTTTATCCCCGTTGCTATTCAATATTAGGAACGCCACCTTTCCTTGATTTCCCTGCCTTCTCAAGAGAGGAGGCACCCCGAAATTTCAGGCTTTAAGAACTCCGTATGTCCTTCATTATCGATTATCCCCGTCTGCCGTAATCGCCTGAGACTTGAATTCATCAATGAACTGTGCACCGACAAGCTGAGCATGGCGAAATGCTCCTCATAGGAGAGGCTGCGACCATATGGTCAAGTCGTTCGTCGATATCGATTTAGGTTACTCGGACTCTGAAAATTCTACACGTCATGATTCACAGGAGTAGCTTCCCAGAATCGAGCGTTCTGCCTTCAAACTAACCTGCATTCTTCTACTTTTAGAGCTCAGAACAATAACCTAGAGACTTAATGCCTGGCTTTTACCACGACGGATATATGTACCGGCGATCAATACGGGGACCGTCCTGCCTCTTCCTTCGGTGTTTCATTTACTAAACCGCATCAAGTCGGCGTGCGATGTCATTAAGCTTGCTGCTTCAAGATGATTTAGCAAGGTGGCTTTGGCGAGGACTGACTTCTAAACTTACCAGAAGGCTACAAGCCGACGGTTGCCCATCGTCCGAAGCAGCTGAGAGCTTCGGGCTTCTCAACTTGGATCCCACTAATAATCACCCTTCTGTGCTTCGGCGACCAGGAGCAGAAGTCGGCCAAATTTAGATCTCCTCACTGTGAGTGTAGGCCCTGACGCAATTTTGGCATCTCCTTTGGCGTGTAGAGGCGATGTTTTCCTTCTCATGGCAGAGGCTTTGCTTAGACGCGAGACATGTGTAAATTCTTTTACATGGCTCAGGCCTCCTGTTATCAGCTCGTCAGCAATCGATAACACATTGAGAAAGGGTCCTTCTAGCTGGGTTAACTTCATATCAAGTGACTCTGGGCCATTCACGGGTTACTTTGAGATGAAGAACTTTCTGCTCATCAAGTATGCAGAAGCCAACAACCATATAAGCGGTTGCCCTTAGCCCTCTGCCGATACTAGTCAACAGGCACGGTATATGTATAGCTTGCAGGCGAATTCATCTACGTCGAAGCTCGGTAGCAGATGGCTTCATATGGTGAGAAAATGAACAATACGCTGGGGTGGGTCATAAACTCGAGTTGTTCGGCGTTTGGCGATCATGCACGAAGTTTACAGCCTGGAATGTTAAGTACATACAGTTTCGCACAGTGATAGGGGCTGATGTCGAGGGGGTGCCATGTCCACAGTTCGTCAAGATAAGTGGAATACGCGTCAGTGGGAAGTCCGGTTAGCCAGGAAGCTTCCTCGCAGCTCCCATCCTAAAGATAGCGATAGTGGATTCTGGTGCCTTGATGAAAAGGTTTGATGCATGAGGGCGGATCGGCTTCAGAATCAAGCTAAACATGAATCACTTGCACTTACCCCTCAAGCACCAGGTTATGGCCTGACTTCTTGATACAAGCCTTCTTGTATCACGTACTCAGCAATCCGCCTCGGTACGAGTCTCTGCCACGGCGCATGCTGGTCTTTACAATCAACGCCATGCGCTGATCGCTCCGCTGTATGTTGGGCCTTGGATCCAACTCTAATCAGCTCTCGTACAGCGCTAGAGCTGAACGTCTGCTCCGTCTTCCCGATATCAATCAGTGTTATTCGTTCAGAATCGATGAATTCCCGTGCGAGGGCCAGCGTTTTTGCCTTCTCCGTGCTAGAGTCCGCCTGATCTAGAGACGATAATGACGAGGCACCTATATCTGAGGGACCTCCTCCTTCAGGTTCAGATGGCCCACTTTCAAGCTTATCGCCATGACCAACAAATGGGATAGGTGTATTGTCGGTGTCATGTTGGAACGGTATGGGGATGGATGTCAAAGCCGATGTGGGGATGGAGGTACGACGTGCACAAACGACGCGGGAGCCCGCCCCCAAGGGTGGAGGTAGTAGAAACCTCCTAAGCGATGTCATCATGTTTGCCATCGGGTCAGTGGACGTCTCATCGAAAACATAATAGCGTGGTGATAAAAGGCGCTCAAGGGTGTCAAATCCTAGAAAGAAGGTTAGTTCTGGGTCGTACGAAGTGGCTGAAGCTGGCGGGGGAGCTATTGCTGATTGTTGATTGAGAAGGAAGTCGGCCAGACGATTGCGAAGAAAAGTGAGTAGCTTTCTCGACTTGCCAACAAACGTCGGTTCGTCGATGATTGCGACGGCGACATTGGCTTCTAGATCTCCGTCTACGTTGATAGGTTGGCAAATGAGTTCCTTGGCTAGTAGAGTCATCATCTCGAGTCTTTGCACCAACGAAGCATCGCCCCGTTTGATCACCTTATCGGCATTTCGAACTGAGAGAAGGAGAAGCTTTGCATCGTAATCCGTGCTAATACCTGCGCTACCGCCATCTGATGGGGGTATATCGTCCCGATTGTATCGAGGCCGGGGTGAGTTCGCAAGTGCTAAATGCGCCAGAGTCGGAGGGTTGAAAGATGAATCCAGGACTGATACTCTAAGTGGTGACTGCGTTCGTTCGGTACGAACACCAGCTCCAGAGCTTGACTGACCAGTAACCGTTGTCGCAAGGGGCCAACGGTCGTGGGGAGTGTAAATGAGTTCAACCGTTGATAAACCTTGCTGAACTTTCTGTAAAAGTGGAAGTATGTGTGTCCTCGACGGGATGCGCATTTTTGAAGGAGCCCTCGAAGGCTCATTCATGTAGAGTTAGTTGTAGAGGAGGATAGCGAGCAAGTCGCAACGAGTCCAACAGGTCTTATCAAGGGGCGCTTTGATTAGAGAGGAGAAATTTGAGAGAAATGTCAAGGTAATTGATTAGATTAGGTACTACTGTATGAGATAAGATAAGATAAGTCCAACAGGGGTACGCATCGAATTATACATGATCGGATACATTCGACAAGGTTGTCCCTTTAGAACGGAGTAACCTTTAGTTTATCCACTAGAGTGAGCTTGAATATTCTTCTAGTATCAATGTCTGTTAAGGATGGATTTGAAACTGCTGCAGGATCGTTGTCTACACTGTAACGCAATAATCATCGTCATCGACAAGCTCTACAGAAATAAGGCTCATCTGAGACGTACTCAGCAAGCAAAGACGATTTCAGGACGTTTAGTTGCCATGGACGTCCACCTTGCTCGCCTTGTCTGACCTGGGCATCGAAGAAACCGCCAACAAGTCCAGTCTGTAGGCGGTTGTTAGTCCGCACATCCGACTTATTGTAATGTGCGCAATGGCCTAACGTACCTCCAAAGGGCCATGACTAGGGCCATCTATGAAGCTCACTAAACCAGCAAATTCCACACTCGCGGTCTGCTGAGGGAATTTCAACTCCTCAAGGAATTTCTTATATTCCTCGCGTGGCATATTGGAGTCATTCCGCACAACGGCAAGGTCTTTCGAGAAGCATGCCTCGAACGCTTTGTCGAAGACACTTTGTATAGTTGCGTTGAATATCTCAACGAAACAGTTTTGAGTCCAGGTGGTGACGGGAAGGGCGAGAGACATAGTGAATGATTGGAAGCACGTAAACCACTAGCCGGATTTTGTATGGCAGAATTAGTGCTCAGTAGAGTGGATGACCAGCTCCTTTTATACGGCTCTAAGGCGGGGAGTATGCCGAATACTCGTTTACCTGCTGATTCGGAGCTTACACGGCCATTTCGGATGGTCAACGTGTTACGGAATCTAGACATTCGTGAATCTGTTTGGGGATTGTGCATAGGGTCTTATGGTTTGATTCCTGAATGCTACTGAGTAGAAGACAGACCGACGGTAGAAAGTCAATTGAAAGATGCGCCCAAAGTCCCATTGTCCTTGGCATTTCGTCAGAGCGCCATTGTCATGTTGTCAAAGTCGTATGGGCGGGGCTGCATCTCCATATATTTGCTAACGATGACAAGATGTAAACCTTACCTTACTTCCTTGACTCCATAGAACCCAGTGAACACAATGTAAAGGAGCTGCTTAAGCCGACTCTAGACACCATCACCTTTGTTCCAGGCACTACACGGCGCATGGTGTGATGCTGTGTCAGCCTATAGGAGGAAGCAGCGTTCGACGCGCTCAACTCGTCTTGACAGGTGATAGCAAGAATTAAATGTATCAGCTTTGCAAGGCGTAGGCGAAGTAGAAGTACCTGAGAATGCGGCAGTAGCCGTCGGCTATAAGAATGGGGATGTTTTATTGCTTTGGTTCGATGACTGAGGCGATGGCTTGGCACTGAGATTGGGGTGTAAGAAATCATATTCATGATATAGTGCAGTATAGCGTTGGGATCCTGAATCATTGGAACGATAGATTCCTCGTATGCCAGGATATATCACTCCCATTCTTCTTCAGGCATCAAGCTATACAAGGTTTATGGCACTGGAACACTGAGGTCCGTGCGAGAATCTCCTCACATCAAGGCAAAGGCTACTATAATGTGGCTGAAATTTCAATTTCGTGGCCACGTTCGAGGCGCAGCCGCCGGCCGATTGCATACTGGGCCACCGAGCGGAAGCAAAATAGTGCTGAAAAACTATTTGAAGGGTGTCAGTACCCTCAAACTCAGACCTGTTCTGACCCTACAAACCATCAGAACCATTTATCATCCCCTAGGCTCGATGATAACCGTCCGAATGAAACCTGTATTATGATGACCTGGATGAAACTAATATGCCCGACGAGGTCGATGAAATAATGCAGGCGTGCGAGCTGCCTAGAAGCTGATGAAGGACTTTCGTTCCGATACTTCTACTATCAATTTCACAGATTCACATCATTAAATACTCTCGTGTGCTGATATATGATAAGACTGTTATTAATTTCTGGATTCTGATGGAATAAAGTCGACGTACGCGGAAAGGATTCAGAGAGGCTGGCGACATCATGCTTCATGAACCTAACGGGCGAAAGGTTGATACCTCAATAACTTCAGCTAGTCTTCTCTGTTGGATTACACACGGATGGTCCGTTAGATGAATTTGACAGAAAGGTGATACCATTAATTAACAGCAGACCTTTCGATGACTCACTGAGGTAAAGATGTTCACGGCATCTTCCAAGCGAAGAAATGGGGACGAGAATGATTCATAGTCCGTTGAAAGTGCTGACTTCTTATTCAATGTCATCATAGACGCGAGCGGTCTGGGTCGTGCTTTGTGGGTGACTACTGGGTCGTGAAAGGGAGTATTGAAGCCGGGATCAAGTAAGAAGCAGACCTGAATTCTCCGCGGGCGAACCAGCAAGCCACGAACGTTCTCTGCCCGACGCCTGTCGGGAGCTTTCCCTATGGTTCTACCTGCTATCCGAGCTTCCATGCCACGTGAAGGCGGTAGAAAACGGCCCGTATCACGTATCCTTTCGCTAGTTCATTTGTAGGAAGAAACCGTGTTAAGGTTTTGCTAAAGACAAATAGTTTAAACTGCTGGGAATCAGCTGTCGTAGTCGACGCCGCTTCTGGACGAATGGTATTTGCGCAGCAATCTCCCAGCCGGTAAGATACATGCCGGCCTTGAAGGATCGTTCTGTATTTGGGTCATGATGATTATACAAATAGTATGCAAGAGTAAAGGTCATAACGAAGAGTCAACAAGTGTGATAGATCTTCATTTCAGGGCCTTTTTCATACTCTGGAAGTAAACAGCGTCAATTTAACCTGTATTTTGATTATCTCAGGGCAACGAGGAATCATACCTCTTCCATCTCGTCCAAATCGTTGGTTTCAATTCTAATGATCTTCTTTCCAAGCGCCTTTTCGATCTGTTCCATTTGAAGCCACGTCTTGCGATCGTGCACAAAATTAATCGAGATCCCTTTGCGACCGAAGCGACCCGTTCGTCCTGATCAACAATAACCAGGAAGTATCATCCAGGGGCAGAGGGCGAGGGGAAGAACCACGATCGGTCAGATGACATGGAATGAGAATGGTGAAGACATACCAATTCGGTGGAGATAAGTTTCAACGTCCGGCCTCTCATCTCCTCCCTTTTCACGTTCATTCATAAGGGGAAGATCGTAGTTTACAACCATATTGACTTGGAGGATATCAATACCACGTGCAATGACATTTGTAGTAATCAAAACCTACACACAGACAATGATTGCATTGAATTAGTAAGGCATGGATGAATGGAACCTGATCGGGAAAGTTTACTTTGTCTCTTCCCTCACGGAAGTTGTCAATGATTGCGTCACGTTCGGCGGCGTCTTTTGCGCCGTGTAGTGAGGCTACCTTGTGCCCTTCCGCGGTCATGCGTTGAGATATTTTATCTGCTGTATGACGATGCTAATATGAATCGCCGAAGGGTCAGATATATGCTTATGGCCTGGCACGCTATGCAACTCACCTTGCAGAATATGATGCTCTGGCCTACCGTCAAAAGCCCGTACAAGCTGACCAGGATGTCATACTTGTGCTCTTCATTCTTGCAATCCATATAGAACTGTCGTATTCCATCAACACTCAACTCGTTCTTCTGCAGTTCGATTTTATTGGCGTTTGGAGCAAACTTCGAGGCAAAAGCGCGAACATGGTCTGGGAAGGTAGCGGAGAAGAGAATTATTTGCACTGGGTGCGTGCGCGGCAGCATGTTCTTTACACGTAACGTCTGATCACCAAGGCCATCTTGGTCGAGCATGTTATCGGCTTCGTCGAGAACGAAAACCTTAACTTCGCTGACATCAATGACTTTTCGCCTCATTAGATCCGTCATTGTTCCTGGAGTGCCAACGATAACGTGCGCAGTGATTTTTGTCGCATTCTTCGGAAGGTTATCTTTGATCGCGTACTCGGTTTGCACTTGGGTGAACTTGCCCATAGCCACGACAACAGACATAATTTGGCGTGCGAGTTCGCGGGATGGAGCAAGGCAAAGGGCCTGGACGATAAGATATATCGTTAATCAAGAAGGCACCATGACAATCGCATAGAAAATCATATACCTGTGGTTTATTTATAGAATAATCAATACGACTAAGCATAGTTAGAACGAATGCGGCCGTCTTTCCTGTGCCAGATTGCGACTGGCCGATCATATTAGTCGGTCTGAAGGTATTACGTGTTCACGAATTGTTGGAGCGTTTCCCTCAAGATCGAGTGGTTGGAGACTAACGGATTGGAGAGCAGAAGCGGCAAAGCGCGTTCTTGAATCTTTGATGGTTTGGAGAAACCCATATCATATATTCCCTTGAGGAGATCTTGATGTCTGTGATCGACAGTTATATCACGGCTTCAGGGAGTTGACAAGCTTCAGAAAGGGCGTGTACTTACAGGCCAAGTGCTTCAAATGTCTTCGCGCTATACAATGGTGAATTTGGATCTGCTTGCTGGTCTGCTAAAGTCACCTATCCACAGGTGATGAGAAGATGCCTTTCAATATTCGCGTCTGCCACCTACCGCGACCTCGAAAGTAGATTTTATAAGATCGCTTGTCGCGGCTGGTGCAAAAGCATGAGATCCATTCAAACGAGGACAAGCTTTAAATCCTTCGATTGGACTTGCCTGGTTCAGGAGGGGTCTCCGTCTCTGGCTTGGATGCAGTCGCGGCAGCAGAAGACTCGGCGGGTCCTGCATGTAGAAAGATGGTTATACAGCTGCTGGTACGCATGAAAACGTATAGCAATACCAGGGTTATAGAAACCATCGGCATCCTTCTCCAGAGTGGCCATTTTGTAGAGCAATAGTAGTGTTACAATGTTAAGCCGCGATACGGCGAAATCACGCGCCTATCTGATCTCCAGTGGGCGCCTTTGTGAAATTCTGAAATTTCGAGTTTCATTGATTCATGACGAGTTTATTCATTGCGTATTGATTGATAGTAAAGACATTGCGATATTGAAGTAAGACATACAAGTGCGTTTCATGAGAGGGATGTATGAAGCGTAATAATCGTAAAAATCGGGAACAATATCTAAAGATTCGAAGTATCTACGTGGATCTAGAGGCTTGAGCAAACGCGATGGCAACATTCTGTAAGGAACAGTCAATAATCAAGACAAAAAAAAACAAGGGAGAGAACGTACGTCAGAATGACTGAGTGAAAGCAAAACTCTGGCGATGCCCTTCTCCTGAGCTCGTGCAGCAGCATCGCCATACAGATTGACAGTTGGCACGCCATTTTCATTATTCAGTATTTCGATATCCTTCATGGAAGCGGCGGCCCCCTTGGACTGGACTCCCAGCGACTTGAAGACAGCTTCCTTGCCAACCCACCGGGCTGCGAAGGAAGACGGGGGAGAAGGTTGAGCACGGCAGTATGAGATTTCAGCATCCGTAAAGTTACGAGCAACGAAAGTTGGATTATGAGAGGGGACGGCGGAAATCAGTTCTGAAGGCAGGGCATCGTCAATAACAATTGACAAAGTTGAATGATTGAATGCAAACCTTGGTCAACGCCGACTCCTATTGTGGAGTCAGTAGCGGACAGATTAGAGGAGAGGACCTCGGTTACAGCCTTGGCATTTTTTGCGTCGAACTGGACTTCCGTCGGAAGATTGTCCTTGAACATGTAGCTGCCCTTCTTAGAATCGAAGGTGGCACGGGCCATAGAGTTCAGAAGAACCTTGTCTTCCAGGTCGGGAGTATAAGGAGGAGCCTCTTTGATACGGACTAGTGAAGGTTTAATCATCATTTCACTCATAGCCTTGTATGCCTGGAGACCTCGTAAGCGATTGCGCTCCAGGTATCCCATGTAGTAGGAAGGTTCAAGAGCGCCGAGCAAGTATCGTGGGTGTACAATCAAGGCTGTACCACCAACTTGACCGAAACCGAAGGAAGACTAAAGTTGATAGTGTCAGCGAAGGAAGCATAAAATTGTTCAAAAGGGACCTACCATAACACCTGCACGAATGCCGTCCGTATGTATGGACTTGGATGGGAACATGAGGAAGAGGCGGTCTTGGAAATGGGAGTCGATATTGCTGGAAATGTTATGGGTATAAGGTCACAGAGCAGCATAGTAAGACAACTTACTCGGAGTTGCGGTTGCCTGGGATGATGCCAGAAAGAACTGTTTGAACCAGGCCGCCCATTTGCCATGATGCCGAGCCACCCTTCGAGTGACCAAGCAAACTCTTCTGAGCCATAATCGGGACCGCATTGCCTGGGGTACGACCGATGGTAGTGAAGATGGAGTTCCAGATGTGCGTCTCATTCTCCTCCTGTGAATGGGCGGCATGTTTGACTACTAATATACTAAAATACTAGGGATCACTTACGTTGGCGCCCGTACTTGTGCCGTGAATGGACAGGACCCCTACATCGTCAGCCTTGAGACCCCATACAGCGAGGGCTCGGCGAAGGGGAGCAACTCGGGCATCATAACCTTCCAGCATACCATACATCGCAAGGGCATCCTTCTCCTGCTGTGCAGCTTCCTTTTCCATGGTGGCAACTCGAGACGCGAGATATTCTTCATCAATAGCTTCACCCTGGCTCTTGCGATATTCGAGCTCTTCCTGAAGTTGGCCACGTTCGTTTTCAAGCCATTGGGAGATTTGTGTACGTCGGAAGGTTAGTTGTCGAGATCGGTATTCGATATTGAGAATAGGAAGAGGGTGCTTGGAGGGAACTTCTCTGGCAACAGTGAGAGCGCCGCGGCCAGGAGCGGGAACTGATCGACCAGCTTTATCACTGAGCACGATAGTCAGTAAAAAATCTATGTGACAGAAGGAGAAGCGTACGTGGATGTCGATGTGAAAGCAAGAATGCCTCGGATAGGAGCACCGAGCTCGAGGGCAGTCTTAGCGTTCATGACAACATGGATACCGGTTCCTTGTGCTTCCATGAAGCCTGCCCGTGTGGTTGTCGCAGGACGAGACATTTCCGTGGGCTCACGTCCCATAGCGAATTCGGTCTCAGCATTGCTAGTAGCTTTCATGTTGGCGAACTCGTACGATCCTTCCTCACTTAAGTCATCGAAGCCACCAGCAAGCATGACCTTAGCCTTGCCCGAAAGAATAGTATCACAAGCAATCTCAAGGGATTGGAGGGCAGTTGCACTAGAATACAGTGAGCAAGTCAAGAAAGGATAGAATATTATTCACATACCATGCGCCGACGGGAATCTTGACGGGTCCACTTGAAGACATGAGCAGCAAGTTGATCCAACCAGCTGTAGTATTGATGAAGGTTTCCTGAAGAATATCATTTTGCACCTCCTTCTCATCACGACGATCCTTGAACATTTTCGCCATACTGACGACACCACCCATACCACTTCCGATGCATGTACCAACTTCAGACGGATGCATATGCTTGTAGAGTTCATAGGGATCGGTGATTCCAGAATTGTTGAGGGCTTCCGCCGCGCAAACGAGGGCCCAGAGGGTAGCACGATCAGTTTGCGCAATAATGTCATCTGGGATACCGTATCGGCCAGCATGCCAGCCGGTAGGGATTTGAGCGGCAACGGTGCGACTGAACTTGAAAGCTTTTGGAACGTAAATGCATGCGCCCTTCTTGAACTTGACGAACCAGGATCCCCCTTCCGCCGCCCAGATATCACACTTGTCACCATGCTGATATTTGAATTTCTGAGCTTCGGAATCGGAAACTTCGATGGGCTCTAGGTCGTGGATGAGTTCAACCTCCTGGTTGAAGACCTTCTTGTTTGGGTCGTAGCCACGGAAGAGTTCAGGCTCTATAATGCACTATTAATGAGAGAAGGATATTGACCATAAAGTAATGTACGAACCGATCAAACGAATACCGGCGTGAGCGAGAATATCCTTTTCGTACCTTCCCCGAACATCCTTATCATCAACGGGTTCGCCAGTCTTGCTGTCCACCCAGCCAACATGCAGTGAACCATCTTTGAGTCGGCCATCGAAGTGCTTTATGTAACCCATCATCCAGGCCATCTCGATGCAGCCTTGAATAGTGAATTCACCACGAGCCTCCATCTCCCAGCGAGTCCGGGCACTGCCCCATGGTCCAACCTCACCGTAGCCCGTAAGAACAAGGACCTTCTCTAAATCAATCATGCCACGCAGCTTGGAAACATCGGCGAGGCTTTCTGGAGATTCTAGTTGAGGGAAGTCGAACCGGAAGTTGGCGCGGGGGGTGATCTCCACGGTTTGGAGGAGACGCTCGGCCTCAACGCCATTGATGACCTTGAAGTCTGCAGAATTATCCCTGGCAATAGCGCGACGGAGTTCACCCTTCTTGAGAAGGTCAGTGCGAATACGATTGGTAATTTCAGCGAGGTCTGGCAAACGATCCATGCCGCCGTTGAGATCAGCCCAGATAGGCTCGACTTGAGTAATGCTGAAAAGAAGAGGGTGCATAAGGCCGAGGATGTTGAAGGCCATTTCCTTTGCCGAGAATGTTCGAACACCGTAGGATTCCAGTTCATGGGCAACAATGTTTGTAGCGCTCATCAATCCTGTACCACGAGTCCACCTAAGTACGAAGATGAGATGAGCCTGCGGCGCGTGAACAAAATAAAACATACCCAATGACTGCTCCAGCTAAGCAAAGATACTCCCCCCAGCTCTCCGAGTTCCAACGGTTGAATAGGGTCTCCAGAGATATCTTGGACTCTGAGTACAGGCCATCATTACCGAACAGACCGTGATTAGGTGAAAGTGGCAGAATAACTTGGGTTGGACGAGTCACAAAGTGGCGACTAGCTTTCTTGTTCTTGACGGCTCCGAGAATACGGAGCAGGTTGACAAGCATAATCCTGTGGGCGAGCTCGGACTTGTCGTCGAGACCGTCAATCTCACGACCATTTTCGGGAACAGCTGCGAACGGAAGAATGTAATCAAGATCCATGCCGAGAGTAGTATAAATGTAGTCCACAAGAGCCTCAACGTCCTGCTTCGAGCCCTGGTTGAAAGGCACAACGGTCAGAGCGGAGCCACGGCTGCCGAAGCTATGATAAATGGACTGATAGTATTCCACCGTGGCACGGCTGTAGCGCGATGTGGTGACGACGACATGAGCCCCGCCGGAAAGCAAGCCTTTGACGATTTCGACACCAATGGATCCCTTGCCTACACCGGTGAGGAGGGCATTCTTGTCTTTGAATGTAGTACCAGATGTAGCGATTTCATGAAGGACATCCAAATAGACACCGGTAAGATTGCTGCTGTACTCCCAGTTAACACCAACCTTGCGTTTCAAGTGAAGGAGAGGTATCTTGTCAGTAGAGACGGAAGAGACATTCGAAATCTGTGGGCGGAGAAACTGGGAGGACGATCGACGGCTGCGAAGGGGACGAGGACGAGAATCTGGGCCCTTGCGAAGCGATCGAACGACACCTTCATATAGAGCCTTGATACGGTTCTTTTGCTCTTGACTGATGCCAGGTTGCGACTTCACAACGGTCCACAGCTTGAGGACGTCATCCTGGACCTTTTGGATATTAACGGGTGCAGAGACTGTATCGCCGCTAGCCATCTCTTCGACGTAGGCCTCCAGTTTTCGAACATTCTCCCGAACAACCTCCGTATAGACAATATCCCCCTTCTCCGTAACTTCGGTGTGGGGAGCGGTTGGGAACGTAACTAGGCACAACCAATCAATATTGATAGCACACAGATGAGGCTAAAATTACTTACCGTCCTTGTAGACTGGAGGTTGGCCGATTACTTCGCGAGTATTATCAATGAGACGCTGACCGAACTCTTTAGCTAACGCGTAGTTTTCTCCCTTGGACGGATCGCATTGGTCGATGTGGTACTGCATATACGTAAGCATGTCGGGGTCGGCGCGATTGAGGAGGGCAATGCAGCGGGCAGTGATTTCACGGTCAACAGTAGTAAGGCGACCGAAGATAATGTCGTAGTACATGAGTAATGCGTCTTGACGGACCCAGTTCCACGATGAGTCGAAGCGTCTTGCCTTCAAGGGATCGAACATCGGTTGGATTCCCTCAATGTACGTATCGCCGTGCTCCTTCGTGATGCTGTCAAGTTTCGCTTGAAGGGCCGCCGAGGTGGCTTTCTCGTTGTCGAAGGCAATTTCACCAGAACGGGAATCGCGCTTCAGATAGCGCATATAGAGCTCAATGTGTTGAGCGGCAAATTGTTCTTGCTCGGCCTTGAACTTAAGGAACTCTTCGCTATTCATGACAGCGCCGCCTCCGGAGCCTCCACCCGCGCCTCCGGCGCTAGCTGCCGAGAGGGAGATACCGGCGCGTTGAGCATAGGCAGCAACGACTGTGTCAAGCCATGCTTTGGCTTCGGGTTCCGAAGCAAGACGCTTGGGTGGCTCTAGAGTAGTACCGAGCAATAATACAGCATCGGCGCGAGAAGGGCCCAGACCCCAGCTCTTCGAGAGATACGACTTGATAGCAGAAGCGTTGAAACCCCCAGGCATCTTTCCACCAATCAAACGAGATACCAGACCATTGGAATACTTGCCCAGCGAGCCACTGAAGCCGGAGCCAAGAGCGGATCCAAGCTCTTCGAGGGAAAGCTCTTCTCCTTTCTCAGGAGCAGATGTAAACTCGAGCTGAAGGTCACCCAAAATTTCGTTCTGAAGAGTGGACTTGCCGCCGACCAAGTCTTTGATAGATTTGCCGAGAGGCACTTCGTCAACACGTTTCTTCAACTTCTGGGCAACGATCACACTGAGAATGTCAATGGCTTTGATGGGAACATCTTCAACGGCGGCGACGGGGCCAGATGATGGAGCTGCTGCGACTGGAGCAGGAGCTGTAGCTACAGCGGGGGCAGAAGCGGCAGCAGGGGTGGGTTCTGTAGCAGGAGCTTCAGCAGGAGCCTCGGGCTCGTCTTCAAACTGATAGTAAATTTCTTTGACATTTTTAGCGTGGCAGAGGATGGTGCGGGAACGGCTGATGGAGTCGTCGGCGGTTTCATATTTCGCCTTCAGCGTACGCGTAGCCATACCAGTCAAGGTAGGAGAAGGACCGAGCTCGATGAAACGCTCGAATGCAAACTCAGTGAATAGCTTATCCTGAGTCTCGATCCAACGCACGGGGGAAGCGAATTGATAGGCAAGGAGTTCGACGAGGATGATGTATGCGAGCTTCTGGCGTTGTTCTGTGCTTCCCCAGTTTTCGAGGTCCCATTTCTTGAGAACCTTGTCCAAGCGAGGAGAAGACGTTTGATCGTAAATGAGCTGAGCATACTCGCGTGATACCTCAAATGGTTTGGCCACCAAGTTAGGAATATATTTGCCTACGAGCATATCAGGGTTCAGATGCGCCGCATTGATCTTCTTCGAGAGGTCTAACATGCGATTAATCAAAGAACTGACAACGACAGTAGAAGGCACATACAAGCACGGAATGGCATGACACCAGCCCAGAGGTAGCGAGAATGGAAAGGTACATCGATACCAGGAAGAGGAATGGTAGCGAAGCCGCGTTCGAGCTTGATGTATCCTTCCGCTTCTTGCTGTTGCTTAGCACGCTCGAAGCATTCCTTGACGATGTCCCGGAGCATCTCCTTTACTTTTTCGACGGTGAAGGTCTCCGTTAGCTGAGCAAAAGGCGTCAACGAACAAACCAGCAAAGGGATGAGAGTAGAATATACCTTGGCGATATCAATCTTCTTTACCTTCAAGTAGTTCAAAACGTTCGTCATAGTCTGCAACGCCACAAGCTCTCCAGCACAGACGTATTGTTGGCCCTAATAGTTGTACCATCATTTGGCGATGAAACGCATAAGCACAGCAAGACTAACGTACCTCGACATTGTAGTTCACGATCTCCAACAGAGATCCCGTTTCCGACGCAATGCAATCCACTACCTCTCTCAACGCAGCATCACTGAACGACTTTGAGATGCGACTGGGATTCACCGCGCACATGGCATAATTCGATCTGTTTTGAGCATCACGTTCAACAGCCCTCTGCATGGTGATACCACGATAGAACACAACGTCCACAAGTGCAGAGATATGGAGGACATCAGCAATCGAGGCCAGGGCAGAGTATTCACCCAGTGAGTGGCCAGCGAAAGCGCAATCTTTCTGAACGAAGCCTTTCATGCGCATATCTTCGAAGGCAGCCTTCTCAGTGACGACAAGAGCGATTTGAGCGAACTGAGTGGCGAAAAGGAGACCATTGGGGTGGCTGAATGTGTACTTGGGGGTGCGAACGTCGATATCAGCGAATAGAGGAAGAGTCTTCACATTGCCGTCCTTATCCAAGGTGTCATAGGTCATGTCCATATAGCGTTTCCTGATTGCCTGACCCTTAATACCACCAAAGTGGATGGTCTTCTCCTTTGGGTTATCTTTGACGATCTCAGTGATAGAAAACCCATACACGGCAAGCAGGTGAGCGTCAGCACCGTCCCAAACAGCACGAGCGGCAGGAGAGGAGTTGTACAGATCCATACCCATACCAGGCTCTTGAGAGCCCTGACCGGTGAAAACGTAGACGGTGGTAGGCTGAGCGATTTCCGCCGAACCTTGTAAGACCTTCTCGCCGCGACTATTTACTGTGTCGATGTTGACGACGATGTTTCCGTCCCTCATACCAACATGGCGAATCTTGACGCTAAGTTCATCACCAGGGAGGACCATACCGACAAAGTTCACGTCATAGCTATCAAAACATAATTAGCACCTGAAATTCAATGAGAATGATGGAATAGAACGTACGCTAAAACACGCTCGGGATGTCCTTGAGCAACAACATTCTCCACATATCTTCTTGTCGCAGCACTGGACCATAGACCATGCGTGATCGTCGCAGGAAGAGACGCATAATCGGCGAAGTAAGGGTTGACATGGATAGGATTGAAATCTCCCGAGACATTGGAGTACGGTTCATTGGTTAGAGGAGCATTGAACGTAGTCGGGATACCCTCGCTAGTCATCGTATACCCTTCATTTGCTAGAGGCGTAGCAAGACCTTGAGGCGCGCCGTGTCGCTGAAGGTACGCAAGAACCGGATTGCCCTTCGAATCCTCCTGCTGGAAGTTGACCGATCCAACTTTCACGAGCCTCTTGAGTTGATCGCGAACGAAAACGTCGCCCGAAACAGAGACATCCTTGTAGGAGGTTTTATCCTTGAACGAAAACTGCGATTGGATGCGGAAGATGAGCGACGTTCCGGCCAAAAGAGGTTGTGAGGGGTCATCCCAATCAAACCACTCCTTTGACCGAATGACACCGACAGCTGCATCATTCTCAAGAGTGACAAGGTAATCCGGTTCCTCCGTAGTTTCAAAAGTATTCTCATAGTCGGTGAATCGACCGCGGTAAAGGAAGGCAGAGATAACTTGGATAACGGGCTTGCCGTCACGATATACATAGCCCTTGACCTTGACAATCTTGCCTTCGTTAGTATTCGTTACGGAAGCGATCCGAGCTTCAGCCTTGCAAACATCGCCAACTTGAAGAGGCTTCGCGCCTTCAACCATCTTGAAACCATTTGAAAGATGAACGAGCTTCAGAAGATCACCATTGACGGCGGAGGGGAAGATCGACTTGATGATAGCCTAATCATTTAGAGGTCAGCATCTTTCCATACAACTTATCGAACAAAAGTAACTTACCTGCCAACCGGTGACGATGGCAAAGTCCATCGGCGCCTTCACGGCATCACTCCTCACAATCTTGAACTCCTCGGCCTGATTTCCAACAACGGAACAGAACTTCTCCACGCTCTCGGCCTCAATCGTCACCTCCGGGCCAACAAACGTCTCCTTCAAATTAATCTCCGGCAATACTTCGTTATCACCGTACCACAGCTTCCAGTAGAACTCCTTAATCCGCTTATTACGACCCTCTGCAACTTCATGAATGGGAGCATATCCTTGTGAAGGCTTATACTCGAACTGGAGGAGTAGGGGAACAGAAATGTTCCGCCTTTCTTCGTACATCGTAAGGTGAATCATATTCGTCGTCTTCGTATACTTGATCTCAACAGCCTTGAAAGCCTCCGGATGCTTCCCGTAGGACCGAGCAGCACCGTAAACCGTAAGCGAAATTGGCACACCGGACTCGGAGGCGACTACGACACTCTGACCCTGGCGAGGAGCAAGGATGCGACGAAGTGGGTTATCGATGTACGAAGTCCCCTGCACGATAGTGGTTGAGGTCAACAAAGCCCTCAACCAACCCAACTTATCTCCGGCCAATGTCTCCAGCCACGCGTCCCGTTCTGGGAGAACATTACCAAGTGTATATGTGACTTGGTCTTGAGCCGAAGAGATTTCGGCCGGGATGGATGAGGGCAAGGAGGAAGGTCGGATGGCAAGGTAATCGACAGTCGGGACCTTGTTCACATCGCCGGCATACTTAGAGTCGAGGAGCCGCTTGATGAGGGATTGGTTGATGCCGCCGAGTAACTCCTTGATGGGTTCATCTTTCACGATAGCATGCTTAACAGCAACGGGCCCTTGGAGGATACAGACACGCTGAGGATCCTGATCGAAAACGGCCTCGATATCTTCCGCCGCCCAAAGGGAATCCTACGGTCACCATAAGTACTGATATTATAGACAAAAGAAATGAATTACAAACCTTCTTGAACCAAACCTCGAAGCTAGCATCCAAGATTGGAACGAACGGAACCGGCTTCTGCCCTGGCCGCTGCGCGATCGCCAAAAAGTACGCACTATCTTCGGACGCGAGCAGCTGCTCTTTGGCCAGCGGGTACTTCTTCAAAAACTCTTCCACAAAAGGAAGCGGATCGTCCAACGAGGTGTAGCTCTGGAGGATACTAGCCTTCTTGCCGCTCCCATTAACGCCCGCAAACCGCTCTTCCACCCTCCTCAACCAATCACCGGTCAGATTCCGCAAACTAACATCAACCCACCGGCGCTCATGCGCAACGAACATCAGCTTGATCATCCTCAACGCCGTCTCCTCGTACGTCATGTCTCTCAAATCAATAGCCACACTTCCGTCCTTCTTCCACCCAAACCACGGCTTGCTAAAGTCCTTGTTGAGTTTCGATATAACCTCGTCCCGATGTTCGACCAACCAAGCCTCCCTCTTCTCCTTAGGGAGCTTGAAAACCGTATCATCGAACTCCTTCCACAACTTGACACCGCGAGTGGCGACCTTATGAATCGGCTCGCCGAGCTCGGAGCGCACGGTGAGGATTCCTCCCGTAGGCGCTTTGTACGTTCCCTCCCACTTGCTATCGTCAACACCAGCCGCAGCGACTATCAAATCCTTCACGCTCGAACTTGTGTGCGCTTCCTTCGTCACCATGACACGACTTGCATATAAGAACCCATCAAACGGCATCGGCTGAACACCGTACATCTCCTTCGACCATTCACCAGTAAAGTAGGGCCAAACATCTTCACCATCCTTCCCGCCGAAGCCACTACCACCAACAAGGACAATGTTCTCCGCCTGACGAATCGCACGGTACGTAGCAAGAATCGGCTGGTGGAAGTCTTCATAAGAGTGATGGCCTCCCGCACGACCACCAGTCCATTGCATGATAATAGGGAAGTCCGCATTGACCAACGCAATGTTAACCACTTGCCGAATGCCATCGACGCTACCAGGCTTGAATGCGACGTGTCGAATACCCGCAGCCCTCAATCCGTCAATAATCTCCTTCGCCTTCTCCGTGCTCGGAATGCCTGCGGCAACGCAGAAACCTTCGATGGGCAAGCCCTCTCGACGCATCTCCTGCCACAGTGGGAACTGGAAGCCGAATTGACGTGGATTGATGTAAAGGGAGTTGAGGGTGAGACCAACGCCAGCTGGAATCTTCGATTGGATTTCCGCAACTTTAGCACGCAGGGCAGCGGCATTATAGTGACCTCCACCAGCGAGTTCGACGTGGTAACCAGCGTCAAGGACAGCGGAGACAAAGCCAGCCTTAACGGTCGTCGGCGTCATACCAGCGACCATAACCGGCGGCTTGCCTAGGAGACGGGAGAAGGGAGTATCGAGGTGAATAACACCATCGCTAAGGAACATCGTTCTCAGTGCATTGCGCGCATACAAATATATGGAATCACTAACCTTGTCTTAACGAGTTTCGGAGACCACTTATTAGTCCAGCACTCCTCATACTTCACATCTTGAGTGTCATAGAGCTCGGCATCGCCCTTCGCCCTATCGCCAACAACTACTACACGAACACCACATCCGTCAAGGTTTCGCGCCGTCAATGGACCAATTCCACTGAGACCACCCGGGCCGAAATCGATGGCGTGGGTTGCGGTCTCGGGGAAGTTCGTCGCAGTTGTCCAATGGATCGGCTTCGTGAAGATTTGATCACATAGCTCACGCGTGAGTGAGGTGGAAAGGTTGCGAAGGTCCGTACCTGATCAAAGATAAGGAGTGTGATTAGCCCATGCGCATACGCGAGGAAATTTGAAAAGATAAGATGGACTTTTGGAAAACACATGATAACGGGATGAAAACACGCACCGTCCTCTGTATTAAAAACTGGAATTCCCAAATCATCATTGACCCAAAGCTCTTCTCCAAGGTCTGTCATAACCTTATCCGACGCACTCTCCAAGTACCTGCTATGATACGGCACACCGACGACCAAGAACCTCACCGAGAATACAGGCTTCCGCTCACTGTACGGCACCTTGCTTTGATCAGCACTCGCAGCCTTCACTTTGCGCAAATGCGTGACCAAGCCGTAAAGACTCCTCGCTGGACCAGTGACGACGAAAGCTTTGGGTCCATTGTGAAGCGAGACGTAAATTCGCGCGTTCTCAGGTAAGTGGGAATTCGTCTTCTTGATGTGAGGCTCGAGTTGTGCAAGGCTCAAGCCCGTGATGCTGAGCATGGGCGAAGGTGTACCTTCGCCACCTTCGATACTGTCCTTCACCATGTTAGGTTCCAAAGCGACGATAGGAAACGCCTCCTGGCCCCGCATGCCCGAATAGAACAACCATTTCAACGCCTTAGAGGCATTCACCTCGAAGTCCTCCCAGGTCTCCGAAGCCGAGATCGCTACAGCACTAACGATTCCTTGTGAATGGCCAGTAGCGCCTTTGAGACGCTCTTGCATCTCCAGAGGTGTGACATTCGCGACCTTGCACGCGATGAGGTATTGCACGAGCTGTGTTAGCCCGATAAGTGGGAGGGATATGGGTACAGATGCAAGGTACGAAAGAGGTGGTCTCGCATCTACGCCGCCTTCAAGCCAGGAGGCAACGGAGAGACCATACGCGTAAAACGAAGTACTCGAAGCATTGGTGGTGGACTGGTGTGAAGCCGCAAGAGGCTCCAATACGCTCCGAGATACCTTCTCGAGGAAGGGTTGGACATAGGGCGTGTATATGTCGTACAGTGACTGCAGCTCGTCAAAGTAGACTTCGTTGGTGCCCTGACCGCCAAAAAGTGCGTAGAGATTGGCTTTGCCAGATTTTGCTGCGTTGAGAAGAGCGGAAGTGGAGGATGATGACTCTCCTGAGACAAAGAGGGCTTTGAAGTATGCCTGAAGGACGGCTTTGCGAGTGTCTGGAGTGAAAGAGACGACGAGAGTGTGGACGTCTTGGTTCTTCAGATAGGTATCGACGAAGTGGGTAAGCACGTTAGTAAGTACAGCTTTGTTCGCATGATGACTTTGGTGGTCGGCAACATAAGCTAGGAAACGCGCTGAGAGTGCTACTGTAGCCTCTTTAACATCGTCCTCGCCTTCAGGTGCTACACTAGCATTCGTCTGGCTCTCTACATATAAAAATTCATCCCGAAGGACTTCGGCCTGGATCCACTCATCTGCATGCGCGGATACTGGGATGGAGAGCTAATCGTAACGAATTAGAAAAGCCATGGTCAACCATAAATAGTATTCACGTACTCTAATTTGCCCAGAAGAAATAATTACGGGACGCATGGAGATACTTGGGATGGCTGAACCGTTCTGCGTTGTTGCCATGTCTAATCTAAATTCTCTAATTTGAAGAAAGCAGTTAATTTTGTAGCTAGCTTGTGCCCCTCTGGATAACAGAGAGTATCAGAAAGGTGGTGTTAACGGTGGCGGTGGTGGTAGTAGAAGAAAGTGATAGGCCTCACGATGTGAACGAGGCGAAGGCAAAGATGTTATATAGGGACCCCAAATGATATGGGCTCAGCCAATTCTCAACCCAAACTTCAGAAAACTTGACCCCAAAGAATTTTTTTGCGATCGGAGGTCATGTGACGGGCGCGTACGCGGAGTGAATCCAGACCAACCTTATCTTTGCTGATTACGTGGCTTTACGTGGGCGCTCAAGAGCTCATTGGCGTCTTTTGGCGACTGATTACTTCCTGGCGCTGGCGACAAACGATGTACTCGCATTCAGGGTAACCCTATCTTACCCACTTGATTTACTCGAATCTCCCAAATGATACTAACACTTTGTAGTAGAAACAATGACTTTATCTCAGACATTGACAATCAGCGTACTTAAACTTCTTTGCTTTAAGAGGCCAAGCACGAAACTACCAGCTATGAGGCCATGGTTCATGGAAATTTTACACGTGTACTTCGTCATGACTCTTATTAACACCTCGCGTTATATCATCAATAAGTAAGACGCCATCCTACTCCCCAAATGAAAGCTCCCTCCCCAACATCATTTCTCTATATGTTTGGGGCTGACAATAGCTTCACGCGAGTTATACCCGAGCTCGAGCGGTAATAGTAAGTATCCAACGTCACAACATCATCGTTGAACGTTATAACGCCCTCAACGCGAAAGTAACCGACGCTTGACGAAACACACACTGGCTTTCATTGGTAATTATTATACGAAGTATGTAAAACCGTCCGTGTCAGTTCAAAAGACAGAAAAATCTTCCGAGTAAGAACTATGCAGAGCAATACTAACTAGAATGTCCTACATTCTCAAGCAAAAGAAGGAGTAACGCTCGCCGAAGAAGATACATCGAAGAAGCTGCTACTAGCCGACGCTGTCACATAAGGAAACACGCTCGTTGACACCGCCGCATTAGGTGCCGGGATGCAGATATAAACGGGTTCAGTAGGGACGGCTACCACGGTAGTTGTGGGGACAGGCAAAGGAGTTATCGAAATTGTACTGGACGTGATACCGTCGAATATAGATGTGACCGAGGATGTAAAGGTGAAGGTGACGGTGGACGTAGCTGCAGTGCCGTTTACCACAGTGAGGGGAGAGCTGACAGCAGTGCCGTTAACCGTGGTAGGAGCCGCGCTTTCAGTCACTGTAAGGGAGCTGGTGATAGCTGTACCATTGGTGATGGACGAAGCCGTACGTGTATGGTTGCCAGGGTGTATGCCATGGTATCTACCATATTATTATCATCGTTTAGTTTGAATCATTACCATCCACAGGAGAGGAACTGACTTTGTGAAGCAAGTATACAGCACATCGCCTATGGTGACGCTGACGCTGTTATAATAAATGACATTAGTCAAGGAAGGAAGCAGCAAAGAACATGAAAAACGCCTACCCAGTAGACGTGGGTATGACAGCTGATGTAGTCCTAGTGGCATTGACGGAAAATGGGCTACTGACGGAGAACATGAACAAGTTGAGCGAACAAGTGAGCAGGTGAGGAGCTTACGTAGTCACGCTGCTACTCAAGGTAATGGTTGCGCTGCTATCAATTAAAGGGATAAGTTAGCATCACCTTCACGATGTAATCTATATAATAAAAGTCTTACCTCGACACACTAGTGGTTATATTGACGGCAGGGGAGGTGCTAGCCGATGAAGTTACGAAGGGACTCGCTTGAACAGCAAGCGCGAGGAAGGAAGGAAGGATCAAGCTATATGAGCGAAAGTGCATAATGGATGATAGACTTTGACTGAGTGCACCGTACAATAAAGCGACCAGAAATGGGCTGAAACGACCTGATACCCAATCTTGCAGCCGCCGTGAGGTTTATATACAGCCAGCGGGCGGCGTCTAGACTATACCGTGTCTCCGAAATTACGCACCGACCGAATCGCCGCGAGAGTTCATGTGGGTGTACGCATCTACTTCTTGGCCCTAAAGGCTCATTATTCCGCAGGGAGTTGTGGATCTTTCTTCTCGCCATGGAGACTCTTGAGCCTGTGAGCCTTGGCTGCGGATGATCTTTCAGCACCACTTTTAACACTGCCTTGTAGTTTGGCGGCGGGTTCGACTGACCGTCCGAGTCTCAGCCATCAGGCCAAAATAAGCCGTAAGCTACAAACTGCGAAGTAAGCACTCCAAGAGGCTATGTATGTACCACGGCTTACGCACTTGATATTGGAATCATTATTCCTGTGCTACGAGAACGCTTATGACCGATTGATCGTCTCTGCTGCTCACGATGCTTACAGTACTCTCAGCGACGGCAGATACCGACAGGTAGGCGGTTGCATGGTCAAATCACAAGAGGTCTTCCTCGTCAAGTTGATCCTCACATGCAATGCCTTCGAAACACGCCAAGAAACTTTATTGCACTTTCGATATTACAAACTTCTACCGACGAAGAGCGGAGATGCGCGCGTTACTGATCAACGGTCTAGGAGGAGCGCAGATTGGCGTTGGATCTATGAAACAGCGAGTAACCATAATAAATACCAGTACAATTTGGTGCATCCACAAGAAGACGTTTACTCACTCAATTATAGAACCCGGCCTCACGAAGCGCGGGCCACCTCTCAGCAACATTGTGCGGACCGTCGACAATAGTATCGTTGGTAGTCCCAGGCACAACCTTGATGCGCACGTACTGATTCCCATTGAAGCAGTAAACCTGAGACTTGTCTTGATAGTTCAACACGGCAACTTCGATACTTTTGAAACCCGCCTGCTTCAACGAAGGCCACCCAGCTTGGACATCCGTCGGACCATTCAACAAGCTCTCCTCCAAGGTCCCCGGCTTGAACTTGATGCGACAGTACTCTGTGCCGTTGAAAACGTAGGTCTCTCCTCCACCGCGAGGGCTTGGGATAACCTCCTCGACGGTGGTCATTTCAGCCTGCTTCAACGAAGGCCAATAATTTGCGATATTCTTTGGACCGGTGATAATCTTATCATTGGAAGTCTCCGGGACGACCTTGACCAGTACATATTGGTTTCCGCTGAAGAAGTACACTTCAGATTCGTCTTTCGGGCTGGGGAGGCATGCGTCGATGGTCTGGAAGCCCGCTTCTTTGAGAGAGGGCCATTGATCGTGAATTTTGGCGGGACCGTAGAGGAGTTTATCGTTTGCAGCTCCTGGGGTTACGAGCATGCGGATGTACTGGTCGCCTTGGAAGAAATAGCATTCCTCAGGCTTCCCTGGACGTAGGAATGCAGCACGAGGAGGGTACGCTAAAGGAGTAAATTAGTAGGAGGGTAAGATGGCAGGGAGTGGAGAAGACGTACACATGATAGCCGAAAAAGCACGAATACAAAGCTGATAGAGAGCGGAGTTGTATAAACCTGCATACGCATTGAGGAAAGAAAGTGAGTGAAAGGGAACAAGATGCTACAGTGAAGCCTTGACGTACGGAAGTAGAGACTCGAGGAGTTCTGCTGTTATGGTTCAAGCAATGCTGACCATGTTATATACCATGCCAGAAACTGCACTCTGGGTGCAACATTCCTTTCAGGTCTCACCCGCCATCCAAGCATTGGAGCGAAACGAAGGTTCGCGAACTTCAACCCATAGCTTGAGCCTACGGAACATTGCGAATATGAATTGGCTCCCGGATGGTCAATGTCTCATTGTAGTAACGACACCCCAAAAGACGACAAGGTTAGGCATAGAGCCCAAGAAGGTGAAGAAACAATGAAGCACATGGACGACTAGGCTTAGGAACAATGGCGCGCCACGATAACAGAAACCCAAAGGCTATCTCTCGGAACCACAAACAAGAGTTCAGCAGAAAAATAGGTTTTCGCATAACGCTGGGCAGCGGAATTATTGACACCAACGGACAGTCGGGGAACACTCCTGAAGAACGGGAAGCCGATTAAGCTGTGATTCTTGAACACCTGACTGGTAAATCAGTCTCATTTGTACTACCGAAATAGTGTTCAAAGCTTCCCTTGTGGCTTGACACACGCAGGGTCAGCACACGACGAATGAACGAGGGACCAAACTCTACCGGTTTAACCAAGGAATAACCGAAGCCATGTTGCTTCAGGTCCACAAGCCCATATCCGTTAGTATATCCGTCTAATCTAACCACACTCGTAAAACTCGAAGAGATGTGAGAGTGCGTGATGTACAGAGAGAAACGAGCAGTGCCATACGAGGTCTAGCGGGGAGCCGTACGGCAAAAATCCAATTTCAATTTCTCGACGTTCGAAGGGTGTCTGAACAAGCTTTGCCTGAGAACGAAGATATAAAAAGGACAAGGTGGCTGTGCAAATTCATCTCATCAACAGGGGTGGCCTGACTAAAGGCGTCCGAGATTAGTTCTTAGTAGAAATTATACTAGCTAAAGGAAGAGTGTGCGGATAATTATAGGCGATGCCTTCGCCGACTCGCGCGATGGTGCTGCCATTGTGCTGCTAGAACTTCAAGCCTTCGTGAAGATAACTATTGCAATGCGTAGCGGTTGTTCAAGCCTTGAACTTCAAGGAAGATCGACCTTGGGTATCCGGCCCCCATAGTAAATGATAACACAATTGTCGAGGCTTAGCCTCTTGGATGAGCTCAAAAATGTCTCATCGTGCGTTCAAATCTACATTCGACAAATTTCTACAAGATTTTGTTGCACTGCATGATGGGATACAATCTAACGTTGTCGGATTTGATCTCGAAAAGGTTTCTACAGCCATAGAGCATCAGTATGAGACAGAGTCTAATTACAGGTCGAATATAACAAACATTTAGTAGAACCCAGCCTTGCGGAGGGCAGGCCATCCATCGACCACCTTGTGCGGACCTTCGACGATAGCATCGTGAGTCCAAGGCGCAATCTTGGTGAATACATATTGGTCTCCGTTGAGAAGATAGACTTGGTTCCTATCCTTATGATTCACCAACGCAACATCAATAACGTCGAACCCGCCCGCTTTCTTCAAGGCAGGCCACGCAGCATCGATACTAGTCGGGTCATTCAACAGGTTCTCGACCATGGTGCCAGGCTTGAACTTGATGCGGCAGTAGCTTGAATCCTTGAAGACGTAGACTTCACCATCTCCTTTCGGCCCCGGGAACACCTCATCGACACAAGTCCATCCAGCCTTCTTCACCGAAGGCCAATAATCCGCAATACTCTTCGGACCAGTAATAATCTTGTCGTTTTGGGTCTCGGGAACAACTTTGATCAAGCAATACTGATTGCCGCTGAAGAAGTACACCTCAGAGTCGTCGTTTGGGCTTGGGAGGCAAGTGTCAATGTACTTGAAACCGGCTTGTTTTAGGGAGGGCCATTCGTCCCAGATTTTCGCTGGGCCATACAGTGGCTTGTCGTTCGTCGCCCCTGGGGTTGCCAGCATGCGGACATACTGGTCGCCATGGAAGAAGTAACATTCCTCAGGCTTTCCAGGGCGTAAGAATGCAGCACGGGGAGGGGTCGCTGGAGAGAAGCATTTAGTATGGCAATAAAACGGGAAAGGAAAGAAGAGTACACATAGTGATAGTGATGATGCAGATTGATACAAATTTCAAGTGGCAAGTTTGATTACACCTTGACTGAAGGCGGAAAGTGAGCGATAGAAATTCTACGACAGTGACTTGACGTACGTGAACAATAAATTCAAAGATTTTGACAGTAACTAATCAGGTGTTAGCCGTGTTATATACCGCCTCACAAACCTTGTCGTAGGTGTGATTTTTTTTCACACAAAGATGGCTAGCAAAGTCAACCTACTTGCAGCAGCTGAATAGTGGAGCAAGTGGAAACGGAGCTTTGTGAAGCATAAGATACGTAGGCACATGCGCGACAATTGTACGAATCGCATTGTAACAGAACAAGAAAAACCGACCATCCGGAGAGTGTATAGGACACACAAGCTCCTACAACAGCTTGACTCTCTAAGTTTATGGGGGCCTTGAGGTAGGTGTGATAATCTCGCAGATGTGATCCCGGAACGACAGGATGGCGGATCGATCTCGCTCCAGATACAAAACTGGTGCAAGTGAACACAACACTTCGTGAAGGTTAAGCAACGTAAGATATATCCACAGCGAATGAGTTAGAAGCATATCGTGCGAGAACACCAGAAATACAGCATCTCGACGTTCCTATGTAGAACTCCAGAGCATGCGTAGAGAAGAGCAGACCGCTGAAGTTCCGGGTACATGATATTTGAGGAGAGCGCTGACCAGACCAATACTCGGAGCTATGGTTGTTGGTTGGGTTTCCAGTAAGAATCTATCTTGAGAAAGCACAAATGGCAGGTTACCAAACGCGGGGCGAGGACAGGTTTAACCCCGCAAAAATGTCCCTTCTACCACCGAAAAGTTAGCATAGTCGTGGATATCACGGAAACCTCCGATACAGAGAAGTTATAGACGGGCCGTGCAACGTTGGCTTGAGGAAGGTAGCTCAGCACAGACTAGATTAGAGCATAAGACCGAAAGCCATTTATCGCGACGTCTCTTCTACCTTTGATACCTATATCTATGAGCCTATCAGGCTTTTTTGGAGTAGTCAAAACTGGGTCCTAGCCGCGACGCGACGCGTATTGACCGACTTTACTATCCCTGATTATTATTGGATGCTGTTCGAATCGAAATTGGCCTATCTGCTCCTGAAGTAGAGAAATTACGCCGGTGTGTCCAGAATTACGAACGTGGTAGCTATCGAGGCTAAGCTAGATTGAAGAGATTGAGGGTCTGTGAGATGGCTGAGGATCGCCGCCATTGCCGCCGCATTGAATTCAGGAGCTGATGGGCGCTTATAATACTAGCGATCGCCTAGACGGCGAACCCAAATTACCTTGCTTGCAAGGCTTCACTTTTCAAGGCCATTTATTGCCTGTCTTTTGTCTGCATCTTTGCCCCTGCTTTCTATGTCCATCTGCAAATTCTCTGTATTGCCAAGGTTAGCTATTAATGACACTATCTACCCTTCTAAGTTAGGGTGTCTCAGTTGAGCCTCGTCGCCTTCGCAGCTTCGCCAAGTTCTTCCCCTGTCACCTCCGAAAGCCCATCCTGTGCAACGACATTGTCAAAGTATTTCTGTTCCAATTTCAGCATACTTAGTGGACATGATTATTCATTAGATCTCAACTGTCTAGCTACCACTTTGCCTTGGCCTATCCAGTTCATCATGCCCCAGACGTTTCTAACCAGCCCACCAGTTTACATCTTGCTCACCATCACAGACGTCACTGCTCTATCCAACATGCGTCCACACTCCTGGCCGTTTAACGCCCCTGTCTCGTTACGCAGAGCAAGCGAGGCCGAGGGAATGGAAGGCGCAGCAGAGTGAGCAGGTGGACATGGCGTGTGTGCAACTTGGAAGCTACAAAGGAAAAGCCTTGCGATAAATGTAACATGTCCAGAACTTCTCGCGCAGCGTAATATAATGTCAGTGGAGGTATAGAGGCGTTCACGCGCGGTGCAATTGGGTAAATGAGTTCAGAGAAGACGCCTGATGCTCATGGAAAAGACACGCAACACAGCAGCAACGTCCCATCCATGCTAGCAACCGTTTGCTCTAAAAATCAAGCGCTTGGGCCTCAAGCAAAAGGCGCGCAACAGACTGAGCAGACGTGCATAGGAACAAGCGCTGTCCCTCGGTGGAAAAGGCGCCCGACAGTCTGTGCAGGAGTTGCCTTTTAAGGGAACTTTTGGGAGGGAGGACCTTGCAAGCAAGGTAATTCCTGCCTGTCCAACCATGTCAGTCACCAAGTAGTGAATCAATTATTCGAGCTTGATTTGTACTTCATCTCAATCATTGGCTAACAATCGCGCCTAGAATGAAGTGGCACATCACTCGATGTATCCCTCTCACCATCAAGCAGGGTATTCACTGGTCGCGTTATGGTTCAAGTAGTAGTCAGATCCTGGCCGACTATCGATGTCTTAACTCAATGAGCAAGCTATAAGATTCGCGAAGACCAGGATACCTGCTCTCTAACCAGCTTCACTCGCTCTCAGTTCTAAAAATCATCAACTGTCTGTTCATCTTCAACTCTGTACAATATGAGTGCGTTATTTCACTTTGACTTCATAAAGCAGCTCTGACTCCGTCCATTCAGGTACACGCGGTGGAAAAACTCCCAGAGCCTGCTTTTTACGCCCTGACATACCATCCGAAGCCTATTTTTTCTGTGGCAACCAATACGTTCGCGTCTCTGTGGGTCCTGGGACACATGATGATCGCATTGCCTACGGCCCCGCAGGCATCATCGAGTCCTGGCCACCCTTGAAACAGGCCAGGTTCAGCACTGTCTCAGCCACAGTCGCCACTGCTCAAGACCTCCAAGACGTCTACTTCTTCAGTGGTAACAAATGCGCTTTCGTCAAAGTCATCCCAGAGGGCAGCAGAGGCTACCTCAAGGACGGACCCAGGAGCGTCGTCGACTTCTGGCCACCTTTACAGAGGCTGGGCTGGGACAGCATCGATGCTGCATGCCAAGGGCCCGCAGGCAGAGGCGAAATCTATTTTTTCAAAGGGAGCAAGTATGTAGTCGTGGTAGTTTCGCCTGGAGGAAATGAAGGTGCCATCATTGACGGCCCCAAGGATATTTCGAAGAATTGGAAAGACACTGGGTTTAGCAGCGTGGATTCGGTGCTCCCTAACTACAAGGACAGCGCTCAGGCGTATTTCTTTAGTGGCTCAAAGTACGCTTTAGTGAAGCTCGCCGATGGGCGTGCTGTTGATGGGCCGCACGAGGTGGCGGAGAAATGGCACTCGCTTCGCGAGGCCAGATTCTATTGATTCTTTCGGTTGGTTGTCTTCATCTGGACGTTTATTCAATTTCAGTTGACAAACTTCAATCAATGCAGGCAGCCTCCGAGAGACCCCTAAAATCTGTACGAGGGGTGTATATATGTTTGTCTGCTTAATGTGTTCACCATGATCGAACTACCGTGCACTCCTCTGTGATTAAATGTTATCTTGATGACATCGTGCACTGATTTTTGAATTTCACTGTTTCGTGATATCCCAGCTTGCTGATACACTCTATCCTTTACCACTTTGCCGTTATATTTACCGAAATTGTGGGCGATGCAAGGAAGCTTCCTCTGTAAATACCTTCTTTTTATTTTTATTATGGGGGGAGCGCCTGGTCAAACCAAAGGGGAGTCGTTTCCGGCAAAGCCAGAATCCTCGTCCCTTGTGGCGCTGTGGCTCTAAGGCGATTCCCTCAGAGGAACGGGAGAAAATGCATTTATACACACCATGTGATCATGGTAGTGTCTGTAAATATTCTCTAGTGTTTCCGATAATTCGGCTGTAATGGTGGCATGTCAACCACACTCCAAAGGGATCTGGCCTTTGAGGACAACCAGGCCGAGCTGATGATGTGCATTCAAGCTCGCATTTATTTTGAGCGAAGGGGAGGCTGACTACCTAGTACTTGACAAACTGTATTCTCTGATGGAAACTAAACATTGATCTGTAATGAATAGACCAATGCCAAACCACCCAGTGCGCTATAGCTAGGTATTCAATAGCGATCCTACAAGCCAAGTAACCAAGCAATGCGCACTATTGGGCGTTCCGATGTCGAGCGACCTCCGAAGGTCCGATTGCTCGTACCAATACATCGCTTCCTTTCCTTGCTTCCTTTCCTCGCTACCCATATATACAAATACCCAAACTCCAGACTCCCAAACCACGCTACACATAGATCACCCTCCCCTCCCCTCCCACTCGACCTCCCAAATCTCCCTCACCCCCTCCCTCACCCAAACCACATTCCACTCCACCAACCCCCTCCTCCCCTCATAAATCCCGCTGGGCAACAATGCCAACAGCGCCAGATGTGGCGTCAACGCGTGATATGTCAGCGTTGTGGCGTTGGGGTAGGTATATGACGCGTTCGCATTTGACGAACCAATAGATGTAGACGGGTTACCGCCATGAGGTGAACTTGGTTGACGGGTGCCGTTTGGCGTGGATGTACCCGAGATATGGCTGCTCAAGATCGATTTAGAGTGCTTCGAAGGGTGATTAGTCGATGCAGAGGGTGTTGGGGACAACGTCGTTGACGCTGATGGATAAAACAAGTCTTTTTGTTGCCTGGCATCAAGCGACGCAATCGGGGTTTGGTTATGGTGCGTTGAAGAGGCACTACTCGACAAAGCAGTGTTAGCCGGAGATGACGATGACGATGGTATTATCGGCGGACGAAGAAGCGAATTCGAGTTGGGAGAGACGATGGTTGGGGTTGACGCTTGAGATCGATCCGATGGAGGTGAAAATGGTCTCCCAGGAGATAAAATATGGTTCGAAGACGATGGCCTCCGTGAACTTGGTTCGGTCGGACTGTGTATTGCGGTAGGCGTGACTGCTGTTGGCGGGGGTGTATTGGGCTGAGATCCGGAGCCAGAAGATGGATGGTCTGTCTGCGTCAGAGACGAGAGAGGGATACGTTTTCGGCGTGCAGGGCTCGCGACCTTAGATCTAGGATTAAGAGAAATATCCAATGTAAAGACGCGTCAGGTGACGAAGGGTATGAATGAGTGTACCTATATAGCGACCCGAACGCGTTGATCATCCCAAGGTAATCGCAGCAGAGATTATGCGTAGCAGAATCGACGGGTGACGCGTCCGTGGCTATGTAAAGGCGGGATGTGATGTCAAACAAAAAGGCTTTCGGGGACTGTGAATTCTACATTGTACAGCGAATGAGACGATGAACACTATTTCAATGGAATGATGGACTCGTACTGCGCAAAATCCATTCAGTAGTTCTTCGAGGAAAGGCAAACTGTCCACAAGTCTGTGCAGAACGCGGGAAAAGGCTTCGTGCAGTGAGTGGTCGTACACGGAAGTAAGGTGGAAGTTGAGCTGGACTTGTTCGTAATTCGGCCCGTCTTCAGGGGAGTCGGCGGAGATGTCGATTAGACGGTCGGAGACACGCTCCTGGATTTGACGGAAGTTTTCTGTAGTGGAGGTTCGTAAGCTTAAGGGTGAGTACAGTCTTAAACCAATATGACACGGGTGGAGACGTACCAATTTTATCGTCTTCTTGCAGCTTCTCAGCCTTATGGACAAAGACTTCGAAATTTATGTTAGGGTTTTGGTGATATGAAGCAACTATAAATTCGACTAATTTAGATATTGGTTGATTATAGAGATCCTGAGTCATATTCGGTGGTTATCGGAAAAGATTGGGATGAGGTTTATGGACGACTCACGCGTATATCTATGACAAAGATGAGGGAAGAGAACTGGGAGAGGGGTGCGCCTAGCGTATCGACTGTGATGTTTCCGGGACAATCCCATATCTCGAGTGGTATGAGAGTGCTATGTTGCCCTTCGATGTTAGCAATGGGTATGAACATTCAACGGTAGAAGAGACTTACTCGTATGCATGTTTAACTACTCTCATTGTCGGCTCAAGATAGAACGTCTGCTTCGGAGAGAGGTTATTGAAGAGGACTTGCTGTATAGACGTTTTGCCGCTGCGACGCAGACCGAGAAGAAGAATCTTGGTGCGCTTTATTGAGTCAGTGGAGTTGGTCAACGAGGTGGAACCATAGTTCGCCATGTTCAGTGCAATGTACCGCTAATTGGAAGCGAAAGCTGCTCTATTGGGCCTTCTGAGCACACGGGTATATGGGAGGCCCAAGTGAGGAATTTTATAAGTTTATGTGCTGGCTTGCTAGGAAGCAACTTACCAGTCCAGAGCAAGAGCTGTATTTACCCGGTCGAGGCGAGATATGAATGGATGGGCGCTTGTTCACTTACAAATTAGTCGATTGTCCTAGCGCTCGAGGCAAAAGCACGCGAATGGTTCCAGACCAAAACACCCAAGACTTACTCATGGAAGGCTTTGATATCCCGACGAGAGTACGAGCCTCACCTGTGCCAGTAATAACAGAGCCCTCACTCGCTCAGGAAAACTCAGCGGCGATCAGCAATCCCCGGATTTTCGCTCAGCCCAATATATGTTGCTGATGACCCTATGGTCTCAATATAGAGCACAGAAGCTCAAGTATAATAATTTCCAGATTGTACTTGGGTATATGAGCAAGTGACAGGATACTTGTACGAAGTATATAACCCTTGATGTTCTAAACATCTCTTTACCCTTCGTGAGGTGGTAGAACCCTGTTATTACGCTGAAGATTACTAATATGTTAGTCGTTATCAAAAAAAAACCGAGGTGGAAGCCACTCGCAGTTATCGTGCGGATAAACTTTGTCAGCTCGCTAACCATGCCAGCTTGGTTATCATCAAAGACCGCATGACCACCCACAATTTTGCTGACGACTAAATTCTTGAAATGAGGCTTGAAGGTGTTCACGACGCCATCTCCCCAAACCAACTTGTCCGAAGACCCATACAGCACTTGGAGAGCAAGCTTCCCTGCATCGCCTGCTGCGAACAACTTGGTGGGATCTTGAGGGCGCAAAGTGACCAATGCACTAACGTCGGGCGGTTGAGTCACCGTCTGACCCATGTACTCTGATTTCAAGCTGAATGGAACACTAGAAGGGTCCAAGAAGAGGGAATTGACGAATGAGACGCGGTTACTCAGGGTAGACGTGACATCGGCGTTCTGGTAGAATACGGAGAGGGCGTTAAGTAGAAATGAGCTTGAGACGCTGGGCATGATATCAGGGCTAATACTGGGGCTACCGTCAAGTGCTACGGCTCCAAGGATAGGAAGGTCGTTCACATCGTTATTGGCCACGATATCGGTAATGATGGCGGCTTTGTGAAGCAACATTTTAGCATGTATGCCATAGGAGGGTTAAGCCGGAAGCAACAAACCTCCAAGACTCCAGCCAACAAAGACTGGCTTCTTCAACCTGAAAGCATGAGAAACGGCTGCGAAATCTTGAGCATAGCGGATTGACATATGTGCACTTGCGGTATTTGGCTTATCGCTCCGCCCAGAACCACGCATGTCATAGCGAACCTGCTTGGGATTAGCATGCTTGAAGGTTTAGGAAGTCTGCAGCCAACCCACCAAGTAAAAATTGCTAAGGAGATCCTTATTCGTGAAGAGCCTATCAAACACGACGCCGCTGCACGCGAAGCCGTGCACAAAGACAATACTCTGCTTCGTCGAATCGCCTATAGCATCCGCGTAAATATTCGTTCCATCTGTAGATGAAACCATCTTGACGACAGGTGCCGTCGTTGCAATTGGCGTGGCCATGGTAGAAAGGACCGAGAAGCAGAGAAGAGTCAAGGAAGCTAGACGCGACGCCATTGTACGATGTGTAATAAGGACTGAAGAGAGGATGAATGTGAGCAGATATGTGCAAGCCATGTTATAACCTTGGAGGAGTATCCCCTTTGGTTATTCTATCGGTCTCAGGTAGGTGCTTCTTTAAGCGAACTGCACACGGTTGTACCAGAAAACAAGATCACCGTCGAGGGCTTTCAAAAGGTCCAATTTGAACACAATTCGGCGACAGTGGCAAGCGTTGGAGTACTCAGTAGTACCACTCGTACCAACCAATCAACGAACCAATACCTATATTCTGAACCCCCGGCTAAATGCTCGAACTTCAGACATATTTCTATCCCAGTAAATTTCAACTTACCAGTATGTCGAAGTAGTTGACTCGGCAAAGAAGTCCTTCTGCCCGAGCGATAGTCAGGTATTTATGGCGGATATGTGTCCTATCCTTCTTGAAGTCCAAGGAATAGTTACTAGAGTCCAGACGGTGCTGCAGTGGTCGGTCCGAAATCGGGTAGTCTCCCAAATTATGTGAGGAGCAGCCGAGGATCCAGACCGGGTGATAGGCAGCAAAGCCAGTTACCAGTGTTGGAGCGTTAAACCGGCGGGTAAAGGCCGCCCTAAGCATGAAGCCTATTGGTATCCTCGACTGACACACATTGTGTTCAGGATTCAAGGACACAAGAGTTTCCTAGAGAATTGTGAGCTAGCATGACCTAGTCAAAGTAGGATTGCGAAAGGTACAAATTGATGTCGAAGCTTTACGATTTGTAGTCTAATAATGCCGCCGGCGTCAAGGAATACCGACCTCACCCCTTTCTCAATGATGGTACCCGGCGCCTGACATGGTCGACACTATCAATGGAAGGATAAAGAATGGAAGCCGTTTGAGCACAGATAAAACCGTTGAGATTACAAATTCATCACGGGAAGATAAACTGATGACTGAAAAGAAGTGGGGCTTATGCGTACATGTGGTTTCCGGGTAAACCTCTTTAACCACCGTTATCCGAGCGGCAAAAAAACTATCCAATAAACATTTGACGTTTACTAACCAAAACCTAATTCTGCACAACAAGGGCATCAGTAATCCGATCATGTATGCAGAAGCAAGTAGCCAACCTGTACACTAAGAACAAACTCCGTCAATTCCTCCACTACGTCTTCCTGATTATCGTCGAACAAAGCATGACCTCCATTCACGAGGCTAACTGTGAGATTCTTGAAATGCGGCTTCATGAGATTGACAACGGCCTCGCCATCCAGGAACCTGTCTTGTTTGCCAAACAGTATCTGCAGCGGCAAGCCCTGGGCTCCTGCTTCAAGCAGTTTGCTCGTATCCTGCGGACGCAGGGATAACGCACTGCTGACATCCGGCGTCTGGAGAACAGTCTCGCCTAGGTATCGGCATTTCAGACTGAAAGGGATCTTCTCTGGTTCATTCCACAGCGCTTCTACAAATTCAACCCTCGCTTGCAGGGCGGCAGTGACGTTGGAATTATCGTTGAACTTTGGAAGGGCGTCGAAAAGGAAGGGTTTGGCGACACTGCTCACCATCTCCAGGCTGATGCCCGGACATCCGCCTAGAGCAACTGCTCCGGCAATAGGGAGCGGTTGCAGGTTGGCGCATATATCGGTGATTACACCAGCTAAAAGGTTCGTACATAGTCAAAATTCACGTAAGCCAGGCACGCCTAAAAATGCATACAGGCAACGCTCCTAAGAAAAGTACATGAGGTCAATGGAATGCGCAATTGTTGTTATTTGGTTGAAACCCACCACCCGACAAACACCGGCTTTTTCAGCGAAAATGCTTCGACTACGGCAGCAAAATCCGCTGCGTATAGAGTTGAGGTATGGCCCTCGGATGTATTGGGTTTTCCACTTCTACCATGGCCTCGCATGTCATAACGCACCTGTCGATCAAGCCGTGATTACAAGAGATGGGACGGGGCAAGGAGTATCATCCTCACCAGGTAGAACTTTTCCAAAAGCAGAGGATCGCTAAACAGTCCATCCCAAACAAGACCACTTAGGGTGAAACCGTGGAGAAAAACGATACTTGGCTTCGAACTGTCGCCAACTGCTTCTGCGTATATAACTGTGCCATCGGTAGAGTTTAGATATTTAGCACTGACAGAAGACATGACTGAGATTTGATATCCAGGCCACCCAGATTTATAGAGAAGTGAGAACGCCACGAATCAAGGGTGGGTTGGGAGCATATCCAGTGCTCTTCCGAGTCGGCGATGACTAAGACCGACAATGAGTTGAGGAAAATCTTGTGAGGCAGACAGCCGCGTCTTCCATGCCGATTGTGCCAAGGGTCGCTCGTAAGTCTAAATGCTGGCGTACATGTATCAGCAACCAAAACGATGTCTCAAGTCATTAAGCAGGTGGTATGAAGGCGGTGCAGGATTAAGCGTATCAGTGTGTTGCTTCAGCCTCCGTTCCGCGTAGCCCGAGAGGTACTCAGCACTGCTGAAGGCACTTGGTACATAATCAGCGAGAAGTTCATGTTGCAGATTACGCGATTATGACAACCTAAGCCTAGCTTAGGGAGGTGTTCAACGGCAGCGTTTAATCAATTGAGAGTGTGGGAAAAACTTACCTACGATGATGTTTGGCAATCCTCCGGACGTCAAACAAGAACTCCTCTTCTGATCAACGTGAGGCCTTGAGGCCACAAGACCCATGTAGAGAATGGTAAGTTTCAGCCATGGGGTGACCGGTGATCCAATAACCACTACATCATTGTTGTTTCCACTCAAGGTGATCTCACGCCTTATTATTTATACTTAGATCAAGTACTCAACACCTAGCATCATGCGCAACACTCGCATTCATCGTTCCAAGTCCGTTATGCATTCGATGAACCTGTATCACCGCGCTGTATACATGATAGGTGTCAACTCGAACACCGTCGTACACATTGATTACGGTTATAAAACGTAGGAAAGTAGCCTATCGTCGTGCACCTGCGATTGTTGTATCATATATCAAGCTTTAAATAGTGGCAAAGGTGAATTCATCACTTCTGTGCTTCGGAGGTTTCCACTACCGCATGGAACTGAATGACCTATGGTATATATATATACTTTAACAGGGTCATAGACGCAGTTGTGCTGCAAACTTAGGTCACTGATTGGAGCGAGGATTACCATAATTGTTACGACGTTGACGCTCGTGGATGATTACATGCAAGTCTCAAGTCGAATATGAACTTGCACGAACCATAACGTTGTCAGAGAAAACTCGATCCATCATGCATCATCGCTCTCTTCGTTTTCTAGACCATTCAGAGTCAAGTTGGTTTTTACCTGTCTCTTGCCATTGAAACCCGTACTCACAATGTTTTGATCAAATAAGGTTGGATAAGGATGCGAAGCACCCGGATTTCTGCCCGCTCATCTGATCTTGATGTTGATACTCCAGCACATTCCGAGAGTTATTGATATAAGCCTCGACCGCGTCTTTCCTGTCATACTGATACCCTCTGCTCCAGCATCCCCGCTTGTTAAAAGGGGGATAGGATCTCGCTTAACTCCTACTTCCTGGTTCGTCTTGTGCAGTAGCGATTGATAGCGGTATTTCTACCCCATACTCGTCACTCGGGAGCTTTCCCCCTTTGCGAAGATGACTATCACTGCTCAGGATGTCAAAAGTAAGTCGCTCAATAGCTTGCTCGCATATTGATTTGAAACGCTACTATACATATAAAGCTACGGCTCTCACGGCGCCCACTGTAGCATTCATTATCACCGCTCTTCGTCTCTTTGAGCGTGCGCGGACACACAAGTTCGGCGCAGATGATGCATTTGCACTTTTGTCCGCAATCTTCTTGTTGATCTTTGTGGTTGGCATGTTTGTCCATCTCGACCATCCTGGTAAAGTGCTATGAACAGCGTTGAACGACCTACTAAGCTCTAACCACCATGAGCAGATTTGAGTCGCACTACTGAGGTCGGGCTGTACTACATGCTTTCTCTATTCTTCTACACTGTGCTATGGTAAAAGACCAAATACCTGCATATCAATCTCAGTCTACTGACAAGTATCATCAGGACAGCTAGGTTATCAATCCTCTTTTCAATCGTGCGCATAACACCTGGCCAACGCATGCGACAAATGCTATATGTCCTGGCTGTAACTTTCTTTATCTGCTGGGCGGTTCTCTTTGCACAGGATTTCTGGACCTGTGAAGCGCAAGCTACCTGGAAGGCGGGTTTAATATATTATATCTATATTCGAGTGATTGGGCTTGGTGTTGACTGGAATCGTTCATATTAGGATTTACCAACTCATCAGTGTGTGCTAGGGGAGAAGGTTGCCATTTGTCAATTGATTAGTGAGTGGATAGTCACTGCAGAATCAATGCTTTTCTGATGCCGGCTGACCATCAGCGGACATTTACGCCGATACATTCCTAATTGCGTTTCCCTTGAAACTCATATGGAACGTCAAGATCTCAAAAGGCCATCGGCTTCGCCTGTACTTGATCTTCTCAACGAGTATGATCACTACGATCGTCAGCCTTGTCCATGCATACTACGTCCTTCGAGTTGGTGGGTTTCCGGAGCTCATTGCTGCGTTTGTTGAGGTAGGTTCTCCTGATGCGAGCAGTTCATGATTAGCTATTCTCAATATAATGACGTGATTGTAGAACGCGGTTTCTCTGATTGTGTGTAATTCTGCGGTGATCATCACGACGGCGATGCGTCTTCTCGGTGTAGGAGGCGAGGACGATTCACCATCCAAAACGGAAACTTACATCGTATTCGCAAAGAAATCGTCTTCCAAGAAATCTAATTTTTCGACTACACTCGGGTCCATCGAACTTGGCACTCTCGGTACTACTGGTACGACAACAACGAAATTAGATCCGACTGAGGAAGATATTGTTGGTATTGGTGGTGGTGGAGAGGACTTGCAATTGAAGAAACCTGTGAAATGGAATAGTGGAGAGGAGATTCATGTGGTGGTTCATGAGGAGGTTGTGCGTTTCGATCCGCAGCCTGATCGTAAGGCTGACATGGTATGATTTAACGAAGTTCTCGTAATAACTATGTACTATGTATGTGACCGATGTGAATGATATCTTACCTGGCCTACCATGTGGATCGGGTTGCCGGAACGGAAACATGTTATTCGCCCTCACGTGAGAGCGATCTACGCGAAACGCACGTTCGTTGTCGCATTGGCTGAAATTGGCTAGTACTAGTAGTTCTCCTATCTAGTATCAATATATCACGTCTTCTGCTCACACTACTCCATTTCAACTCTTCCATTGGCTGAGCTTCTTCCTTGCCACTGTATCGCTACCACCTCTCGCTAGTACACCGCTTACTAGCACTTTCTCCGGAACGAAAATATGAAGTTTGGTAGAAAGATCACTGTATGTAGTCTTATCCCATAAAGAACTCTAATAAAACCCCTCGTAGAACGATCTCTATAGCGAATGGCAACCTTTTTACATTGACTATAACTTGCTCAAGCAAGAGTTGAAGGTATTTAACATACATATCTCTAATTCATATATGATCCGTATATAATATATATTCTGGTGTAGACTAGGACGAGTACGAGACAATGGACCGACGACGACGAGCGCGAGTTCACCGCTATGCTCGAACGTGAGCTCGATAAAGTGTACAAGTTCCAAAAGGCAAAGGTCCGTACGAATCCTCCTCCACCCAATCCTACCGCTAATTGCAATGTAGACATCGGAACTGTCACATCGTATCCGCGAAGCGGAATCTCAAGTGAAAACTCTCGTCGAGGTGGATTCTCAATTATCCTCGCCTACTCAGCAACATGAGCAGCATGAGCATCATCTCCATTATCGACATACACCACAAGTTTATGTAGGCAAGGTTCCTCAGCCGTCTACGGCTGGTGGGAATGGTCATTTGGCAGCGCATACAGTTGGTGTTGGTAGTGTTGGGAAACGTGTGCGTGTCGCCGAGCCGTCGACGTCTACGTCCCATGCTCATGCTGTCAATGGGGATGGGGATGGCATGCAAGGAGGCGAAGGTGGAGATGCGGAGAGTCAAGGTCCTTCAAGGCCTATGTATCCACAAGACGATGGGTCAGATGGGGAGGACGAACATGGACATGAGGGGCGTCATCATCGTCATCGACGTTCGCAGGATGATGGAGATAATGATAATGAAGAAGGGTACACGGACGGCTCGGACGAGGATTCGGATACGGATTCGGAACTTGGGGGGCTGGGTACGTCGTCCTCACTTTTCTTTTACTTCTCTTTGTTTGATTTGTAACTATATGCTAAACGTTGGTGTAGATACGGATACAGACGATTCGTTTGATACTCTCGAAGCTCGATTTCATGCCTTGGAAGATGAGGTACGTATACATATACCTCTTCTTTCATCTCTTCTCTCTTCCCCCTTCTCTCTTCTAGCGAGTTAACAACGCACTTTTTTCGTTAGGTAGCCACCCTCGTAGCAGACGTCCACGACCTCGCATTATACACAAAACTCAATATCACAGGATTCATGAAGATTCTCAAAAAGCACGACGTACGTCCTCTTCTTATAGCCCTACTAACTTAAGTTGATCAATACAAATAACTAACTTTTAACGGTTGAATAGAAACAAACCCCCTTCCCACTAAAATCCACATTCATAAACACATACCTCGATCAACGGCCTTTTTATAAATACAACTGGGACGCACTCATCGTCAAATTATCCCGACTATACGATTTAGTGAGGACGAGGGGTCATCCTGTTGAAGGCGATGCGAAAGCTGGAGCAGGACAGAGTGCGTTTGTGAGACAGACTACGAAGTATTGGGTTCATCAGGATAACTTGGTTCCGTTAAAGTTGGCGATTTTGAGGAATTTGCCGGTGCTGGGTATGTGTTTCTTTTTCGTCCTCCCCCCCTCCCCGTGTTAACAAATCCTTCCCGGCATTCTTCCCCACATTTCAACTTGACTGACTTACACTAATCTTACACGAATGATGATAATATAGTATTCGACCCGAACAAAGAATACGAACCGAAGGATTCTGCTATAACGTCGATTTATTTCGATAATGAGGATTTGGAGCTGTATCTTGGGAGGTTGGAGAAGACGGAGGGGGCGGAGGCGATTAGGTTGAGGTGGTATGGGGATGTGGATGTGAAGACTGTGAGTTTTCTCTCCTTCCTTCCTTCCTTTTTTTCTTCTCTCCTTTCTTCCTCTTTGGAAGATGGGTAAGTGATATGCGTGCTTGTATGCGCGCATATACCTATATTTATTTCATCTCTTATTGAGTGCAGGTTTAACTGATTCGCCTTATCACTTTCTTTTTTTCCTCTGAATTTGTGTATAGATCTTCGTCGAGCGCAAAACGCATAGGGAAGACTGGACAGGTGAAAAATCTGTCAAAGCTCGGTTTCCTATCAAGGAACATCTCGTGAATGATTTCTTACGAGGTGAGATCCTTTAACATTCTCTCTTTTGTGTTGAACACTATATTTTGGGTTTATGTTGTGGCCACTGTCGATACTAATCGATATCCTTCTTTTTGTTATGTCGCAGGCGATTATACGGTTGAGCAGTTGAAAGAAGAGTGGCAGAGTTTGGTGGCGAAAGGGAAGAAGACGCAGGCTGAGGTGGATTCGATGGTTCAGTTGGCGAGCGAGGTGCAGTATCGGGTGATTACGAGGGAGTTGAAACCGGGTAAGTGTATATTTTCTATTCCGCATTGTGCTTTGTGTTGATGACAACGACTTGCTTTCTTTCTCCACTCCGATATATGCATATGCGCATATATAACACATGTCTACGGCTGTGAATGCGAATGTGGATGTGAATATGAATACCAACAGTCATGCGTACATTCTACAACCGAACCGCCTTCCAACTCCCCGGCGACGCACGCGTACGTATTTCGCTTGATACGGAGTTGACGATGGTTAGGGAGGATAATTGGGATGGGATGATACGGAGTGGGGATAATTGGAGACGAACGGATATTGGGATTGATTATCCGTTTGAGCAGGTTCCGGAGGGGGATAAGGAGTTGTTCAAGTATGTTGTGTCTCTTTTTCTTTTTCTTTCTTTCTCTTTTCTTCCGGTTTCTCTTCCAGTTTTCAATTTCTTTCTCTGGTTCTTTTTGTATTGGATTTCCGTTGGGATGTTGCAACTTGATGTTGATATGGCGTATCTGTGTTTTTTGAAGGTACGGCGTCCTGGAAGTCAAGTTGCAGACTCAGTACGGACAAGAACCGCCCAAGTGGGTTACGGATCTGGTTCAGTCGCATTTGGTGGAGGCTGTCCCGAAATTTAGGTACGTTCTCGAGTTATCGTTTGTTTTCGGTGCTTACATTCACATATCGCTCTCTTCTTTCTTTTTTATTCAGTAAATTCATTCATGGATGTGCTACCTTGCTTCCCCATCGTGTTGATTTGGTTCCATTCTGGTTACCTCAGAGTGAGCATCCCTCCTGTTTGTGAAGACGAGGGCAGATATTGATACTTTTTTTTCTAGTGGACACCGACATTCTCAAACCAAATACAGGATATCTATCGATAATCGAACGACCTACTCATACAGCGTCTGCGTCCGGCTCTGCAGCCTCAGGCTCCAAAGCCACATCATCACGAACAAGCACCAACGAGTCTCAAACACCTCTGTACACCGAGCCCCTCTCAGAAGGTGAGGAGGACGAAGAGCTTGATCTCGCGCCGGCAAAGGATGAACACGTGCGAACTGGTTTATCTGGAAAGGAAGTCGAGGAAGCTATTGCGTATCGTGAGCAGATGCTTAAGGAGCGGCGCCAGTCGGAGGGTGAAGGTGGGGAAGGCCGTCGTGTGAGGATAAGCACGAAGGAGGGAGGTAATGGGGGGATTGGTGTTCCTGAGGAGGTTGAGGAAACGAGCGATGAGGAGGAAGAGGGGACGGGGACGGATGAGAGGACTCCTTTCTTGAAATCGAGGAAAGGCAGTATGAATATGCCTAAACCAAAGGCGTTGTCTATTGATCCTCTGGCGCCGTCATCGGCGTTTGACGAGACGCTGAAGAATCGGTTGCAGAGTGCGAATGCGAATGGGCGTGAAGTGCGGAGAGAGTTGCATACTGCTGATGAGGACGATGAGGAAGGTGGTGGAGCGCAAGGAGGGGAGGATAGGTTGCTTGAGAGGAGGTGGAGAGCGCCGAAAGGGAAGAGAATTGCGGTTCCTGTGAGGATAGAGCCTAAGGTTTATTTCGCTGCTGAGAGGACGTTCCTTGTACGTATACCTTGCCTACACCTGTTACAGTTGATCATGTTCTTTTGCTCACATTTTCCACTTTGGGCTTGTTAGAAATGGCTCAATATCGCTGTCTTCATCGGCACTATTGCAACCACACTCCTCAACTTTGTCCCGCCCGACGATCCACGCGGATTGATCAGCGCAGCAGTCTTCACTTTTACTGCATTGTTGGCAATTGCGTACGCAGGAGGGGTTTATGTGTATCGGGCGATTCGCATTAGGCAGAGGAGGGCGGAGGGGTTGTATTATGATAAGTATGGACCGACGATTTTGTGCTTTGTGTTGTTTGGGGCGATGGCGACGAATATTGGGTTGAGGGTTACGGATATGTGAGGTGGTGGGACGGTGGGGTTTTGGAGATGGGGGTTGGTGGGGCGTGGGTGGGTGTATGTGTGTAGGGGTAGTGGTGTGGAGTGGTGTGGAGTGGGTGGACTAATATTCATGCTCGTGTTATTGACGACTAGTCTATGCTTATTGACGATCCATGTCGTATAACCTCCTGGTCCTCCGATACCTGGTTAGATCAGGGAGGTTATGGAATCTTTTTGAATTTGATCTAGTTCAAGTTGAGTTGATTATGCATTGTACGAATGATTAAATGCAAGCTTGAGGAACCGAAAGACTGACAAGATGTCGTTAGACTAGGCAAAGCAGTGTACGAAGACCTTCGAATTAGGACTGAGATTCTGCGTCTAGTATGGCAGCACCTATACCAATATAACGTGGATCGCGGTATGCTCCCGACTCTGTGTGCTGTTCTCACCGATACCAGCAACGGGCCTTACCTCGATTGATTAATCACGATTCTGACTCTCGCTCCCTAAGATCTGATACATACTAAAGTTTATCAGTCAGATAGACTGTAAGTGGTATAGTATTTTCTGTCGGCGACAGAAGTTCAATCCTATTGTGTATGTCCACTGGACTATTATGTCACTACGAGCAGCCTTTTTCGCCAAGCTTGCCGTACGTTCGGGGCCCTTCTTTTTGACGGAGGTGACACGAGGTATAGATTCGAAAGTTGATTCCTCTAAATGGGCGTCCTGATTGACATGGACATGTCGCGCTTGGTGTTTCATACCTTGGTGATATTGGTGATATCATGGGGCGGACAGAGTGTTGACTGATTAGCCTGTTGATCTGGGTGCGAGTGGTAAGACGTACGCTCACCTTGCTACTACGGGTTAGTGGGTTTCAAGTCATCTGTGAAGAGAGGGAACAGCATTGATCAGTGGCATTGAAGCCGGTATTGCCACACGTCTTGTAACTTCCCAGTATGAGCTATTGTGATGTTTTGAGGCGATGATGTAGGGTAAAGCCGGGAAGTCCTTAACGGTTGCAGAATTTCCGGGGTAGTTGGTTCAACGGCAATACTTGTGTAGGTAGCCCGGGTGAAAGTAATGTTTTGGAGTAAAACTATCAGCGGTCCTGTGCTCGTGTGGGTTACATTTCCTCGTACATGGATGATGGGATCCTGTGAGCGCTGATTTCATAGCTTGGTAGCTTGCTTCTTAACTTCCAATTCGTAGGCCAGCAGGCCGACGTACGCCACATTTCAGAAAGCTCTTTAATTTGCTTCCATGTTTGTCACACTACAAGACGTATTGAATACAAGGATCTGCTGAAGGAAAAAGAAACGCACCGTAAATTTGCATGCCTTCACGGAGTATCAAGTCAGCAGATCTAGATTGCTAAAGCATACACTGGGCGCTGAGCGCTGAACCTCAGCGAACGTTGAACTCTCCCAGCGCAGTCTAATGTAGTCTAATGGGATCGATATCAAAGCGAGGGGAGGTTATAGATCTCCAAGCACACCCCAATGAAGACTCATGAAACGTTGAGATAGGTAGACTGGGAAGCGGTTTCCGAGCCTACCGCTCCCAACGAAACATTAGAGTGTTGCATTTCGAATGAGAAAGTGACTCTCAACTTCAACTTCTTGAAGAGTGGAGTTAAGAGTAAGTTCCCACGCCAACTGGTTTACTGTAACACTGCCACTTACTTCGTAGTACCCCCTCCAGCCAAAGCGGCTCACAATTCACCAAGGACTAATTGTCATCGAAAGTTAACTTGAGTAGGGTAAGACTTGATTACGCGTTATATCGGACTGATCAATACTGTTACAAGCAGCACTCGCGATCTGCCAGTGGTCCATCCAACAGCGCCATTGTGTCAGGCACGTATATGGCACCAATTTTGTGGAAACAGCCTACACTGCCTTACAGAAATAGAAAGGACAAGAGTACGTTCGTGATGTCGCTATCAAGTTTCACCGCAGTATTGTTGGCCGGAGAGCTATCACTAACTACTTAGCATCTGAACAACGTCGGAGTTGCTATGTTCCCGTATTTCTTCGCGACCGGATAACCCCAAAAGAAAAGAGCCGGTGAACGAGCTTCGAAGAAGGATCAAGGCATCATTGGAAAATTAATGTCATGAGAATAAGAGGATAAACGCGGCTGAAGAACCTCCTGGATTTCATGTGAAGCTTCTGCTCTTACAAGCCTAACTGAGCGTGTACGGAAAAGGGGTGGCCGACTCGATATAAGGTCCGTCATTCTGGCAGGTAACGTCGATAATATATGACTGACATGAACAAGCGCCGGCGTGTGCGGATCCGCAAACTTGATGGCTCTCGAATGGTGATAACGAGGTCTTTGGAGGGTCAGGCAGCCGCTGGCTATAATCTGGGGCTTTCCGTTGAGTCTTCAGGGAATCAAGGCTAGTAGAAAGCTTACAGGTTCAGGTACTATCTATTCGCGTTGTAGTCTCGGAAGGACCACGACATGCTTGGTACCGTGTTGTGGAACTGCGGGACAAACGTGACAAGCCGTTCGACAAGCGCCGGTAACAACGGGATGAACGTCATCGGTGCTGGCTGGAAGAGAACAGCACAAGTAGCTATGTGGGAGCCGCTGACCTGTTGTACCCAGGTGTCCACTGTACACCTCATGACATTCATCAAACTTAGAAGCCTTATATGTCAGGACCCTTTACTGATAGTTATATGTATGTTCTTGTGTATGTGATCTTATAGTAAACTCAATCCATCAAAGGCGTGTTACGAAGTCTTCCTTAAAAAAGCAATTGCCGTGGAAGACATATGGAGTGATGATGGAGGATGGGAAGCTGTAGTCGCTCAGGAGGGCAAGAATAACAGCACCAATCTCGATATATTGTCTGTTCTCATCTTCATAAAGCTTCATGAGACCCTGCGACATGGTCATGGTAAACGGTAGTTAGCGAACCGTGGTATCGCCAATGAATTCATACGCATTATAAGGTCGCAGCCCGTTTGAGAAGATTGCCATACAGGAAACGTAAGATATTGGTCGCAGAAGCACGTCCATCGGTCGGGGCTGTGAGCTGTTAGACTTTTGGGCCTTACAGCAGCGTATATGAATATGTAGATTGCAAGGGCTATTGACTCAGAATCTTGGGATTCTCGGCGCAGTCGACGCAGGAAAGGTGGTGGGTATTAGATTTCCTCGAAACTTCCAGGCAAAACCTAATAAGCCGCATCAAAGGGGCCTGATCGTGCACACCGAAGCCTGATGTCCAACTTGCGTACTTGGAAACTGAAATGGAGGTGCAGGGACAATTTGAATGTATTGAATTACTTTAGCCTTGTCAAGCAAAGTGGGGCTAGGGGTTAGGGTAGGACGATAGGCGAATCGCGTGGATAAGACATGGGTTTCTGATCAGACGCCCAACCTGACCCATAACCTGGGCTATTCGGGGTCGATAGGGAATATGAATGACAACGTCTGAGCGTCAACTGAGCTGTCGCTGCGTTAGGATGTATAGAATTGGACTAAGATGGACGGTGGCGGGAAGAAACATTTAGAATTGCAGCGCGTGGGAATTGATAGATAAACGAGAAGTTCGCCACCATTGTCGACGGCTTCTGTGACTGACAGGGTAGCTTGATGGTGGACTTCAAGGCAGCGGGGTACGACAGGTAGCAGACCGATTTTTTTTACGGCGAAGGGGTATCCCCGTGAGCATTGGTGCCGCGACAACAGGAGAGATCTGATTGTGGATGGCTTCGGTGGTATGATCAACAAACAAGCCTAGTCAGACGGTAGATGAATATCTATGGTTGCGTCCTGGCGTTCATGGACTAAATCGTATGACTCGGACGCTGCAACAACACGATCTTGTCAAGGAATTTTTAGTGAGAGCCATGACTGATCGGCTCAGACCACGCACCTAGACCTGGGCATGTAGTTGCTGCCGTTTAAGTTTGACCATCTCCGGTATGGGCGAGCCTTATTAGTAATTGAAAAAATCCATCCGCCCGTTCGTCAGAAGGCCCTTAGAAGTAACATAAGCACGAACTTCATCTCCGGATCTGCCCCAATAAATCAGAGTCAGAAGTTGCGACTACAATATTTTCGTCCGCAGCGAGGGTACGCTGAGCTAGCGAGGACGATGTAAATCCATCTCGATGCTGCTAGGTTCCTGCCTATAACACCGTGCACGTCAGGATCAGCTCCGACGTGTCTAAGCGAGCAGCGAGATATACGTCAAGGGAATAGCTTCCTCAACGCCACCATAAACCGAGACCTCTTGGAAGTATCGCTAGCGCAGGAGATAACTACATCTCGGACCTTGAAGATGTCCACCACCTTGGGACAACGGATGAAGGCTACAACAAAAGTGCAAGACGTCGCGTCGAAGTCTGGATTCTCATTCATTAAACGTTGAATTTGGTCCGCAGTGTGTCAACTGAGAAACTGGGTACGCGTCAAGAGTATCTGCCATTGGATTTCATGATGCGGCAGCGAAGTGGCGCTTCCTAGAAACTTCATCAGGGTAAACAGTGTCTGTGGCTCAGACTCTAGAGCCGGGATGGAGGACTTCAATATCACGCTACTGGCTCTCTCTTGATGTCAACACCGTTAATAGAAGGCGGGCAGACTAAAGAATTGCTAAGTCAGCTTTCGGAATATTTAAAGAACAGACTGTGTACTCAATGCGGTCGTTATCTGCCATGGGTCTGGAGAGTGAATGCATGGTATAGAGCCGAAGATTGAAAAAAGTACGGTGAAGAACAGCTGCAGTATGCCGCCCATAACACCGCTCGTGATCGTGATCATGACAAATTATTTCATTAACAGCACCAGCACCCCACCTATGAATAGAGACGACTCAGCGCGTGCTGGCCGTGAGTCAAAGCCGCGGTCGTATCCTGGGGCGGCGATATGTACCTGTGGTGGTTTGCGTCAGCCACGGATACATCTTGGCTAGAGCCCCACCATGCACCCAGTAATATAGGGTGATATACGGTAGTAGGTCGCCAGAAATATCATGAGCGGCCGAATAGAAGTGAATTTTGACGCCCAGTGAGCTCAGATCGCAGTAGTCAGTGACGAGCGTCCTATCTAATTCGCTAGTGCATGATGTCTGGTGACCACGGACACAGTATAGACGTTCAATAGAAAGCAAATCATTCCTTTCAAGGCGACGTTGGGAGCTGAGGCCGAGTGGGCGTCCCTCAAGCAAGACTGAGCGGTTTCAGGCGCGCGGCGCGCTGGGCACGTGATGGCAGCTTAATACAGGAGTAACCAGCTTGAAATTCGAATCTTCGCTCAAAATTGGTGTGAAAAAAATCTGTAAATCAGAGCGCTGCACTTTGGAATGCTCACTGGATGGCCTGGCTATCTGTGCGCCCGTCCCCGTGGGTTTGGTAGGGCTTGACCTTGGGTGGTGTCGGGCGGCACCACGTGATGGGATGGGCGTACCGCTTTCTCCCTTTTATGTGGCCTTTGTATTTCCCGTGCCATCGGCCTATAATCCTCTCGCCCTTCTTCTTGCCCACATCTTTTCGCCTACACTGTGTCATCTCGAACTCGCTTTTTTGCTCGACTTCTAAGGCGATGAGGCACCTCGCACACGGCCATCTTGATAAAAGGGCTTCGTGATATCCGTTTAGGCGTGTTGGTCCCACTTTATCGTCGGTTGAGGCGGGCTATGTATTCCAGCGAATACCACGGGTAATCCACTGTCGTGAAAGCCATGTGTGTATTCTATATGGCAGCTGCACGGCCTTGACGTTCGTGTCTTTTATGAAACAGAGGTGACGTCCTCTTGTAGCCTGTGCTGGATTAGCCATTTCCCGACGGCGTCGCGAAATGTCAGATCTTATCGTCAGCTGCCTCTACAGCTTGCCAAACCCATGCGGGACCTCCGCCAGTAGTATCTTGCTCTATTGGGCCTTCTCTATGATTGTCAAATCGCTGAGGAAATCACGCATATTCATGATAAGTAAATTGTGAGTCATTTAAATTATCTAGCACTTGATACATGAGCTAATCATATAAGTATGGTATGAACACTTTGTGATAGGGATACAGAGGGTTTAGTAATTGCAAACAATGAATAGGAATTGCGAAAAGGCGAATCTTATGAAAAAAATAAATGTGAGTTATTAACTTGGCGTTATATCTTGTTATTGGTGGAGAGTCGAGGGGTATCGTTGAGGTATGTCCAACCCTTGTTGATCTAGGAGCGGAAAAGAAAAGTGAATATTGCAGGAAACGCTCGATTTTCGTCTTGTAATACCGTCGCGCCAGCGTCGGGTTCGCACGATCCTACTGGTCTTCAGACCAGCAGGAGTAAGTCAGGACGGTCCCACAGTGTTTGGCGCCAGTCAATGGTGGCCGTTCCATTGCTAACATCGCGTTTACGCCAAACCAACTCGACCAACGCACGTGTCTGCATAACATTACCCCAGCTTTCGTCTTGGGCCTGCAATCGGCCTTTAAGGAATTCCCGCTGAGGGGAGTTATCCGTCATGCAACCAGCAATGCAGATTGGGAAGACTAAGGAACGGTCGAGCTCCGATCGAGGCAATTGCTGTAGCAAGTGGACGACCTGATCGACGCTTTGGCCGATCTCAGCAACGCCTGTGGAAGTAATTAGTCACGTGGTTATTGGGAAGTGGGGGAAGGTACGTACCTGGGTTGCATTCGTTCAGGATCGTTTGAAGATATAACAAAGCAGCCTCTCTGAATATGTTCGCTACTAGACGGCGCATATCATCTGTAGGGAAGATAGACTGGGTTTGTCCCGATGGATCACCGCCTGGAACGTTCGCGTTCGACGCGAGGTTGGGGTGGAGGGGAGAACCAGGTGCGTTGAGAATATCTGTCTGGTTCTGACGCAGATTGGCCTCGATGAGATCTCCCCTACGAATGAGCTCACGGATACTAAGCGTTCCGTTGCGGAGTTCGTTTGATTTCCAATGAGCCAAGGCAGATATCTCTGCGATGGCCAACATAGCGTCATCGGGGCAACCCATGAGGGCCTCCATATGTAGCGGGGAACCTGAGGAATGCACGTTCACGGTGGTGAGGTCATCTCCCGGAAGGTGGCCTGGCCAGAAGCCTGGAGAGAGTAGGCGTTTCCAAAGGCCCAGGTACTTCGGCGGTTGGAGCAACGAGATGCTTGAGAACACATCAAACCACTGAAAGATCAAATATGATGTGAGTTATTAATACTCCGAGATGCGGGACTGAAGGAATTCCCAAAAGTCCTTGGTGTTCGGGAAAGTGTGCGCTTACCATAGTTGTCTTAACGATCACCTGCTCTATTGGCCGCATTCCCATCAACTTCGCTTGTGCATTCTCATCGGTCGGTAATCCGGATTGCGCGACCCATTCGTATGCCACCGATAGGACTTGACGCCAATTTGTTGCTCCGCGAGAAAAGAGGGCGAAGCTAACGAGATGCAGTGCTGCAACGGCATCTGCCTCGTTATAGTGTCCCCGGATGGCTTTAGCGTTTACGAGCTGAAGGTAAGCTTCGTCATGAAAATATCTAGCTGTCGAGAACTCGGGGTTTGGATCGGGAGGTTCCAGCCCTTGGGCAACACGCATACCCGTGTGATGGAGACTGGCCAGAGCACACACGGCATTGGTGACCGCGCCGCGTGGTTCTTGAAGGATTAACTATGTCAGGAAAGGTCAGATTGGTGGGGACAGAGTGTAGATTTGGGAGCCTCCAAGGTAACGTACAGAGTAGGTCACGTTGGTTACGGAATTACCAGCAAAGATGTATTGTACCTTGCGTACGTTTTCAAAATAATACATTACGAGATCGGCTTGTAGAGAGTTTTGGCCTCCTGATGGATCAGTGAAATTTTGTGGAGGTTGTGGGGCTGGTATGTTAAAGTCAAATCCAGTAGATTCGGGTAGGGTACCCCCAAGGCTAAAGTCGATTGAAAATGGAGCATTATTGGAAGCAAGAGATGGCGTAGTACTAGGGACAGAAGTTGGTGTTGTAGGCTGAGTATACTGAAAGTAATTCGTTGATGTCGGATCCATGGTGGCGAGATTGCTGTCACTGAATGAAGCCTGTGGCAGATTTTCGAATATCGAATTTGAAAGGCCTAAGAAAATGGGGATAAATCAGCATCATGCCGGGGAGGCAAGGAAAGGAAAGGAAGAGGGGTATGTGTGAGTTTATTGTTGGTACACAGGCTGAACACAGGAATACGAGGTGGAATGATGAAGATGATAAGGACATACCGGGCATTTCGGGCATATAATGGCTGTGCTGGGTATGGTAGAGTCGCGACTGCCTGCTCGTAGTGGGTGGCTGCTGAGGCTGTCCGAGAGGATGATAACCGAAATCGAGGCTGTTAGTCGCGTTTGATGGCTGATAGTCTCTTGAATGAGAAGATGATGGACCTGGATCAGAGGAGGTGGCGGAGGGATGGAACGGGGCTGAAGCGGCCATTGATGATGATGGGTGGGGTATGACGCTAGAAGATGCAGAGCTGGCTGCGTTTATGGGATTTGTACGAGGTTGGCCGCGTATAAGTCCTGCGCGAGTGAGCTGGGCTTTGATATCGGCTTTATAAGCCTCAACGGCCTGCTTGTCCTGTTTCGATAGGCGTTTAGCGATAGAGTATTAGTAAAAATCGTTGAGCAAATACACACTCTCATCCATTCTGGACGCTTCGGTCCCCATCCTAAACATTTTATTTTGAGGCGAATACACGTATGGCATGAATCGCCTTCGCGTTGTTCGTCGCATTTCTGATAGCGAAGGGAGAAAAAAAATTTTTGTCAGATGCGCACGTTCTATACAAAAATAGCACGTACCTTGCGACGCAGCCGACATGTCCTATAGACGACGGGCAAAGGTTGAATTAGCCCAAGAAGTCAAAGCGGAAGGAAGCACACGACATACCAGCAACCTCCCTTGCTAGCCGTTTGAGTGCGGGGAAGATCGAGGGGAATTCGATTAGGTGTACCTCGCGTACTTCGCGAAGAAGGCGAATCGGAACCCTCGGTGCCAGGAACCATTGGGAGTGGAGCCAGGGGAGCAGTGGTCGAAGAGGGAGACACGTTGCTTGATACGGTGTCTGATGATGGGGAGAGGCTTTCGCTGGGAGAGCTTTCTGGAGACCTGTAGGCCATAAGAAGACTGACAGGCGGTGCTGGAGGAGGTGACGAAGGATGACTATATAAAATGAACACTAAAGTAGCAGTGAGATTGAGGAAGTAGAAGGTCTGAGGTCGGAACTAATATTTCGACGTTGTCTGAAAAGGGTTCGTGAGGAAATTCCGGACTTGGCTGCTCCGGGGGAGGGGAGGGGAGGGGGATTGGGTTAAGAATAATCTGAGAAGTAGACGCGCAGAGATGAGACACAGTGATGGTTGGGATACAGAGAGTTTTGGCTAGAGGGGCCTTTAGATTCAGAGATGCGGCCACAGCCCGGAGTAGCTACACTGGCAGCAGCAGCAGCAGCAGCAATTGCACTGGGAGGGAGTCTCATCTGTTTATTAGCGCAATGTCGGTTTCAGCCAGGCTTGTGTTGTCTTTTGTCGTGGATTCTAACTCCGGCAGGGTGAACGGCACTCTGTCAGGCCCATCCCCTCCAATTTCCATCCTCATCGGAACTCTGCTGAAAGCGACAGACCTCTTACCTCCAACGGCAATTAATTGCCTCCGCTCCTCCGCTCGCACATGGCTTTCTCCGGTTGGCACTGCACTGCTACCAGCGACCCGGTCAATGTCTCTCCTACATAGTACAATGTCTCGTAGTCAGCAGGAAACCACTGGCACCAGGTTCAACACAACTCTTATGTAACCCACCGAATCCTTCGCATCGCAGCACATCCTTCGATAGCTTCCATATGACTCCCTGGATCAACTTTGGATGATGGATGGCTATACACTCGTCCTTCTTTTCGTGCCTAGCATGGGAGTAATCTCTGAGGTCATGTCCAGTGGCGTCGTGGCGGTAATCCCATCTCAGCTAAGCCTCCGACTGTCATCGTAATTACTGCCTACTTTAACGTTACGCTGTATTAGCAACCGTCTGTCATTCACTGTGTGAAATATATACATAGTATCTCAGAGTTATACACGAAGGGTGCTACGGGCTACTTGTGTGTATGTACAAATTGCCTGTCAGATTTAATGAGAACAAGAAAGGAGCAAACAAGTGAGAAATATTGTAATGTTTAGTCGTATGCATTGTGGAGGAACAGTTTGAAAAAAAAAAACCTGCCGGAGAAATCATGGAAAGGAGGAGGGAGCAATGTTATAGATAGCAGCGAAAGCCGTCGGCTGACATATTTGGAGATACCGGCTTTTTTCATGACGAGATAATGGACTTTGGATAGAGAGAGATGAAAAAAAAAAGAAGCCTGTCAAGGCCGGAAAACTAAAGTCCTGGTCACACAAGAAGAATATGCGACTCTCTCAGTGGCTCCCTCCACTTGACCGTCGACGATTTTCCATCACTATCATACTTTATCCAGATCTGCTGCATCAAATTCGTTATGGCGGTGCAATTCCCCACATTATCGCTAGATTGTTTCTGAAGATGATCGACCAGGAATTTCCGGTCTTGTCGTTTGGAGGTGAACACGCCGCAGATGAAGATGCTGAACACCGTGCTCCGGACGATCGAACGTTCGATACGTTCGTCGTCGCTGGGTATGTTGCGGAGACATTTTAGTGTATCTTGCACAGCTTTGCCGACTTCAGGCACGTGTGGACGATCACCTGAGATAATGGAGTGAAGCCATGCAAGCGTGGAAGCACGGAAGATGGCAGCTGTATGAAGTCGACAGAGGTCTTCGCCCTCTGCGCCGTCGGTAGTTGGGTGGTATGTATGCGTTAACGCTTGCTCTATCTCTCCTCCCCTCAACACCAGCTCTGGTACGCTGAGCGAGCCACGGCCGATTCGAGCTTGCTTCCAGCACGATAGCGCAGACGTCTGCGCCATTGCCCAAAACGTATTATTATCGCATCCCATGACGTCCAGCATAGATACCGGTACAACGCCATCAATGTTAGCTTGTCGAGGGCTAAACACTTGATCGATGACGCTGAGATAGTGTGGGTGCTGTTGCGTAGTCACCGAAGCGATAACATCGAACCACAGTGTCGTCTTGATGATAAAAGACATCTTTTGATCACCAGCCAGATACATAAGCGCATCTGCTGGATTGTCGTATCCGGCGAACACTGCGTCCACATATTGGTATGAAATCGTTAGCCAAGACTGCCAGTCACCAACTCCACCATCAAAGAGGACAGAAGAGATGACAAGCAGCGCAGCCATGGCGTCTTCCCTGCTATACGAGCGCTGTCGAAGTATCAACGCTCCTGGCAGCAAGGTCTCTGCAAGTTCGTCGTAGATTCCCCGAGCTTCGTCAGTGAACGACTCGAGCGCCCGATCTTCTCGACACGTCCGGCGTCTGTGTTGGTGAACGGATGCCAACAACCTGACCGCGTTGCGTGCCATTTGGTTATCTTGTATCGTCCTAAATATCATCTCCGCAGTGTCTGATTTGTTCGCAAGTAGGTACTGAATATTGACGACTGCTCTCATATAGTGATTGACTAGCGCATCGTTGAACGGATCGGGGTTGAGGTTGAGCTGTGGCCCATCTCTATAGGACACAACGCCAAGTCCTTGACTATTGGTCACATCGTAAAGAGCTGGATCGAGTTGTTGTTCTTCGTAGGATTCCTCATTCTCAATGTGTGGCAGGTGATATGACCGTCCGAACGAGCTATACTCCCATGGTCTTGCGCTTGCATAGTGCATGGACGACATTGAGTACACTGCGCAACAAAAAAGGGGAGGTCGTTGAGCATTATTACATGTATTATTCACTCATACTGATTCTTACATGGAGCTAAGCTAGTAGACGATGATGACATAGAGGGCGATGTATACGGTTGGGGAAGCACAGCAGGGTGACTATCCGGCGAGGGATAGAACTGAGAGCCAGGAGTGTTGGGTCTCAATTCATGCGGAGGATGCACTACCAAACATGAACATCGGCGAGTCTAGGGGAACATGTTATGTAGGTACATACCAGGAGGATAGGGAAGAGGAGGGTGAGGCTGCAAGGCCCATTGAGTGTCACGAACAGCAGACAGATTATTGAAGGGGGGGAGAAGAGGGCGGCTGGGTTCACCAGACAGGGAGAGCAGTGGTGTTGGAGGAGTCGTTTGTTGAACATAGCCCTCTTCGTGAAGGCGAAGGATTTGAGGCTCGTGTTCAGCATTACGGGGACCCGAGCCCGAGTGGCCCTTGATCATTCCTTGGGATGCAAGGAAAGTCTTGATCTTCTCCCTTAATTCCAGAACATTTCGACTCTCCTAGGATATCGTCAACAACGATCTGCACGATGATAACGACTCTACTCACCCTGAGCCACTCTGGTCGCTTAGCACCAAAGCCGAGACATTCGAGACGAAGGCGAACACAGGTCTGGCATTGACCTTGAGGGTTTGGCTGTTCATCGCATTTCTGTTGAAGATAAGCGTCAGTTGGCGGGCGCGAAGGGGGGGATCGGAGCTGCTGGAGTTGAACCCACCTTGCGCCGGATCCTGCACGTGTAACAACCCGACTTAGCGCGCACAGCGCCTTTCGCCTTTGGCGCCCCTCCGGCTTTCTTAGCAGATGACGATGGAGACTTGGGGGCGGGCGGCATTGGTAGATGTAAAATAATAAAAAAAACACAAGTTGATTGCACAGAGACACGTCTATTGAGATATGAGAGCGAGTGGCAAATGAGGCCCGGTGGAGTAGTACGGAGGAAAGGATGAGGAGGAAGAGCGTCTGAAGCTTAGAAGGAGGACAGGCGACTATATGTATTCTGAAGGAATGAAAACATTTCGGGACGAGGGATGGTTGCAGTTTGAGAAAAAGGGAAAAAGGCACCATCCCAACTCGACTCTACCAGCTTTCAATCTCCGATAACCCTCTTTCGGGGTCCCCCACTCTAGTCTCGGCAAAGACCTGAGTCCGGCCTCTTCCATATTTGGCCAAACTCCAGGTCAATCCAATGGGAATCCTTTGAAATCCAAAATCCTATCTTTGATTCCGTCCACTTTCTGCCAAAGTGACTTTGTTGTTATGTTCCCAATCAAGGAGATATATACATAGGGGGGGCCACCAACCTTGTTCCACAAACGCTACTGCTGTCCAACTAAAATGAATGCCTTGTTATCCCTTAACCGAGTATGGCTTGATTGCCCCTTCTTCTTCCAGACACAAAAGGGCACTCTTCGTCCTCTCAATTCAAACCGTATTGATCGGTGAGTACAATTCAAAGACTACTCGCCCCGAAGAACCACTCCCCCTTTTCAATGGGGGGAGAGAAGGTCGATAACGTTCTTGCGTAGTAAGCACACCATCATCACATTGTCTCACCATAAAAGTAGCGCTCGGATGTCTGCCCCGGCCACGATACAAGTTACCGTTATACCGGCGACATGAGTGAGGGGGGATATATGTTGTAACTGCGAATCCTCCGCGCTTAACGGTTTACTACGCACCGGCTGTTGCGATAGCCCGCCCTTGCACATGTCATCCCGCAGTCTCTTCGTTGCTTCAAATCTTCACGAATTCACGATCTGCGTATATGGATTACAGCATAACAATGGCACAAAGATGTTTATCTGACAAAAATCAAAGTACGACAGTCATTGCATTAGAGAAGTGTGAACCATCAAAAAGAGTGGAGTGGTGAGATGGAGAAAAGAAAGGGTAAATGAAGGGCATATGTGAAAACAGACCACAGCAGGTAGAAAGAAATAAAACCTACAGTCCAACCATAACGAGTGATGACCAAATATACAAAAAGTAGCATAACAAACCCCAGACGAATCGTTTCCAAGTCCTCGTAACCGACGAGCAAACGACTGTCTATCGGTCTGTAGCGCTCTTCTCAGGAACAACCCCACCGGCAATCCCACTCGACCCGCTAGCGCTCAATCGTCGTACTTTTCCTTTGATTCCGCTACTTCCGGCGGAAGCACTTACTGAGACGCTCTGATTTGCCTCGGGGCTCACACCACCTGTCTTGCTCGCGGCCCCTGAATTGCCAGGGACCGCCCCCATACCTGATCGACGAGCGATAAGCGCACGCACGGCGCCCAACCACTTGATTTCGTCGTCCTCGCTAGGCGCACAAAGGAGAAGCGTGCGTTTCGTTGTCACAATTTTGAAGGTATGGGAGTCGGTGTCCATGGCGTCAGGCATGGAGGAAGAGATGGACGAGGGTGTGGCAGAGGTTGGGGACATAAGGTTGGTGCTCCCCCGGATAGGAAGATCGTATTCGAGTGCGTCGAGAATCTGGTTGTGGGAGAATTGACGGTGAGGTTTGGTGTCCTAACCACGTATACGATCAGTACATCGGTCAAACCCGAATGGTAAACAGAAGGGGGGAGTCCCTACCATATGGCTTCCACTGTACATGAGTTTTTCACCAGTGAGGACGAACCACCGTTTCCTCCAATTGCGTCGCTTAGAATCGCATTTCATGAGGTATCCAGACAGAATGGTCTTTCCAGGATCGGCGGGTTGAGCCTTGGAATTCGGAGACGTGGCGATAGTCGGAGTCTGCTGTGAGGACATGGAGATCGTTTGTTGCATTCTCGGTGAAGCGTCTTCGGAATCAGATGATGTTATTGGTTGGAGGTGAGACGGGTTTGGCGGGGATGGTGTGATTGTGATTGGATAGGGACGAGAGACGGATTGTGTCCTTGAAGCTGGGATTGGGATTGGGCTGGTGATGGAGGTTTGCGTTGATGTGGCCATGAGAGTCTCTCGCGCATCCTCGATAGCGTTAATCCATCCCTCGACCTCTGATTGAGACTGGGCCTGTAAGTAGTAGGTTCGTGATTGTGATACTAGGACAAAGGTATTTTCATGCTTCTTGAGAGCTACAGGTGTGCACGAATGGATATCGGAGAGTTCCAAGAGACGAAGGAGTTGGTATTCAGCAGAGGTCTTGTAATAAGCCAGATGGGCTGGTCGAAGGACGAACCACCGTTTCTTCCACGTCTGGTACCGAATAGCACCATCGTAAGCACACACACACACAGTATGAGACCGTGAATCAAGTATTTACAAACCTTACGGCGCTCTCCCTTTTTCCATAAGTACCCAGTTTTGATGACAGTTTCATCGACAGAACCTCTGGGCATGGTCTTGTTATCAGGCGTCTTAAATCCATCCTCGCCTTCCTCCTCGTCTTCCGTATCCTCTCCACTTCCAGACCGTCGTTCAGCTATCGAGGACAGCGGCTGAGCTGCGTGTATCCCACTCGCTGTATAGCTCGACGGGGTCATCACATAATCTTGAGCCAACATCGAATCCGAATCAGATTCTGTCCCAGAAATGGCGGAAATAGAGACATTTGACGGCTACAAATACATACACATGAGGAATTAGTTATGTTTAAACCACCTCCAAGGATTCCACTCTTGATCGCGGTGATGAGTGATGAACGGGGGAAGGCATTAAACTCACCTTGGACTTTGCACTCTTGGCAACGGAGTGAACAGATAGTTTGCGTTGGATCTCTTGCGGTGATGGTGGTGCTGCTGATGGCGACATGGCGATGAAGGACGATGAGCGGGGGATCCCCCTGTTAATTGCTGTTGAGTTGAGCGCTAAAAGGGTTTTATGACCGCCAAGATGTGTTGCGGCCAGATGCGCGATGGGGGACTTATTGTGCGGGCACGTGCTATCAAGCCGAATTTGGCATTATAATATCTAATATCACTGTGAGTCACATTCACCCTGGCAGCTTCCTGCAAATTTGCCACCAGACGGTTCTTCAGCTTCAGGATGCAGGTCTTGAGGGTACATCTACCTTCTTTGCTTCTATGTGCATTTTAATCAAAATGATACACTCGAAACGCCCTCGGTTCCTCTTAAGTCCGTGTTCCCCAACATCGATATCCTTGTAGAAGCAACTTTTTGCTGTCAGGACTCCGAGCGCCCACCGTCATCACATATATCAAGCATATCAGCGCGCAGACGAAGATTTACATGATAGGCGTCATTCTGCGACCCAGGTCATTGGTGATCTCCAGAAGACCCCATGAGGACGACATCCAAAGGAGCTATCCTACTAGTTATTAACTTTTAATCCTCGGAGGCTGTCTCGCTCAAACATTGATAGGTATGCATACTTTGCATGTCTGCAGATCGCCGTAGCAGCGGGTCCGATGGGATATGGGATATGAGCGGTGCCAGTGGCCTTTGCACATACACAGATGATCCACGCTGCGTACCACTTCTCAGCAATACCCTTGTTGATTATTGGGCTATCCAATTTCATACGCGTACAACTGGTGATCTGATCATGTTTCTTAGAACGCCTACGAAGGATGTGAATCCTCATCTTGATATCAGAACCTCGCACCTATACGAGGAACTGAGAGGTATATGGATCGTCGATTATGGGATCGCTGCGACCGAGGTATCTGAATCGTCGTCCCTACTGGCAGGATCCCAGCTCTAGATACTGCTGTTGGATGACGAACGGCCGATTTCTCCGCCCCGTCTTCCGAAAGATATGGTCGGAAGCTATGACGTTTTGCAAGAAGTCTTGATTCAGACGTATCGCGAAATGGCCAGAAAAAATCCTCTGGGGCCTCACGAATTATGCATTGGATGTAGCGTGCAAATTGTCCTACCCGGTCACTTTCTCTTTGTTATAATTTACTTGCATTGAGTCCCTTGGCTGGATTACCGGCACCGAAATATACTCGTTAGAGTCCGAACGCCCCTCGGCCCTAGGGCCTAAACTCGTATCCCAGCGACCTCGTTCAGAGTCATAACTACTTCCAAAGACACTTAAACGAAAATACCCAGATGAATGCCTGCGACATAACCCACTCCTGCCCTTCTCGTCTACTATCCACAAAACCCTCGAATCTGAACGTCCCTCCTCCCAATAGGTCCTTGGCTCTGTCAACCGTGGTGCGCAACGCCCATGTGGTGGCATCCACATCCCGCCGGTCATTCTTCAACGTCTTGTCCGAGTTACTGGGTCAGTTACTTTGTGTTGCCCGCACCATTAACACGTCCGTATGCAAGGGGTTTAAGACTCTTCGGGACACCGGTCTTTGCAAGGTGGTTATTTCGGAGGAGCGGGGACGCAGCTAGGGAATACTTAGATGCGTGCGTGCGTAGCGATTGTAGGCAATATCTTCAAAGGATTGCCGACAGCCGAGGTACGTGCGCCTCCTCCTTTTCGCTGAACGAAATGGTCATACGCATGCGCCAGGAAATTTCTAGGTAGCTGAGGGCTAGTCCACGAGGGAATATCTTCCTACGGACCTTTTAGCGTTCTTGATCCTAGTTGATAGCAGTCCGCTGTAACGCACCTTCTGGCTTCGCTTTACGACGTAAAGCTCGTCGCACAAGCATGCTTTTAAGATGGAAAAGAAGACGAGCTGAAAAGTATACGCTCCACTTTCTCCGGAGATTAAATAGAATCGCTGTCACGAAGCTGCTACTTTGGCTAGCTATTTGAATCTGTCGGGCCAATGTCCCGGTTCCTGAAACTGGCTGGGAGGCGGAGGGGACACTTTGTGCTGTTCAGACGTCTATGCCCCCTTCGTCCATTCGAAGAAAAAATAAACCCACGTCGATACGGCTGCCCTTCTTGGCCTTTTCTGTGCCTAATGAGAGCTAGGGATGATATGATTATGATCACGAAGCTTAGAGATGGTGTCCTCTCACACAGGGTGCTAGTGGCCATTGGTCTGTATACTATGGTGTGTGCATGCGCCTCGAATCTAGCCGCCCCCCGGGCCCGCCAGTGCACTAGCCAGATCGTTTCATACGGCCAGCTATGAGCTTGAGGGCGTGGCCCTAGCCCAGTATTTCAGCTTCAAACCAGTTGATTTTACCCGTCGAGGCTGTGAAGGGTTTTGGAAGGAAGGTCATAAAATTTATGTACGGTAACCGTAATATCACCGCTTCCAGGTACGTTTCGGTGGGTGTGAACGACAGTGTACGGTATCAGGACCTCTTCAAGATAGTTGAAGAACTCTTCGCGGAGTGACAAACACGACGATAGGTAGGCATTCGACACGGTGAGAAAAATAGACGTTTAAATTACTCATTTCCCAACGAATGCCTATAATGTCATATAATGGACTTAATCATGCTCTCCTAATGTTCAGTCTTTCCCACTTTCTGTCAGACAGAATACCTCAAGGGTAGAGTATCGTTGCTTCTAGCGCCGGACACATTAAAAACCGGTCTCATCACGGCGTTTGGAGCTATCCAGCCTCACGTAGTGGGTCTTTGCCGCTTCTTCTTATTAATATTGAGCTGCTTCCTCGTGCAACTACGTCAACTCCCTCTCATACTACACTTTTAATAGATGGTGAACTTCCGTCGATTTTCTCACCAAGCGCCGTAGATACCGCAACCTTACTCAGCCCTTTTTACATTTTTTTACTGTGATCATCATTAGGCTTCGGACAAAGTAAATTTAATCAGCCCCGCAGCTTTGCAGATTGCATGGGGCTAGGACATGCATTTAAAGTGTCACCATGAATGTAAAATACAGGGCCATGGTTTGGTTAGATCAACAAGGATTGCTACCTAACGCCGGGCTCCTTGGGGGAGAGGGAGAATAGGGGGGGCAGTGACTTCCAAATTAGGGATACTGGCGCTCTCAGCTTGATCGATATCAGCTCCATCGCTTAGATTTACTCCGTAATTGACCATCAAGCCGACCATCACATTCAACCATGTCTTCAGCCAAATTCGAGAAAGCCGTCTCTATTGTGCAGAATCTACCCAAGGACGGTCCTATCAAGCCCACCCAGGACGAGCAGCTTACCGTGCGTGAGAACCTGATATGTTGATATTGGGTTACTAAATTCCCAGTCGATATGATTCAGTTCTACAAATTGTATAAGCAAGGTTAGTATCAATCATCAGCTCTTTCAGCAATGATAGACGGTGTGCCTCGTCATTCAGCCACAGTCGGGGATGTCAACATCCCCCGCCCGGGTATGTTGGACTTTACTGGTAAGGCAAAGTGGTGAGTACCCACGTTTGATATGTGAAACGCTAATTGGTTGATTCATTTCACAAGGGACGCCTGGAACGAGGTCAAGGGTATGTCTAAGGAAGAAGCGATGTCAAAATATGTAGAGAAACTGCTCGAGGTGAGTTTGATTCCCGAAGTCTAGCAAGTGACGCCCAACTGGATTGAACCTGTCTTTCCAGATCTTGAAGAAAGCCGATACAGAGGAGTCCAAGCAATATATCGCAGAAATCGAGGCAGCTTGACTTGGCCGCTTATCATCTCAATATTGTATTCAAGATCATTAGAATTATCAATGTGGGTTTAGTGGTACGGGTTCCCGGGCCATGGACGAAATCCTAAGAATCCTATGAGGGACCCCAGGATCGTACCAAGCTAATCTAGAGCGTCTTGATAAGCCGACACGGAGATGTCTCCATTCGATGCCCACATGCTGTGCAGAAACGCCCATTTTGGGCGTTCAAATTGCGGCGCTTGTATCATATGATAGGGTCCACCTTGGCCCCCGAACACCCTCTGGCCTCAACATATATGATATACCGTTTCCGGATATTTGGCCTGCCTCTTGGAGAATGGGAAAGAGCCGCACGTCTGCTGTAAAGTGAGTACGGCATGCTGTTGCTGTTGGCTATCAGACTAGTCCTTAGTAAGAAGCAGAGTTTCGGCCAAATCGCTACGTCCTACCAGCCTTCCATGCTGTCAACTCTGAATCGAACAGTCCATAAGGTATGGATTAGAACTTGTCCACAATCAATTGCATCCTGGACTATTATGCGGCACAAGGCCTGATCTCTTCCTCAAATGACCAACAATAGTAACCAAAGATGACAGGAACAGAAAGAATGTTTTCACCCCAGAACGTTGCTCCCTATCCCCGACGGATTCCCGATCACCCTACTGTGGGGTGGTGTAGGCCCAACTCACCCTGCGCAGTACAAAGGTAGACTTCCATATAGAGCGAAGAAGACATATGGAAACTAATATCTCGGGCCACGGAACATAGTCAACGCCTGTGGGAGATCTGAACGAGCCTCAGTGCCGCCAAATTAAGTGCTGTATTCGATTGAATTAGAAGCACGGTATTTTGCCACCTTTACGACGGAAGGTAGCAGGCTGTATATGTATCTAGTCAGAAGTATGATCGCCCTATCTCGCAGCCTAGGAGCATTTGATCGAATCATGGAGTCTTCCCATCCAATGGCGGTCATGCTTGATTCGAACGCGTTGTCTTGGGGCATTGGCGAGCAATCGCCCTGGTGGGTGGGTAAACCCAGGGACGCTGACGATAAGGATAAATTGTCGCCGCTTAGATTGGTTGCTCACGACACGGGGCCCTAGACACCACCCAGGGGATGAGTAATGCGAGGGAGAACTAGTTATGAGGTCGAGCGGGATGCTAGAGACTTCAAAGCGCCAGCTCAGCGGCGGGCGCCCCTCGCTGTATGCTGGAGGTAAATCGGTTTTGAACTCAGCGAACGAAGGGCGCTCTGTTGGTCGTCTACAATGATGGAGACGTTAGTACTCTAATCAGCCGCTCCCACAGATATACGCTTTGTGCATTCCGCAATTAAAGGAGCGGCATAGCTAACCGCACCCACGGGTACTATTGCCCTCTCGGGAATCGCGATCTGTATTCAGTGCTACCAATGTTCTCGTGCTCGGCATCGACCTCCCATATCGCGAATGATGCTACTGGCTGGAACTCTTGGTCAGCAACACAGTTGTCATTGCCGTCTACAATCATGGAACAAATGTCCTTGTCATAGGACAACGTTTAATCCGATGCGTACCGAATTTGATCAACTGAATGAGCCGAATTATCTTCCTGACATGGCGTTCGTAAATGTTCATCGCTCCAAGTGTACGGCACCTTCTCCCTGAATGCGAAGAGAATATAATCCGGGATGTATCTAATCACCTCGGTCTTGCCGACGCATTGTGGACTGGTGTCATGATCTTGAATCCCTCAGCGTTTCAACTTGATGGTACCAGCCTCCGGCGTTAAAGAGCCCCGATCATCCACCGTGGCTTTTTTTGACTAAAGTACGTGAATATACATTTCTTCATCGCAGCCAGAAGGGAACCAAATCGACTCGAAGAGAAGGCCATCAATGCTCTCACTGTGGACTAATGCTGTCTCGGCAAAACCAAGGCTACCGGTGGTAAGATAGGATCAGATCTCATTTCCCCTAGTAGCCATTGTGTCATGCGCAAAGCATGTTTCCAAAGCATAATCGGCCCCCAATCCATGGCGGCCGCTAGCAGTTGACCCATTTACAACTGGCTGACCCCTGTTATAAATCTCTCTATTGTTTTAGATGGTTAGCTCCGTCTGCGAGCTAAACTGGATATTGCCCACATTGTGCTTGAAGATGCCACATCCATCACGCCTGACAATAATGCTAGCACCCACTATCGACTAGCCTGTCATATTCCAATCGAGGGAACGGTTTCGGATACGGGGCAATTAGGTTCACCACGACAAACTTCTGACACATATGCAAGCGCCATCATGCAGGTTTAAACTATTCTATTCTATGATGATTCTACTGTTATTCTAGCTTCATGAATGTGTAACTAAACGATCGGTCACGAAACTCTCGTCTCGTAAAGGCCCCGGTGCGCACACGTACACTGTTCTTGACACATGCGACAATATACCCCGCAGCCTTCTATCGCCACTCCTCCTGTGGACCCCCATTTCACGGTTGAGTCAGTGCATTCCTTGGACCGCTTTTGATGTTGCCTCTTTCATTCTAATGAAGGGCAGCATCGCCCTCATCAGCACGAACCACTGTGACAGATTCCCGGCAGTAAGAAACTCCTATCAGTATATACTTGCCAATCACAGTACACGCAGCGATATACCGATCCCATCCACCCCAAAAACCTTGTCTTTAGCGCTGCCCATTCTGTGTGTTCCGCTACAGTTAAGATAAAGCTATGGTTCGCTTCTGGCTGTGTTGTTCACATCTCCACAATTCCAGGGTTTAGAACCCCCTATGAAGAGTATATGTCATCTGAATGGAACGGGGTCTCGTCTCATTGATGTCAAGTGGCGCCCCTTCGCAAGCGCTCGAATACTTCTGAGAAGCGCACTTCGGTGTTGAGTTCCTATATAGCCTTACCGGCTAAGATTGCGACATATGGCCGTCCGAATAGTATCATAAATACAACATGTCTGCCGTGAGGCATTGCAATCAAGATCAACAGCTCATGTTATACACGCTGCGTCAATACAATGTCCACTGTCATTACAATGTCCCCGTATAGGGCGCAAAAGATAAACGCTCGGACAGCTACAAGTATGAGGGGAAGAATAGTTAAAACCTCGTAAATGTCATAAAGATATCAGTAAATGAAAAGAATACAGTCGGCGGAGGGAAAAAACAGAGATACAGGAAACTTCTATATCCTTCCACGAAAACAATCATATGCAATCAAGAGGACCGGGGTACTGGTTGACGGTGGAAAAAAAGGAATGTCGGCAATGAGTTTAGGCCGAATAGCTGTTGGAGAGGGGGAATGCTTCATTTATGAGTCTGTCGACGATCCCCTTTTCGAATCTGGATTCGCAACAAACAAGCTCGCTCGGGGTACTAGTCCGTAATCGATATGCTTCCTACGTGCACGCTCTTCCTTCTTGTGTATATTCGCGGACACTGGGCTGTCCATGTCCTGGGACATCCGCCGTTCATATGCCGCCACCTGTGCCGCAACGTTCCCACCTGATGGAGGTCGTGGGGTTAATCGTCTTCTGCCTGCACTGCTACTACTTTGTGGGGTAACAGGGGACGAGTCTTTTGCAGGCGTGGGTGTAGCTGGTATGGGAGCCGGATAGTTTGGAGATGAAGTCAGTGGTGTCCTCTCATCGTCCGACATTTGCGTAGGCGATTGTGTCCTGAACATGCCTGCAAGGGCGGCGACGTCTGCATCGTGATGTAGGTCTTCACTTCCCTCGCTGGTCAATGTATCAGCACGAGAATATCTGAACGATCCCTCAGCACTTTCGGAGCCGCCGCTTCCGTCGCGTACACGTTGTACCACATCCATCGTCCCGCCGAGACGTTCGAGTGCCTCAGAGTCCATCGTGTGTGATGTTTGCAACGAGCTCGTGCTTTTACCGTGGGCCACGCTTCTGACCGCGCCTAGTCCGGCCACTCCAGGGCTTGACTTCGGGTTCGAACCCTCATTTTTGCTCCCGCCGCTGGCTCCGCCACTTGCGCTTCCAGAATTCTGGCTCTCTGCGATAGTGTTTAGTCTGGGCGGGGGATTAGGATCCCTGATATCAATCAGCCCCCCGGTGGCACCCATTTTCGATGCATCACTACCGCGGCGATCGCGGAAACGTGTACGAGCGAACCTGGCCCACCATGTGTCGCTTCGGCGCATGGGCTGCGTGGGCGCTGTTGATAACAGGGTAGTTGTGTCACCGGCATTGCCAAAGGAGTTGTCGCCCTTGGTAGCAGATGTTGGGGGATCGAGGATAGATGATGGGCGGGTCGTGAAGTAGGAAGTAGACGAAGGGTGATATGGCATTGACGGTGTATTGATGGGGGACCCGTAATTCTGGTGTGCTTGCTGATGAAGCCCGAACGAAGTATGAGATGATGATGGTCGTGGTGGCGTTTCAAATGGTGAGAGAACTTGGCTATGGTCATGCGAAGAAGATACAGAGCTATCAGCGCGAGACCTTCCGGGATGATCTTGACTCTGCTGAGATTGAGCATAACTTTGTTGTGACAGCGTCTGGGATCGCGTGCGTTCTAATTGGTGCTGACTCTGCGATATGAGCGAGGGTTGTGAGGGCTGCTCACTCAGCGGGGAGAGTTTCTGGGGGTATAGTTGAGACGCGGGTAGCACAGTGCGAAGCTGGGGTCGCTGGAGATGATTTTTGTCGCCCTGGCCGTCAGACTCACTCTCCCGCTCATATTGACCCGTGTATGCATTTGCAGCATCAAGGGTTCCCGCCGCCACACCTTCCCGCCCAACCTCCTGGATAGGATCCGCAAACGGGTCGACATACCGCAGACTACTGATCGTGCTGACGTTGCTGTATTCCCGTCTATTGTGTGGCCTCGCCCTGCTCTCGGAGTCATCTCGGACAACAGAAATGTACCCCTCTTCGTCTGTACTCTTCCAATCTCCTTCAAATGGATCACCCTTTTCATGCCACGGCGTCCCCACTCGACTGCCCATCCTACTGCTGGTACTCGGTTCGCGATTCCAAAGCCCCCTTATGCCCCCACCTCCGGCGCCGAAGATACTCATCAGACTCCAGCTGCTGCCAGCACTACCCTCAGCCTGTCGGCGCTCGTATTCGTACCATGCCCTCTTGCGTTCACTACTTCCATAATATGAACTCCCACTACGCCATCGCGAATGCCCAGGAAGGCCTGTATATGCAAAATCCCGCGTATCTTCGTCAGCAAGCATGTCCCTCCGCTCAGGCAGTATGTGCACGCTTCGTGGTGGCGGACGAGAGTTAACGCGCGCACCATCCCTCTGATGAGAGATGGATAGCCCAAAGACGCCAGCTAGGGTCGCTACTCCTGCGGTGACAACACCTGCAACGGCATCTACACCACGGTTTACTACACCAACCACACCACCCTCAGAAGGCCGGGTAGAGGCAAATCGACTCGAAGTAGGCGAAGGAGGGAGGGGTGTAGCGAATGACGCAGTACTAATGTTGTTGTAGATTGTATTTCGAAGGTGCGGGAGGTCGCGCAACTCGTTGATGTCCACGTCGGGTAGTTTCATCTGAGGATCGCTTGGTGCTCCACCACGCATACGATCACCATCGATTTTCTCCCCTACCAAGCCTGCAGCCGCACCTACAGTGGCAGCGCTCACCGTAGCGGCTCCGACCACGTTGCCGTTTCGTTCACCTGCAGCGCCAGGGAAAGCATCGCCAGTACATTCGTCTCCATCGTCAAGCGGGGCGAATTGTCCCTGTAACCATCGCTCTCGAGATTGTCTTCGATAATACCATATTACTCCACCAACAATCAAGAGAAATCCGATAGCGCCGAGTGCAGAACCGACAGCGATCGCCGTCGTGTTTTTCTGGCTATTGCTGCCTCCATCGGCTCCATTGCCATTGCCTCCTCCCCCGCCACTTCCTCCTCCATCTCCGCCGCTGCCTAAAGTGTGCGTGGGGTGTACACCCGTTGCCGTGCCAGATATTGGTAGACCTCCGCTGCCAGACGTCGGCGTTGAAGTGGGTGTTTGGGAGACCTCTGATATTGTTGGTGAGGGAAGAATGGCCGGAGGTGTATATGAGGAGACGAAGGTGTTGGAAGCCACATTGTATATCTGCAGAGGGGCAGGCGCGGGAGATGACGATGAATAACCTAAAAGTCATTTAGAGTCACGATGAGTGTGCATAGATAAGGCACCATCGAGGAATAAAGCGAAAATGGCACGGTACAATAAATATAAATAGCAAGGAGAGGATTTGAATGCATTCGGTGGCAATGGTACACTGTATCACATTAAACCTTGAGGAAGGAGACAGCACTTACCAAACCCGAAGATCACCTCATCCCCACTCGTGATCGCAAAGTGATCCTTCCTTGCTCCGAGTTCTTTCAAGACATCCACCACGGTCCAAACTGCTTTTCCACCATCACCATTCAGGTTCAATATCCATCCGTCATTGAGTGTCGTCTGCCCTTGCGCATCCTGGCCACCATGTATCAGTATTCGACCATCGGTCAGTAGCACGGCTACGAAGTTGCGCCTTGCTGGTGGCAGATTGCCAGAGTCCACAGACAATAGGAACCAGATGGGTTTTGTGTTATCTTTCACTTGTGTAGTATCCAATGCCCAGATGATATCAAAAGTAATCAATCCACCTGAGCTAGGTGAAAGACCGCCGAAGACCAGTAGATAACCGTTCGAAAGCATGAGACACGTATGGCCGTATACATCTGGCGGTCCCGTATCAGACTCAAGGGCAACGAACCGCGGGCTCGCTGGGTTGGAGATGATATCGAAGATGTAATGCTGCGAGAAAGCATTGCCAGACCCATCAGGCTTCACGCCCCCAATGATAAAGACACGGCCATCAGGAGCCGAGCATGCAGCGTGCTGCATTCTTCTAGCAGGTTCATTGGCGTAAGGTGAAGGTGAGTTAGCAGAAGGGCGAAGGGCTAAGGAAGGTTCGATGCGGTTGAACACATTCACTAAAACGGTAGAGTCTGATAGCGTCTGGATAGAAATATCGGAGTTGGGGTCTGCGATGCCACCGAATAGAATCCCCATTGACGTGTTGACCGCGGCGAGTGTGGACCAGGCTATCTTAGGTCCCTGGGGTGTTGATTCGTTGGAAGAAGATGCGATGAGTGACCACGGGGGTGAAGATGCGTTAAACGGGGAGGAAAGAGGGAGATAAAGCAGATCATTGGTGGACGGTGCTCCAGTATAACTGAAACTATTGAATGGGTCGGATTTCCCCCCGTAAAGAAACAGCGAATCGCTGATGAGCATTTGGGCTTGCCCCCATCTTTGAACAATAATTAGACTAATAATACGATAGAATATGGTCCAAAACAACACACCTAGGAGCCGGATCGTATGCCCACGCAATATGCAGCAGGGTCGCTGCTAATATGAAGGTTGTCGGGTTCATAGCTAAAATCATGAGAGTTCGTGATATATCGAATGCAAGATTTCATACAACAAATGATACAGAAATGAGTGGGATATGTCAGTGGACTATGTTTTCATCAGTGGAGACAGAATCGCAGAGAACAAGTTGGAGTGTCTCCAACCTGTGTTTGTGCCTAGTTCGCCTTGGCTGCCAGATTCGGGCTTTGACGCTCAGAGACTGGGCGCCTCGCAACACTTCGACTTGTGGCAGCGCTACAATTTCCGCGCTTTCTCCCATCTTCAATTTACCGGATATATTCTACAAAGACACTCTTCTAAATCCCAGGGTAGTCTCAAACCAGAATCCGCTAGCCTCGAGTACCCAGAGTGTTGCCCCTTCGTCAGTCGGAACATGTCAAAATGAGGAACAGGGGAGTCGGTGGATGCTTGGAGTCCAATCACCATTCCAACCTCCAGCTTGCCTCAAGATTGCGGCAACAGCAAGCGGACGGGGAGAAATCCGAACATACAGCCACGAGGAGCACTAGTCTCTTCATGTTGCACCCACCATATACACAGCCACATATGTAATTAAGATCTCCCATCGCACTTAAGACCTAGCTTAACATCACATTAAGCCTTACCTTAAGTTAAGGGCTACGCCTCGAGGCCAACATTGTAACCAGATGGTATGCAACAAGGCTATTCCTTGAGTTCGCCGTCGTCATCTAACCAACGATTTGACATGAACGATATCGGACCCGTGCCACGCTGCAGGAATATATTGCTGGAAATACTGGATCTACCCATGGTGCTCCATTTTCAATCGTGCACTCCACGGATCCTTCGTTAGTCCTCATTTCAAATCCGTTATCGATGACTCTCCTTCTTAACGTCTAATCTTAGGTCACAATATAAAACGACCATGCTGCTACGACTCGCTTGAGTCGACAGCACTTTTCTACGTTCCTTCACACTCAACCCCAGCCTCGTGGCGGAGGCGGGGACGATCACCTCCTTGAAACAGTATCATTCAGCAAACACCATGTAATTTCGGCCGTCTGTATGTATCTGTCGTAGTTGATTCCACAGTGTAACGTGGGATAGATGAGAGGTGTGTCTTCCAGCTGCGATAATCAGGTATAAATGCTCTTTCTGGTATTCTAACCCGCCCAATAACTTGTGCGCCATGGGGTGCTTCTCAAAGTCGAGCAACTTCGGCATCGAGCGTAGTCAATTCAACGATATCCTGGGCGACCAGACTATCATCAATTACACTTATAACACATATTTTATCATCCAGCAGTCCACTCCTCCTTCGTCTAATACTCTGAATCAAGGCGACGAGATGGATGAATCACGAAACTCGGACCTTCTAGTATCTGCTGCTAGCTTTATGTCACAAGATCCCTCTCCTCTCTACCCCTACGACTCTTTGGTGCATCATTACATGAGCACCGTCGTCAGCATTCAATATCAACTCGCAGACAAATCTACGACAGCCAGATTAATCCATGAAACTATACAATACAGCTCGACTGTATGTGACGCCGTTCGTCTGCTTGCTGCCGTCCATCAGCATAAATGCAGCACACAATTGGGCAGCAGAGCTCTAGAAACCACGTCACATCCAGCATCCCAGATATACGAACGACTTTCCGTAGCTCTGCTACATACCAAGCACATCTCGTACACCCAGGACAATGCCATGACGGCTCTGTTAATCATTTCCTCTGTTCTCTTTGATGGGGGAACTGGTGACTGGAAGTCCTGGCTCGATGTTGCCTATGCGTATGTGGACTCTGTCTTTCTCAAATATGGGGGTGCCAGCCACGCCCTTTCACAAATGCAAGACGAAAAATTCTACTTTATTGTCAAGACCACCTTCTGGTTCGACGTAATTGCCTCCGTCACACTGCAGGAAGTGCCCCACTATTTCGTAGTCATCGACAAGTTCTTCGACCCCTGGGAGCAAGATCCCAATCAATACACTCCCTTATTTATGATGGACGCCATCGGTTGCCACAATGATATTTTCTGGGCGATGAATCGGGTATCCGCGCTTTCGCACTGGAAAGCATCCTGTATCAGGCAAGGCAAGGTCGACGTAACCTCACTTCTGGAATGGGGTGGTGAGATAGAAGGAGTGCTCCTCCATCACGCCAATTTCTGCGAGGATCCACCTCAGGACGAGGAAGAGCTCTGTCGTCGCTTTACATCATACATTTTCTGTATGTCTACGCTCGCATGGTTAGATTCTATCATGTACGGCAGTCGTACACACGCACCCGGGCTCGCACGCTCGGTCCATGACGTCCTCCAATGCTTCGATAACATACCTCAGGATGAACGCATTCAGCGGTATACCGTACGGAGCTCGGTTTTTTGTATTTTCATCTGTGGCATCTTTACGACTAAACCGGACGACCGCGATTTCCTGGTTTACCACCTGCGCAAGCAGTCGAGCGATAACGTAGGGAACTGCACGGCCATCGAGAACCTGATGCGGTCCATATGGAATCAACACGATACCGAGGGAAAGCAATCGTCGGTGAAGTGGCAAGAACCACTGAAGGCTTCTCGAATTCTTCTGGTGTAAGAACATTTTCTCGTGCCACATCTACACTCGCGGCCAAGCGGTGATTCTGAGAGTAAGATAGTAGATTGATGACGAAAGAAGGTCCTCCGTTGGTAAGGTGAGGGGTTTGGAGACCATGGTAAGCTGCTTGCACGCTTTGGCCGAAGCAACAGCCTATAGAACACCGTGTTCGACTTGGTTATTGTACTCTCAACAACCATGGCTATTATACTCGAACTCTGAATCGATGCCATCGGCCGACTGAACTAGCCCATGTCTTCTAGTCCTAGTCAGTTACTCTAGTCTTGGACGCGAGACGTTCCCCCTAAAGCACGTGATGCGCGAACCGGCCCGAGCCAGTTTTCAAAGTTTGCTCTGCTGAAGTTACGATGGGCCAGCTTGGCAGTCGTACTACGCCCGCGTGTAAAAGAAGGACTGTGTACTCTGCGTTCAAAGCGTGGGTTTAGGCTGACTTGGAATGAGCTAACTAGACGACCAATCCGCGGTACGGCATTCTATCATTCTATCCGCCAAAACGAGTTACATACGTCCTTCGAACGTCTGAACATTGAATATAAGCTCGATTCAGTCGCGATGTAGGAGTCGATTGACATCACTTCACTGGGAAAGCGAGGAATCAGTGAGCATCCGTCATTGTGGCTACATCATTGTCTCTCATTCCAATCTTTTTCGTTGTCAAATAGCCTATTCAACATGCATGAATGCTGAATTTTTCAGCATTCAATGTCATCAGACGTTAATAGTACCGATTCCTCGCTCGGGAGGTATGTCGGTCACCATCGAGGAATTTGGAGGAATCTTAATAGATGGGTGCATCCATAAAGTGGACCAAGCCGGATGCCTTGATCTTTGGAAGTTGATATGGTGATACGTATGTATCTTCGGCGTTGTGACAAAGCTTGGGAATGCAATGACAGAATCCACGTTGGGCGTATAGCCGTATGTCGAGTTGTTCAAGTACAGTGAAACTTGAAACAACTAGCAAGGAGATATATCGAAACACGCTGATATCGCCGACTCTTGAGGAGAATTGCGCCATGAAAGATCCGTTGTTATCAATCGCAATTCTTGGCAAGGAGCGATTGCGGTTCGTTCTGCGTATTCAACTTATTACCAGTGAGGCTTTTTCCCAAATTCGACACGCCTCAGCAACACAGAAGGACTCCCATTCGACATGACCTTATACGACACCCTATTTCAACGCACCTTTTCTTGACGTCGGCCTCGTGTCCTTAGCCTGGGGTTCGAGCGTAAAAGATATGCATGGTACATGTAGGCCTTCAGGTTATCTGATTAGTTCTAATCAGTGTCCAGATGTTACACCCCACACGTGGATGTATAGAAATGAAGGATGCATCTGGTCCTTCTCTTTCTCGGTCATACGTCTATGCTAGCAACCGTCGTATTCATATATTCTCGCCTCTTCGGCTTCGTTCTTGGACTATCAGGCCATTGTAGAACAATGATATGAATTCTCATTCGTACCACTCACGCTGCCCTGGCACGCTCCTTCTTGATGGTTGTAGTTACTTCTGGGTTGCTAACTTCTTGGGGTTCCTTGGTGGTTCATTATTTAGGTAGATCTGATTACATCCTCACAACCGACATTCTGAGAATGGTAGCCGCCTTCCGTTGGTATTCATCTGCCCAAATCGACAGTGAATATGCGACATTTTTCCCCTTGGATGATGCCATGCCAGACTCGCGGGAACGTCAATACCCTGGTACTAAAGAGCAATGATGTATGGACGACTGATCCCCAAAATTCTGCCACTTAATCTACTACGGCTTCATTCACTCCTAAGTTGGTGGTTGTAAAAGGCGCTTAGGCCCGAACCTTTGGCGTCTTTCTTTTCTTTCTTCCCCTCTCAATTTTGCTCCACGGATCGCTTTAAATCCACAAAATTATCATCAGTACCAATTTTCAGGAACGAATCCCATACTGCACCTCTACCGCAACTCAGTCAAAGCATTTTCTAAGGATCCTAGTACCTGACGTGTGTTAGATCGCGCCTCCCACTCTGGTAACACAATGGGCACTGACGTGAGGGAGCATGGGAAGCGTATGGCGTGGACCGATGGGTGTTCTTGCCTACCGACGGGAGCGCTGCCGAGCTAGAGGTTGTTGCCTTCTTGACCACCTCTCCGTCGCTGCTGGCATATATGTTGTCTGAAGATCGGCAAGCCATGTGCCAAAAACTTGTGGCTGCCACCCGTTTACTCCGAAGATTCCTATTTCCATCACAGTTACGATCATAAATGAAAGGCTGAGGTAGATTCTTGCCCTCCTGGGACATCCCCGTCGCGCACCCATGTCTATTTGATCGCCCTAATACTTTTTATATTTTAGATTAGAGCGTACATCCGCCTCTTTCTCTCCGCAGGTTGATGTACGTATACACCAAACCAGCGCGGGATTTTTTCAACAGGGGTGATGTTTTGGCTGGCCCGAAAGGTACACGTTCACCGTGGTCAAATTCTTGTACTTACGCGAGCTCACCTCTATGTCGATCGGTTTTGAACTATCAGCGTACATATTTCCCGACTTAAGACCGAACTCTCATGTTATCTCAGTGGAGGCGAGTATTTCCTGGCTTTCATGAGATCGACGCACTGCTCCTCGGCAGTCGCGGGTACCGCTCACGATTACCGTAATTGATACTTTTCTCTGGACGGTCGCAGTTTTGGCCCTCGGGAAGATTCTACGGCCACAGGTCTCATATACGGATGTTCCTTGTCCAGAATGGACTCGCTCTGTTCTAGGATCCGATCTTGCCCATCTCATCGCGAGTATGAAGAAGCGCAACCGATGACAGTCCACCACCCTTAAGTTTGAGCTTGAGAACCTTTCAACGACGATCTTCAAGCTAATCAGTAGAATTACCTCCAAGTCACTCCCATATAACTCGTGCCAATCCTGCAAAGTGGCAAAGTCAACTTGCAAACGTTCTTACATCTGGCTTGGGGGTATTCACTAAAGTATAGGCGCTGTTGTCGTCATATCTCAGATCACGCACCAATAACTCAAGTCCGCATCAAGAAGAATGGGTTAATCAGCGGTTCGATTCCCCTTGGTCTTGGACGCACCAAATTCGCGAACTAATCGCTCTGAATAGGTGAGCCTCAACGTTTGTCAGCCCGCGACCGCTGTAAACACTGCCACTTGACACCACCAAAAAATTGCAATAATTCCGCTCATTTAGGGCATAGTTGCGATCTATACCTCGGAAATCGACGTATATCGCAAGACATACTCCGACTTGGTCTAGCTAATCTCTCATTTTCCAGATCCATCGGCATTGGACCAAGACCTTCCCGGTATACAGTCAATTGTCTCAGAGGTAGAAAAGGAGGCCATTTTCGACACGATGATACATTCTGCACCCCGTGCCCCATCCCCCAGAGAAGCAGTCCTTCCATCTCTTCCTGCCTCTTCATATGTCTCTCCATACCATGGAACCACGAACTGCAGTCGTTGGACTCTGCTCGCTCTCGGAATGGTCAGCTCATCACATTCGCGATGTTTTTGAAGCATCCTCAGATGTAGCGTGCCTCCGAGCTGTCGAAAACACCTTCGCCGACAATCTCTTTGCTACAATAAACGGCGCGCCTCTCACACGTGAAGGCATTAAGCAACTAGTACTTGCTATGCGGCAAGGATCACCGAACGGGCTGAAAGTCCGTTGGGAACAAGCCGTGGAGGTGCCACGGGATCCATCTACGAATCGGGTATGTATTCACGTTATAGATGAATCATTTCATAACTCGCTCACCTATTTCCTTGTAGGACGGATCGTTTGGGGGCGTGTACGTTATCAGTGGCCTTCAGAAGCAATTGCCAGGCATGAGCAAACCCGCCGCATTTGAACGACATAAGACAGTTACAGTCAGGTTGGTTTCCTGTTGAGAGATTGTTGACGAAAAAGGAAGCTCATCATCTGTATAGGATTGAATCGCAATCTTCAGACCCCTTTGTTGATAGTCGGAGAATCGTCAGCCTGACCTTTGTTGCAAACGACGTTCGGGTAGACCGTCAAGCAACCCTTTAATTTTCCATGGACGATATTTATGTATTATCATTAATCATTGTTGATATTGCCATATGTATTACTATTTATTCTTCCCGTAGCCTAACCACGCTTGTGCTTTAATCTATTTTAGTCCTGTATTCTAATCCAATATAATAACAATGTCCCCTGCCTCGTGTATCAAATCATCCCACAGTTTACTTGCATCACACCCAATCATTGCTTAGCCTAACAAGAGATCTCCACTTTCGAAAGCACGTCGGGCAGGGATGTTCATCTATGGTGCGGACACAGACGGTCTCATGATCAGGACGTGTGAGCTCGGAATACAGCAGGCACTGGAATGGGGTGCCTTGATGTATCAAGTTAGTGTGTCGACGGCGACGCGGATACAAACCCTCTTGGGGAAACGTGTGTGTTAAGCAGCGAGAGGGCAGGGTAATGATGAGATGCATTGGGGTTATCTCTGCACTCTAGTATTCTGTATGGAGGAAGGTGATACTTCAATCGCAAGCCGTCGTTATCGCCGGTTGCTGTGTTATTTACAGATACCAGCGGAATGGCAACATAATAAGTATGAGTGCTTAGATTTCGTGCTACGAAGTATTTTGCTTCCGTTGGCTTGAGATACAACATTGACGATAACTCTTCTATTGTGTTATACCTAGGCCATCAATCATGCCTCCCAGATGAAGTACATTAGCGTCATCGGACCGAGAGATGACTCGGCTACATCCGATGAGATAGGAACTGGACTCAAGTCTCAGATTCCAGCTACGAGGCAGCGCAGCAGCAGCTAGTCATCTTGTGAAGGTGGGGCCGGGCCGTAACGTTTTGTGTTTGGAACCAACCTGTACTTAGGAACCTAGCAAATCCACGCGCCAGATCAGTTTGCAAGCGCCAAGCGGGACACTGCAATCTATGATATTCATTGAAGACCCAGATCGCTGTTACTCCTGAACTATCCGCGCATCAGCAGGTTCAATTCAGCGAAATGATGTCGTATTTAGATAGCTAGGCGTGGCGGCATGTTCTGGATGTCTGTATGTCTGGTGCGTGCATGATCCGAATTCATAACAATCCTCGATGCGAACACTTCAGCGCTGTGCACATCAATGAAGTGATATCGTAGCAAGATAGCCAGGCGGAGCGGTATGTTCTGGGTGCCTGGTGCGTATATGATCCGAATTCATAACGAGGAACATCCTCAATGCGCACGGTCCATCGTGGTTGCGCAAGGTACCAATGGTATGTTGAGGTGGGCTCTGAATTTGCACCCGCTGCCATCAGTTCCCGGACCCGTGACATGTCCAATGAACACTTGACCAATGACTAGCCAAGCGAGCCACTGTCAGATAGTATGATATCGTGCGAAGACAGCGACGAAAGAGCGGCTATTCTAGTTACTATACAGCTTCAGGAACGCGACCCAGACAAGACAAGACATCCTGATCGGGAGGAACAGACCTTGGAGTGCGCCATCTTTCCATATGGTGAGAGCACCGAGGAACTTATTTTGTGCGGCTTGTCATACTTCAGTCGTGATAGCTGTCGGCATGTCAAGACAACAGGAGCCATGACTCAGGTGAGAAGTGCCATGTGGATAAGCACGGAGACAAATCAAGGATACTACTGCTAACAAACGTTCATATGTCGGACCTTGAGATGGACCACCATCAGTATATAATATATGCTTTATCAATTGTAACTAACCTAGTAAGGCGAGCAGTGAGTAGGTCGTCTGTCCGCATTGGGAAGGCCGATCAGATAATTGAAAGCGATTGGTCGTTCCTGAATGCGTGATATATTCACATACCTATTTCAGGTTTGCGAAAGACATAGATTCCTCGGCGTCAGGATATCCAAGCTATCACCACTGCGCCATCAATGAGCCAGTGGCTGGGAGTTTGTTTGAGTGAACTGCTTTATCGGGCTAGTTATTGAATGTCAGTACATTATTGTGGAGAAGAGACGAGCTGAGTCGGAAAGGTTCAAACGTACGTATTCTAATTCCGTTTGCAAACGGATGTGGATGCTTGCGTAGTATGAGCTTCTTGACACTTCACGTCAAGTGGAGGAGGGAAACGCGAGAAGCTTCTTAAAGCTAGGCAGCTCAGGGAACATGTTTATGTTGACTCAACGAACCAGCCATCGTAGTATTCCATGCAGCCAAAGCTCCACAGACTGATACATCCCAGGTTAGTTCCTACCGCAATGGTCTATTTCAGTCGTGTTCATGACGAGACAATACATGAACCGAAGTGGTGGCTTGATGTCATTGAATTTACGCAGTCCATGCGTTTTTCGAGTTGCCATTTTGGAAGCTATATTGGCCACTGATACAGGTGAGATAAATAAGGCAACGTTAAAGAGGATCACTTTTTTGACGATATTGGCAAATTGTCATCAGTTAGCACTAAGTACAATAACTGTTAGCGGGGATGGTGATGGTAACGACGATATGGACGAATGGTTTCATATTCACGGAACCAAAGGAAGGCCGACAGGAAGGTGGAACCGGGCTTATTTTGGATACAGACTTGCATGCGGCGCCTTTATTGCGGTGGCTGGGTAACAAAATTGCTGTCCAGCGCCATATTGTTTGGCGTCCAAATCCCGAATGAGTTTAGCAAGTCAGCGCCAGGAATCGGGACATTCTTTTCTCGGCTGTGATAGGATAGCGTCAGCATGTCAATGGCATTATACCAGGAATAAACGCACAGCTCGCGTACTGATGAGAATAAAGGTGGATTATGCATCAGTGCATGATCCGTTCAAATGAATTGGACTTACCACGGATGAGGAAATTGGCAAGGACGGCGAAGAAGAGGAGCGTGCTAACTATTACAGGTCCAGCAATCATATCTAATAGAATGATGTCAAACATAATAATGATACCAGATTGGGCCCTACAAACATACCGAAGTGGCCTGGATCCCGTCGGCGTATCATGGTAATACGATGTTGGTATAGAAGATATCCGTAGACCTGGTATACAATTCATTAACCAGAACAATAGACTTGAAACGACACTAACCAACACACCAACACTGATGAGTGCGTAAGTGTACGCAAAGTTACGCGCCACTTGATCCTTTGAAGCATTGAATAGCGCCAGAGCTAACGTCCCGATCAGTATGGATATATCCAGCCAACCGACCCAAGCTGAAACGCGACCATTATCAAGACTCGTGTACAGTGTACGAACAAATCAATACTCACTTCGCTCATTTGCAAACCACACCTTGCCTTCGACTCGAACAGGGGTTGCGACCTTCTTTGGTACTCTGACCTTGGGCGGTGCTGTATTGATAGCGTGGTAATCCCGCACAGTCGGCCTCTGTCCATTGTCATCCTGGTCTGTATCGGGTATACCATCTGCGCGATTGTATCGGGCTGGTCGTCGAAGACGTGGAAGCGAAGCAAGTGCTGGAGGTGAAAAAGGTGACAGAAGGTCAGTCATAGCGTGCCATGATCTGCGAATCATTGATTCTGGTCTTTGGTCGCGCAAAGGATTGTTCTCATAATTCCTGGGCCTGGGGGTTGGTGCAGACATCTCTCCCGACAAAGTAACGGTGAGAGCGTTATCGTCGTTTGTTCAACCGATCAGCCACTGTGTGAAACGACGAACAAGTGTGATACTCTATGTTTGAAGCGGAGCCGTCGGAAACTCAAAAGAAGCTTTCGGAATGCAAAATGACTCCTCTCGGAATCTCGGCGTTTGATGACGTCAGATCACGTTTTCCAGAATCACCTAGAATCTGCATGTTACGCACGGAATGAACTCAAATGGCCTACGGTCTGGAGTCTTCAGCCGCAATAAAACCAGCCAGGACTCATTCTGAATCCTTGTTTTTCGACAACTACAACCACATCTCTCCCTCCCGTATCATCTTGCTCCAATAATGGGCACTGACTACTACAAACTCTTGGGCGTTGGCAAAGATGCCAGCGACGAGGAGATAAAGAAGGCTTACAAGAAAATGGTATGTATGTGCTATACTTCCGCAGTAACACTTTCGCTAACCTCATTTTTAGGCTCTGAAATGGCATCCAGACCGCAACGGCGGATCTGAGGAGGCATCCAAAAAGTTCAAAGAGGTATGTGTATACTTTAACTCCGACGCTACTTATCACAGTTTCGCTGACGAATCTCTTAGGTTTCAGAAGCTTTCGAGGTCCTCAGCGATAAGAATAAACGCGCTATATACGACCAGTTCGGTGAAGAGGGCCTCAAGGGTGGAGGCGGCCCTCCGCCAGGAGCTGGCGGCCCTGGGGGATTCTCGGGCTTCAGCGGCTTCCCTGGTGGAGGCGGAGGCACGACATTTACCTTCACTTCAGGAGGTCCTGGAGGCAGAGGGGGATTCAGTCCCACTGACCCCAACAAGATATTCCAGTGAGTAATTTCATCTCATCGCTATTTCTGAGCTATGTTGCTAACGGCCGTTTGCAGACAATTCTTCAGCAGCTTCGGCGGTATGGGTGGTATGGGTGGTATGGGCGGCATGGGTGGCATGAACGGCATCTTCGATGACGACGACGACGACATGAGTGGGCACGGCTCATCATCGTTCAACTTTTCAAGCATGGGAGGAATGCCTGGTGGCATGCCACGTACATCCCGACATCAAACCCGCAGTTCAACGCGACCAGGTCGTTCAGAAGCTGGACCTTCAGAAATCACCCGACCACTCAGAGTTTCACTAAACGAGCTATACTCCGGTACCACGAAGCACCTAAAAGTTGGCCGCCGACTCCTAGACGGTACCACCGAAGACAAAGTTCTGGAAATACAAGTCCAACCGGGATGGAAATCCGGGACGAAGATTAGGTTCCCTCGTGCTGGTAACGAACAAGCTAGCACAGGGGAGGCCCAAGATCTTGTCTTCGTTGTGGAAGAGAAACCTCACGATATCTTCAAGCGGGAAGGGAACGACCTCGTATGCAAAATATCGTTACCTTTGGTGGAAGCCTTGACAGGGGGTGGCGGTAAAAAGACGGTAGACGCTCTGGATGGTCGGAAGTTGCAGATACCCATCCCGGCGGGTATCGTGAAACCCGGCCAAGAGACAACCATCCCGAACGAAGGCATGCCAATCCGAAAAGAGGGAAGCGTCAAGAGAAAGGGTGATTTGATTATCAAGTGGGACGTCGTTTTCCCTGATCGGCTCACACCAGCGCAGAAAGAGGGGATTAAGAAGGTGTTGGGATGAAGCGCTATAGGTGCAACCTGATTCGATACTACACTTGGATAATATTATTTGTTTTCTTGCATACTGTATATTATACCCTCATCAACGCATGCATGTACTTTTATTTAGACCACAATAACAAGTAGGCTACGCTCGTAGAATTCGAAAACGAGAAAACCATATGCAGCTAGTGCAAATATCTCAATGTCGCAGCTGCGTGGCAGGCGAAGTAGCATGGCATGAACCGGCAGTTATCCAGAAAAATGGGACTTAAGCTTAAGTGACTTTCACAGAAAACAGCACAACACCGAGCACCGGCACAGCACGAGGCTACAGCTGAAAAGCGTCCATCTGGTACGAATTGTAACGACACCATATTTTCAAGGATGGCCTTTTCGGAGCCGAACTTTTGCAAAGTTCATTCACTTTGTTACACTTGCTAACACATCCCGGGCCAAAAGCCTGATCAGGAAATCATTGCATAATTACTGCCCTGCTCGCTGTTCACTGGGCGCGCCACAGGCCGCAGCCGACATCCAATGGCAGTATCTAGTGAGCATATATCGGTCGTGACAAGAACAGTGAGGGTTCAGTGCACTGCGTGAAGTGCCACTATCATTATGAGTGCCAAAAACGTCAAGTTTTCGTTGCTCACGTCGAGAGAATGGGTAGGCCTGATCATTGATGGGAGTAGAAACGACAGTTGTACTAAACAAGATATCAAGCTACTAGTGCGTTACGCGAAGCGAACATTGTGCAGGCGTCTAGAAAAGGCGGTATTGAAGAGGTGATACTGTGTCTACCGTCATTTAGCGGCTCAGAAACGGCAATATTTCATCAAGTTTGTATTTTATATTAGGTTTGACAGCCTCGCACCCTTGAAAACTCCTCTGTACAGTCCTTTGAATGATCTTGACTATGGCGTGATTAATTGATTCCTGCGATGACAATAACTGCCTTTCCCCTACATAGATGGCTGTGAGTTAGAGCCAGTCAATAGAGAATAGTGCATGATCAGTGGGAGAGGACGTAACATCGGGAGTGAAAATAAATAGATGAGCTCGTCTGAATATTGTACGTACGATGCGCACGTAGCATCAAATTTGAAGTTCTGTATGCCACACGCGTTGAGTTTATGGCCTACAACACTGCCTTGCTCACGAAGTTTCATAGCGCAAGTTCCCATCTGAATTTAAATGGAAGGTTAACTCGCAGGCGAAGTTCAACGAAATCGACTAACCGAGTACCATGGAGTAATATTGTCAGTACTTGGGTCGTATTAGTGGATAGCGAGGTATCACAAATTAAAACTCATCATTTTGGCAAACATACTAGTTGAAGGCTTCCTTATCCTGAAAAAATGCAATTTCTACAGGTGCCGCCTCTGTCCAGGCTTGAGGTAGAGTAGCTTCTTCCAGTCATCACTCAAGGTAATGTATAACCTTCCGGTTGAAACAGGATGTGCCTATGTATGCAATGATCAGTAATTTGTATTTTGACACTCGCTAATTACCCCTAGTGTGAGGCAGTATTGAAATCAGTTGCGAAGATATACTAGGCGCAAACATAGAAATTAGCGACATACATAGAACGACTTTGCGAGATAACTCCCCTGAACACTATAAAAATTCTGGCCTAGCTCTTTGAGGTCACCTGCATTGCGGCGGAGCCTCATACTGATATCGATGCCGCTACGTGACGGATTTGAGCCAAAACAAAATCTCACGAAGGAAATCAACTTACATTGTAGCCATTAAACCACCACCCCATCGTTTTTCATTGGTCTATATGACCCAGGGCTGAAGGCAACCTGCAAGGAAAGAAACAAGCTGGACGATCAATTGATCGTCAGCACATTCCACAAACAGCATAACGACATACTAACATAACAACAGTTCCACATAGGTCTCTCGAAAGCCCGGTCATCTGTTCATCAATGAATCGAACGGATGGAAGTTCGTAATAACTGGGGCGTTAGCGGTATTGGGTATTAAATGACTGGTCATGCGCCTTGAAGGTTTACGGATATTCGGTTGGTATTCTTACTATGATCCAATGGGAGCCGCCTGGGGTACATGAAGTCGACATAATGACGAGATAATGCCACCGATGCCAGTTGGACTTGTTCGTCCCAAGACGATACTAAAGGCCTTTTCGAGATGCGATCGATGAGATGATTGGCACATAAACGGCAAGTGTAAAGGATCATCAAAGAGCGAAACTCGCAGATACTCATCGGATATCGGTCAACTGCCACTCAGAGAAGAATCAACCATTGGTATGCCTCAGTATAGAAATTAGCGCCGGTTCGGGAAAAGTTACTAATTGTTGCGTTGTACGTTCACTCGCGACAACGCTTCAAAGCCCTGATAATTGTATGCATGGCCTCAGTCTCATGAACCTTACAAGATTGTATGATCGCTACCCACATCTGATTCTATGCAGAAATCCATTACAACCCTAGTTGTGTCCGGACTCCGTAGAACACCTTCGAATTGGGGCTTATGCAGCATGCCTACCACGAGGATTGCATCAATCCAGCGTAAACGTGAAGACCTCTATGATCCCCCGATATCTTCTTCTTGATATGGTCATTGATTACGGAGTAGCATCGGACTGCACTAGAACTCAGCCTCAGCGTATATAGTTGTGCCTATCCACACCTTGGATTGCCAACACTTCCACAGTTACACTGGCAACGTATCCGAAGGACATTCTTGCTGTCCGCTTCCAGCACACAGGATCCAATGCTCCCCGAAATCTCATGCGCGGACTCTTATAGGATACTTGGTCTGAACGGCAATGCGACCAATGAGCAGATCAAGGTGGCGTATAAGAGGCTGGTACGTTATTTGCCCCTTGTTCTGTATTTTACTACGTCTTACCACGAAATAGGCCCTCCAATGGCACCCTGATCGACATGCAGACAACAAAGACTTCGCAACAGAAAGATTTGTAGAGGTAATATACTCCAAGTATCTTTCTTGTTCAACTTTCATGGCATTGATTAAAGGTCAGCAACGCCTATCGAACCGTTTTACGGGACAGGCGTTCGCATTACCAGGATTCACACGAAGTACCCCCTCTAGCAAACTTCCATCCGCCTAGCAGCCCCTTGCAAAGCAAGAATACCTTTCCAATTTCGAAGAGCAATTTACCCACACCAGGGCTTAATTCCAGCATGGATTCATCATCTACTCAAGAATCATACACCTATGAAAGTAAAGAATTCGGCGGAGATTCTTACTACGTAAACGCCCTACCATATCAGCGTGAATCGCCAGCTTCGCGCCCTCATATAACTAGGAAGTCTGAGCGATACGATCCAGCCCCAACACCTGTACCACGTAAGATTAATCTACCAGCAGAGGACCCCCAACGTCGAGAATCTCGACGGAGAAAAGGCCAGCCTCCTACAAAGCCTGAAGGATGGGAGCAGTATGTGCTTCTTGAGTTTGTCCAGTGATCATAGCATCCTCATGGCTATCCCATCATCTTGTTTAGAGTTTCAACTTCGCCCAAACGCCGAACTTCTGCACCTATGTACGCTCCAGACCTTGGCCAAACCAATTCTCCTTTTTCCTATCCGTCACCTCCCAGTACTCCCACGAATTGGCAAGAGATTCCCGCTGAATGGATATTCTACCTCCATCTCAGCTTGGAGGAATTATTCCAGGGAAAGTCGTGCAAATTTCAACTCGTCCGCCGTCTCCGTTCCGGCCGACAAAAGGAAGTAGTCGTCGATTTCCGGATACCTCCCGGTTGCCACCACGGGACTAGATTTGTCTGTCGAGGTATAGGCCATGAACGAAGTGATGGGTCTGCACAAGATATTGTTTTCGTGGTCGACGAATTACGGCACGACAGATTTTTCCGGATAGAAGACGATCTGATGTTAAACGTCGTCGTCCCTTGGCCAGATTATGTACACACAGGGGGCAACATATACGTGAATGGTCTGGAAGGCGCACAATATACGATACATCCACCCCAAACTAGGCGTACGGTCCTCAAAGGGGTTCGCACCATTGCTGGGGCTGGTATGCCTATATCTGAGGGAGAGCGGGTGATTGGCAGGGGTGATTTAATTGTTTGGTCAGTTAAATGAACTGTCATCCTCGTAATTACGATCTGATCCTCTGTAGCTGGGAGGTGACGCACCCGTCAATATCAAGATGGGATGGCTTGATGCGGGCTCTCCATTTCCGACGGTGAATAGGTCTTGGTATGCACAAATATTGATGGCCGTTCTCAAAGCTCTGACGTTTTCTCATGGGTAACAGCGTCCAGAATGTTCCTACTAAAATACAATTAATGTTCTAATGATAAGAAAGGTGTCCATCAAGTAAATTAGACGCCCGACGAATGTGATTCCTGACTCCTCGTCAATCGCCGTGACCTCGAATACGAGAGGAAGTCATCGGTCGCTGCGGAACAATTTCGGGCAAATTGAAGCTTCCCAATAGGGGCAGACAGGAAGCTTTGTTCATCGTCAAAGGCAGCAGTCGCTAGGTGCAATACCACTCTGGATGAGATAACACTATGGAGGACGGTTTGAAGCCTGTTTAGATTAATTATCTCATGTGGGTTAGGTGCTCTCGATGTAACATCCACTTACTGCGAACCCCCGGTTCGTAGTTGAGTGAGCTGATGAGATGGGTTTCAATAAGAACGATAAAGCAGGAGAAGTATTTACGTACTGCAACGGATAAGATCAACACTATATTGAGGGTTGAAAGGGCTGAATATGGAGCATGAGTATAGATAACACTAGGGTATCTCGTGAGGGCGATTGACCTGCCATGAAGCCAAAATACATGGCGCCTAGGTGGAAATTTCCGTTCATGAATGTCATGACGTTAGATTGAAATTTCTCTCACCGTCCTTCCAAAGGGAATCTATTAGAGGCGACCGGACGCAACCCGGTATTCTTTTCCGCCACAGTAATATGGCAATGGAAGCAAGAGCGAGCGTAACTAACGGATATGAGTGCAATTTATTTCGCCAGTCCACTGTGGAGTCAATGGCTTACCTAGTTCATATGCAATAGACATGATATAAGGGATAATCCATAAGACTGTAGCGTCGCTAACCACAAAACGACACGGGTCCGATGGTATCGATCCTATGACGGGCCCCACTAGGGATTTTGAGTGAGCGAAATATGTACGATGAATAATATGGAAGCCAAACATTGACTGGACACGATATCTTTGTGCACAACCACGATGCATGGTACCAATGCGGCCTATGAACATACTGAGGAGAAGTGACTGGTCTCTTCCATAGGTGACTTACGCAGGATGCGATGAGTAAGAGAACTCTTACTGCTCTGCTATGCTCCCAAAGCGCCCATGTGCGGACAGCAAGGATGGCTAGTTCAGTGTTAGTAATCGTCACCGAAAGCTGGTTGTACTCGCACAGTCAGAAGCAACGATAGTGATAAATCGTAAGCCTGAGAGAGAGGTAAGGGAGGTGAAGGTTATGTAGTTTGAAGCGGCGCTCACACGTCATGATGTTTCCCAAAGTCACATTGGTCTTCGTAAATAGCAGCTATCATTGAAGTAAACCATATCACACGTGTGCGGTATGACACACACCGGGATGATTCCAATAACTGCACTTGCGAAGCCACAATAACGCGCGAGGAAAAAGAAGTTGCGTCCGAACGAGGGCCACTGAAGCTTCCACATATGAAGCAACTGGTCCGTCTCATTAGGATGAGAGTCAAATCAGGTGTGATTAGAGCATACCTCGGTATTGAAAGTCAAGCAGAAATCATAGAACTAAGGCTAGTGAGGTTCAAGTCATGACGGCGAAGGAAGAAGTGGCTTACATAGAGGCAAGCAGCCACATCTGATTGAGTCTTCCGTTATTACACTGGCTGGAACAACTTGTAATTCATAGGCTCACAATTGAAATTCTTGAGTTGTTGAGCTAACTAGCAACATGAAGGCGCATTACAGACTCACTGAAGCCGTCCGTTGGTCCTGCAGACACCTGAAGAATTGTTCCATCTCAGAACCGGTCATCGACGGTTAGCAGCCAGCGCAGGCGAGGAAGAAAATAAAGGCGATGGAGAAAAGGTGAAGATACCCCGGAGGTTGACGCCAGAGCTATCTTGGTCATATGTAGTAGACTCCGCGTGTCCACGAAATGTTGTAAGTGCCAATACAGCTGGGCGAGGGTTGATGCATCTTTCAAGTGTACAATACGCATCAAAGATCGCCTGTCAATATCAAAGACCCCAATTTCATAAAGGCCTGAAAGACAGTTCCACTCCTGGTGCCTTCCTGAGCCAGAATCCCGGCATTCTCATGCCTGGAACCCCCTTCACCTATCCATTAGACCACTGGTACTGACATGCGATTTCTCAGCTAGTACGTGCCGTTGGAAAGCAAGACACCGAGTAGCGAAAAGGGCTGAATGCATATACCTCAAACCACTTACGAGTAGTGTGAGCAGTATATAGGTGGTAGTGGAAAAGATTCGGCCATCGGTTGTCAACTTGTTTCCATGGAAGTAGAGGATAGCTTATCCGAAGTATCTCTACCAGTTGAGTCATGAAGGTGATAGCGCCATTTCACACGCTCACAATAGTTCAAGTTCACTACTGAGTCACTCGTCACCGCACGGCGCAAAAGGTCCAAAGCTTGAAGCTTGAAACCTTCAACGATGCTCATTACCCGCTCAGCGTTCAACGTTCAGCGCTCAGCTTCGACCGCAAACCTCGCAGCTAAAGCACTAGCCTCTGTTCGATCATCGCAATGTCAAGCCATCGATGTTGAAAGATGATTCATCCTTCACCCTCCCGCCTCGCGCACATCTCACTATTTACGGACGCTTCTACTGTCATGGCAGCACTAGATATGGCTTTGAGGCTTTCTATTCTACTTTGAAAGACCGGGTTTCGCGCGGCGTTAGACCATAGGCGGCGGAGAGGCATTCACTACTTGAGATGAGATGGACGACCTGACCGAACACCATTATTCACTGATCAACAGCTTCTCCCATCTTTGACTCCCTTTGGTTGCAATAATTAATACGATCAACACGGATGGGCGATCACCCCCGAAGCCGTCTGGAAGAGACTGACTTCTGCTGCTCTTCGCCGAACCAAACCTGGTTGAACTACTCCGCCTGCCAAATCCCACTTGGGCAGCTCCTGTGCCGCCACTGTGTTTGGATTCTCCCCCGCGTTCAACCTCTTAATCAACGTCGAGGACCTCATGTTCGCACATCCCACGTTGAATGTCCATGATGTCAGTGCACCGAATTGATTATCATTCAATCTGACGCTGCTGCTGATGGCAGTATTGAGACAGCTCGTGGCGGTGCGGCTGTCGGTTAGCAGAAGAGTAGTTGCACGCGCTTCCGTGAGTGGGAATGGACCGGCTTCGCTGCAACTCGAGGTTTGACAAAGATGACCATACCCAACGGTGGGAAGACCGATTGGATCCGGTGCTGGACTGGGTACGAAGCCTTCGAATTGCTTGATCAAGTTGACCGTTGCGGTGTTGATCGTGGGAGGACATGCAGCAGAAACTCCACCTCCGCTTCCAGCAGCAGCGGGGAGACAACATTGGAAGGTAGTAGGACCGGGACAAAGGCCTTTTCCAATGGTCAGTGACTCACGCTCCCTTTGAGCACGCAAATAAACTCACCAGAAGCAGTATTGCCAGTCGTGCAAGAGCTTGTGAAGCGACAGTTACCCCCCGATCCACAAGTCGTCTTTGTGCAACATTTGACGTCCGCAGGGTCATTGGGGCAAAAGCCCGAAACCGAGGTGCCCCCGCCACTGCTACACGACGCAGTAGAAAGGCAGACACCGGAAACGCCGTTCGCTGTGCAAGGGCCGTTCACCGCAGCCTGTGCAAGTCCTGCAGTCAGCACCAGCGATGATATGAGATATTTTATCATTTTAGGGTGTTTATAGGGGAGCAGATGTTGGTGGAGCACACTCTTGTAACGCTGCCTTTAAATGGCAGCTATCTAATGCTGCCCATATGGATGTGTGGTTCCCAACTGTCACCCATGTCAAAGTCGTAGTGACCACGAAGTAGCTTGTGAGACATTTCCAACGGTCTAAAGTGTCTCTGTCTCTGATCACGATGATGCCGACGTCGACTAGCACCAGAAGAAGCTCACAAGTCGATACCGGCTACAACAAATGCTCATTACAACACATCTATCAATACTAGCCAGAGGATATATGATAGATGGTCGAGAATGGTTTCGATCTCTGGCTCTGCTACGATCTTCGGCTGCCCAAGCCGAATACCAGAAGGAGGGGGTCCTGATAAATCCGAACTTCGAAGCCCAGTTGGAGCCAAGTATGCAGGAATGGTGGGAGCCATAAACCCGACCTAGTCTAAACCTCGTAAATACGAAGATGTTCTCGGTCGCGGTTATTCGATATCTGGGTGTATTACCGCCCACTTGGGAACTAACATATTGCTTATCATCCATCAAGGTGCACTGCAGCCAGTTTGTTTTGTGCTCTAGATATTCCCCTCCCGAGATAAGCAACTCTTTTCCTGCCACGGTTTAATCTACAACAATGACTGTCTACTGAGCGAATTACAGCTTCCCCATATCCACCTCCTTTCTGTGACGATACGATCAACATGGGTGCGCGATGACGCTAGAGGCTGTTTGGAAGAGGGTGACCTCTGCTGCTCTTCGTCGAACGAGCCCCGGCAAAACTTGGCCTCCAGCTATATTCCACTTGGGCAGCTCCTGTGCCGCAACCGTGTTCGGATTCTCTCCTGCGTTCAACCTCTTGATCAAATTCGACGACCTCATGTTCCCACATCCCTCGTTGAACGTCCATGATGTCAACGCACCGAACTGATTGGCGTTCAATCTGACACTGCTACTGATTGCGGTATTTAGACAGCTGGTAGCAACGCGGCTGTCGGCAAGCATCAGTGTGGTTGCACGCGCTTCGGTGAGTGGGAATGGACCAGCTTCGCTGCAACTCGAAGTTTGGCAGAGGTGGCCATACCCGACGGTGGGGAGGCCGATAGGATCCGGTGCAGGACTTGGTACGAATCCTTCGAACTGTTTAATCAAACTTTGTGTTGCAGCATTGATTGTTGGAGGACAGGTTCCTCCTCCGCTAGTAGCGGGAAGACAACATTTGAAGTCGGTAGGACCAGGGCAGAGACCTTCGTGACCATTCAGATACTGATAGTCTGTATTGAATAAATGCAAAAGCCTACCGGAAGCGATATTGCCAGTGGTGCAAGAACTCGTGAAGCGACAGTTCCCCCCAGATCCGCAAGCAGTCTTGGTGCAACACCTGATATCCGTGGGATCATTTGGACAGAATCCAGTGTGGGATGTACCCCCAGCACTAGTGCACGAGGCGGTAGCAATGCAGACACCGGGCGTGCCGCTAACAGTGCAAGGGCCGTTTACAGCAGCTTGCGAGAGCCCTGCACCAAGCACCAGAGAAAACAAGGTAAGATATTTCATTTGTTCGATAGCTGAGGACGTAGATACTGGTGGAGTATAGCCTCGCTTAGCTGCCTTTTAAATCAATTCACTCAGTATTGTCCATGTGGATGTATGGTTCTTAGCTGTCATCTCGGTCAAAACCAGGTCGAAAACTATGTCACCCGCACAGTGGTTCTCGGGACGAAGGTGTCTGCTTCGAGGTCGCACATGTGTTGAGAATGCAATATCAGTGTCTTTTTTCTCAGAATATTGATGGTGTTCGCATATCTACATCAGAACTACTCCCCAGTCGGAGACGACAGCTACGGTGCCCATATGCTCTCGTATAAACATTACGGGGCTGTATGCAATCGAAGAACTGATAATCCATAAACTTTTCAAAGTCCGGGATATTCCTCCCAACCGAGTGATATAAGTGGTTCAGGAACTAGATCCCGTGGTGATGAAGGAAGTTCTCCACAGTGCAAGCCGAGTTAATGCATCTTGACTCTCCTCATATTCAAGTTCGCTTCTGTGCTGAGGAGGCAAAACGCACTGAAATTTGATTCACGCATGACGACTTTGTGAAGGTGATGATAATAACTCGTATACGATGCTATGCATGCTCGCTTGTATCCTGGAAAGATAAGTAGTGCCAGGCCATTGATCAAACATTGATCTCCGTTTTGACTGGACGTACTGGAAGCCTCCGATGTCCATATGATGCTGCTGAAGCGCATGTGCATACATAGACCCGGTAAAGGGATATAGCTATCCTGAATATAAGGCAATATTAGCTGTCAACTAGCCGATGGGTTCAGTTGTCGGCTTGTCATGAGTGTGTCTGTCAAAGAATACACATAATGAACTCTAAAACTGGGTACATTATGATAGATTACATACTGCTGGCTACATAGGGAGATACAGAATATCGATTAGAGAGTGCTCATCCTATAATACTAATCCGTACGTAAAAGAACAAAACTGCGGTGTAGTGATATATACGGAGACGATAACTGATGGTAGTAAATGTAGGGAGGTCTATCTTCAGCGCATTGCGGAGAACTGGACACTACTCCCATGAGAAGTGTGGCGAGATGCTGGCGATGAAAAGCATCATTAGCAATCTTTGAGCTACGGTGAACCGTAAAGCTCACCGCGTCCTGGGTTCGCTTCGTGCCCCTTTTCTATTACAGGGGTGATAGGGGGCATAGAAGCCTGATATGATGGAAGAGGGACATACGCAGGTGGTGGAGGGTGGAGCATCGCACGGTTGACGGTATCAGACGATGTCAAACCAGCTAAATGAGACATTGGCCTCTCTTTTCTTCGCGGAGTCGTTGTTCTGGGATTTTCTATAGTCTGAGAGACTCTTCTCGATGGTGCAGATGACGAGTAAGACGATTGACGCGGGCTCTGCGCCGTAATGGGAGTAGTTGAAGTCGACGGCTTTGAGCCGAGGCATCCATACCGGTGACAGATGACTCCAATAAAGAGCATGATTATAGCTTTTGAACTTCTCGGTGAGAATGGGTGCGTAAAATGGAGAATCAAGGTCAAGTACTACTCACCATAGATAATGAGTGCAATGGCCACTGTCGCCCACGGCGGGATAACCGTATCAGAATCCGCCTCACCGTCACGTCTTAGTACTAGCAGATACATGACGGCTATGGCTGGCTAGTTTGTGCTTGAACAAGAGGAGAGAGTCAAGTCTACTGTGGGTGGTGGAAATCCGAACGTCAGAGCGTGGGGCCAATATATACACACCAAGTTTATTGATGGACATGAGGCAGCCGCCTAATACAATCGATAACGAATTTGTGACTCCTCGTGTATAAAGGCTGAAGCACGACTACCAACGCTACTCGAGGGGGAAGATGATATTACAGCCGCGATGGTGCTGTTTTCCTGAACAGCTCATTTAATCATTAACGCTGGAATGCTCTTCTAGCAGTCAGCCTGAGGCCCGTTGCAGCGTGTCGACGGTCAGGCGGAGTCTTCTGCTGCGTAACTTCATGGAACCACCGAATACTAAAGCATATACCCGTATTCGGGCAATTCAGCCAGATAGACATAGGGCCAGCCTACTGTTTTCCGAAGGATTCGAAGAATTTGTCTTGATGAACGATTTGCCAGTAAAGCATAGCAGACAAATATAAACGGATCAACCAGCCCAGCTGATCGGCGTAGTCAGTAGAAGCTTTTCATTAAATACCACGTGGCGCCTACGTGTAACGTAGCCAGTACAGCTCGAAGGCTACTTATATTATGTCTACGCGCAAGAGGAGTAAATGTACCTTCTTCGCTAGAAACTTCAGGGGGATACTACTTACTGAAGATGCAGATGGCTGACTCATAGCCATTATTATATACACCTTTGAAGACGTACGTCAATGTCTGTTTTGGTTATCATGACAATGGTGCTTACCACCTAGCTGTTGGCTGTGCCATTCCCCTGCTTTGGACCCGATAGTTGAGATCAAGTTTATAGCATCCGGAGTCTGGATCGATCATGCTGGTGGCCTGTAGCATATCAGAATTGCTGTGTCCTTCGGTCGGACGACTGAAGGTGTTCCTTACAGGACCATTGTCGTGATTGTTCAGCATATTACGAACATATTGCCAATCTGCCATGGCGGTACCATTCATAATCAATGAAGAAATGGGCATCTGGAGTAACACTGAGTCAAATATCACTCTCTTGAGAGTGCAGAAATTCACTTACAATAACCAACTGTTAGTCTCGCAGCCATAGTGACTAGCGAAAGTAGGCTTAGCTTGATTTCACCTCCTGAAGGATAAGAATTTATGCACAAACCACGAAGTAGCCTAGCCTTTGATTCAGGTATACATTAGTCCAAGTTAGAGCCAACTTGAAATAAACCATGGAGTTGATTACCAGATAAGTTTTGGAAGGGCAAGACTTCATGGTTATCATTAACAATCACTAATTCCCAAGGTCGGGTATTACGACTGCTTGCAGTGAAGTCAATTCATTTTGAGTATACCAAACAATGGCATAGATGGCTCTGTGCGCGTATCCATGTCATACCGCTGGTTCACATATGTAACGCGTTTGAATCAGGGGAAAGGAAGATGAACAGGCTAGTCAACGTAGGATCATGGGCTCTCGTCCATTATACGCAAAGGGAAGAAAAGTTAGAGACCACAAGAGTCTCAAGATATAATTGCTATATCTTAGTTCCCGGCGGAATACCTGCGATTCTGAGCAAGTATTGTCCTGAATATGGGTTAGCTGAGCACCAGTTTATGTATGAGAAAAGGATCAACATTTACCACTCGGTTTACAGTGAGTGTTTGATAGTACGAAAATAACATCTGGGTAAGATTGACATAGCAGACATCTAGTAGAGAGATATGAAGGTGGCGAAACCGTAGCGAAGGACGAACGATTCAACGTCGGACCGTGTCCCCACTAGGCAGGTGTCCCGGACCGCCCCTTGCCGGGTTCAACGCTTGGTCAAGCTCAACACCATCGAAGTTGGACGTAAAGCTCCTTGTGAGCGCGCAAGTAGCAATCTACTGCAGCAGCAAGGATTATGTATGCTTGTTTAATAGGAAACTCACCCTGTGAGTAGGCGGCCTATTCACACTGCAGCACCGAAGAATATTCAGAAATGTCCATGCGCCGAGCTGCGACTCACAATAATTATTTGAGAATCCTCTACGTAGAGCTTTTGCAGGTAATCCCGATTGCCCATGACCTCTCCGGGAAAAGAAGGTGGTAGTAAGGTGGGATCGTTGTCTAGGACCTGGATTTATAGTGCAGGTGTGTATGTAGCTGCGAAGCAAGTGCTCGGCAAGCCACTGCAACTTGGTGTAAATTGCATGCCTCCTCTTTGGTAGGATGGTAGAATGGGAGCATGATAGACGTGTTGAATCGGCAGTTGCATTACGAGAGACCATATCTTGAGCCTCTTCCACGCGGGAGCATCCAGTTCTTCAAGCCTCAGGCCCAATACATGGAGTCAGTCCCCGAAATTGTAAGGATTACAATTTGTTACACAGCGTAGAATAGATGCGAAGTGACTAATCGAGTGTCTGTAATTAAACCAATCAAGTATTTGTACTTGCATATTACTAAAGGGTTCACTAATCGATAGGTGACTTACATCGCCATATATACATCCCTTCTAAACAATAGTTTGAGTATTAGACGAATTCAATGTCGCTGATCCTGCGCTTATAAACTGAATCGGTGGTATATCTAGGCTCTCATCTTGACAAGCTCTCTGTTCATGGCAAGCAAGATGCACTGGATACAGATATATAAATTAGGACAACATATACAGTCAACTTCGCGAGTGGTGGCACGACTCACGCGCGATACGAGTGGACATGAGGCTATGCATATTTGTCTGAATTCTGGTAGGATGTGTAAATATATAGCACGCCGCTAAGCTCGGTTTTATGAACTCACTGGAAACTTCCGGAGCGTAGCTGAGGCTGATGTCACCAATCAATATCTAACCTAAATGCACACATGGGGCGCACTGACCTGGATGCTGAAGTTCAATACTACATTGAGGATTGACAGTCCTGTGAAATAGGAATTAAGCATATATCGCCCTGAGATAAGGCTGAACCAACCCAGCATAGATATAGCATACATGGATCCTGGAGACAAATAATCTTTTGGGAATCTGTCCAGCTATTGAGAAATATCTACGTACCGTCTTTCCAAAGCATATCAATAATGGGTACAGTCGCAGAGCTCAAAGTGCACCGTCGCCAACGAACAATGACGACCAACGCCATTCCTAAGTTCACTACGAAGACAAAATTTTCAGGCATTAACCTGAACTACGGAAAACTGACGTACCTGCATTGTAGATGATGCAAAACAGAGGTGGAATAGTACCAAAAGGAGAATTGGCGTGTTCTGTCGCGAGGAGACTACAGTAGGGCTGGCCGGTGGGTTTGACGTAGGACGTGATAAAGTATTGGTACGCTACCAGATTACCTGCTGTAAGTAGGCGTCGAAGGTAGGATGGGACATTACCTACATGGGTCCGAGACAAGGCCACTGCCGATTACAGACATGGGAGGTATAAAAAGAACCTTCGATGGTCAGAAAAATACAAGATGGTCGGTGGAAATGGGCGGAGACTCACTAATGATACGCAAACGAGTGACCAGGTGGCAATCCGACTGTGGAGCCAAAGTGCGTAAGTCCTTACGGCAAAAATCGCTGCATTATTGTTATGTGAAGTTGTAAATACGGATTTTCATCGTCGACATACCATTTGAAGCAATGACAGTAACGCACATCAAACCTATCAGATGTTAGTAATAATTTTCATTACGGACAGCGACGACTCACATACTGTAACCACCATCAATTGTCTTGAGCCCTGTGATTAATGAGTAGTTGTTCAGACTAGGGCAACAAGTAGTGGCTTTACCGGAGGCAGGGTTAGTAAAGCAGACGTCAATCCACAGTAGCGCGCAGCGAGGTAGGTAAAGTGAGCTATCGACAGGTGTCTATTTCTCCACAAAAAGTAGACCTATCAATAGGTGAGCTACTTCGGTTAACTTGATTTTACGTTTACTCGCCTCATCACTGAAGGTCAGGCAATAGTCGTGTAGCTTCAATAAAGTTCAGTGTTTGCTACAAGAAGATAAGTAGGGCCTACAGACGAGTAAGGCGATGCTTGCATCTGATAACTATCAGAGAGCGTCGAAACAGCTAGAATTGTCTACACCTACAAGTTGCGCTCTGAAACAACCGTTAAATTAATAGATACCATGACCATATGGGACGGCTCACTGTGATGATACGGAGATCTTGAGTGCAAAGAAGGTACAAGTCATCATTAGTAGAAGACATACGAAAAGGATGTCATAAGTTCCACTGATTCTGCTTCCTCCTTATATGAGGGTCGTCTAAGATAAACCTCACCAGCAGGTGCTGCTATTTTTAGATATAAATAACTATCCGAGCCCCGCGCATATCGCGATAGGCCGGATGATGTGAGGTATCACATCCTTACAGTATTATGTAAAAGTATGGTCGCCGCGGGAAGTGCAGGAGAAACGGGTACCTCAGGCTCGAGTTCTGCAAAGTAGGACAGAATGGTCCAGTAGTCACGCCAGATGGATTCCGGCATGTTCCATTTTCTAGAGAGAGATTACGAATCCGGAACGAAGTGGAGACTTATGTTTGGAGGGTATGTATGTTTTGACATAATGCCGCGTTGCAGTCATTTTTTTCCGTGTCTGTACACTGATTGGCTGAGAAAGACACTGTAATTTGCAAGCTTACTAAGGTTGCGACTTTAACCGTTCTTTTGGCGTTCTCTTTAGCTTTCTCTGAGCATCATGCTGTATCAAATCTCCCCGACGCCATACTGTTCGCTTAAGAGGTGTTACATACCATGGAAGTTCCTATTTTACCAGCAAACTATGTGATCAATCAATTACTGTGTGGTATCATTATACTCACTAAATTGCCTTTGGGTGGACTCTTCGACACCAGGCCGGAAATCAGATATGCGCACTTGCGAGATCGTGATCTTGCAACAGGGCAGGAGAAGATGTGTGTTGTCTAAAAGGAGGGCGCTGGAGGGAAAATAGGGTAAGGACCACCTAGCCGTTTGCAGGACCCTCCAGCTATGTAGGAACGACATCAAGGTAATATTAACCACTGAACTCCAACGCGGTATATTGTTCGGACTTGAACCAAAACCCTCGGAAAGCTGACACCTGTTCAATCGGAGGCTCAAGAGTAGTTGATTTCTCCGTTGAGGCTACAACCCGTATCACGGGCGCAAAAGCTTCTAATATTCTTGGGTATTGCGTGCTCGAATATGAATGTACAATAATATATGTGTGCAAGTCGTGTAAGTATGCGTAATATAAGCTGTCCCTATGGTCTCCACGTCAGTGGATAGCTCAGCAGATGATAAGGCGACATACTTCTTATGATACCTCCTCCATATCGTCATCTTCGTCATCATAGTCTTCATCGATGTTCTCCATTTTAACGTCCCCTTGGCTACCCCCGATCGCAGTAGCATCCACTGCACCTTCTGGTTTGACCTTCCAAAGACCCCACCATAAGCAGCAAAACGAGATGAGCACACATACAGCATGGCACGTACCCCGTCTTCCTTAAACGTATCTTTCAGCTCCCACAACCCATTATACTCACCACTCCTATGCAACGTGGCAACCTCAGACAACACCTCCTTAAGATACACCTCAGGCTGTTGCGTTCGCTCACGTAGAGGCCGGAGAGCCCAACGTTCGTTTTCGCGGAAGAGTTGAAAGATGAGGTCGAGGAGTTGATTCCGCGGCATACGAGCCATGCGCTCGAAGGCGCCTTTGGCTGGTTTGGGCTTGGATTTCTACCATACATTGAGCCATTCTCTCAATTGAACGGTGTAGGTGGTAAGATGTGGACGTACGATGAGATCACCAAAAGCATTTCCCGCACCAACGCCCACACCACTACTGAGCCTATTGATTCCACCTCTTCCTCCACTCACACCGGCATCCTCGATCATCCTAATTTGTCTCCTCGGCGTATTATACTTCCTCGTCCTCTCCTTCATCTGCCTCCTGTAACTCTCTGAGAACACAGGTCTCAAGTTACACTCATGTTTGATCCTCCCAGTAAGGATCGTCGTCCTCGCTCTTGTGTTTACTGCATGATTGGCCGGTGTGGGTGTAGATGACGTAGCAAATGAATTGTCTTTCGGGCGTTCGGCGACGACAATTTGGTTTTCGACTGCGTCGTTAACCATGTCTAATTCGTATTGGTCTGGTTCATCTCCAGAGTACGAGGTGGTGGTAGAGAAGACGGGGCGATTAGGGTTCTGGGGTGTTGGTGTGGACGAGGACTTAGGGTCGCTCGGATCTTTGTTTGGGGGGAGGAAGAGGACGATACGGGGGGCTTTGCCGTTTGCCCCTTGGGCGTTGGTGTAGACTCGTATTGTAGCGAGATGGACGTCTTCTGCATCGATGGCTGACCAGCGTTCCATTAAAAACTTAGGTATCTATTCGAGAGAATTGGGTTGAACGTCTCCATATAATGGGCTGATAGGCTCACTTTGACTAACCACACCCTCCCATTACCTTGATCCAACATTAACTGTTCATCTGGGTCGGGTTGAGAGTCCTCCTCGTGACCCTCTTGCGATTCAAAAGGCTTCTTCTCGTCTTCTGCTACTTCCTCCATTCAAAAAACGGCGTCGTTCCAATGAGATTGTACCACAATTGTTGTTGTGATGAAGCAACTTGTGATGAGCACAAGAGGTTCATCTTGGACGCGTGTTACGTAATACAAATACTCGCAATTGTTCAATATTAACAGACGCCCACGGAACAACTTACAATCGTTACCTCCACACTGCTCGTTCAACGATGGCATATTCTGCTCTGCGACATCGACCCAATACTTCAGCACCTAGCGATGGCTCTCGAACTATAACTCTACGAGATTCGCAACCCATCGAAGACGACGATTCATCAAATAATAACCCGGATGAAGCGGGAGTTGTTGGCACAATCAGAGTTCGAGCGACCAGAAATAATCATCATGTCGTTTGGGATGAGGGTGTCGTAGATAATGAAGGATGCGGAAAGAAGTCATCGAAAAGTACGTTTGACATTCAAGTTCATTCATCAACGACCCCACTTCAACAATTATCAATACTAATACTCCCCGCAGTATGCTGTATTTACCACAAACCTAGACGATTCGACGAATCTTCGTCTGAAGAGTCCTCTGACGATGACTCTGACGCTGATTCAGACTGCGACCATGCTCATCATCATTCACATCGTCGTGACCTAGATAGGGCGCAACCGCCTCGTGGGAGCAACCACGCACGACGTCCGGACCCTCCGAGAGCGATGAAGGATGCTGCGTCAGAGCCAAATGCATACGAGTATGCGCCTAGACCTAAGAATGGCAAAGGGAAAGGGAAGAGCGGCTAGATTGCCAACACTGCGCTTTAGGGTTTTGTGGAGCCATGATGTACGTGGTTACTTTCAATCTGTAACCTCTGCGCTCAACTCAACCCTTGATACCAGTTAGATGTTAAACTCAGGTTTAGAGCTGTGTCATCGCGCTTGGATTGCTTTCCTCAGAAACTGTATAATGTTTGTATACTACGCTAGGAGCGAACCATCTGTACAGTGTAATATTTTTTTTGAAATCGTGGCTCTGACATGAAATACCTTGACCGTCATTACCTACTGGACACCGCAGATGCTCACATCTCAGGATACGTATTTAACCGTACACAGCTCATGGAGCACCCCGCGATGCAGTAGCACCATAGTAAGCTGCTTCACCCTCATGCTTTCATCCACTTTCTCAAATTTCCCATTTGATTTTTGACAGGAACTCTCTTTGTTCCATGTCCCTCATGTGCACATGGGTGTGCAGTGAAGTGTCTCGCAACTCCCGTGCATGGTCGCCCACACGTCGAATTCTTGAATACAGGAATATACCACTGTGGTAGCACCATCCCATTTCACTTTGAAAAACGAAATCCAATTTTTCTTTCCCCGGACAATATCGTTAAAAGCTCGACTTGGCTTGTATTCATATCAACAGAATAGAAATTGCAAACTATGTTGCACAAATAAAAGTCGCCTTCGGTGATGCTCACGCATCTTGGGTTCCCACTTCCTACTTCCTGAGATCATATCAAGCGCGTCATACGACACTTCTTGTATGCTAGCACTGATCCCATCAACCTCCAGACTGGGTCGGCTTACACATTTCACTTCTTTTCTTTCTCACCCACATATAAATACTCGGCCTAGTCACCGAATGTATCCCTCTTCTCCTTCCAACGACATTCAGTCTCAAGATCGACATCATGTCCTCCATCCCAGAATCCCAATACGCACTTTTCCTCCCCTCCCCACCACCACCACCCTCTCCTTACAAGCTCGTCACTCGCCCCGTCCCTAGACCATCGCCAACAGATGTACTAGTCAAAATCGAAGCCACAGCACTCAACCCGGCCGATTGGAAATCCACGCTTCGTGACCTTAGTGGGCTATTTGGACATGGTTTCCCGGCTGTCACTGGGATGGATGGGGCGGGAGTTGTTGTTGAAGTTGGTTCAGAGCTAGGAGGTGTGAAGGTGGGGGATAGAGTGTGAGTGACTGTTTTGCATTTGCCCTTGGAAGGTATTGTTCAACTTTATTTGTAGTGCTTTTCAAGGTAAACATTTGCATGCGCCTCTAGTTGCCAGTTCAATCTACCCGTGCTTAATCCTACGTAGGATGGTTTGGCATGGATAGGGGTACTCTACAGCAATATGCCTTAATACCAGGTGACCGACTCGCAAAGGTCAAACCCTGCATATATGCGTGACATTGTAGCTGTCCCTGATTTTGACATAGATTCCTGATTGGATGCCATTCGCTGAGGCCGCGACGATACCCCTTTGCCTAACGACCGCTGCATTTGGTCTGTATTCACCCTATGCGCATCTAGGAAGAGGTGGTATGGGATTGAAGCCATTTTGGGAGGATGGTGCGGAGGGCGTGTACAAGGATATTCCGATGCTGGTGATCGGAGGAGCGTCGTCTGTTGGGCAATTCGGTAAGATGACTCTCTGAATATCAGTATTCGGCTTGAATTCGCTCCTCTATATACATGGCAGTTATTCAACTTGCACATTATCAAGGGTTCTCCCCGATCATCACTACGTCATCCCTCAAGCATACAGAATACCTCCATAGCCTAGGCACTCATCATATCATCGACCGTAACTCTAGCATCGCCGAAGAAATACAGAAGAAGTACCCTGGACTCAAGATCCCCTACATCTACGACGCCGTCAACGTAATCAGTCAAAAAGAGGTTGACCTACTGGCGCCTGAGGGCATACTCGTTTCCGTTTTGGGTCTTCCTCAGACGCTGAATTTGGGTGAGGATAGAAAGGTGGTAGTTGCATGGGCGAATCCGTATCTATATGAAGATTTAGCGAGGGGGATGTATGCACGGTTGTCTGAGTTTATTGCGAAAGGGATTATCAAGGTGAGGGATACACTTGCTCGCGAATGTTGTTTGGGTGATGCTGAATAACTTCACGGTGCTTAGCCGTCGAGGGTAGAGAAAATTGATGGAGGCTTGCGAGGAGTTCAGACTGCGTTTGAGAGGTTCGAGCAAGGTCGGGTTAGTGGGTATAAGATGGTTATACTTCCATCGGAGACCGTCGGGGATTCCGAGATGTCGAGTACCTTTGTGAATGGCTGAAAGAATACGTTCTAGGTTTGACACCGCCCTGAACAAGATTAGTCATGCTTTCTATGGGTTGCTAACACTGCAGTGATGTAGCGGCGTAAAGCATGGTCGCATGCTTTACTCAGCCGATGGCATTTGTGAGCAAGGAGGATTTAACCGTCGGCTTAACCAGATAGTTACTAAGCGTCCCGCCGTTCTTTACAGTATAAAGGATGATTCCCCGCAACACTCACTCTCTCCAGGATCAACATGACCACCATTCCAACTGAACAAAGCGCACTCTTCCTCACCAAGGTTCATGCTCCATATGAACTTGTGACTCGACCGGTTCCTCGACCTGGCCCCGAAGACGTTTTGATAAAGATTGAAGCTACGGCACTCAATCCTGCAGATTGGAAAATTTCGGTCAATGACTATAGCAGGTTATACAAGTATGCTTATCCGATTATTTCTGGATTTGATGGTGCTGGGGTTATTATCGAAGTCGGCGCCAATGTAACGGGCGTGAAGCTAGGGGATAGAGTGTAAGCGGGTTTTCATTTCTCTTCTTGTAAATCTTATTAAGTCCAAGATTGTAGTCTTTTTCAAGGCTCGTCGATTATCTCTCTTTGACATACCTGGTATTAATCGGATCGTATGCAGGATGGCTTGGAATGGACGGGGGTACTCTACAGCAATACGCTATAATACCAGGCGACCGAGTCGGAAAGGTACACATGCCTCTTCATCCAAGCATTACTGTCGTATTGATACCATCACTTGCATTTTTTGTTGAAGATTCCCGACGCGATGTCGTTTGCTGAGGCTGCTACGATTCCCCTTTGTCTCGCTACCGCAGCATGGGGTTTGTGCGCCCCATACTCGCATTTAAGCAGAGGCGGTTTGGGGTTGAAACCCTTCTGGGAGGATGGAGCGAAGGATGCATATAAGGATACGCCCATTCTCGTCATTGGAGGTGCATCGTCTGTTGGCCAATTTGGTTAGTGACCCTCTTTCACCATAAACCTTTTTTCCTGAGTTTCCTTTGACTACAGTCATCCAGATTGCGCGTTATCAAGGATTTTCACCGATTATTACCACATCCTCCCTCAAGCACACGGACTTCCTTCGCCGTTTGGGAGCAGACTTTGTTATTGACCGTAACGCCGACATCGCTGAAGAAATCCAGAAACAGTATCCGGGCCTCTCGCTTCCTTACATATACGACGCCGTCAATCCAATCACACAACATCAAATCAGCCTATTAGCCCCTGGTGGCGCACTCGTCAGTGTCGTGCTGCTACCAGAATCGTTGAATGTGGATGGTGAAAAGAGGGTTACAGTCGTGTTCGCGGATCCTTATAGCAATGAGGACCTAGCGAGGGGTATGTACGCGCGTCTCCCGGAGTTCATCGCGAATGGTATTATCAAGGTCAGGGGAATCGTCTTGCATCTGTGAATAATGTTGAATCATGTTTTCTGTAGCCGTCGCCGGTGGAGAAAATTGATGGGGGTTTGAACGCGGTCAATGGTGCCTTGGAGAGGTTTGAGAAAGGTCAAGTTAGCGGATATAAAATGGTTATTTTACCTTCTGAGACCAATCTTGTATAAGGAATTATTAAAGAAGTAGGCGACAGATTCGCTTTGGACTTTCCTGCATTATTATTAGCTTCCCCATAGGCGAGCACGATTGTGGTAGTAAATTCAGCCATATGGGGTTTACCGGATCGAAATTCGGTGGGCTTGCAGACCTTCCTGACTTGAAGGTTGATAAACTGCTCGCCCAGTACGTAATGCTCATGAGTAGTTCACCAGCACCAATAGAAGATTAGCACCTTCCAGATGATCATGTCTTGCAACAAGCCACGCAAGCACTCGTTGATAGGGCCGGGACTCAAGTACTCAGGCCTCAGGAGTGACATTGGCCGCCGAAGGACCATTCGGGTAATACTGCCTGATCAAAGACTGATTTGACGTGAATCTACCGTCTAACCGCAGTGACGTCACGTCACGGCGGTACCCGGGCCGACGATAAAGCATAAGTAGGCAGCACATATCTGAGATCTCAGTCAGTTACATTCACAACGAAGGTGTATTAGACGTTCTATTCATAGACGTTAGCTTACACATTTCCGCGATACAGGCTCCGTTCTTCGCAGTATAAATAGTGAAGGATGCACTCCCTCAAGCATTCAGTCCCTCAAGATCAAAATGCCCGCCGTGCCAACTAAACAAAGCGCACTCCTTCTCAACAAGGTTCATTCTCCATACAAACTTGTGACTCGTCCTGTTCCTCGACCTGGTCCTGAAGACGTGTTGGTAAAGATTGAAGCTGCGGCAATCAATCCCGTCGACTGGAAAACAACCGTTTTTGACTTCAGCGGTTTATTCAAGTTTAGTTATCCGGTAATTACTGGATTCGATGGTGCGGGCGTTGTTGTCGAAGTCGGCACCAATGTAACTGGCGTGAAGATAGGGGATCGAGTGTAAGTGGGTTCCCATTTCTCATCTTGGGGATTCTACTCAGCACATGTCTGCAGTATGTTTCAAGGTGCGCTGGTTATCTCCCAATGACATACCTCCACTGATTTCACCGTACGTAGGGCTGTACGGTGATGATAGGGCCACCCTTCAGCAATACGCTTTGATGCCAGGTGACCGCATTGGAAAGGTACACATACCTCTCCATCCAACTACTACTATCATATTGATCCCTTCACTCGCATTATTAAGATTCCCGAAGCGATATCCTTTGCCGAGGCTGCCACGATACCTCTTTGTCTAACTACCGCGGCATTCGGTTTATCCACCCCGTACTCGCATCTAGGCAGAGGTGGCTTGGGGTTGAAACCCTTCTGGGAGGATGGGGCGAAGGATGCGTATAAAGATGTACCCCTTCTCATAGTCGGAGGTCCATCGTCTGTTGGACAATTCGGTTAGTGACTCTCTTTCACAAATCACCACAAAACTTTTTTTTCCTAAGCTTCCTTTTACTACAGTTATCCAAATTGCGCGTTATCAAGGATTCTCACCGATCATCACCACATCTTCCCTCAAGCACGCAGACCTCCTTCGCAATTTGGGAGCAGACTTTGTCATTGACCGTAACGCTGACATCGCCGAAGAAATCCAGAAACAGTACCCGGGCTTGTCGCTTCCCTACATATACGACGCCGTCAATACGATTACACAGCCTCAAATCAACTTGTTGGCCCCTGGTGGTGCACTCGTCGGTGTGATGCCACCACGAGATACGTCAACGTTGAATTTGGACGGCGAAAAGAAGGCTACCGCTGTTTTCGCCGATCCTTATACCTACGTGGACCTAGCAAGGGGTATGTATGCACGTCTCCCGGAGTTCATCACGAAGGGTATTATCAAGGTTAGGGGAATTATCTCGCTTTTGTGGACGATGACAATGTTGAATTAAATTTTATGTAGCCGTCGCCAGTAGTGAAGATCGACGGAGGTTTGAACGGGATTAATGATGCCTTGGAGAGGTTTGAAAAGGGTCAAGTTAGCGGGTATAAAATGGTCATTTTGCCTCCTGAGACCAATATCGTATCGTGAATGGTTACTCAGTTGCCCTGATCTCCATAGATTTCCTTTGGACTTCCCTGTAGTATACGCTGTCATTAACTCTCCATAGCTCCCCATAGGCGCGCACAACCGTAAATACAGCCATATGGGGTTTACCCCGCACAAGGTTTTGATTTGAGATTCGATGTAGACCTTCTTATCTCCTAAATATCCGGAGGTTGATAATCTGCGCGCCCAGTACGCAATGCTTATAAGTAGCTCCCCGATAGAAGAATAGCACCTTCCAGATCACCATGTCCGGTATACCTACAGAGCAGAAAGCTCTCTTGCTTAAACGTCCTAATATCGTTTACGAGCTTACCACTCGCCTAGTCCCACATCCAACCCCTACTGATGTTTTAGTGAGGGTGGAGGCTATAGGCCTAAATCCAGCAGACTTGAAACTCACGAAGTTTGATTTGACTGGTATGTTTGGGCTAAGCTACCCAGCGGTCTTCGGAACGGATGGTGCAGGCGTTGTCGTCGATGTCGGTAAAGATGTCGTAGACGTGAAAGTTGGCGATAGGGTGTGAGTTCAAGATACACTTATGCCTTTTCGCGGTTTGACAATTAATTGATGTAGGGTGTTCCAAGGTATTTATACATGCTTTGAGGAGACTACTTGTTCATTTTGAGTCATGCATAGGATGGATTGGGTCAGATAAGGGGACTATGCAAGAATATGCTTTGGCATCGGGTGATCTGGTAATGAAGGTATGCCGTATCATCGAGTTTCAATCGTATTTGTGCGATCGTTGTGATGCGTCACGACAACACAGCTTCCCGATAGCATATCCTTCGCCGAGGGATCGACTTTGCCCACTGCGTTGGCGACTGCGGCACTTGGACTGTATGTCCCATATTCGAATTCGCCAACGGGTAAAGGATGCTTGGGACTGAAACCCTTTTGGGTGGATGGAGGTAAGGGTGCGTATAAGGATACACCCCTTCTCGTGCTCGGAGGTTCGTCGTCCGTTGGACAATATGGTATGCTGGCACAATTTACTCGGAATAACCTTTTGTTCGCCACTGACTGAAAATTCTTGTCAGTTATACAGCTCGCTCACTATCAAGCGTTCTCCCCAATCATCACCACGTCGTCGACCAAGCACGCAGAATATCTTCGAAGCCTAGGAGCAGACTATGTCGTTGATCGCTACGCCAACATAACTGACGAAATACATAAACAATATCCCGAGCTGAAGATTCCTTACATATATGATGCTGTCCATGATCCCATCACACAGGCAGAAGTAGATCTTTTAGCACCAGGAGGGACAATCATCTCCGTTCACAACCTTCCGAAGAATTTGAATCTGAGTGGTGATAGGAAGATAGCATTTGTGTGGGGAGTTATCCACGCTTATATTGACCTTGGGAGACCTATGTGTGCACGGTTGCCCGAGTTCCTCGCAGAAGGGATCATCAAGGTGACGTCTATGCAGCAATTTACGATATGCGTAGAAGGGCTAATCCCCATGTAGCCATCGCGAATAGAAAAAGTCGACGGAGGTTTGAGTGCCGTTAACCAAGCCCTAGAGAAACTCGGAAGGGGAGAGGTTAGCGGGCATAAATTGGTCGTTTTGCCTCCGGAGACAAGCAACGTCTCTTAGTCGGGATATCTGTCCTCGAATCATAATGTCTGCTAGCTAAACTCTCGTTTCCGCCGTCGACGTGAGCTGAAAATAAAATTCTGCGAAGTCCGTTCTAGTAATGTTAGCTAGGCGTCAGACAGTGTATTCATTGATATTACGTTCCTGTCGGTCCTGTATGCGCAATACGTAGTGTGCTGCACCACCTCTAGTAATTTGAACTTTTCTGTCGTTTCACGGTTTCACCTGGTAAGTAGTACCTGTTTTTGGATTAGCGCTGGATTCTCAGGGGGTTCGATCACACTGCCGCACCCAAGCTGCAGCTAGTCAACAAATAGGCTTCAGGATGCATGAGCTCACTTCTTAGGAGGCCAAAACCTGAAACATCTCATACAAATTACCATCTAATGCGCGCGGCCGAACTCTTGAACTCGCTTTCTCAGACGCTGAAGAATTTCATTCTCGGGCTTCTTACGTCGCATACGAAATACAGGTTTTCCGAGTCTGTTCGGATGATTTCTCCAATGCTCGAGGAGGGGAACGAAGGATGTAAGTGCCTTCGCCATTAGCCTTCATTACGCCGACATATCTATAGACTGCCAAGGCGTGGAGCATGCTCCCGTTAAGACGCCTTCCAATTTTCACAAACTACCCAATGAACTACTTGCCGAAATATTCGCTCATTGTCTTCAAGACTTACAACGTGCTGCTCCTCATAGGAACTTCTCTCCCTTGCTTCCGTCTAGTGTTTGCAAGCACTGGCGTCAGGTAGCGTTGTCTACTCCCTCTCTCTGGTCACGCATCGCTATCAATGTCACACAATATACATGTTCGCCTACTGCACAGCAGCTCAAGACGTGGCTTTCTCGATCTGCAAGTTCACCACTGTCGGTGATGATGGTCATTCACCCCGCGGAATTCGGCCTGATAGAGGAGACGCACAGATCCTACCCTGATGCCGTAGAAGCGCTCGCTATCTTGGTGGAACAGGTGGATCGCTGGAAACAAGTGATCCTGTGTATCCCATCTAGCTTTCAACCAATGCTCATGGCTACCCAAACCAACTCTATGCCTTTACTAGAACGCCTCGATCTGACTGTCGATTATCCAGTGGAGCTCAATGATTCGAAAACAAACATAGACGTCAATAAAATCTTGCCGCACAGCAGACGTCTAACGCAGTTGAGCTGGTTAGCGAAAGGCCCACTGTTTATCTCTGAAAATAGAGAATCATGGAGTCGCTTGACGCATCTACAGATCGGGAGTGCTGTGAATCTAACTTTTTGTCACAACGTCCTTGGAGCATGTCCTTTGCTTCAAACCTGTGCGTTTTCATCTGTACAGTTGGACGGGGACGGGGACCGCATGTCACATCTCCATCACAAATTCCTGCAGTCGCTAGTTATCAACGGTCCCATAGAACCACGCCATCTCTTAGCAAATCTTACCGCACCTGCTCTACGCTCCCTCAAACTCACACATTCATCCGAACGTTCCAATCCACCCAATTCAAACCAAACTCTACCTGGCTTCATATCGAGATCCGCTTGCCCTCTGGAAGAGCTTGTCATCGAAAATGCTGCCCTTCAGGAAGATGAACTGCACACAATATTGGAGCTAGTTTCGCAAACGCTACTTGTTTTGGACATATGGGAAGATTGCGAGAGTGCTTATATCTTTGGAACGAGTATGTGGTCTGTGGAAGGCATAGCGAGCTGTATGAGCCGTCGCGTACTCGGGGCTCTTATTGCCAGTGATAACGCTACTGGTATCGGTGCTTCGTCCCCTTGGTGCCCGCAACTAAAGGTATTCAAGTACCGAGGAGCCATCTCAGCCCCGGATGGGATGTTCGGCAACACGGTTTCATCTCGCTGGTCGTCGGAATCAGTAAGGAGTGGAACTGTTGCACGGCTGAAAACAGTCCACGCGGAGTTCAAGACCCATCGTCCAATGGATGCGCTACGCTTGAGGCAGTTGAAGAGCGAAGGGATGGAATGTAAGGTGTTTATGTTGTAGTTTGTAATCTTTATAATGATGAGTGAACGTTGAACGGACGGAATATCTATGGATGGTTGATCGTTTTATGTACCTAGTAGATGCATACTATCACTATTGATTATTGGGGTGTAATATCTGTCAAAATGAGCTCGCTTTTCCAATAACATTAGGGGCGCCTCCAAGGTGTAGCCCTCTTACATATTTCGAGCTTCTGACTATAGTATCTATCGGAGGTACTAAATATTTCGGACGGTAGGCCATCAGGCAGGACACAGCGTTTTCTGCAGGGCTGACTCCCGACGTATACAGCAACCCATCAATATGGTTCGTGCGGGGTAAAGGAGAACTGGTACGTAGTGTGAGCGATCATAAAGCGGTTTCAGGAGAGGAGACGGGCTCGATCCTTGATTCTCAAGAGCCTCTTATACTAGTCCAATACCACTGCGCATTCGTAATTGATGAAGAGTACACACCTAGCTGAGGGAAAGCACATGCCTGCCGTAGTAAACATACTGCGGTCGCGTTAACTTTACTCAAGAATTTAGGCGGGTCGTAGGTGCTAGACTATGACAACGAGCCGACATCTGTCAATAAAGAATTGTATGTCTGTGAACTGCAAAGAATGTTCTTAGCACTATTTATTTTTGTACAAAGGACTCGGCGTGATGAATCTAACAGTACCACTATTTGACCGGGTAATAAATATTAATGCGTGTGCATTAATAGTATATCAAGCGGTCCACACTTTTGCGATGAGTTCAGTCAGACCTAGAGATGAGAGGAACGGGTTAAGATACGATAAAATAAACGTTTCCAAGGTAGTTTGGCTAACTCACCAATATCGTTCGTGTTGAATTGATACACCCCAACTAGAACGCCAACAGTGGCCGTCCGCAACCCCCAAGTAGCGATCCGACCAATAATAGGGAACTTGCGAGGATGGAGATAATCCACAATCATCGAGTCGAACTACACTCCCAAACCCGAAAATGAGTAAGACTCCATTTGATAAGGATTCTAAAAAGGACGAAGAAGCACTCAAAAATGGACGCACCCCGATATGACTATGCATAACGAGACTGATGCCCAGAATACCATCCAGAATGGGGTAGTTGGTGCCAGAAGTAACGAATGCGGCTGCGGTGAGCGGGACGAGGCCCGCGGAAAGGAGACGTTCAAATGCCCAGTGGTATGATCCGTGCGTCTTCGAAGGAGGTGGGAAGGTTGTTGGGTCGTTCACGGTTCCCTTGTAGATGGCTAAGTCCGGCTCAATGTCAAACATCGTACTAGTCGTCAATAAAGGAGACAACTTACGACCGCCAGGAACGTAAGCGGTGGAGTCTGTCGCATGCCTCACTGATGAAATGTGTATGAATATCAGATATCAGCGTCGGCCGTCGATGAAGGAAGTCAACCAACCTTGGAGAGCGGCGACATTCGGTGCTCGACGAGCAGCAATTCTCGGAAGTGTTGAGCGAAGCAGTGAGGTGGACATAGCTGATACGAAGAGTAACAACTCGCTACAGCTAGCAAGGCCAAGTCGTCTGCGAGTGAACGTTGGAGGAGATGGTGAGCAGGATGGGGTCGGGCCAATCACAGGCGTGCTATTGACGGTTAACTCCGCGTTCCGGTGTTCCGACCATTCCGAACACCGTGAGAACTCTACTCTGCCTTAGCGCCCGTAGGTTCAAGTCCGTTTTGACGCGACTTCTAGTCGGTGAAGCGTGGACGTACGTACTTCTGTCTCTCTACACAAGGGAGCGTTGATATTAAGCGGGGAGCGTGCTCTTTATCAGGTAAATATTGACTATCAGCACATGGCTGGCAGAATCGTCGATTCACACCCCAGTCTGCTAAAGTTGGCCACCAGATGCGGCTGACAATGCCCTAACAGAGGAATTCATTGTGAGTAGACCAGTAATCATGCAGTAATGCAGACCCCATGGTTGACATATACATAGCGCTCTCCTAATCGTGGATAACTCCGTACATCAAATGGAAGGGTGTTAGTGTAGCGCCCGCCGGGAGCTATCCAAGGATTCTTGTGCTCTGTGCTGAACGCCAGGTAGCAGCAAAATGAGCTTAGTGGTTGAGCGTGCTATGCTCAGCTGATTAATTTGCTCCATTTATTTCCACATCGATCGGCTATGTTTGACACAGTGCTTGTCTGCTGCACCGCATCTGACTTGAATGCCTCATACTCGAGTCATCCCAGGACCCAGGAGGCTTTCATACATCGACCGTCAAATGACCAACTGGCTACTACTTGAGCCGTCATTCAACTCGCATGTCAGGGCCATTTCACAGCTCGTACAGTGCCCAACATTTTCCTGAGCATAGGCCCGACGTCGCGGTATGCAGCATTGATCGGCTGCTCTCGCTATGGTTTACAGCTTTCTACCTGTTCTGGGCCGACGTTGTTATTCGCGGACCTCCTCTCGGTTTTAGGCTACATAGCATCGGTGGTGCGGTGCTTTCTTCCCTCTACTTATTGCTTCGTTCACCTCACGTTTCTCTCTTAACAGTAACTCTCCCGCGGCGTTCGCCCATCCGTTCGGCTCTATCCTGCACCGCCCATTAAACAAGCTTCTAAACAGAAGATGGGCAGATAAATAATGATCATTTCTTCTTTTGTGGAGCGTGTACAGCAACGTTAGATCAAGCTATCAGGTCCGATGGTGCTACGCTTAGGCGCCTAGGTTCACTGACCAGGACTGAAGAAGGTACCGTGATCGTTCCTTTGGTTACATATGTGTTTTGTCTGGGCGCTAGATCACTTTTAGGAAAAACCACCACTTTCACCTCTTCCTTGGTACCTTCCGAGTTGAATGTCAACCGTCGCGCAGCGCAGTGAACTCCTTTCAAGCCCTTTTCCTGTTCACTGCCTCCCTTTGAGTCATTCCACAAGAAGCAGGCTCAGTTATCGTGCTCATCGCCTCCCATGAGGTGCTGTCAGAGGAAGACTCCTATTGACCCCGCATGTATGTTCATATGGAATTCGACAATGGTCTGCAACCCTGTTCCATTCTGGGGTCCCTTTTTCAGCACCTGTCACTCTAAACGTGTTTCAGAATCTCACCGCATCACTGGTTATCGATGACACTCAGCTATATAAGAGCTTGCTCGATTGTCCTACAATATCCAACAACTCCAGTCGATATTCACCATGGTAAACATGATCGTTGCATTTGGTCCAACGGACGACTCTTTCTTGATCGTCGCCGATTCTCGAATTTATCGCTCCAAGATTCCCTCTGGGATGGGAACTCACTTGGACAGCAAATTGAACACTCCTATTACCTCTGCGGCCATTGGAGAACACGGGAAATGGTTCCTCAACGGCAAGGGCGTCGAAACCGATGGAAATAAAACATGTGAGTACCCATTGGCGAATATTCACGTCTTGAAGCTTGATCGAGCTTGATTTTTCGTATTGTAGTTTGGAACACTGGTACTCTCAACGACCTCAGCACCAAGTTGAAGGAGAACACTACGACCAGCGTTTGCTTCGGTCCCGGAGAAGCTTGGTGCTGGTACTATCATAGTGGGAGCACCTACCGCTGGGCCCACAAGCACCTAGAGACCAACCAGGCCGCCTGGATTACAAAGATGAAAACCAATAATGGAGAGTTGTTCAGGATATTCATTGGTGCCGCACATACCACCGTGCTGTTATTTTCCAACGATGTAAGTGGCCAATATGTCTTGGATCCTGACGGGCCGCTCATCCATTCACTTGCTTTTAGCGGATTGTTTACCACGCATGCGCTGATAAACTAGCGAATACATTGGCTGAAATCAAGAAGCAGGGCTTGAAAATTCGGGTGAGAGACGTATTCTACTTCCTGCATTCTTGTTCGGCTCTGACTGTATGGTCTTGAATGAATTGACTACAGCATCTTGCACTTAGCCCGACGAATCGAAACTGGTTCTTTATCCAACTCAGGGATGGCAGCATTGTGTGGTATGTTCCACAGGGGCTTGCTCAGCATCTTAGGGACTTTGCACGGGACAAGGATATCACTAGGCGCAAAGCAGAGACGTTAGAGATAGTCGCCTGAGGCTAGCAATTGACGCCATACATACGTCAAACTAGCTAATTTCAGGCAGAAGAGATTGCTGGTCTCGCCTACTTGATAGGTCCTATTGTTTGTATTATTAAAGATTTCAACCATTTATGTCATCCGTCCGTGGGGGATGGGGGTAGAGTACGTCGCTCTGATGCTCACCATCCAGGTGTTTTGCAACCAGCTCGCCAGTGATATAATCTATAGGTGCTAGAAAATCAATGTCAAATTTTCAGTTGTGAAATATAATTCTTCGGCATAGCAGCCACCATACAAGATACCAGACGACCCCTTCGACAATGGCTTTGCGTCCTAAAGTCAGTGAATATTGATGCTGAACCAACAATACCTCCCACATAAAGGCAAAATCCCAATACTTTGTGTATTAATTTTGTCAGGTGGCTGATTTTCATTTTATGCTTTTCAATATACATCACATCCAGCTGACGCATGTGATGCGTACTCTCATACCTGATAGATCAAGGGATATTCAGATAGGAGACGATAACAATGGACCCGGTAATTGTCTCTCCATCTCGCACCTACGGTTCACAGTTACGTACGCAGCAATACAGAGGTAACGACAGCAGGCATTGTAGGAGAGGCGAAGTAGAGGGAATGTGGGTCCGGTTCAGGCATGAATATAAATGTGGGTCCACGCTTCATTTATTCAACAGCTTGTAGCCTTAAAAAAGGGTGTATACTTCCAGGTGTATACTAGGAAAGGGAGGTGGGATGATCTGAATAGGAGTACTGTGTAAGTATGGATGTATGCTAATAATCGATATCCATCTCCATATGGCCTACCCCCTATGCTCGCGTACTAGGTACGAAGAAGTAAACAAAGTACAAGAGTGCGCTGTCACAGCGCAAGTGTCATTTGCGGCGTTTACATCTCCGTAATTTCCGTTCCAACCCGTTTGGGTAAGAGGAAAGGGATACATAGGCGGTCAGAAGATCTAGAATCTAGATACCAGTACATCTAATACTAGTAGTATTAAGACATCTTAGTATTATGCATTCCATCATAGATATCATTATATCGGAGTGCGTACTTGGTTGTGGGCGCGCCCACCGCCCACATCGACTCGACTCGCGGGAGTCTGGATACTGTATCTGTATATGTTAATTACAAAGAGCATCGTGAACAGATGAGTCGATATCTAGATGGTGAGAAAAAGGGTGTATATTGTTGTATCTGGGTTCTGGTCATACGCCCACAGAGTGATTGGAATGGAGTTTCTGAAGTTTCATCATGATGTTCCATTGTGAATTAGGCTGTCGTCTGGACTGTAAAGTCGAAGAGAGCGTTCAAATTCTGTGCAAGGAGTTCGAAATGGATGGTATACCGTAATACTCAACATAGAGCAGTTAACAGCTATAGGGGAGTTGAACGTATTGGACGTCCGAATTTACACATCCTGGTGCGCCCACAAGTTGTCAACCGGAACATTAGCCGTTGGGCTTTGAGACGAATACTGCACAATGAAAGGGACGGCTTACGTATAGCTCCAGACGGCGTATTAACAGCCCAACTCAATCAGAACTTTGATTCTGAGAAATTGACCTAGTAGTAGAGTGACAATCAATCAGTATGACATATACCGCTCGGGATGTACCCATCAGTACTCATCAGTTACAAGTCAAGGTTAAGCTCACCGAACACCGAGCGCGGGGAGTAACTTTGTGACGATATCAAAGTATGTAAGGCTCGTACGGTCGAGTCTTGTTAGCACAGCCGCGTCATCGAGTCATTTGACTTGACAGAGCCTGTCCGAAGTGGGAGTCGATGATCAGAGAGTATTCGATAGACACAGCTCAGTGACACAAGCCGCCGACCTCTCATGCGACTAGATAGCTACCATCATCGATCGCGTAGGTTCATTCGCCTGTATTTTCTCTCGGCGGCTTGCGAGACAGTCTTCTTCTCTATATGTTGGATTGACAGAGCCCATCGCGGACACAGCTCCGAGTGACACTCGTTCTGCTTCTCCCATCGATCGGATAATTAATTGGCTGATTATGAGTCTCTATGTTTACCTTGAGAGCATCTGAAAATTACCATCGGAGGCGAAGATGCGTCTAAGGATTGCCGCTGAGCTCAATCAGCGTTGGGAAGCTGTTACAGTGTACCTATATGGGTCCATGTAGATTAAGTCGCATCATGAATCTGATGAATCAAGGAGGTGGGTTCAGTTGGCAATTGGCCATGAGGTGATTCGCGATCAACATAGCTACAAATTGCAAAGTTCCAAACATGTCATAGGATGATAGATGACGGTTTTCTGTCCAACCACCATCAAACTTTGAAGTCACATCCATCATCCAGTCTTTGCTCGCTAGAGTTTTTCTTTTCTGTAGATTAGATCTAGGTATAATAACAATTGTCTTTTTGTCTCTGCTAGCTTTTTGTCTTTGAGGGAAACCTTGTGATTCGGGATCGGTTCTTCTCCCAGGCTCAGTATTGTCTTTTGAACGTGCCTCACCCACGCAGCGTCGACTCTTAACAAAAAGGATTCTGCAAGCCCAATGATATCCCGAGCCATCTGCATCGGCAACTCCATTCCGAATCTTCAAATGTCACTCATTCCATTTTCTTTTTGTTTAACCCCTCCTATTCCAATCCAACTCCCTTTCAGTCCTATATAACCCCCTTTCCTCGCTCCAACAATGCATAACTTGAATCCACACTCCTCTCTCGAGTCAGATTCGTTGTACACCTCCCCACCCCAATCACCGACACCGACTTGACACCTTTCAAGCCATGGCCACCGCATACTACTCTCAACCCGCAGCAGCCAACTACTACACCGCTCCCACCTCTCACACACCAAAACAAAGAGGCTACCGCATTTGCGACCAATGCGGTGCTGTGGAGAACCCCGCCGTAGCGCGTTTCCGTCTATGTGGTGGATGCGTACGTTGACCCCCCCTCCCTTATCTCCGTCTCAACTCACCTCCTCGTCTCCCTAATCTAGATGACCACCCAATACTGCTCCCAAGATTGCCAAAAAGCCCACTGGTCATCCCATAAACCCATCTGCCAACACACCGCCTCCCAACTCTCCACCGCCAAACAACACAACGCCTCTTCGGCCTACGGAGGAGACGAAAACCTTGCCAAAAGCCTCCGCAAGTTCACATCCGCACATACTACCCTCCTTGGCTGGGCGGGATTCCAAGCTCTCCAGCTTAAACGTCTCCCATCCAATATCAGGCAGAGCGCATTGCTCATCGAATTGTCGTACCGAAACCATGTGGATGCACACCGCAGGTTCTCTGTTGTAGGAACGCACATTGTTCCGAGGTCGTACATCAGGGATCCTTTGGTCGTAGCAGATATCCAACGACGAGAAGAACGATGCCGACACTCTGGTGGTATCGGTACAGCCGTCATCATTATCCAATGCGGCTCAGTATCTCAAGTAATGCCAGTCGAAGTCGACCCTCCAGCCAAGATCTCCTGGGATCAAAGAGACGACTGGGCTGGTGTTCTTGCTCACTTTGTCGAATCCGGTCGAACGGATTTCAAGCCGATATCGACTACCGCAAGGGGGACGTATTACGGATGAACGCACCCAATATCAATCCTAATTTCGTCATGCGAACGCTTTCGTCGCTCTTTTTTTGGTCGATCCTCAGCATAGACTTTTGGCTTTTAACATCCGTGATGCGTATACCCCCCCCCTTTCCGGCGTCGAACGTCGGCGCTGCCCAGTGCACGATGTGATACCATGAACAACGCAGATACCAGCAAATCATGAATATTATGCTTCTCACTACACCGACACACACTTCTCATGCCTATCCTCAATCACCCCACCCCTCTGTTTGAGGAGTCGGCTCACTCTCGCGCCCCACCCACACGAAATACCATTCAATCCACTCACCGCGGCGCATCTCGCTGATCCCGATCAGCATGACCCCCCATACGACTTCCACCACCACCACCTCCTCCTCCTCCTCCTCCTCCACAAGTATATCTATCCTCATCTCCCCCACCTATTCATACACCGACTTTGACAGTCGACCCATCTTGACTGTTATTTATCCCTCTTCGGTATTTTCCTCACCTTTCGTCTTTTCGTCTTTCGGTCTTTTCATCCTTCGTTTTCGTCTTCGCCTTTCTGCTGTATTGTAAACCAACCGCTTTGTACTTTATACGTATGTACGGATAGAGGAAGGAATCTCCATGTTGTAATGCTATCGTTAACGCATTGTCTCGTCTCGCATCTGTGTCAATCAACCGAATTTGCATATACATAACACAATATCAATATCGAACGTAAAGGCGTTTCAAATATAGTCTGAGCTGGATATGCTGGCATCGGTAAAATATTTTACGCGCTGTACGAACTGATAGCCATACCGGGATATCGTAACCATCTTGATAGAAATGCATGTATAGTTGTTACTACATAGGTGCGATGTGGCAGAACGCTACTGGTATTCAATGAAATCCGTTCCTCGTCAAGTTGGAAGTTTTGGGGTAATAGAAGGTGGGGGGGGGGGGAATCCGGACTCCGGAGGGTGGGTGTTGAGAAGTTGATTTTTGTGGAGGAGGCGATGCGGTTCATTCCTTGTGGCAGAATCCATTTCCTACTGCATTCTTCGGGATCCCGGATCCGTCGAATTACCCAACGTACCATGAGATCTTTGGTGATCTGTGTTTATTCGGTAAGTAGGAGTATATGGATATGTAGATTCTAGATGGTGGTCCGTGGATATGGTATATGGGTAATATTGGGTATATGTATGCCAGTGGGTGTATGCATTACAATATGTCCGACGACGGGAATAGTACTAGTAGCTTTTGGAAATTTCAATGTTCAGCGGACCGATGCTGAGTGAATAGGAGCTTGGAGAATGGTAATAAATGTGCCTCCGGTGGGTCAGTGATACTTGGTTTGAAGTGGAAAAAATGTTACAGTATAATATTACCAGCGCGATTCGGAGGTTTGTTGATCAGTGACCGTGAGAATGCAATAATGAAGACGGAACGTTAACAAGCGTGCCACTACGATGTAGTTACACGTCTGGCGTGGTATCTTCGAAGTCCGTTCTGATTTATATCACTTGTGAGGTATCAAGCTTTTTCACTCTGACATTGTAGTTTACGAGGTCTTCGATGTAAACAGGGGCCAATCAGGGGCCGCAACAAGGGGTTGACCAACGAAAGTATTGGCAGACTGTGGTTGAAGTCCGGCGTCCCACATGCGGTTCGTGAAGAAGCACATCGCTATATTCAAGCTCATTATGTTGTCCTCATCAAGTTGGCCATAGGAAAATGGGGATTTAGATAGGTTTACAACCCGCAAAACTCAGAGTAACTGCATCGTTTTGTTCAATTACAAGTACAACGAGAAGGTATTGCGCACGACCGACTACAGCTATGCACCCTTCAAGCAATAGCATCAGATCATCAGCAACTAGGATCTACGTCTAAGGCGCTTCTTGGCTTGAGTTTCGTCTGGATCAAAGACCAGAGATTCGTACTCCATTGCAACACGCTCCGTTCGTGCCTTTTCAAGAACATCAATTTGCTTTTGATATATTTGCATTTGCTCCTTCGGACATGCAACTTGCTCAGAAACTACAATGAATGAACAGGGAAAGAGACTTGCCTTCAGAAATTCAATCTCCTGGGTAGATTCTTCAAAGGAGTCTATCGAATGGGAGCCTCCGGGTACGGGTACACCTGTGACCTGGGGATTGTCTATTGACTGACATGGTGCGATTCTGTCAGCCTGCAAGAGCGCTTCGATATAACGGAGATTAGCCGGTGTATAGTATAAAATAAGGACAGCGCACCAAGAGGATGATATTTGAAAGTGAAGGTGGCCAACTTTTCAATGCAGTCCACTGATCGTTCTCTCGGTTCATTGCGATGGCAATCCCTAGCTTTACCAAGGCTAAAGCTCCATATTGAGACGCATCCGAGTGTCTGAGTAACTACAGACTAACCTCACGCGATGGAAACCGCTTTTCTTGGAGCATTCGTGCACCCTCTGCTCTTGAAAATCATGGAAGGCCTTACGATCCTTGTCTTCAGCGCACTTGATGCTCCAAATTTCCGATGATATTTGTCCCACTTCGCAGCTGCTGGCAGTATGAAGATGTGCGTCATTAGCTATTCATATTGCAGATATGGGTCATCGCGCTGTTTCGGTCATTGAGACACTCTTACCAGTTGTACTCAACTTTGAAAATACAAAAGGCCTCCGTTGATGAGAAGAGACAAGCATACTGCTGCAACATGTAGAAGCATCACGCGGGATCATATTGGTAGGTTTGATCGTTCGCCATCCCCGGATCCTGAACCCGTCTATGATGACCTTGCCTCCCGTTGCCTGCGAGCACTCAGAATCCTTCCAATGCACACCAAATTTCTTCCATCGCACAAAGTGTCAGTCGAAGGATCCGCCATCCGTCCCTCCAATCCGCTTGGCGTACTCACCTTGCCTTCCTCCGATGCGATCCAGCAGGTCGCTTTTTTACCACTCTCAGAGATCTCGACATTGTATTCTGGCGTTGAGACGCCTTTCATTTCGATCCATGCAGCGAAATTGCTGATTTGTAACATATTGAGAATAGGCAAGGAGATTGAATTGATGCTTCCTATTCTGGCCTTTTCTACTGGATTCGCCATTACAATCGATTGCTTAAAGAGTTCTTGTTCCCGTTATCGATGACTGAACATGAAGGGATTTAAGCATCGTGCAGTGCGGCGTGGTAGAGAGTAAACCCAAATAGGCGCCAATAACGCGTAACAGGGGCTTGAAGGGGCTGGCTTTGGGCGAGGGAATGTAAGGTTCTTTGGCTGCGGGTCTGCACTCTACAAAGGGTGCTAATGCATCACTAGTGTATCTCATTCCGTAGAAAACCAAGAATGTACCTTATCCCATGGAGAAGATCGCCAATGCTATTGCATCAAGCATGGAGTAATACGAGCTGAATCTGTCAGCCGCCAATTTCTCATGTAAGGCAAATTCTTTGGTAATAAATACCTTGGATGTACCACCTGATATATAGTGCTGTGCATATGAGGCCAAGATACTAATGTTGACGAGTGATCGACTGCATGGCTTCACGGTGAGTTGTCGATAATATCTATTACTTCTGGAATAAAATGGTTTATTAAACCGTCGGGCGGAACTTCCAGCAATTCCGTGGTATGTGGATATTACTTGCGGCACTATTCGGTTTTCACGGAAGTGTCTCCAAGTTATTGGGAGAAATTACGTTGGAAGCGCCTTTAGCGCTTAGAGTCGCGGGCAACCGTACCTGGATCCGAATCCTATCAAAATCAGATTTTGATTAGATTACCAGCTTGGCTAACTCCTATTTCCAGACAATTCGATGACTTTTCATGTCGCTGACATGGAGTTCTAATCATCATGATCCAGGTGGTTCTGACTATCTCCCACTTGCCTCGGACCCTGCAGTTGTAGTCAGCATATGGCGTGCTGCTGACGAGTCACTCGACATTTGTCTCTCTCTCCGTCTTGGAGGATTTCGCATTGCTCTGTTATCAACCGTTCGCAAGGACGATCAAGTGAGGAAGGCAGTAGCTGTACTGCTCAGTGCACCAATAGAAGTTGGATCCCAAGAAGGTTAGGTAAAGCACAAAATCTCGTAGCTTGCGTACTAACGGCCAGCCACCGGATATATAAAGATATCCCGTGTTTCCAGCTGGACGCACCCTCTTGATTTCCAACTATCCGTTCGCCTTAACCAAGTCAAACAGCTCATTTCTGTAATTCACTTTTGGTTGCTATTTTTTCCTTGCGGATAAACTGCAGCACCCGCTAGAAAAATGGAGTCACTCCCCCCACTTCATTTCCTTTCTCTCGGCCGACCGGATGCCGTCTCAGGACCGTCTGCCGGGGTGGTCGACACCAGTACCTTAGCCGCCCATGATTTCGACGTTGATAATAGAACTGGTTTCATGCCCCCACAACTCCCACTCAGGCGTTTACCGTCTGAATGGGAATCATGGGAAGTAGTACTGGACGATGCTATGGCACAGAAACTGGTGCTTGGAGACAAGCCTGGCATCGAGGATGGGGATATTGTGAAAGGGAAGGAGTGGCGCGAATGTGTGCAAGCGGTGAGTTATGACGAAAATCGTGACTAGCATCGATTCATGTATTGATCGACTTCTTTGCGTTGCGGAACTATGTTTATCAGATGCCTGTTCTTCCAACTAAGGAGCTTAATAAATCGGAAGTCCTCCTTCGTCGAGGTCATCTAGTACTAGCATGGATCATGCACTTTTACATCCATACCCATTCCCCTACGGAAGATGTACACATTCCACCTTCCATTACCCTTCCATTGCTCCAGATTTGCGGACAGCTTCAGCTGCCCCCGGTGTTAACTTACGCCGACAACACTTTCTATAACTGGGATCTCAAAACCCCCCAGGGAGAAAGCGAGGTTCCTTCTCTAGATAATCTGCGCTGTCCGATACTCTTTACGGGTACAGAAGATGAGCAGGAATTCTATCTCACCTCGGCCCGCATCGAGCTACGTGGCGTCGAGGCTCTAGAACTCATGCGTGCCACCATGGATGAAGCTTTCGTTGGCGATTCTATCGCTATGCGTCGCATTACCGCGTTCCTTCTTCGGCTAGCTGCAGTTATTAAGGAGCTTAGGGGCCTCCTACTTGCCGTCAAGCAGGGATGCAATCCGGATGTATTTTACCAAGATGTCCGTCCGTGGCTGAGAGGATTGAACTCTGGGACTAGGAAATGGATATTTGAAGGAATAGAAACAGATCCAAGTCTCAAAGAACCGACTGAACTGTCGGGCCCAAGCGCAGGTCAAAGTCCGTTGATCCATGCATTGGATGTCTTCTTGGGCGTTGACAAGTTCTCTCACGCTGACTCAAACAATGGATCAAGCTCCCAATCATCTTCTGTGTCAGCAGCACCGTCTTTCCTAAACCGTATGCAACTATACATGGCCCGCCACCATCGTTCGTTCCTTAATCACCTAATGTCCAATCCTCGACCTCTCAGGGACATTGTTCTCTCTGCAAACAATCCTACTTTATTAGAAGCTTACAACGCCGCTGTCCTCTCCCTAAAAGAGTTTAGGGACGCCCACATGATCATCGTCACAATATATATCGTTGGTCCATCAAAGCGTACCCCTTCTGCTCCATCCCTTGTTCCAGTAGAGACACAATCCGAGTATTCTGGTCCTGCTCCTCTCAAAGGAACAGGTGGCACGGACTTGGTGAACTTTTTGAAGGGCGTCAGGGATTCAACGGCGGAGGCGTTGATTCATTAATATTCGACCTGACCTGTGCCTTTGAATGCATATGTTGATTTTTATTATTAAGAGTTATTCCACGCCGCGCAATCTTCCATATCACAATGCTAGCTTACCTACATCCATCGCATCTACTCGTCCTTGATGGCGGGCGTACTGAGAATTTCCATTTCTGGCAATTGACCGAACTCGGCAGCGATTTAAGGGGAATCTCGGCAGGCGCTACTAGTTTCCTTCAACTGCATCTGGGCTGAGGAATCATTCTTGCATGCAACACTAGCAGTAATCCAAACCGCCAGCTGGCTCCCGCAGCAAGTGATTCTCCGGTTAGAGGATGCTGATAATTATGGTTTATCCAAGCCGTCTCGCAAGTGTCATTTGGCGAGGTCAATTGAAGGGACTTAAGTGGGTTCACGCCACCGTATTCAAATATCCGATGGGGCTGGGGCCTATCAACTCGGCCAGCGCATACTAATGTATGTCGTTTTATCCAACTCGACGGTAAACATGACAGGGAAGATGTAAATCAGGATCTGCAGGGGTATGGGCCCGTTTTATGCGCTCCGGTCTCAACAGTGGATTCTGACCAAGAATGATCGGCCCCGTCAAAGGCGCGTCAGCCATTGGATTTCGCCATCACATGTATGTCACCATCGCCTCAGCAACGCAGAACCTTTTCTAAACTGGTCTAGTGTTAAGGTCAGAAACTGGGGTGATGCACTAGCTTGTCCGTTGTGGCTCGGCCGGACGCCATTACATTCACGGATAAGACCCGATCCCAAGTTCCCCTTTCCATGTAATATAAGGTAGTAAGGCAAAGCTTAAAAAGTAATCGTTGACCGCGAACAAAGTTTTCCTCCTGCATACTCTTTGATACGTGTTACAGCGCGATGACTGTAGCTGACATACCGACGCATGATTTCTATGTCTCTCCTATCACTGGCTTCATGCCGCCACAACCACCTCCAGCAAGTCTCCCTGCGACTTGGGAACCATGGGAGTCCACCCTTCGCGCTGCGTTGAACGGAGGGTTCATGCCTGGGGACAAACCAGGTATAACTGAAGAGCAAAAGCTCTGTACGGAACGATGGCGGGCTCGTGTGCGAGAGGTAGGTGTCATGTTTTTCTTTTTCTTGGCCATTGTTGCTTATACATTGTGCAGCTGCCTATACTCCCAACGTCCGATCTCATGACATCAGAGATCAACCTGCGACGGGCCCATCACGTCCTCACATTTATATTGCATTATTATGTTAACAGTCTTCCACTTGACGTCCCTATTTTGATTCCGCCTCCTATCACTATCCCCCTCCTCCAAGTTTCCCAAAAGCTTCATTTACCTCCCGTCCTCACATTCTCCGACAACGTCCTCTACAACTACGACATTCGTTCCTTCTCCACCACTTCTCCAACGACGCCGACAATACAGAACATCCGCTCACAAGACCTCTTTACGGGTACCAAAGACGAAGAGGAATTCTATTTGTGTTCAGCACGAATTGAGCTTCGTGGCGTCGAGGCCCTCAGCATAATACGTGACACCATGAATGAGATATTCATCGGTGACAGCCTCGCCATTCGGCGTATTACCGCCTACCTTCATCGTCTTTCTACAGTCATCAAAGAGCTTAAGGATCTCCTCATGTCCGTGCGCGAAGGCTGCGACCCAGAGACCTACTACACCGTCGTCCGCCCTTGGTTCCGTGGCGAAGACTCAGACCCCAGCAAGCGAAAATGGATTTTTCAGGGTATCGAACAAGATCCGTCCCTCAAAGAACCTACAGAACTCTCGGGTCCGAGTGCGGGTCAAAGCTCTATGGTTCATGCCTTAGATATCTTCTTGGGGATACAGAATCGTACCCCGGCGGGACCGGACAAGCCTGCGTTCCTCACACGCATGCTGTCGTACATGCCAAGATATCATCGTGCGTTCTTGGGTCACCTTGCGACGACGCCGCGACCAATAAGGGAGTTCGTCATGGCCAAGGACGATAAAGTATTGCTTGATGCCTATAATAAGGCTGTATTGTCATTGAAGGAGTTTAGGGACTCGCATATGATTATTGCGACGTTGTATATTATTTCGCCGGCGAGGAGGGCTGCGAAGGCTGCAAGGCACTTGGAAGAACAGCAAGAGGAGAAACCTTTGAAAGGGACGGGAGGCACGGACTTGGTTAAGTTCTTGAAAGATACTAGAGATCGTACCCGGGAGTCTATGATTCCTCAATAATTTCATGCTTAGACATTACCTCCATATCCACCATCTATAATGTAGATACCCTCGCCAGGCCTAACGTTAGAATCATTGGACTTTCACCTCGCATCCATCTTACACTACGTAGCATTATACATATCTATGTCTATCTTTAAAGCTTTACCCGCATTGATCCTCAACATAGCACACTCTTCCATACATGTCCACCGAGCTCACTAAGTACCCTCTCCACTTCAGACTGCTCCAAATTTAGCATCACCCTCTTCTCGTTGTTAGGCCTACGTGCAACGGCTGCACCATCTTCCACAAGTAGTGCGTGCGATGCGGCTAACGAGTCTAAGACAAGAGATAGTTCATAAGATGTTGGCTTGCGCCGTGGGTCCGAGTCTGAGGGTAAGACGTTCATGTAGATCAGGTGCTGATGTTGAACCTACCAAACAAGGTAGCAATGAAATATGTCAGCAATGGAACACTGAGTCCAGAAGCAACGAAATAGATTAACCTCTCCCCATTTGATCTCTTCCACGCCCTCGCGCTTAATGCATTTCAATAGAGACGCCAGCATTATCCGTTCATGCAAGCTGCAATCGCGCAGATATGCTGCAGTGGGACTATTCTGCATTGCCTTGATCACCTCTTTCACGTCGTCTACACGAGCGGCGCGTTTTCTGTGCTGGACAAGTTCAACCGTTCTCCTACGAAACGATTCCAGTAAAAAAAGGATATGTGAGCGAACAAATGAGGTAAGAAGCAAAGACGGCGATTAGGTTCTCACCGGCAGATATCCAGAACGCGCCTTGCATCACCGCTAATGCTACTAACCTTCATCGCAGCGAATTTAATGGCGTCGGGTTTGATGACTTCGGTGGGAGTTGCCAATCCTTCTTGGGCGGAAGCGAGTCGAGCTTGGACGATCTCTATGAGCTGGGTGTTATTGTACGGCTGGAAGTTGATACGGATCATCCCTATATAAATCGCCGAACGTCAGTTTGTAAATACGGACGAAGAGGAGTAGTTATACCAAGTCGACTCCGTACTCGTCCAGTCATCACCCGTTCAGGCAGATCCATTGTATTCGCTACCGCAAGAACGACAAGTTTGCTCCCCACGAGCGTCGGCCAATTGAAGAAATTATACACCACGTCTTGCTTCGTCGTCACAAGTTGATCTAATTCATCCATGAGGACTACGCAAGCATGTCCCCCGGGCCCCCTCGTACTCGCACTTCCGAAGTGCTTTGTTAGCAACCTCAGACTTTCTTTGGCGCTAATCCGTAAATGTCCTTCCCTCTCGACGTCGTGCCCTAATACGGCCTCCCAGAGAAGGCTGTAGGCGGCAGAGGGCTCGGAGAGGCGGAGACCGTTGATCTCAACGTAGGTGAAGGGATTGGTTTCCTGCCAATTAATGCGTTAAAATGGGTGTTTAGGAGCCGAGGCAGGAGGCAACTTACGTTCTGCTCTGCCTGCCTCTTTAGCTCTCGAACTACTGCGTGCACTGTAGCCGTCTTCCCCGTCCCAGGTACACCCGAGATATCTATATATGCAGCAAATATGTATAAGTGTCCACATTGCCGTTGGTGGGCAAGAGGTGAAACACATACATATGCAACCACCACTCCCCTCTTCCAATAATTCACTTACACTCCTCAGCACTTTATCGAACTCTTTATCCCTACAGGGCAATGCATCCGGCCTACTACCCACATGCAATAGGTACATAGCCCGTACCCAGGGGTCGTCAGGGAGATTTAACGCTTCCGATCCAACGCCAAGTGCATATGTCGCCCCTTTGCCTCCTTCTATTGGCGTCTTTGCATTAGTTTTACTCTTTTTACGGCGTTTGGATAGCGCAGCTTTAGAGTGAGGCGTAGGCTGTGCGAGACGTGTCACGCGTGGCTTGCGGGGTGTGGTGAATGCAGATGAGGATTTTTGGGATTTACGAGGCGTGGTAAGTGTGGAGCGTTTGCGTTTACGAGAGGGCGTTTTGGGTTCCCCGTAGTCGTCTTCGATTTCTTCATCGTCTTCATCCGTGCCTGAGTCGTCGCTCATATCAACGTTTTCTTCGGACTGAGCATCCTCACTCCCAGACGAGGCTTGGTATTCATCGCCACTTGGCTGGCTTTCTTCTTCGCTCTCTTCCTCTTCCTCTGCTTTAGCGGGCCTTATTTTCCTACCTTTGACTTTAGAAGTTGAGGTGGACTTCCGCTTCTCCTTAGCACGATCGAGATCGGCCGTTGCGAGATTCCACACTTCCTGATCACCCGGTTCTTCTCGCACATGTTCAAGTGCATAAGCAAGATGCTCAGGCCAATCAAAATCATAATACAACCCCCTTCGGGAGTCAACCGCGAGGTGGCAATAAAATGTATCTGATAAAGGAAGAGATAATGATGTGGGAGGGGCGGAGTCACTGTCGCTGTCAAAATCGCTGTCGGAGACGTAGGTAAATGTCGGCTTGCGTTTAGATGAGAGCGAGGGGAGAGACCACCGGGTTAATTGTTTGGATTTATCGCGGGTTGGAAGGTTGGAGGTTATGATGCAGTGGGAGAGGATTGAAGAAGGGCGGACGAGAGCTGAGGAGGAGACGGAATAGTATATCTCGTTCTAGGGGTTCGTAGTTAGTTTTGAAACTTTGACATCAATAAGTGGGTGAAGATATGTTACGCACTTCGTAATGTTCGCGTTTTGCACGAATACTTGGGAGCTCCGAAGGTCTGAGGTACCAATGAACCCGAATCTTGAACGTGTCGTCCGTAGCTTCGTCTCCTCCATCCGCATTCTGTTGATCAGAGAGTTTGACTTCCCACATTGCTGAGATAACACCAATGCTTGGTAGTTTCCCTAGAGTAGTCACTAGGACCGTGTCTCCGACTTTATACCGTTCCAGTATTTCGTCTTGACTAGAACCCGATTTCGGTTTTGCTGCAGGGCCCTTAGCTCGTCCACCCTTAGCCCGTGTTTGTTTCGCAGACTGTGTACGTCTAATGAGCTCGTCGTAGAAGTATGTCTGAGCAGCAGTGTAGTCATTTCTATCATCATCTCCTGCGGATTCCTCGCGTTCCTCATCGAACAAGTCGGTTTCAACGTTAGTCGGGCGATCGTAAACAGGGTCTCTGGCCCAAGATGCGCGAGATGAAGCTGCAAAATTTCTATGAGCTTTTGACGGCGAGACGAGAGGTTGGAAGCGTTTTGAGCGACGACTGGGTGTGGTTGGCACTGTCATGGTTGGTGTTCAAGCTCAAGTGACGGGTCCGGAATAAATGCGTGTCACGCGTTCGTGACAAGTCGCGTCGCAAATAACGCGTCGTAGTAAACGCCTGTGCCGCAATAAATGCTATTCATGAGCATTGTAAACAAGGCAAGATGGCCGAGCGGTCTATGGCGTGTGACTCAAGCGAATAGCTTGCCTGCACAAGCAGGTTTCTCATCTCCGAATGGAGGCGTGGGTTCGAATCCCACTCTTGTCAGACTTTTTGTTCTTCATCTATTCCATCCTCTCTCGAACGCATGGTGTACCAAACTAGAAGGCTGTGCGCCAAATAGTCACGACTACTACCACCGCGACTTTCACCCCTTACGGTCGACAGAACAACAGGATACTCAGAAGACTAGCATGTTCGGAATGCAACGTGTCAAATTGTTCAGCAGTCTCATTATCCCGGCCGCCGTCACTAGTACTACCGCAGGCTATCTCTGGAAGATTCGGATTTGGAATATTTGAAACTGTCTTGTGCATCCCGAAATGCCTTTCAGGACCAAGTCGACATTCTGAGGACGCCAAAGTCCGTATTGTGAACGTAGGCTGTAGCTTTGCTCACGGTTCTTGCGTCATAGAATATTACATGCTGGATGCTTTATGCTGTGCGACCGAGCCACCTGTTAACTCGTTAGAATGTTAATCTAGTCCGGTCCTAAACCTACAACGGAATAGCCCACGAAGTTTCTTCCCTCATGGGTTTCCCGAACTTGTGTCGTGCTGGCCATGGAAGCCCTATTTCTGCCAGAAATACACCAGTTCTTCACCAATGTTGCCAGGACTCCCATGCGCTATCCTTATCTTCCCAGGGTTTCTATGCTTCCCGGTTCAACGGTACGTCGGGCTCTTAGTGCAATATGTTAGCTAGCATCTATCTTTGCTCTATCTATCTCCAAAGAGCGCTAAAGCACTAAGAGGTCTCAATGGTCCAATTCCCCTCTCAACCGAAGCTCGCTGGCTCTTATCACAAACATTTCCGCAGCCAAGACTCCAACGCTAGGCGTGCCATAGCCCAGCCAGACGGTAGCATCCCCTCGGCAGGCCTCGCTTTGCCAACCTTCCTCTTCGCCATAACTCAATAATATGAACGGAGAAGGGAGGGATGACGAAGCTCCGTCTGACGAGGCTTTACCCTTTCAACGTCCAGGAGCAAACGTTGGAACGGTCACAGGGAACAGCAACCCAGTAGAGGGAGCGCCTCCTCATCAACATAACTCGTCCTCCCAGGGAACCTCTTCAGGCTCGGACGAGACTTTTTATACCTTCCCCCCAAGCTCGCCAAGTGAAGCCTCAAGTACAGCTTCAGCTACCTTCCCTAGTGATTACAGGCTACTTCGAGAGCAACGTGAACCACTCTTTAATTCGGACGAGAATATTACTGTGGTCATTAGAGGGGAGCATTATTCGCCATCGTCTTTGACTCCCGATACTCCAGCGTCTCAGAAATTTGGAGGACTTGAAGAAGACATACCTGGAGCCGAAACATCCCAGACTGCGACTGAGCAACGGCAAGCACAGGAGTTGGAAGCGGAGAGGAGCTTGCCGATTATCAGGATGCCTATACCGTCATATCCACACCCTCTACTAGAACACCTCGCACAAGCAGGCCTAAGCATCGAGCATGCTCCTCGTCCTTCGCCAACACCTTCACCGCGTCCTTCCGTCTATGTGATCCCAGGAGAAGCCATCACATCAGATGATATATCTCCCTCCTCGAGACACCCTCTCCGCCCTCGTCCTTTTACCCCCGAAAGCCCGGAACGCCATGCACCGAGCCCCGAGCATGACCAGCATGCTTTCCGCTCCGCAGAGACTCTCGCATCACCACATAGCCAAGTATCTGTCGCCCTTCGATCAGATGAGACGCTACGCCCCTCCCCCACTCAAGAAGGCGACGGTGATGACTCTGGAGAGGACCTTGTCCCGGAGATGAAAGAGGCATTTGGAGAAGTGAATAAGGGGTCTGTAGGGAAGGTGCCTCCTTTGCGGAGGAAGTCGCCAATCAACAGGACAAGCATAGAGCGGTCCAAGGAAGCACCTGGCTCACAGCCCGAGTCTTCCGATATACCACCCCCTTCGAACTCCCTCTCCACTCGTTTTCCATTAGCCACATACTCCTCTGACCCATGGTATAGCCATGACATTGTCTACGATCGTGATGAAGAGCTCGCTGTCATTCGCATCCTCGATACTCGTTTGCTACCTTGGATATTATTATCCTTGTTCGTGCTGAGTATGGATAGAACGAACCATTCGAATGCGGTAGCGGATAATCTCCCTCAGGATTTGGGGTTTAATATCGATACAGTAAACATCGGGGCTGCGATACACTCGACGTTCTTTTTTGTATTCTGTCTGGTGGGAGCTGTGGCTGCGAAGATGGTGGGGCCGGCGAGATGTGAGTGATTTACTGCTGATAGAAAAGACGGAGAGCCAAGGATGACGTGATGGCCATAGGGATACCGATCTTGATGTTTAGCTGGGGATTGATCACAGTTGCTCACGCGTTCATACGGAACCGGAGGGACTATCTCGCTGGTGAGTAACTGTTCCCGTCACAGCGTCCATTTGTACCACTAACCACCTTCCTGCTCAGTACGATCATGTCAGTATCCCAATCTCCTTTCTCTTCTACTGCTCATATAGAGGAAATGTTCAGGGATAGCAATAACAGAGGCTGGTGTCATTCCCGCTATACTGGTATATTTCGGGCGATTTTACAAAGGAAACGAGTTCGCGACCCGGTTGGCGTATCTGTGGAGTGTCCAGGTATGCTCATCTCCCTCTACCCTATCCCAGGAAATCACGCATAACTATAACGTACTGACATGTTCAGATGATAGGCAGCGCCGTGAGCGGGCTTGCGGCTAGCGGGCTCTTACACCTTCGTGGAATCTTCAAAATGGAGGGGTGGAGATGGCTATTCTTGATAGATGGTGTGATTACGCTGGCGTTAGCCATTTTGACTTGGTGAGTACAATGTTTATTCCTCTAAATCCCATATAATAGTGAGAATCGTTATGCTGAATGAATTGGTTGGGTGGATGCGCGGTTGGGGTACGATATAGGTTTTATCTTCCACGGAACGCTGCAACTACGAGAGGTGGGCTCAGAGGAAGACGGCCTTGGTTTACCGATCGCCAGGTTCAGATTAGTGTGACGAGGGTTGTAAGGGATGATATTGCGAAAAGGCGTTTGGAGTAAGCCTTCACCCTCCTATACCCCCATTCTCTTCCTGGAACCAATACTGAGGAATCAATACTCAATTCGCAGTAAACCTATAACATGGGCTGATGCGGTGGATACCTTCACCGACCTGAAGATATGGATCCATGTTTTGAACACGACTATTGGGCTGACGCCAATGACTTCGTTACATACATGTGAGTTTCCTTTGGAGTGTGTGATTTGTCCTATGTTTGATGGTTGCTCGTCAGATTTTCCATTGACTATTAAGAACTTTAACTTCAATGTAGTATGTTGATTCTACCCAACTGTCGCGCATGAATAAGAGTTGACTTCTGACGTCGTTGTTAGTTCGCTGCAAATGCGCTTACGGCCCCTCCGCATTTTCTTCAAGCCATTTCGACGATACTCCTGATCCGACATTCGGATCGTGTCAGGGAACGTGGCCTTCACGGTGCCTTTGGAAGTGAGTCAACTACCCACTGGAATAATTCTCCCGAATCAATAAGTCGCATCATAGCTGCGTGGCAACTCGTTGGATGGTTTCTTCTCCTGTTTCTGCCCTCAGAAACGCCCAAGGTTGTCAAGTGAGTATCAATTTACTACCAGTTCAGGTTCAATTCACTAATAGAGATAACAGATACTTTGCTGCTGTTATTGTAGCTTCGTATCCTGCAGTGCACCCGCTCAACGTCGCATGGATGGCAGAAAACGCTGGGTGAGTACTATGACTAACGCTAATATTTTTCTGTGTGCCGATTTTCTTTGCAGGACCATTGGCAAACGTACCATAGCGACTGGTGCAATGAGTGGCTTTTCCGCCATTCATGGAAGTAAGTCCAACATCTTAGGCTAGGTGATGGACTCTTATTCAGCGATTCATTTCAATACAGCCTGGGGCTCGCAGATATATCGTGCAGACGATGCTCCCGGTACATTGTGTTTATATGTTTTCCCTGCATAACTAGCTGATGTGACTCCTCGCTGGGTAGATTTTCGCCGCGGCAATACTATTAACATCGTTTTCGTCACTACAGCACTGGGCATGTGGTTCCTCCAAAAGTACTACTACACATACTTGAACAAGAAGCACGCGAACAAGTACGCGGAAATGACGCCAGAAGAGCGAGAGCAAGAAGAACTATTACAAGAGGCCAAAGGCAACTCGAGTGTGTTGTTCAGGTTCACAAGCTGAAAGCCGTGTTTTGCTTGTGTTCCCTGTACGATGTCCCTTCCGTTCACTACTGCATATCTATACATAATTCATTAGACGGTATATATCAATACAATATCAATGTATCAATGATTGGATGTAACTTTCGTATTTGGCCCGGTGGACATTGCCAAACCAGCCATAGCTTTTAAGCTACTTCCACTGCCAGAAACACCTGCTTCCTCTCCTCCTCTCTCCGGATTAGTGTATTGCTTTTGAGTTAGTCAAATAGCACCGCCGCGATACCAAATGCACGCCTCTGTCAAAATAGCGTTATATGCTTTCCTATCTCTCCGGATCCTCTTCTCTAAGCACCCATCGTTCCATCTGGATCAGTCGCGGGCTAGATACAAATCGCCTTTCCATTTCCTACTTGCCGCTCCTCCTCCACTTCTCACACTGGATGCTGGGAAACATTTTGCTCGCCCGCTATTGCTAGCAAGCTCTACGACCTATGTTTTGGTGGATGGGAAACCCGATGTTGTCCGCCTTTCCTCAAAGCTTGAGAACGATTCGGCCGAGTTTAAGGATATCACAGTCTATGATCCTAAGATTCAGAAGACCACTTTCATGGAAACACTCGTTGTGTATTCTACTTTCTGCTTTGCGGTAAGTCTCACTTGAGCCAATCGTTTCTCGGACGATACTCAAATGTACCTCTGCATATCAGATGATGTTTGGTTTCGTAATGTTTGATTTTCTATCGAGTCCTGGACCTACAACCCATGGATCGCCTCTTGTTACCATACACGAAGAAGTCAAATCAGAAACGTCTCTGGCGCCCACTACGCCTAAGGAAGCTAACACGGAAAGTCTCTTGGCTATTCCAGCATATCGTGGAGAACCCTGTCCAACCCCAGAGCTGGTATATAGTGATAGTCACCCATCGGTTACCCATGAGCCCGATTTCAATGCTATCCCATGTTCCACCCCGAAGGCTCCGTCAAGCGATAATCCTGTGGCCATTTTCATGCGGGGCGACTGTGCTAGACCAAACCAAGAAATTGTCACCGGATTAGGCATTCAGGCTTCCTCCTCTGCTGATGCTGACGGGTTTTCCCTATCGAACACGCTTATATGCCAGGAAATCAAAGACACGCTTGGAAAAGACAAGTCTATAGCCGACTCCACCGACAGTGTTCCTTCCCTGTGCTCTAAGGATAATACTCTACCTGTTTCACTCTCTGCATCTGACGATTCCACCTTCGTAACTTGTGGCGAACCTTCTGTGTCTGTTTCCGATATTAAAACCGATCAGACCGTGTCAACTGGATCTGCCAACCCCAAGGATACCAAACCTATGGATGTCAAAACGCAAGAACGCATATCGGCGGGAGAGGCTCCTTTGATCTTCGGCAAAGTGGACTTCTCTTCTCGGCTTTTATCCTCTTCGATTCATGCGGTCAAAGATAACAGGCCTACAGCGTCCATACCCTGGGGAGATAGTGTATTGCACATGGTCGCTGAGGACTCTGAACTGGCATGTCCGGCTGGTGCTCCTGGAGACTACGAACAACCGGACCTCCTTATTATCTCTGGAACGCCAAAGCCCTTGCAGGAGCCCTCAAAGTCAGTCGTAGACATTACCTCCCCAATTGCGTCCAGCACGCCTATCCATTCTGATCTCACACGACCGAGAAATAGAGTGATGCTATCAATCCCGGTCGAGAACCACTGCGTCCTTGAGCCACTCTACATCCTTCCACCCAAATCGGAGAAAGAGCTGACGGAAGTCTTCAAGGAGCGCGCTTCTGGAGCAGGAATCGTCATTGCTAGCACCTCATCATCGTTCACAGAAGAGACGATGCAGAGAGCCAAGCAGTTCTGGGAAGATCCTCGTGGTACATTACCTGCATTCGCCCAAAGCCGGTCAATATTATCGAGTCCCGTACTATACCAGCCGATGATGGCTGTGGTATCTATCGGTTCAGTATTGGAAAAACACATCGTCTCCATTTCAGACCACCGTTCAAATAACGATCACGAGCACGAGGTCGAGGCTACCAGATCTCCTAGCTCCTTGAATAGCAGTAGGGCACTTTCTGTGCCACCCGCTACGCCTAAGCGTCAAAGGACCGTGTCTATGACGGTAGATTTCGTTGGTGATAACGATGGCAAGGATCATCGGGAAACGTTAATGAAACGCTTAAAACTGGTCGATGAGTCAAACGACTGGAGAGCAAGGCCGGCCGGTCCGTATGGGCATTCGCGATGCCCTTGGAGAGTGAAGGGCAAGGCTGCGAAGTAGCCAACTTCGAAGCCATTGCATTATTCCGTTCGTTTTGTCAGCTATTCATGATTTGTATTCTTCACTTTCCTCACTTCCTTGTGGTCAGTCACAGCAATCATGCTTTGTATTTGCCTGTACATCAGTCGACATCGTTTATGTAGCAAAGCATCAGCCTAAGATTTTGCCTTAAAGAATTGATTATCACTGTAAAGCTTTCTCAGCCAGAATGTATCATAGTACGGTATACGCAACATTTTCAACAAGTGACCAAAAAAGTGACCTAAGGGTCCGATTGCGGTATAGTAGTGAAAAAGACAGAGAAGACAGCAGTAGTACACGATGAATTGGGGTCAAGAGGGTAGACGGAGAGACGGGGTTAGGGTCCAGGGAGTTGGGGTTATGGAATAGGTAATACGTTATGAGGACAACATTTGAGGGATAATGTGGGACAGTACTAGGTAAATCGAAAGCAAGCACGACAGCAATTGTCCAATAAAGATAGATATAGAGCAGAGCAGGAAGGACGATAAAACTACTTGAAGACAGAAAACGACCAAGAATATTAATGCTACAGTCCAGATATAGAAATAATGATACAACCCGTCCAGGGAAACCAGGAGTTCGGTGCGCTGGTATAAGGATTTAAAACACGATACGGGATCCTGGCCCATTATCGCTGAGATGAAAGATCCAGAGAACACAAAAAGAGAGTCGGCGCCTGGAGATAATTCCGATTCTTGCCAGAACGTATCTCAGGGAGAGTGTTTACTTCCGTTCCAATGAGGGTAGAGGAATGAAGAGCTCATGCCATGGGTTGACTACCCAGGTTGATCAACCACATTCCAGAGCCATCTGGGGCGGGACTCAGGCCCAAGAAGAAGGTATCCCGGCCGAGCCAATCGAGCCGTTTCAAGCCCGCATGGTACTCAGTTGGATTATTCGCCGTGCGCCGGGTGAATGCATCCGTCAGATACGCCCGCTGCTGCGGACTGTAAGCGGACATCTCTTGGCGGGAGATGGTGCTTTGGAACCATGTATAGATACGATGAAGGACGTCGTACAACGTCAACCCGTTGGGATTTTCCGCTGTGAAGGAAAAGTCTATTTGGAGATTTGGATTGCAAAGCCTTAGTCTGAGACTGCGTTGTTGTGGGTGAGTCGCCACCTCGCCAAGCTGGGTGGACGCAGATTTCTTGAAACGGATGTTTTCGGTAGGATACATGAGGTTGAATAATAATACACCGGCTGGATTATAGACTAATGCGGGATTTAACGTGAGTGATCCTCCAGAGCCATGGGACTGATCTAAGACGTCGACACGTGATATAAAGGAGACAATAAATGAGCGTTCATTGATTAAAATACACAAGGAGATTGCGCACAAGGGGACATGCCATTTCTGGCATTTTCTGTCGGAAGCGGGACGCTTCCTAATTGGGGTGCCCGCAAAGTCGGTGTATAGTGAGGCTGTGCGACTACATATGGAGATTGAACAACAGACGGAGTTTGAGGACCGTGCGATGAAGGACCAGGTGACAAGACATGAGAGGGTGAGTAATGTGATGGCGACCGGACTTTGCTTGGATCATAGCTATATGTCGTCGACGGAGAGGAGATGTGCATATGCATAGTGAGTTGAGTGAGTCAGTGAGGGCACAAGCGGGATGCGAGGGAAAGAACAACACGAGAAAAACGAGCCGAGTCATATCGTCCCAAAATCTTTATAGCCGTCGCTCGCTATCAACATGCAAATATGCGAACCAACAGCCGTATACAGGCGGACAATGATTCGAGTCATGAGGGACAGCGGTTGCAGAACTCGTATGTGGCTGCATGAGTCGCGTTTGGGCAAGGACGACCCCGGCGAAGCGACGTTCTGAGTCATTTTCGGTCTCACATGTTTGTTTTCAGGGTCACCATCAATTGTTAAGCGCCGTCGGTATTCCTTATCGGGCAAATCAGTGGCGGCAATATACCATAAATAGAAAAATAGCGCACATGCCCGCCTCCCTGTCCATCAGACCAAATACGCTAGAACCAACTTCAACCGCTTCACCATTGTCGAGTCGTGACAGCTTCAGGACACCTTTGGGCATATTGGGGTGTGAGGGCAAAACCAAGGAGAGCGAATCACCATGCGTGTTGATATGCCCGGCAACGGCAACTGCTTCAGCTGCGCACAGCTGTAGAGGAGAGTCGCTCTGTAATACTATCACCAACACGTCAGGACGAGCTAGTTTGCAACTCGACACAGCACATTTGCTGCATCCATGCAGCCTCGGATTCCTTGGACAATTACTCAAATGGATACGAGCAATTTCTGGAGATAAAATGAGCGCGTGTGGCGCTATAGGCCGTAGATGCGCTTTACGATGAGAACAACATCGTATAGAGCGGGCATAGGGTGCCGTATAACAGCAGCATATAATCTTTCACAGCAGACATTCAACCAGCATCCACAGCTGACTCCATGAATGGGCTTTGTCACCGTTGGTGTAGGTCCGGATGATTCAGATAGGGAGTTTTACACGTGCCTGGAAATTTGGGGGATATTTGAATGACAGGACGCGCATATCACCCAATATATGGCTCTATACGAATATGTGCGGAAAGCAGACTTGAACCACGGACATGCATACTGTGCAGGCAGGTGAGTGGGTGAAAAGGGGGTTGCTTTACAACATGTCGCCAACAGCAACTCATCAAACTTACACATGCCCAATATGGCAAAATGCGAGCATGGATATAAATCTAATGCCAGTAGTATAGAGACGATGATAGTACAATGTTCGCATGCTGATACTACTAGATCCTTTGTAACTTGTTTGTCATATATGCTCAATTGTATAACAAATCAATGGTATGACACGAGCGTCCACCAAGACACTAGCACTGACTGGTATTCAGATACATGCAAAGATTGCGCAACACGACTGCGAACTCACAATTCTCTGGGCCTGTCATAGCACTTCACCATCCTATTCATCACGCTTCTCCTCGTTGGGGTACAAGTAGAGGAAACGCTTCTCCAGGTCGGATCGCTTCTCCTCACTGGGGTATATGTAGAAGAATCTTTTCTCTTCCTCGAGACGTTTATTAAACGAGTCTCCGGCCGCTAGCATAATACGAAGTCAGCTACTCGAAAAGTATGTCCCCGACTTCAAACTTGAAAAGCTGACACTTACCGACATCAATGGGTGCGGCATTTACGAGTAAACTACCAGCACAGATGGCAAGTGCGGCGAGCTGCCTGGTGAACATTATTGCAAGTGGCTGAAGGTTGAGAGCGGTGTGGATTCAAAACTTCGAGAGAAGGTAGAGAACTGTGATTAACCGTGCCCTCTTTATATGCTCGTCCAAATAGAGTCTGTCGCTGAATTGGGCGGAATGCAACCGAAAAAGCCTGAATTTCAACACTTTCGCCATAGCCATGTGGTATATTTGGAGCTGTAGCATTCTCTAGCGTTGTTTTAGTCGAAGTTCAACTTCGGAAGCGACATACAGAGATGGCGACCCTGAGGCCTGACCTACTATTACTGACATGCTTCGTCTGCTCGGGACGAGCTGCTTGAGCCCTTCGCAAATAGACAGAAGAGTCTTTTTCAGCGACAAGCTTGTTCATTAGTGTTTTCGCGCCTTCCGCGCCCCAATTCGCTACGGCTGGTACAAGACGATCAGCCAATGGGAATGGCGCAAAGGTCGAGACAACCCGAAAAAACATGATGAAAGGGTATGTCGCCCTTCCTGCCTTATGATTCATGAAATGTACTACCTTTTAGATTTGATGATACCTCGTACTAACTACTTACGGGTTACACGCCCTACATTCGAGGAATGAGATATTACACCATCTAGGGAGACGCATCTCCGCTAGGGTACGACCATATGTGCATCGCCATAGTTCGGCGAGGGTCATTGTATTTGACAATGCCATCCAGTCCGATATTGGGTGTTAGCGTGAAGATATTCCAGTCCCGACAAAGAAAAAAGAGAGCTCTGGCGATTAGATAGTCAGCATGAGCTTTGTGGGATCGCGATGAATAGGTATTGATTTCCGGGATGCATAATCGTCTGCAAGGCTCCCGCTGAATAGGACTTCAGACTTCTCCAGTTCAACGAAGTCGTATGCGCGCCCGAATGTACAACTCGAGGAGTACTTCCATGGGTTACGACGATTCAACCTTCTTTGTGGATGCCGTGGTATAATGCTTGATTATGGGATGCAAGTCCACCAAAAGCCATGTCATTTGTTATATAACCTTGAGGTTCTCGTTTAGTAGAGTTCAAGTGTTTTACAAGATAGCTCAGCCAAGTGGGTTTTGGACATTATGTAATCATAAGTTCATGATTGGGATTGGGCCAGCCAACGGCGTACAGCAGCAAGGGAGGTACATTGTATACGCGTATGCATATCCCATCAATACCAATTAGATGATTTGAACCCCAGCTCAAATTGCAATGCTACGCTTTCGAGCCGCGAGCCGTGTAATGGCTTTACAACGGAATACATCGTCAACGCCAACTTGGCGAGTGAAACGTGAGACTCCTCTCCTAGTATTCACACTTACGGCGAACCGACTCGTGGACGAAATTAGATGCTTTATTCCGTATGAGCTGGGATTGACATGATGCAAGTGCAGTAACCGTGAATCAAGACATTTGTGCGGTCATCTAGGAATGTGTACGGCAGACCAACAGGCAAATATATAATGTTAAGGGCAACCATTAGATAGAGTGCTGACTTAGAAAGAGTCCGTGGCATTAGGAGGCAATTAAGCGGTCTGTAAAGCAACACGGAGACATTCAGACAATAGTGATGAGAAGAAAGCTACGGATATACGACATACCGCTTCCTTTAACCATGTGATCAAGTCATTACGATCCTTGTCCTTCTTCAAACCGGCGAAGGCCATCTTGGTACCAGGAATGTACTGGTGATGACGCGTTCAGCATCTCAAAACGAAGCTTGAAGATAAGTCACAAACCTTTTTGGGATTTTCAAGATACTCGAACAGCGTGTTCTCGTCCCAGACAACGCCCTTATTGACGTTAGCAGCGGTGAACGAGAAGCCATCAGTAGTCCCGCTCTTGCGACCGAAGAGGCTATTTAATGACATCATGATTAGCTCCAAAGCCGCATCTACCCGCATGCGAGAAAACGACTCACCCGTGGAGGTTGGGGCCGACTTTATGAGGCTCGCCAGCAGCAACAGTGTGGCATTGAGCACAGCGTGTCTTGAAGAGACCAGCGCCCTTTCCAGCGTCACCTTCAGCATTACTGTCAGCCTCACCGACGCCCGCCTAAAGCAAAACAATCACATACCAGCAGAGAAGCCCATTTCTAAAGTCTAATAGGTATAGATACAGAAGAAAAAGGTATTATACGACCGTGAACGGCGCGTTGAAATTTTTTGAAGGTGAAGTGATGAGGTGGTTTGTGACTGAGTTGCGGAAAGTCAGTTTCACCATGATTTTGTATGACGCGGAAGGAAAAGTCCGGTTTTTTCCGTCAGCCAATCACACGAAGGCCATTTTGAAGCCGATCATGCCCGGGCATTCAGGGAGGTCCTTACTTCCAACCTCTACCAGAGTCTGGAAGCTCGAGAGTGGGCTTCCTATTATGAGCGGTTACCGTTTATTGAGGGGATTTTGTAGCGAACATTGACCCATGAATATATTTTAAAGTGGCACACCTCGCCTGGAGGTAGTGCGGGGAACGGTGATTGCTCCCGGTACTTCATCGAGGACGCGATTGGTGGACATACTGAATGTCAATTCGCTATTCAAGGTCGCGACCTAGCAGTTCTATTTCTACGTCTTCCAGATTGGCCGAGCACTATGGCCTGGAAGCGGATTGCGCAACCTCATTCTATACTGCACATAGTACACAGACTTCAAATGAATGGACACAACTGAAAGACATCGTGCAAAGTACATCAGGCGGTTCATTGCACAACTGTCACAATATTATTGCGGGCCTTCTCGGGATCGGCTACCAGGATTCTTGGTCTCGGATGACGTATGATATAGGAGACGCTTCACCGGGGATTGAGGTAGAGGCATCATATGTGTCGCTCAGGAGGTCTGGATTAGACTGCAGAACACCCTAGATATGAGCTACGTGGCGCCATATAAATGGAGTGATTGGGGAGGATACTGTACATTAAAGGCCATTTCATCTCCAAGAAGCTGGAAAGAGGTCCCGAGAAGATGAAGGCCAACATAATCTCCGGTCACTCAACGTCGAAAGCCGCTTAGATGAGCCGTGACTAGTGCTGGTGATTGGCTTGCACGCAAGCGCATTTCAATACCTAAGCGATCACACCATGTATTACACAAGATATGCAGCCTAGTCAAAGGGGAGAAGGAAAGTCATTCAGCACAAACCAATTGACAGTTGAAGCGGAGATCCAGCGATGACTACATGTTGAGTGGATGCTTGAACGAAATATGTGAGCGCCGGAGAAAGCTCCTGGCATCAAGTCGTGACTCGTTGAGAGGTTACAGTTCGGATCTTCTATCAAAAGCTGTCGCTGATGTAGTTTGATAGCGCAACTATACTGGTACTCTGTCTTGAACCCAGGTTTTGTCCCTGAGCGCGAGTCGGATGAATCTAACCCCTCTGATTTCAGTGAGGCGTTGAGTCGAGAGTCGTTCTGAACATAGCATCATTGATGATAATATAAGCTGCAAAAAGCTGTTGAGTATTGGTTCCTTGTGAGTAAAGAACAACCAATCAGGGCCCCAAATTGCCTTGCTACGAACAATCTTCTCCCGTCTGTCAATATGGACTACTTTGTGGGAGTTCATAAGGATCTGGAATGCTATGTTATTGATTATATCTTTTCCACCCTTATTCTAAGAATAAGATGAAGCTTACCCAAGAACTTGATGATATTGTGAGCGACTGGACCTAGCAATAGACAAGACAGCTCGGTGAAACTCGATGCTTTGATATCTGACATGTCTGCGAACCGTTGCGCTGATCTGGATTCCCTACTTAGTTCGTCATCGCCTATACTCCCGTACCATATGGCGTGTTAATTTTTTTTGGCATGAGCGGGTGTGAAGATCAACGATATCATTGTGCTTGAAGACACGGAGCGACAATCAATGCATCAACGAAAGCGCGTTATGCAATTCGGCGAAAATTAGAGAACTGATGCTTCTGTGTGTCAGTGACGGACAACTGAATTATGGGAGCTTCTCAAGGCTTCTTCCATCTGCCCCGCATAGCCACGTTTCTCTGTGAGGTTATGAGAAGTCGACAAGTACAGGTTGCGTAGGCAAGTACCTTCATACTGGTGCTGATTGTCCGCTTCCGTCCCACCCCCTGCTTCTAGTATAAGTAAGATGCTTCTATGTACTCACTTGCATATTAGTTCCCTGTCATGTTACGGGGACTACCATACACGCGTGCGCGATTTATGCTTCTCGTGCTCTTCTACCTTCTTCCTGCCGCTGTTGCTCGTGGTGGAAGAAAAGGTGGCAAAGGCGAGGTCTCAGACGACGTCGATGTAGCATTCCAGTTTGCTGATGCGATAGATATATCCACCTTCAGCCTGGACGTGCTTTTCGCCATCATCACATTCTTTCAGGCCTATTATTTTCTCGGTCAGCTTCTGCACCGTCCCAAACCCGTCGCGGTGGAGCGAGCACAGGACACACCTCCTACTGCTCCAGCGACCCAATCGCCTAGAGAAGGCCAAAAGCCTGGGACAGTAATCAATGGATTATTGGCACTTACCAGCTTTTCGTTGCTTGCTTGGTGGATCCTTTCCGCTGTCTCTGTAGGACTCGAGACGTCGTCTTTCGTATTCCAAAACTTTGGCTTTCCCCGCGCTTTGTATGCATCCAAGCAATGGATATACAGATTTGCCGATACCTGTCTGTTCGCTGCTGTCCTTCTCCTCGTTCGCCGACGTGCGAGGGCGTATCCTACACTCTCCCCGATATCAGGCGGCTTTCCAAAGTTGATCTTTGACGGGAGCATGGTCGTCTTCGCTCTAGTCACCCAGATAGTTGGAGCGGTGTTCAACAGTTCTTGGCAGTTTGTCACGTCCGAGGTTGAGATCTGGAGAAGAATTAAAATATGGGAAAATACCAATTATGCGTATAGCGCGAGCGAACTGCTGCTCGCACTTGATGTGGCGGTCACATCGTTGATTGTATGGAATGTGCTTGCAAGGGAACATACATCGGACTTTGTGGGTTTCTTTCTCGCTCCAGCTACGACCGAAGGATTGATAAACACAATGCAGACGATTCGCATAGTAACAACGCGGGTTACTCCCCTTCTTGCTGGTATCGCCCTTCTCAACCTGGCGATAGCCATTATCGACGGTCTTCTTGACACCGCGGATATCGACGTACAAGCGTTATCATTGTCCCAGACACTGATCTATGGAATTGGTATGATGATGATGCTTTCATACTGTTCGAGCATTGGTAGTGTGCCGAAAAAGAAAGGCAAGGATGAGGAGTCCGATAAAGAGACCAATAGTGAAAATTAGGTGGGCCAGCCGGAGACCGGTTTTCGTGTCAAAGAGAAGAGACTTTCATTCTGTGTACAGTATACGTTGTAGTGACCAGCCTGTGCGTTTGTTGACCAAAGAAATGAACATAAAGTAGTTATATTGGAGTCTGGTGGCCCATTCCGACACGGAGTTAAGCCATTTTAGCATCGAAAGGAGCAAAGCCCAGGATTTTGTCAGGTCGTGCAACGCCGTCGCTGAGGGATTGAGACTAGTGACCGACTTGCATGGAAGCGTGAAGCGAGTGATCCACTGTCAGTAGGCAATGCGATCACACTGTGCTATCAGATCACTACAAGCCGTTAGGATCAAAGATTGAAGCAAAAATGCACTTGAGTCCACGAGCTCAGAGTACTGTACGTGGGCTCACGCAGGCTTAGAACGCGTGACATTTCCAAAAATGGAAGAAACTCATTCGTTGATCGCACTGAACTGTGGGATCAACATCTCACAAAACTCCCACGCTTAGACTTTGAATTCCCCTCTCATTATCGTTGGCGGCGACGGGCGCACACACCCGCTCGCTGGAAGGCACGGCGTACTCGACATTGTCGCTCAGCTCAAATTGGCGGACAGAGACCTTTATGACAAGTTTTCCGGCGATAACTACTACGGTTCCAATGGCTTCCACTCAACCTAAACATCCTACTAAACGGAAGGCCTCCGAAGAAACCAACCCACTAGTTGCTGCTGCAAAAAGAATGAAGACGGACCAGGTATGTTGTATTTTTATACCTTGATGTTGGATTTGTGGATTGATTTGACGCGCTACAGGCCAAAACTCTGGCTAATAAACGTAAATGTAGGTGGCTGACCTGAACGATACGCGTTTATCTGGGTTGATTCGTGTGAATAGTGCTCAATGGCGAGGAACAGCCCGGGGGCCTCCTTATCGTTCGCGGGGCTACACCTTCGTCGCGTCATTCACCCGTACATGATGCCCCGCCGGCTACTTCGGATTCTGCGACGTCTAAACCACCGTCTCGGCCACCGTCTTCTCAATCTCACCGTCCGGAAACAAGTTCATCACAAGCAGCTGGTCCTTCACGTCCGCCGTCTAAGAAATTTCGAGCCGGATCCGCGCAACCTAGGTCACAATCGCGGCCACCCACGATTCCTGAAGATCCTGACGTTGAGGAAGATGTCCGTGCTATGGATGACGAGGCAGACTACCTTAGGCGAATGTCACGCGCTCATGCCACGCCGAACAAGCTACAAACACCTATCCAGTTCCCTTCCTCAACGCCTAGCAGTAGTCATCGTCGAAATAAGGCTCGAGATACGTCGATCGTCCTACCTGAAAGCGAGACGCCGCAACTAGAGAGGAATAAACGGCTGAGGGACGTGGCCATGGCTGGGATAAGCAGTGGGGCTGGTTCGAGTAAGGGCAGTGTGACCGACGACTCTTCAAGTTCTACTCCGAGGAGTGGAGGGGGTCATCGGAGGAAGAGCTCTATTGGTTCAAGAGGGAAGCGGATAAGCGAAGTATTCGAATCTACGGGTGTCATATGTGTGTCCCCCATTCTCGCGCTTCCTATCGATATTTGACATTCTCTATGATTAGCCCAGCCACACAACTCTGTCTCCGACTCTAGTTTCTATAAACATATAGACACAGATTTGGCTGAACCAGAGCGTGTTCGTCAATTATTGATATGGTGTTCGGCTCGCGCCGCCAGTTCCTATTCTTCACCCCAACCACAAAGTTCATCAGCATCTTCATCTACCAAGCAACCACCACCACCCACCCCGAATCTTCCCGTCCTTTCAGCGGTCACCTCTGCCGCTTTCAAGAACATTCAGGATGATATGATACGAATGCTGGCGGAGCGCAAGATCCCGATACGTTTGTATTCGGGGCATGAGCCTAAAGCCCCTGATGAAGGTAAGAAGAAGGAGAACGCACAGAACGTTAAGAATAGACACTGGGAGACGACATATAGCTCGCAAATACAACGGCGAGTCTTTTCCGTCATAAAACGTCATCCGCTGACCCTCTGCTATGTTATTCCGCTAGCGCTCGACAAGAAGCCGATAGGTGGAATCAAGTAGACGCCTTCTACGAGACCTACTTCAAGCAGATTACACCGAGCGATCCCCAATCGCCCTCGACTCCCTCTTCGAGGGCAAAGGGGAAACAGCGCGCTGATACGGCGCTCGACAAAGAGAGCGAAGACGATGAATGGAATATAAGGGAATACGCCCTTCCGGAAACGTTTAGATCCGGTTTGGATCTTGCTAAAGCCGTGTTAGGGCAATCCAAGTCTCGGGGTAGAGGGGAGCAACGAGTCGTTGGACCATCGTCTACTCACACGGCATTAGCTCGCGAACGTGACGAACGAGAGGCGGATATTAGACGGCGGGAGAAAGACCTGGAGTTCAACCTGGACATGATCAATTCATTCCTCAACACAGCGAGGAAAACCACGAATATTGTTGAGGCGACTTTGGATCAGCGGTTCGCCTTGCTCTCGTTTAGCCTTGCATCGCATGATCCTCTACCATTAAATTCCGTTGGCGAAAGGGGTACGGGCCAGCAACAGCATATGTTGTCCACATACGTGCCTCGAGAGTTGAGAGGCGTTCTTTCGGGAGGTAGTTCCGATCCACAAGAGTTGATGCGAGCGCTAGCCAATGTCGACCGGGAGAGACCGCCGAGCCAGATTGGAGATGCTGCACGGAGGGCGGTAAGGGAGGTCCAGAGGGTGGAGGAGAGTGGTGGTCAGGGGATTGGAGAGAGGAGGTTGACAGGCGTACCAGCGATGCCTCAGACGCCGAGGAAGACACCGGGTACACCACGGCGAGCGACTACGCCTGGAAGAGGGACTACACCCGGCAGAGCTACGACACCCGGGAGGGACTACCGCTGACTGTGAAGAGTAGATACTGGGTGAAATATTATTTCATGGTTAAGTGTTATGTTTATTAGCGAGATTTCGTATTTCTTTTTTCTGCCTCTTGCTTCCTGCTTTGCGCCATCTCGTAATTGTATTCTGAATCTATCTTTTGTATCGGATATGTAATGCTTATATCAGACTGCTCAGCTTGTCGTGCAATTACGGTTTCAGGTGTTTGCTGAGCGCCTACATACGTAATGAATGCTCTCCGCATGCCAGCGTGTCGCGTTGTCCACGTCTTGTAATAAACTCTTGAATCTCTACCATGATATGCTCTCGCCAGGTCTTCCGCTGTTTCAAATATCTAGAACGACTGGGTGATAGGATAACGGGTGCGGCTGGTCCGTATTTCGTTGGTCTCGCCGTCATCCTGATAGGAATCGGGACGATATGTTTCTGTCAGCATTGTCACCTTTAGTTCCGTTGCTTCTGAGCTGATACAAACCTATGGTTGGGTATTACAGTTGATGTTATCGCACCGAGCCTACCATTACCCTTATTGAGCTGGCCAATATGCTTGCTCATCGCCCTCAACCTACATATGCACTACTTCTACGTATGCACCGTACCGCCCGGATTTGTCGAGGATCCGCCACGAATCGTACCTTCAGACAGCATTCTTTGGGCGAAGAAACCACAGAAGACGAGGAGATTGACGGGTGGCGTTAGTTGGAGTTTGGCTGGTGATGTGGTGAAGATTACAAAAGCGGCAGCCACGAAGTGTAGGAAGTGTGGCCAGGCTAGACCTGAGGTATGTTGACTTAACTTTAGTGTTCGTTTCAATGTGGGGGTGGTTAAACTGATTAGAAGGGGTTATTGAGAGAACACACCATTGTAGGATATGCAATCGTTGTGTGCTGAAATATGACCATCATTGTCCGGTGAGTTGTCTGCTCGTTTAGCTATCGGGGCTATGAGGCGTGGAACTGACGTGCTCGTAGTGTGAGTATTCCACGAACGCATATTAGCAGACGCTTGTGCTTACCGGTATGAAAGGGATAAACCAATGTGTTGGGCTACATAACGAACGTCATTTCGTCCTCTTCTTGTGAGCTAGTTCACTATGAGACGATACGCCTTCTTACGAACTGATCATAGAGCATACATGGTGCTTTCGACGTTTTGCTTTTCGGTTCTTGGATACCCTCATATACTCGACGCGTTGGGAATAACCGTCCTCGTAAGTAATTTACTCTCCACCACTCTACGTTCCAGATCCAACGTATTCCATATAGAGAGAATGGCCACATAATGTGCCAGAACTCGCATTCATCCTGACATATATCCTTTCCGTCGTCTTGTGCCTCGCAGTAGGCATAATGTATTCGTACCATCTTTATACGATCGCAAAGGGTGAGACTTCAGTAGAAGCTCAGGACAATGAAAATTACGCAAGACTCGCTTTGAGTCGCGGAGAGGTATATTTCACGATCTTACTCTCGGTGAATCGGCCGCATTATGACGCATATATACGCAGGATTTCGTCAACTCCTACGACTTGGGCAAAGTTACGAACTTGAAGCTCTTCTTCAATATCTGGCAAGACGGATAGTAAGGCTGGCTGATGCTCTTTACTACCGTATGGAGTTTCTGATTGCGGTCTAGTTCATGGACAACGCTTCTTCTACCTCTTCGAGTGCCACCATACACTGATGGTCGGCATTGGGCTCGGCAGCCAGGCTATGAACAACACTACGGTATTCGCATCGGCGAAGAGATCACCGATGACGAGGAGGAGGAGACGGATTAAATGCTTGGAGAGAACTGCACCTAATACCTCCTTATGAAATGCTGCATGATCTCCCATGATGGCCGCAGATGGTGCGTAGCCACAATTTCTTTGTTTCACGTCTTGCCATTGCGATGATGACATCTGCCGGGGCCATATGATGGTTTTAAGGACTTGCTGTGCCCCTCGTCTTACACGGGAGGCTATGGTGCTGACCTTGAAAACCTAGTGATTTACGTCCGGCTTTCATGTAAACTTGGTTTACATATAATCCCTGATTCATTACTGTTGCGGACCATTCTTGCTGTCCTTATGGCTCGGCTTTCTTAACCTGTGCTGACGTTGTTTGTTGCAGATATCTATGAAGAATATACACTATCATAACATGAATGTCCATTAATCAATCACTACGTAATATTAAAAGCGTTATGGAAACGCGGGGTAAATTCATAGCAGATCTTCCCCTGGTTAACACGCTCAGCACGTTTGCTATACACGATTTGTAGGATCCTCTCACCTAAGGCCGAACGGATTAGCTTGCACGCCACATTAAGTGTCTTGTTAGCACCGGCAGGATCTGTGAGTAACGGATTGACCTCCTATAGTGATAATTGGATCATCATGTAAACAAAATCTCGACTAGCAGCACGTACCACAAGGTCCATAGCGACAAGCTTCCTCGTCTCCGCGACAGCTTCGCATATGTACCTCCCTTCTCTGAAGCTAAGTCCGCCTTCTACTGCTGTGCCTGTACTCGGCGCTACAAGCGGGTCCAAGGCGTCAATGTCGAAACTCAAATGGATTGGACGGGTTCTGTCCGGGTTGATAGCATCCAGAGCCATCTCCACAACCTTTCCGATTCCATACTCGTCGACGTGGTGCATGCTGAATGTTTTGATTCCATATTTTTTCAGCGTAGCCTTTTCTCCCGATTCGATGTCACGTAGCCCAATGTAGGCTATGCGAGAAGGATGGAGTTTACCCTTTACCCAGGAATACTCTGGCATTTTGGATAGCCCCAGGAGGAATGATACTGGCATTCCATGCAACCAGCCTGAAATTTTCAAAACATGAAGATGGCTGAACCGCTCTGGTACTTGTACGGGAACTCACCCAGCACCGTAGTCTCCGGTGTGTTGATATCCGCATGAGCGTCAATCCAGAGAACGCACAGCTCGGGGTACGCCTCTATCGTAGCTCCGATAGTAGCCATTCCCTACAAGTATATACTTAGCACCCGGGAGTAATAGGGATGCAAAAATATCATACCAATGAATGGTCTCCTCCCAAGGTGAGCACGAATTTACCAGCTTTGGCATGGTTTTCGACGATATTATAGACTTTTTCGCAGGCTTTCGAAACTAAGCGTGGGCGTCTCATACGGCCAATGTTAGGATCGCTTGTTTCGTTAACTTCTTTTTCGATGTCCTCGAAGTTTATATGTCCGGAAAAGTGCACGTCATATCCAAGTTGCTCAATTTGTTCAAGAAGACCCGCGTCAATTAGATGGACTGGACCGTCGTCGACGCCAAGTTTTCCCTGTCCGCCCCTAACGAATGATCCTCGATGAGCAAGGCCCACTGCGGATTATCTTTGATAACATACCGGAAGCGACATCCGACAACCTGCAATAAAGGGACGTTAAGTGGTTATTGGGTAGACATTTGAGGGCTGGCACATACCGCCAGAGGTTTGCTTTCTTTTTGTGCCGACATTGTTGATTTGGTCTGTGGATTTGCTGAATGCTGAAAGAGGAGGATGAATGGTGTTTTACGATCGGATCCTGAGCTTGAGCTATATACTCTCCGTGGAGGCGAATTTATCGCTATCGAGTCATTTCTTGACGCGCGTCGAAACCCCGTGCACCAACAGCTTTGCTGGTTCACCACAGCCTGACATGCAGATTGGTCGTAGCAATTCCATTTCTGTCAGCTCCGTTCGTTTTGACTAAATGTATTCACCATTCATCGTACCAGGATAACGGTTGTTACATGTTGGGGTTGAACAGCTCTAATCAATTTGACACGCTCTGGCACTCCTTGCAACATAAGTTTGCTTTCGGCGATAACGGACTTTGAATGAATTGTTTTATTTTGTTATATGATAATTATGGTGACGAAAGATAGATCATAATGTTCATCACTATATACTAGTGATTTTTTAAAACTGGTCTTGAGGCCGTAGAGTCAGTAACTCCATCGCGGAGCCCAGAACCTTCATCGCACAATCAAACATGAACAATCGCGCCTTAGCCAGGCCTTCGTCTTTTTCGCCATATACTCTGGCAGTTCTCCACAATCGCATCACTGCGTGGCAGAGATCAAAACAAAACGTGACCACTTTGCAAGGTTGATGGGTTTCCATCGTACGTCGAATGACATCGGGGTATTTTCCAAGAAGGAATACTAGGCGATGTACGTCGTCGCCTATGAGTAGGGTTGTATCCAGAGTCCGAGGGTCGAGAGGAAGTAGATGCTGGTTCCGCCGTCGTATGGAGGCCAGCCGCGCGTAAGTTTGATGCAGGTAAAACCCGCTGTCTCCACTGCGGGCTGCAGTATAAGCACCCTCTGGATCAACGCTGTAATTTTTGATTCTGGAAGGCAAAGGTTGGAATTCCGTATCAAATATATTGAAAAGGCTACTTGCCTTTGATGTGAGAAGTCATTGATTTTAAGGATACTGATGGCTATCTCTTCAGCAATTTTAAGAGGGTCTTCCATCTCAGCAAAACGACTGGATGAATTTTGCATATTTTCGTGAACCATGGCAGTCAAGTGGTTAATGGCATCATCAAGGGGTATCACTTGACCCTTGCGAGTGCTGAATTTCGAAGTGCGGCCGTCATCGCCTTTTGGACCATGGACAAGGCCATGGTTTACATGCTGGATCCGTTCAGCCCAATCAAACTCCATTAGACGCAAAATCCTGAACAGTCGAGCAAGATGAACGTCCTGCTGAGAGGCCACAACATAAATCATCTTGTCAAAGCCATAAAGCTCGTGCCGGTGTATTGCTTCAGCGATGTCTCTAGAAAGATAGATTGAAGTGCCGTCTAGACAAAGAGGTTAGGACGAATCATGCGGTGACAACATGAAGACAACATACCTCTCTTCCTTAAAACACCTTTCTCTAGGCCCCAAGGGGATAGGTCCACCCATTTGGAAGTGCCCACATCTTCGATATGTCCAAGTCTGTCAAGGATTTGAATGGCTTGATCTTGCCATTCGCGTCCAACTTCACTCTCGGCGCAATACACGTCGAAGTGGGCATTGAGCTGGGCGTAATCTTTCCCGTAGCGTTCAACAGTTAGATTACGCCAACGTCGCCACAAAGCCAGCGCATCTTTGTCCCCGTCTTCTAAGCGTTTGAAAAACTCCGCGGCCCTAATCTTGACCGTATCGTCGTTAGCTGCATCTTGATTAATCTTGACGTAGACGTCGAAAAGGTGCTTGCACGGCTCCTTTACGAGTTCTTCATCAGATCCATACTTCTCGAACCCAGCAAAGATCATTCCGAACTAAAATAGATTAGCCAAAATAGGGGTTTACAGGAACAATGAAAATCGTACCTGAGTACCCCAATCACCGAGATAGTTCATACCTATCGTGCTCCAGCCAAACCTTGCATATAGGTTACGCAAGAATGCGCCGAGGATAGTGGGACGGAGATGGCCCATGTGGAATGGTTTCGCAATATTCGGTGACGAATACTCGACGATCACTTTCCGCCCGAGACCATCATTTCCAAAGCCATAATCGGTATTCGCAGCTACTTGCGTCAGAACGCTCAATACGAGTGTTGCAGTAGTGCATTTGAAGAGGGCAAATTTCTTGTCAATTTTGATAGACGCAATTTTAACATTTGGCGTGAACTGAACATATGTTAGTATTGCTTTGTATAATGTTTGGAGAAAATGTTTCACCTCTGAAAGGATTCTGCTTGCAAGCACAGCCACGTCGCCAAAGGGGGATAGAGGTAGTACGAAGTCCACCCCTTTCTTCCCGTACTGGAGTTTGGAATAGATGAGGTCGAAACTGATGACAAGGATTGTCGAAAGCCACGACGAAATGAAGTTACGGTAGTCTTCAAGGGCAAGTGCAGGGGGGGAAAGGATTTCGGGGTAGGTTTGTACTGAGTTGGATTTAGGGCATAGTATAGTCGCGTCCTCGACGTAAGATTCGGACAGATCTGTGAATGATGACGCAGCCGAAGGGCGAGAATGGTAGGATGACTCCGATGAGTCATAAGATGCTGTGGACGAGATACTTGGAGCGGGCGACATAGCTGACCGTCTCATACGGTCAACCTCAAAGGCGTGAGGAGAAAGATAAGTAGGAGCCATGGGCATGTGTATCAAGGACCACTTGACGGGAAGACAATAAAGTAGTTTGTTTACAAGGTGTGTCTGAATGACTCGTTATATACGGACTGGTAGTACAGCCGTACAAATCCTATTCTCGAGGTCCGGGACTCCGTTTGGATTCGCCATCTGTGTAAGGTGATTCCCCTGCGTCGCTCAAGGTGGAACAGCTCGTCCTTCGGTCCGTGTGGAACAGCTATAGAAAATGGAGAGCACACCACATCCTCCCAAAGTGTGGTATACAAGATCGTTTGAGCCCGAGCTTGAGATGGTGACATTACCAATGCTACCTGTCTGACAATGTCTTGAGACAAAAACTCCAGCTCCAGTTCCAATCGTTACTAATCATTTCAAAGCCGATCCAAAATTAGTGGGTAACCCTTCACAGCTTGGAGTTTCGTACTACTGCTTTCAACATCATGCCAGAGTGTCGAAGACGAGTCGTTCGCAGCGGTCGTTACCAAGTCGTTGCCCTCGATTTTACATAATGTCCATAATTAGCTTATCTGATCAGAAGTAACAGAAGGACAGAAGAATGCAAATGGATATCCACGATTTGTGCGTGTGATACGGAGGACTAGCCTAGACTTGCGAACATCAAGGAGGTCCGTGGAATGGGGTCTTTGGACCGCTTCAATTTTTTTTTAAGCTGTAGTTTGCAAACCAAGTGCGAAATTGTACATCTGGCGATCTAAGGCCAACCAGGTCTCGCGGTTGAATTACTGGTTAGTGGATTGCAAAAATTATATTCAATTCTGACAAAAAATGCAACCACGATCGCGAATATAGAGCTATTTGTAGACGAAACCGTTAGCTAGCCTTGTAATGCGGTTACTACAAAGGGGGTTCGGGCGTGAGCCGATGAGAGCCACTACCAATAGTCAGTCTATTATGAAGACTGCTTTCGACAATTCCAGCGGAATTTCCATAGCCCAAATCGCCATATGGCAATCGGAATAAAGGCGATCTGCCTGACACGTTAATCAAATCTGTTTCGAAAAGATTTACTCTAGGTGGCTTGATTCCTCTATGCTGAATGGTTTGAGAGAAGTGCTTTCAAGAAGCTTGACGGAGTATGCATAAACCAATGCTTGAACACTGGGTGTGCCAAAAGCCGAAAGCGTGAATGTAGTAGAAATGGAGCGATTGGTTCTCAATTTAGCTACATGTAGACTCCTTCAGCTAATTCCAAGAAAGGGTGTTTAGTAGAATATCGACCACTCACTCTAGCTTCGTAAAGAGGAATGCAAGAAGATATGTTATACGCTCTGGGTGCGTGATACACGGAGCGCTTTACGAGTGAAATGCAGGATATCAGACACTGTCGCCGCCGATACGGTAAAGACGAAGGCGCCAACGGATCAGGTGGAAGGAAGAATCTTGGAGAGTCTAGGAATCTAGGTGAGCCTCTAAACCTCGGAACATTTACTGAGGGACCAATTGTGCGTTCGCCGACCATTTGACCAATCAAAGCCTTTTGCCAAAATTGCTAAATTGTAAGACGACGAACCTTCAGAGGACCGATTGGCTGGACCCGCTCAATTTAACACCGGAAACAAATTAAGGTTTCATCAAGTGGAGTTCGTGGGCGCTAGAGACATATCCACCAAAAAAAAACAGAATCGATATCCTCCACGTGAGGGACGACGGAGACCGTAATTCCGGAGGGAGGTCATGACTGTCCTGCACATTCTGCGCACCGCAAGGTTGCTGTTTCGCGGGTGCAGTGATACAGCTAGCGTCTCCTACGTGGATCGGCTAAGTAGTATACCGTTGTCTCCTCCAAGGGGACTTGCTGGAACGGAGCACTACGGGTCAGGTCATCGGGACAGTGGCTGCACAATACCCGAGACGTTTACTGCATGAATGTTTTCCATGATGTTCCGCAACAATCGCTATGTTTGCTCGGAAATCGTGAGGATTCATCAGAGACCAGTGAATACTTGTTGAAGGTTGATACACTGCAGACGAGGTACATTTTGGTCAGAAATGATGAATGGAATCTAACTTACCTCGAAATCACTTACAACGGCGACATATCGATGCTACGTCGTAGCGCGCATAACATTACAGGTCTGTGAATGTCATTAATCAGTTCTCGTCATCGGAAGCTCGAAGTCGAAGTCTTGGAACCGGCAGTGAGCATCCATTCCGTGTGCTCATTCATAAGTTCTCAAGACTTTACGGATCCTTGAAGAGACTAAACCAAAACAGGTATACGTGTCGACATGTAGGTGGAAAAGGCGCTTGAGGCCTTCACATGCGATGGAGCCACCTACAGTAGCTAATGCCTGGAGTTGTTGAGTGATTAGTGATAATACTGGGATCGCAGGATAAAATTGGGAGATTCAGCGTTTCATTGCTATCGTGGTAACCACCTTAATGTTTAATTCTTTGTTTTACACAGCTAAGCCTGGAACGTATTACAATGTCTGAACGTTAACAACATACACGGGCCAAAACATAATGTTGTAGAACGGACACTTACCCCCCGGCATTCCAGCAATCCTCTTGATGAAATAAATGGCGTTATCGAGGAGGTCTCCGAGTCCCAATATGACCAATCATGTATGTACAGCTTTGTACCACGGGCCGGCGTCCATACACTTTGCCCAACTTGAAGTTTACAGCCGCCAAACCTCAGGCCTTCAGGCCTCATGGCATACATACATGGAAGTACGCAGAACGGATATGGACAGTTTACGCTTATTAACATAACAGGAATCCTTTCCTGACCCTTTGGAAGGGGTATAAAGAAAGGAGATGACTTGGTTTGACTTCATTCTTCACTGTGCATATTTTACGCCATCCTTGCGCCTTCTGTCCCAATAACTGTGGAAAGCTACGACAATATGTCTCCTGTACTATCGACTACCCCTGTACCATCCCAAAATCGGTTTGGTCACCAGATGTTAAGATACTTCCCCTTTGATGAAGGCTACATCAACCTTAATAACGGTGAAGCTTCTTCATGACCCGCACGGAACAATGAACTCTGAAACAGCTTAATTTAGGTTCTTTTGGTTCCCTCCCAAAACCAGTGTCAGAATTTTGCGCTAGACTCGCCGCCAGAGTTGAGGGTAATCCCGACAAGTATCATCGAAAGGAGTTTCCAGAATTACTGGAAGCAGCGCGCGCTCGTGTCGCCCGCCTCATAGGCGCAGATAAAGATGAATGTGTCTTCGTTCAGAGTACGACCGCGGGGATCAACACCATTCTTCGCAATATCAATTGGAGACCGGGCGATGTCATCATCAGATGTAAGCATCACGTACCTATGTTTTGAGGAACCTAGCTAATGATTGCGATTCAGTTTCAACAACTTATCAAGGGGTTGAACGCGTAACAAAATACATCGCCGATACACACCCTGGTGTCGTGATGTCTACCATGGAACTTACATTTCCCATTTCGCACAAAGAGATTGTGAAACGGTTCCGAGAACATATCATTTCCGTCAAAGCGGATCACGATATGGAGAAGCCATCAAAAATATTTGCATTGATCGACGCAGTAGTATCGCACCCTGGCATCTACATGCCTTGGAAAGAAATGGTTCAGGTTTGTCAACAGCAAGGCGTGTGGAGTATAATCGACGCAGCCCATTCTATTGGACAGGAGGTTGGTATCAACCTCGCATCAGTGCAGCCAGATTTTTGGGTTTCGGTGGGTTTACTGATTGTTTTGATTTTTATGACATGACTCAATTTCGTGTTCCAGAATTGTCACAAATGGCTTTTTACTAAAAGAGGTTCCACAGTCTTATACGTGCCTAAAAGGTTCGTTCCATTCATAATAGTATTTCCATTATCTGACTTTTCTATTAGGAATCAGCGCTGCATCAAGTCCGCTTTAGTCACTTCTTGGGACTACCCATCCTCCGATTCTTCTGCTGAATATGACACTCCGAACAATTTCGTGATGCAGCATGAATGTATGAATCAATTATTGTCATCACTTCACCACACTCATCGGATATATGATTTAGGGCCTGGAGCTATAGATTTCGCTCCATATCTCAGCGTCGAAGCCGCTTTGCAATTCCGTGAGAGCCTGGGAGGCGAAAAAGTCATTAATGACTATTGTCACGCCATGGCACTCGAGGGTGGACGGCGACTGGCTGAGATTCTTGGGACTCGTGTTCTCGATGAATCACCCAACGCGGAGCTAACACTAAACATGGTGCGGTGACTCATTATCATTATCGATTAACTACGACGCTCACACCCTTTACAGGTTAATGTACAGCTACCCTTGTCTCCGACACCATCGAAGGACCTGCGGAGCGAAGTCGACAAACTTCTCGAAGACAAACTTATTTATGATTACAACGTCTCCGCAGTCCACTTCTATCATGGTGAGTCGTGGTGGGTACGATGCAGCGCTCAAATTTGGACCGAGGTGGGTCACGGGTGATATCTCTCCCTTGATTCTACGTGGATTGAGTCATATTTCTGCTTCGCAGGTCTCGGATTTCGAATATCTTGGCAAGGCGCTGAAGGACTTGTGCAACGAGGCGAACTGTTCAATACTCGCTCCTTAGGAGTCTGAAGTTCATGGACGTTGTTTTCCCATGCCAATAGTTTATGTAATATATAACTTAATATTTAAAATATCCACTCCTTACTCACACTCCCCTCCGCATATACTTATACGCGGTGCTGCTGTCGTACTTTTATACAAATTGCAGTGACCAATGAAATCATATCCAGGTGCAAAGAGCCTTCACGTTCATAACTTGTTCAGCTCGCGAGCGCAGCTTGAGCGTGTGCAATGCCGGTCCACTGAATAGTCATACCCGCCAAATTTCGTATAGTAAGCAGCGCCCATATTTTTTTATTCACCCCATGATCTACTCAATATCATTTTTTTCGAATAGAGCCTGGTTCAATGCTCATGTTGTTCTTGAAGGGGGTACCTCAGCAACAGGGAGCGTGCATCCGACTACAGCTCAGCACGCCATTTCATTATTCATGAAATAAAGGAGATGTACACCCCTTCGGAAGCTGTTGCTCTTCTGAGTTGCCGCTTCTGTCGCTGCGCTGGATACCTCCCCGTAGGCTTGGTAACATGAACTTTGGATGCCCTCTTGCAAATTGCCCTCGAATACAAATGGTAACACTAATACGCGATCCGAATTCAATGAATGCAAAAGCAGAATGATGGGCCAGCCTGCAGATCCATCTATTCCGAAAACTGTACGCTTTAAAATCCAAATAAATAGTTTTAGCAAGTGCCTAAACCTACGCCCTACCGCTTTTAACATTTCTTAGGGAGCGGTACAACGCCCACTGGCATTCGAAGATGTGACATTACATTAGCCGAAGATTGCATAGATCTACTTCGTAGCTCAACCAACGACAAATGACATGCCCCGAACAAGATCGGATTTTAGAGTGAAAGTGGCTGTGCAGCTGACATCATGAAATAAAAGGGTTTTCTCCGAACTGCGCTAACAGCGAATTTCTATCTCATCATGTCTCATCCCGGTGAACAGCTCTCCGAGCAATTTGTGCAAGACAGCTTTCACAGCTACCTCAAGTCATCTTTGACTCAGGCGAAACTCGAGAAATTGCTTGATGCAGACGTGCTTAGCAGCGCAGAGGGCGATCTCATGATAACAGGTGAGCACGATCGTTATTGAACCGATGTCAGCTATGTATAATTTCCTTATAGGACCCGCTCTCTGTCTCTACTTTGCAGCACTACGATGTACAACGAATCCTCCATCCGTACCGCTACCCCGATCATCTAAATCCTCGCAGCCCATGGACTTATCTCTGACCAATTGTCCTCCTGCATTCACCGGTTTCCTTCGTGTATGGTCCGGCGTTGTTCAACCCATCCAAACGTTACCACCAGAGCAACAGCACGACCTTGCTCGTATCATCTGTGGTCTCGAACCTGTCTCACAGCATCCTAACCCATCGATTCATGGGATCGCTGCGGACCTTCGGGCAGTTGCTATTGAGATAAGTCAGCGTCGGAGCTTTCAAGACCGATATGCATCCGATTTGCAGGCTGCTTTGGATTCTGGACAAGGACCCAGCACCCCAAGTGGCAAGAAGGCATCATTTGTTCCCCCACCTCTGTATGTGGCTTCAAGTCCACCTGCGTCCCCTTCACGTATCAACGACCCACTTCCGCCTCTTCCGCCTCGCTCACCTGCGCAGTATGCGCATAACACGCAACCCCCTCATTCCCCTTCACTTTTATCGCCTACCGCATCCTCGTCAGGCTTTCCATCCAGAAGTCCATCTCCTACTATAATAACACCCGAAACGCCAGCCATTGAGCTGATTCGGGAGACTCTGTACGCTGCTCTCGCGGATGTTCTCGAAGCACAGCCATCATTACTAGCACTTATGAAACGAGACCCACCACGGGCCTATTTCGCCTCCGTTGGCTTCGCCATCCTCTATACGGCTATCAATGCCGTAACGCCGGACGGACAGGGCATTCAAGGAGTGTTAGGCACTAAGCTAACGCTCACGGAATGTCCACATGAATTGCGGCCGTTTATGTCCGAGCTACTGGCTATAGGAAAGCAGGCAAAGGAGATGGAAGAGGAAGATGACGCCTTGGCTATGAAATGTGCGGCGGAAGGGAGGGAGGTTACGGATGCTCCGAGGATTGAGCGAGCGCAGAAGATGCTGGAGGAGGGCGTTGGGCGGCGAAGTACGGCTGAGGAAGGCGGCGGACGACGGAGTGTGGAAGGACGGGCTGTTGCCTTCGTGAATCGGATCAATGCTTTAGCTCTAGGAATGACGCGCTTGAGTGCGTTCAGGGAGAGACAGGACAGTGTCTTCAAAGTCTTGGCCGGACTCTCATCATAGTGTTGGACTACATCGCTATTAGATTTCGAGGGATACTCCTACTTTATTGCGTTGTACTAATTTCGTGTTATGCTTTGTGTTGTACATGTACACCAGTGCTAAACTTCTTCCATGGACTACGTTGTAACCTTACAGCATTACCTTCGAACCGTTAATTCGCATAGTTAATTTCTATTGATCCTGAGAAGGCATTGGTTCTAATATGACAATGCTCCATAGCTCCCGTGCAGCTACCGCAGATGTTTCGCGACGCCTGATATAGGCGGTGTTATCCCAGCATATCATCAATGGTTAATGATTTAATGACGTCGGCCAACAGAAGCAAATATGTGCTCTAGTAGCTTCAAACGTCTCGTGGTGCTCCCCGCTGGACATCAAAGCACAGCCTTTGATTCGTTCAACGGTACGGTGACGCCATCTTTGGTCGGAAAGGATGAGCCTAGCACCATCCAGGTTCATCATGTTTTCTCCTTTCACAGCAATCTGCTGTAATATTTGCAATTGAGGAAACCCAGGAGGACGACGATGTGATGACAATGAAATCAAAGGCGCATTATTATAAGATAGTGTCCACTGACATGATACTTCGCTGAAGGTATCAAAGATGTCTTTTGGACACAGAGGTTGCAGATGTGACTTTGACTGGTCCGTCGTAGGTTAACTCCGGACCCCAGTTCCTATTTGGACAGAGTCATCCCCTCGGCAGCATGCCGATAATGTTTGAAAACAGTTGCTATATTATACAAAATGTTTGTCAGAGCCGACGCATCCAAATCATATTAAAAGATATAGCTACCTCAATTGGCATTGATCGTCTTCGCCCAGGTTCAGTAGAGGACTCGCGGAGGGAATGCAGCGGGGGCCAGATGTGAGACCATTTCGAATCACAGTTTCCCGAATTAATTTGACGGACCGGTATAAATAAGTAGACGTCCTGAAAGTCCCTGGATTATTCAACAAGAAATTCTCGGATTTCAGTGTACTGCTAACTCCAGCGGCATTGATAACGGACCCCCCGGTCAGTGATTCAAAGGCTTATACACGTGAAATCGCTTCTTGTATGCATGGATGTTCTTTCTCATTTTATTGAGATGAATGCTGTATCTACAAACGCATCTTGAAGACGTCGAAGGAGGTTGCCTGTCCGGAGCCATTGCGATATGCATGGTAACACCGGCGAGCACTGTCATGTCCTTTTGGACGGCCTAAATAAATAGCTCAGCTAGACGGACCTATTGATGCGGTACTACCATAAAGGAGTTGGTATGAAGCATAGATACTGTGAGCGATCCTGATATGGAAGGCAGCGCTTGAATAGTATCTCGCTTTTTTGATTGATGGGATAGGCCTCTTTGCATAATGGTTGATTTGCTCGTGAATAGCGTTGGCGAACTAGTATCGGGATGTTGTAGTTCAAGTCTGTTAGAAAATGAAAAAGAGGTAAGCAGTGAAAGGGAGTACATGGGATGTATGTCGGTTCAATTGAGTATGATCAACTCACTGACAAACGTTTCGAGAGGACTTCTTCTAGCTGCGGCAAGCCCAGGGATTTACCAGCCGGAGAGAGGAGTACAAATCGCAAGCCCCTAACTTCAGCACGTGAGCTTCAGCGCTAATGCTCAGTGATGGAGAACTGAAGCTTCAAGGACGGACCAAAGTGCCAGCTGATGTTCACCACCTGGCTTCCTTTGCCTGTTGATCGGCATTGCATGGGACCAGAGTTTACAAAGAGATCAGAAGGGACATTCAATTGTGTGCCAGCCGAACTCTTGAATTTTGTCAGATTTCCAGCTCCCGCTCCATATATTCCCGCAGCTTCTCTATATACTCAAGGCATGACGATGCCGGCTATCTGTCATTGCATTAGGGTAATTCAATGTCAGGGTTGATGAGCCATGTATATATGCGGCCGAATTATAAGGGATTTCTGGGGGGTTCTACATCGACGCATGACCTCGGGGCTCGAAAGGAAGCATGAGAGCGATGAGTCCAGATACACAGAATATAGCTCCAGCAATGAAAATCGGGGCCGATGAAGTTAGATCCGCTTTAATGGCAATGATTGGCGACTACAATCGGGGGGAAAAAAGTGAGCTCGGCGAGACGCCAGCGTGAGAGAGGAACCATACCATGATCCCAAAGATACGGTTAGCGGACGCAGTTATTGCGTTACCGGTACCCCGAACTCTTGTTGGGAATACCTCGGGACTGAGAGCGTATAAGACACCATACATTACATTGCTCGTGAAGCTATAACCGCAGTTCCACCCCAAAAGTGCGCTGGAAGACCGTGCAGTCGTGGACGCCAAGATGAATGCACCAGTAAGGACTAGACCGGCATCAGTAATTACTTCTTCAAATCTTCTTAATCGGCTGCTTACTGGTTGAGATAGCCAACGTACCCCGTCGGCCCAACAACGGAAGCTCAACAAGCCAGCCAGCCAGTAGAGCGCCAGGTACGCCGATGACACTCAAGATAACTTGCTATAGCACACGATCCTATTAGAAGTATGTCGTCGGTCAAGAAGGAAGGCACATGCATTGCGATATGTGATATACACAGATCCATCTCCAAAGTCTGCGCCCCTAGTGTCTAAACTGGGATAATACAGAAGGTCAGCACGGTGAATAAATATTTTAGAGTAGGTTCAACATACTAATAGGTGACGAAACTGTTGTACCTGATCGATAGAGGGTTCTTCAGATGGAGAAACCGGTATTTCAAAATGGTTTACCACCAACTTACAGAGGAAAGGCTAGGCCGATGAATGCTGTAATCGGGACAATTGTGGCGTGAGCACGATGAATTCCAAATATTCCATACCAGATACTGACCCCAGAGGATGATGAGAAGACTCGTAGAATAGGCAAGTTTGCGTGTGGCGAATAGAGCCTTCACATGGCTTGAGCTAAATTTGGATAGTTGCCTGTGGACAGCAGCTGCGACGGAAGTATCCATTCTGCTTTCTTCCACACTGTCTTGGCTTTGGATATTACCCACCGATCGCAGTTTCTCGACGGTTAAACTGCTGGTCTTGCCATTGGCCGCGGCTACTTTGTGTACAACTGCCACTGCGTCTTCATCCCGACCCCGACCCATGAGGTATTTCGGGCTCTCGTATAGCTTGAAAAGGAAGAATCGTATGGCCCATAAGAATAGCATTAAACCGCCCATTGCATAGAGGAAGTATCGCCAGCCTTGATTGGATGATCGGGGGCATGGTGAGGGCGGTTCAGTAGTGGGGCAAGAGAAGTTCCCTATCAACGGCCATGCGACCTATTAACGCCTCAGTATAATTGTTCACGCCATAATTGTCTAGGATCGCTTACGAGGCTTCCTAGGAGTTGGCCAAAAGCCCACCAGATGGACAGTACAGTAAGCAGGTACTGGTGAGTGGCCGGGACGAATTCTGAAACAACCATGAATAATTACTCAATAGGTGACTTGAAGGCTACAAACCAAGAAAGATGGACGAGTCGACTGGTAAATTACCTCCGACCCCGATTGACCATAGCGCGGCAAAAGAGGTAAGTGCAATAAAGTTAGGTGATACGCCTGCAATTACGGCAAAAACGCCTACGATCAAAAGCGTGATATTGAACGATATCCTGGATTTTAATCGTTGCAACTTGTAAGCCAAAGTCCTTGAGGTACTCACTTTCGACCCCATATATCGGATCCAATACCCCAGAATGCAGCACCCACAAGAAGGCCAATGTTCTGTCCTAACTTGAGGAGTGGTCCATTGAAACTGAATTCCTTGACCACGGGAGGAAGTATGAGCCCGGTTACTATCTATCACAGAAGTAAGTCCCGTGACTGCTCAAGGCAGAGTTCCCACGCACTGGCCATAGATTATCTCTATGTAGTTCTAAGGTCAGGATCATAACAAAAAATTTGCTGAAAACCACTTACGCCAACCATCCGAAGCCTGTCACGACGAATAGTTGCCACTATGAACCCATAAGCGAGGATTTGTGCTCGTTCATCGTGCCACTTACCTGATAGCTGCCCATTCCAATCTCTTGAAGTGCATCATTCAGAATGCGCGCTTTCGCTTGGTAAACGGGGTCCGCATCGGCGAAGAGGTCGGCTGTATCAGAATGGACTTCCACAGAAACCCTGTCTACCTCCTTGATCCCATGTTTCTCGAGGTCACTTGAATTGATATTCTGTGGTTTCAGCATGGGCATGGCAGGTAGCTTGGTGGGCTAGCTTGAAGCACACGTCATGCGTTGATTCTAGTGAGTTTGCAGCTGTTTAAGCTGTGGAGGCGCCTCTACTCATTATGCAATTTAATCAATCTTTATCATGAACGTCTTTGCCGCCGCATGAGCGCCTCCAGCATGATATAGATGCTTCTATGTATAACCCCCGGGTTTCGTTCCGAATGTGACGGTAGCATACGCCATTTTGACTATGCAGCGAAAGGGAGGGGCAAGTATATCTATCGTCGGGCCTCGTACGAACTCATCGACGAGGTTGTTATTCCGTCTGAAGACTTGTAATCAGGTGAGCGTCTAATCTATTTTGCAGCTGATCAATATGTCAACCCCTTCACTTGCCGCAAATGCCGGTTCGTAAACCTGTAGACGACTAACCCGATGTTCTGTATGGTCTTGTTGCCCCATCCTCTACAAGCTAGCGACCGTATGGTTCCCCTATTACTTGCGCATGCCAACATCACTGACTGCCTTCGATATTTGGGTATTATAGCTTAACCGCGAAGGAGGTCTCGAAAATCTCTTGAACCCACTATAAGCCCGCTTTCTCTGAACTCGCTTCGGACTCGTCCATGACCGGTGTTCTTTCAGAGACATCGCTCGTTATGGGTGGTAGGTAATGATATGCGTCGCCCCACGAGAAATAGGGCGACCAATCGAACGATTTGATGCTACGTCCGAGTCTCTATTAGGGTAGGTTTCCAAAATATCCAACAAGAGATCTCTGGAGGGTAGTTTTCCCATGTAGTCCTACGTAATGCCTGCCGCAAAATATTCGATTTCTCGCCATTTTGCACCAAATAATACTGGCAAGCGTCCATATATGTAGGAAGTTATTTTGAATAGAGCCATATCACAATATAGAGCTGCTTACTAGTATGAGACACGCCCTCCGGGGCCTCTGTTCTGTAACCTCGAGTAAAGCCTGGTCGGAACATCAAAAGGGCACCCCAAAATTGGATATTGATCTTTTTCCATGCGCTTGTTCAGAACGTTCAACGTTCCTCGGTTGCGTGAAACCTCTTAACAAATAATTTTCTCATCCTTCCCATTCGTTGAAGAGGACTTATAGTTACCCATTATAGCTGAGGTCGAGATGATATTCCGCAACTTTCTCACTCGCTCCGACATTGTTTCGAGTATTTACAGTGACTTGGGATTAGACAATACAATTATCCTGACGATAAAACTATATCTATGTTATTGGACACTCCTGTGTAACTTCAAGGGAGTATACCTTATACGTGCGACGTTAATATGTGCGGAGAAATGCGAATGGCAAAAAAGCAATGACAATGCAAGATGACTCTAGAGAGATAATGTATCTTTCCACCGTTCAGTAATTGACTCCCCTCGGAAAACTTCGTGCAAAACCTCCCTAACGTCCTCGACATACACAAATCGAATACCGGTTTTGACGCTTTCAGGAACGTTCTCCTCGATGTCGGCGCGATTGGCAGCAGGTGCAATGATGGTTTTGATACCTGCGCGGTGGGCGGCAAGAATCTTCTCTTTCAACCCTCCTACTGGAAGCACCTGTCCGACTAGTGATATCTCACCAGTCATGGCTAATCACAAAGAACATGACGGTCAACATTTCGCAGTATTGACAAAAGGCAAGGCAGCCTACCTATATCGGGATTAATCTTTGTCTTCGTAAAGAGCGATACGAATGCAGACAAAATTGCTGTCCCTGCGCTCGGACCCTCCTTACCAATACTACCTTCCGGCATGTGGACGTGAATATCCCTATCGTTCAAGAATTGCTCATCTGGCGATGACGTAATTCCAAGCTCGTATGCATGACCTTTAACCCAGCTTAATCCGAGCTGCGCACTTTCGCGGATGACTTCACCCAGTTTACCTGTTAGCTGCAAGCCACCTTTACCTGGCATGCTCTACAACCCGTATGTCAGCGATGCAACTCGCTTGAAGACAGGGTATGAATTACCATAGCTTCAACAGGCATAACAGCCCCAGAACCGTTACCCAGGTATCCCAAACCCGTACTGACTCCCGGAGGGGGTGGATTTGTATACATCCTGTCTTTTTGATATACAGGAGGGCCAACGTAATCCTTCAGTGTCTCAGGAGTTATATGAATGTGTACGGTTTCAGGCACCTTCATGGGCTTGCGCTCTTGTGTTGTGACAGTCTTGCGTTCGGCGTGCGAGGGGGAAGGCAAATCTGTAGAGGCGGTATTTGGAGTCACCTCATCATTGGAAGCAGGGAGAGGCGAGTTCGATGCATTAGATGATTCCGAGGAGGCTGAAGCAGCGGAATTCGTATGCGGTTCATTACTAGGAGGCTCCTGAGACTCTACGGACGCAACGTGCTCATCGCCGGCAGCTGCAGCCTCACCGCTTGGACCCGCGGGTTCCGGAAATACATCCTCGCCGAGATCCTGAACGATTTTAAGTGCAGCTTTGCGGTAGATCTACCCACCGATTGAATCTCATTATCCATGGCATCTGGATCTCAGTGAAACGCACCTTGTCAATATGCTTCTTCAAGTTGCGGACGCCACTTTCTCTGCAGTAATACTTGATCAGAACATCGATCGCTTCGCTGTTGAGTACTACATCAGCCTCCTGGAGACCTGATGCTTCCTTTGCTTGAGGACCAAGATATTTCTCCGCTATAACCGACTTTTCCTCTGAGACGTAGCCAGATACTTCCAGTACCTCCATACGATCGAGGAGAGGTGCGGGAATGGTGTCGAGATTGTTAGCTAAATTTATAGGTGAGCTATTGGGATTAGCCGCGGATGGGTAAATGCTTCAAACCTGTACACACGAAAAGTACTCTTGATAGATCAACGGGCACATCCATACTGCGAAGGGAATGAGCGGTCACAGGGTTGGCAATGGTTAGTCTCCATTCAGCGACTTACTAGTGATCCAAAAAGTTATTGTTCTGCTCCGGGTCAAGCATCTCCAAAAGTGCACTCGCGGGGTCGCCATTATGTCCACGTCCAATCTTATCAACCTCGTCGATAAGCACAAGCGGGTTCTCCGTGCCCACTCGCTTCAGGGCTTGAATAATTTTTCCTGGTAGCGCACTAAAATTCCAGTTAGTCAGACTGACAGAAACTTAGACGTGTAAAGAAAACGTTCAACTTACCCAACATAGGTTCTCCTATGCCCCTTGATCTCAGCGACATCCGTCAGTCCACCTACGGAGAACCGGAAGAACTGCCTGCCAAGCGCCCTCGCTATGCTCTTCCCAATACTTGTCTTACCTACACCCGGAGGACCAACCAAGCAGATGATCTTGCCCTGAACAGTCCCACGAAGCTTACCGACGGCAAGAAACTCAAGAATCCGGGATTTGACGTCGGTCAAGCCGTAGTGGTCAGCATCGAGGATAGTCTGCGCGTGCGAGATCGAGTAGTTCTCAGGCGAGTGTTGGCCCCATGGGATCTACAGAGTGAGGTTAGTACGTAATATTCAAAGGGGGAAGATAACGACCTGTGTGAGCCATTCAAGATAATTTCTGGTAACATTTGCCTCGCTCGCGGCAGGCTCCAGACCAGCTAGCTTATTGATTTCTTCGTCAAATACCTTCCTAACAGCCTCAGGCATTTTTAAACTCGCTGCCCTCTCCTTGAACTTCTCAATTAACTTGTCTTTTCCATCACTCTCCATGCCCAACTCCTTCTTGATACCCTTTAGTTGTTCCATCAAGTAATATTCTCGTTGCCTCTTAGCGATCTTGCTGTCCACATCCCGACTGAGCTTGCTCTGCAACTGGGCGTTTATCAGTTCTTTCTTGAGAACCAAAAGAGCTTTGCGAAGGCGATCGTCGACAACAAGTGATTCAAGGACGTCTTGGAGTTCTTGCACTTCACCTGTTGATACTGCAGCGGCAAAATCGGCCAATTTATCCGGTTCATCGAAGACATTCGACGCGACCTGGTTGATAGAGAAGTTGGTTATCTGGTCCCGGAAGAGAGGGTTAAGCTGTGCGATGTCCTTGAAGACAGAGACGATTTCAGACATGAACGCTCGGATGTACTGGTCGTCCTTATTATAGGGCTGGGTATACAGGTTCTCGACATTGACGATAGAAATCGCATGCTTGTGAAGGAAAGAGGTTTGAACGGGTCCTATACCGGTAATGAGCATCATTTGGGGTGGTTAGCCGTCCGACATACCTGTTACCTGTTCTTGTGTTGGTGAAGCGGGAGGTGTGACTGTCTGAGGTTCAGCCTCATCCACCGGCTCAACTTTAGCAACTTGACCAGCTTTAACCAACTCCGTAATCTTAATTCTCCTGTGAGGATATAAGACCGCGGTTAAACCTTCCTCTTTTTCTTCTCCAGTCGAACCACCGACACTCGTAGCTGCAAATATACTAGTAATTTGGGCAAACACACCCACGGGGTGTACAGAATTGATGTCGGTGATAATGTCCGAGTCGGTATTCTCGTCCTTGAGGAGGAACGCGCCTAAGTACGGCTGACCACGCTTCATCATCTCCTTAATGGCCGCCACAACGGCAGGATTACGGATGACAACTGCTTTGTAGAACCCGGGAAATAATGGCCGTCGAGCAATAGGTAGGGCGAGGACTTGTGGGTAAATTTCTGGCACGGATTGTTTGGCGATAGAGCTGGCACCTTTACTTGAACTCGGTGGCGAAGAATCTGGGGGCGGCGTTGGCGGAGGTGTAGGTGGTGCGGCATCGTCAGAGCCAGAGGATGAAGAAGACGGCGGGGCCGAGTCATTTGCCCCCGGTGGACTGCTTCCATCCTCCTCCGAAGAATCCAATTTCACGGTTTCGCTCTTTTCCCGTTCCCCCGACTCCTCTGCTTCTACGTCTTGTTTACCGTCCCCTGTATTTCCATATTTATGATTGATCCATCTCGGTGAGTTCAGTAGCTGCGAAGGTTTCACAAGTATTGGTGAAGAAAAGTGGAAATTTCTTCTCGAAGTCGTTATGAGGCTTGACGCCTCTCTCCGTGAACTAGGACCGGCCCCAGATAGTTCAAGAACAAGGAGTTCTCTACGACAATATGGAAGTGAAGACCTAGAAAACGAGTGTGTCACTGTCCTGAAGCCTTTGACCCAGCTCATACCAATGCAAAGGCCGAAACTTGGGCACAAGATGCGACTTGACGGAATTACTCATCGTGTTTGGTTATGTTTAGCTACGCCTTCTGTTGCGAGCTGCGTCGGCTAAAGGCTACTGTGACCTCGCCCGGCCTTTGACTACGCTGGTCATCAGGACAACGCTCTAATTAGGACCAATCGCGACCTACGTGTTACCTTTATGCCATCCTTCTGTTTGAGAGAACTGCAAGACCGATAATGGTCCTGAATGGCATTTACGATTATCAGCAACCACTTATCCTGTGGGCCGTTGAATGTTATGCGCGACGGCTGTATAATGCACGGCATCGGAGTAGGCGTCATCAGATTTCTAACATTGGAGCAAGACTTCTGATTCTTCACTGGCGTCGCATTCATCTCCAAGGTCGATTATACTTTACTGTCAACTTTTCGGCTTGCTTTTCCCGGCTCGATTGACTTGGAGGGTGCCGATGTAAATAAAGTGGTTGGTCCGGCGTTCCGATCATCAGGTCATGACCAAATTCAAGCCTGTCGAGGCATATCAACAAAAGTGGAGGATAAATATTTCCTCCGTGTTCCCTCACAGAACGCATCCCTCCCGTGCTACGGTCCCAAATCGTGAAGTTTTCATGCGTCCATGTCAGCACGCAAAATTTTCAGCTCATCGGTGAGTAAGCGCGGTCATCGCGGGACGAAGCGCCGTGAATAATTTCGAATCGATCAACCAACACGCTAAGCCTGTAAAAGGTGGTATACAATGTGAGTTCTGGTTTTCGATATGAGCTCATCCTAAATGTCACTTGTAACTGTTGCTTAGGAAGTGCATGGGCTAATACATCGGCGCCCTTCAAGTCCCGACACAGTTCGCAGGCCCCAAAATACGTCGCTTCCGAGACTCCCTTTTCGTACCTGTCGTAGCTATGCATATTGTCGCAAGGCCCCCGATCCTCATCCACTTTGTAGCCGAGCCTGCATTGCAATGACGCAGCATTAGGTCGTAATGAACAAGGCTGACAAAATTTCAACCTCAACTCCTTTTGTCAAGGTCAGTCTATTTCGACATCTCTGATGTCGGCGTTTCTCAATGGCTTTATTCAATATAATAGGATCATCATCTGGATGGTTAACCATAGGAAGGACGCCGTAATTGTAGCCCCTCATGCCATCACCAATTATCCGCATCAATGCCAAATTGCATTTTGACGCTGGTACAGCTCCGTGTATCTACTCAACATCAGTGAGAGAATACATAACACCTTAGTTGATTATCGGGAGTCTCTCACCACCTTGGGAGGTCTTTATGCTCTATCCTGAACTAAGGGAGCTCCTCATGTTGCGATGCGAACTCAGGAAGGCACCGTTGGCTTGTGACGATACGACCTTTTTCGATGGCTGTATCGCATCTCTACTGAAGCGATCATGGCAGTTTCCGGTGGGACAAACCGGCACGCAAATTCTAATCTGTTTCGTGGGCGAGGGAATGACGTGCGTTAGACACGCGCTCCGGGCAGGCGTTAGTTGCGATATTGGACATGTCCTGCGCAATTTTAGATGGGTTCGATTTCACGCCGCGTTCCAGATGGCAGGATGAAATGCTTTTACTTTTTGGCCAAGAGCATTCCAAGCAACGTGGGCGCAGAAAAGGAGGCACGTACCTTGCTGAAATAAATTAGTGTGCGATCTGTTAAACCCCTCCGCAAAGTAATATATACTCATCCAAACTGAGATCAGGTTTTCGATGTTAGATTTCTTCACAACTTAGACGCCATGATTCGTTGATTTATTCATACTCTTAGGATATTAATTTCCCCGGTTGAACGGTTGTTCAAGCTTCTCCTTCGCCCATTCACCCTGCGTATAGAGTTTTAATGCGCCACTATCTCCTTGAGCTGCCTGGAGAATTGTCGGTCGACCTTGGTCTTTATTGAGAGCAAGCTCCGGTTGGTTAGCCCTAGACCCCCGAAAGGTAGAGCGGCCAATGATATGCATGTGAGTTCACTCCTCTTCCGCCATGAGGGTTTCGTCAGCATTCATTCCACTAATGCTTCTCGACGAAGGAATGTCAACCTCCTAGTGAATGTGCCTGTGTGAGAAGTCCCGCGGGCAACATAAAAGCGAGCTCGCGAGTTTACGGAACCCCCATTTCCACACAATGACTTTCGCCAGGCTTATCTGCATCATACTAGAAGTCACTGGTATCCCATCTCGCTCCGTCTCTCTAATGGCTGTTGCTCATTACAGATGTCAGGCATGTATATCACTGCCAGCCCACCCAACCCACCTCCTTCCAAACGGGACTGTATAGTACCAAACTGGAGAGAGGTATTCCTGAGGAAGTTGGCATGGCCCTGCATATACATGAGGGTTCGGTCATCACTTGTGTTTTTGTTACGAAAGAGCTCACACCCCAAAACATCTAGACCATCTTCTGGCTTACTGCCCTGGTAGAAGCAGTTGTCATTATCACAAATATGGGCTTCTTGTACAAGGTCGAACGCCCCTTCACCGCCCACATCTCGATGTCTGCTGATAACATAGCCATTACACCGTTATCACTGCTGGGCAGCTTGATCACATTTTCTGGTTCCATGCTCCGACTCTCTTGTTACCGCACGCTCGGCAAGTTGTTCACGTTCGAGCTCAGCCTTCAGCACGACCATAGGCTCATCACCGACGGGCCCTACAAATATATCCGACACCCAAGCTACACGGGAATGATATTGACCATTCTCGGCGTTATTTGCAGCCATTCTTCGAAAGGAACCTGGCTCCAAGAGAGCGGAATTCTTCAATTTCCACTCGCACGACTCCTAGCCATTTATTGGTTAGTAGTAGCGATGGCTGTCATTGCTAGCCTCGTGCTACGCTTAGCCAACGAGGACGAAATGCTCAGGCATGCTTTCGGGGAGGAGTGGACTGCGTGGTCCGAGAAAGTCACATATCGCCTCGTACCGGGAGTCTATTGAGTTCCACCTTCCAGTCAATTTTATTACCGTACGGAGTAGTATGATTCTAACATCTTGCCTTTTTGAGCGTTTTATGTAGTTATTTATCTAAGTTCCTTGGAATATACCCAGTATCTCAGCCCTTGTGACCATAAGGAGGAAAGAGGTCTGGAATGTGAGCGGGCTGCTCAGTGCTCAGGGCTCGTACTCATATCTTATTACTTCTCGGTCACTGAATGACGAAAATGATAAATGTAGTATATGACACACCAACTGACGTTAATCATAGGCATATGGCCACATTGCCACCGGGTGAATTCGTGCCCCCGTATGCTAGTGCCGTGGTACGGCCGTCAAGCTAAAGCAGGCGACGGCGGAGACAGTGAGCTTCTTCGACAATAAACATTTCGACGCTAGTAAAGTAACTCGTGATAAGCGAGAGTGCCGCTAACAGTCTACACGAAGCTCCGTTTCGGAATGGGACCAATAGTCACTTAAGCAACGGCGGCGAAGGTGCCTAGTCAAGTTAGGGTAAGACTTGCCGATCGTCGCCCTATTCAACTAAAAAGTAGTTTATTTCTTCCCTGGCAATGATGGCGGTTAGTTTCATCCGTCGCTCGTTTAACGACGAGTTTGAAGGGCGCTGATCGATGAGGGGGGTTATGCCGGCATCCAAGTATACTCAGTCGGCCGCTAGCGATAAGTCTCACGTCTAGAGATCATAGCTGGGAGACTGGAGTCGCTGGGAGTTGGAATGACAAGTTGGGCGTATTCTTTCTGATAAGAAAAGATCTAACGCCCCAGAAACAGCCACCAAAGGTAATGCTGTGGAAAGTAGAAAGGAAGTCCGGTTTTATCGTCCATACGTGCCACTCGTCTCCTTTCCCAATATTATTATTACATTCGAAAGGAGGCCTTAGAGGTAAATTGCTCCGGCATTTACATAGATCGCCGGGAGCATCGAATGCTTCGAGTGTATCAGTGGTAATCTATAATCTAGGTGCTACACGGGGAGCCCGGGGAGAATATAGGATGCGTAGAGCCTCAATAGACGAGAGAATGCATACGTTATATGGAGGATCGGAAATACCGACAAGAAGCACAATATCGGCCCTGAACGTGAACGCTGAAAGATCAGATAAACTCAAGGAAAGTGTGATACAAACATTACCGTATCCGGCGTGGCGTACGATGATCCCCTACATCCGTCTAAAAACGAGGGCAAGACCATGAGGGGTGTGGCCTTGAGGATTTGAAAGCTTCTGTAGCGGCAACAGATGAGCCCCTGATGTCTGCATTGGATCTCACCCATAATTTGACAGGACCGATCGATATTTGGTTCATGCTATCATAGACAAGGCAATTATATATCCATTGAATATTGAATAAACGCTGAGATAGCGTTAGCTGCAACCTAAGATAACGGTGTGCCCAATGTTACTATTAGGGTAACCACAAAGTAAGTTCCCGGTGGTCGTAGAGAATCCGCTCAGCGACCAGGCTTCTCAACGAATAATATGTTGCGTTATTACAAGTGGGGATGAAGAGGTTCTTCTCAACCTTGCGCAGAATTGAAAGCGCCGTTCTTCGAGATGGAGCACGGAGTGAGCCAAAGAATTGGCAGACTGTCCATACGGCTTCTGGCATCAGCGCAGCATTAGATCCTGCTGGAGCCAACCCAATCTCCATCAGATCCACGGATAGGCATGAATGGTGCACTATAGTCGGAAAGCCAATGACTGGTGAAGACGACATACCAGTCAGTGATGTTGGCATGCGCAAGTAATAGGGGAACCATACGGTCGCTAGCTTGTAGAGGATGGGGCAACAAGACCATACAGAACATCGGGTTAGCCGTCTACAGGTTTACGAACCGGCACTTGCGGCAAGTGAAGGGGTTGGCATATTGATCAGCTGCAAAATAGATGAGGCGCTCACCTGATTACAAGTCTTCAGACGGTATAACAACCTCGCCGATGAGTTCGTACGAGGCCCGGCGGTAAATATACTTGAAGACGTAAGGAATGAAGGACGTAAATAAACGAAGGCGTCTCGCTCAGCGCTGTCAGCTCACTAGAAATAACATTGACGTGTACTTCAAGCTAGTCCACCAAGCTTCCTGCCATGTCCACGCTGAAACCACTGAATACCGGTTCAAGTAACCTCGAGAAACATGGGATCAAGGAGGTAGACAGGGTTTCTGTGGAAGTCCATTCTGATACAGCCGACCTCTTCGCCGATGCGGACCCCGTTTACCAAGCGAAAGCGCGCATTCTGAATGATGCACTTCAAGAGATTGGAATGGGCAGCTATCAGGTAAGTGGCACGATGAACGAGCACAAATCCTCGCTTATGGGTTCATAGTGGCAACTATTCGTCGTGACAGGCTTCGGATGGTTGGCGTAAGTGGTTTTCAGCAAATTTTTTGTTATGATCCTGACCTTAGAACTACATAGAGATAATCTATGGCCAGTGCGTGGGAACTCTGCCTTGAGCAGTCACGGGACTTACTTCTGTGATAGATAGTAACCGGGCTCATACTTCCTCCCGTGGTCAAGGAATTCAGTTTCAATGGACCACTCCTCAAGTTAGGACAGAACATTGGCCTTCTTGTGGGTGCTGCATTCTGGGGTATTGGATCCGATATATGGGGTCGAAAGTGAGTACCTCAAGGACTTTGGCTTACAAGTTGCAACGATTAAAATCCAGGATATCGTTCAATATCACGCTTTTGATCGTAGGCGTTTTTGCCGTAATTGCAGGCGTATCACCTAACTTTATTGCACTTACCTCTTTTGCCGCGCTATGGTCAATCGGGGTCGGAGGTAATTTACCAGTCGACTCGTCCATCTTTCTTGGTTTGTAGCCTTCAAGTCACCTATTGAGTAATTATTCATGGTTGTTTCAGAATTCGTCCCGGCCACTCACCAGTACCTGCTTACTGTACTGTCCATCTGGTGGGCTTTTGGCCAACTCCTAGGAAGCCTCGTAAGCGATCCTAGACAATTATGGCGTGAACAATTATACTGAGGCGTTAATAGGTCGCATGGCCGTTGATAGGGAACTTCTCTTGCCCCACTACTGAACCGCCCTCACCATGCCCCCGATCATCCAATCAAGGCTGGCGATACTTCCTCTATGCAATGGGCGGTTTAATGCTATTCTTATGGGCCATACGATTCTTCCTTTTCAAGCTATACGAGAGCCCGAAATACCTCATGGGTCGGGGTCGGGATGAAGACGCAGTGGCAGTTGTACACAAAGTAGCCGCGGCCAATGGCAAGACCAGCAGTTTAACCGTCGAGAAACTGCGATCGGTGGGTAATATCCAAAGCCAAGACAGTGTGGAAGAAAGCAGAATGGATACTTCCGTCGCAGCTGCTGTCCACAGGCAACTATCCAAATTTAGCTCAAGCCATGTGAAGGCTCTATTCGCCACACGCAAACTTGCCTATTCTACGAGTCTTCTCATCATCCTCTGGGGTCAGTATCTGGTATGGAATATTTGGAATTCATCGTGCTCACGCCACAATTGTCCCGATTACAGCATTCATCGGCCTAGCCTTTCCTCTGTAAGTTGGTGGTAAACCATTTTGAAATACCGGTTTCTCCATCTGAAGAACCCTCTATCGATCAGGTACAACAGTTTCGTCACCTATTAGTATGTTGAACCTACTCTAAAATATTTATTCACCGTGCTGACCTTCTGTATTATCCCAGTTTAGACACTAGGGGCGCAGACTTTGGAGATGGATCTGTGTATATCACATATCGCAATGCATGTGCCTTCCTTCTTGACCGACGACATACTTCTAATAGGATCGTGTGCTATAGCAAGTTATCTTGAGTGTCATCGGCGTACCTGGCGCTCTACTGGCTGGCTGGCTTGTTGAGCTTCCGTTGTTGGGCCGACGGGGTACGTTGGCTATCTCAACCAGTAAGCAGCCGATTAAGAAGATTTGAAGAAGTAATTACTGATGCCGGTCTAGTCCTTACTGGTGCATTCATCTTGGCGTCCACGACTGCACGGTCTTCCAGCGCACTTTTGGGGTGGAACTGCGGTTATAGCTTCACGAGCAATGTAATGTATGGTGTCTTATACGCTCTCAGTCCCGAGGTATTCCCAACAAGAGTTCGGGGTACCGGTAACGCAATAACTGCGTCCGCTAACCGTATCTTTGGGATCATGGTATGGTTCCTCTCTCACGCTGGCGTCTCGCCGAGCTCACTTTTTTCCCCCCGATTGTAGTCGCCAATCATTGCCATTAAAGCGGATCTAACTTCATCGGCCCCGATATTCATTGCTGGAGCTATATTTTGTGTATCTGGACTCATCGCTCTCATGCTTCCTTTCGAGCCCCGAGGTCATGCGTCGATGTAGAACCCCCCAGAAATCCCTTATAATTCGGCCGCATATATACATGGCTCATCAACCCTGACATTGAATTACCCTAATGCAATGACAGATAGCCGGCATCGTCATGCCTTGAGTATATAGAGAAGCTGCGGGAATATATGGAGCGGGAGCTGGATATCTGACGAAATTCAAGAGTTCGGCTGGCACACAATTGAATGTCCCTTCTGATCTCTTGATAAATTCGGGTCCCTTGCAATGGCAATGGACAGATATTTGACAGACAAGGGAAGCTAGGTGGTGAACGTCAGCCGGCACTTTCGCCCAGGCCAAGTCGCAGTGTCCTTGGAGCTTCAGCGTTTCAGCATGGAAGGACTTGTGAAGCGCTGAAGCCCACGTGCTGAAGCTAGGGGCTATGCAGCCCTCGGAAACCTTTTCGATTTCGAAGTTAGAATCAAATCGAACCACCGTCTAGTCACCAACGGCTTTTATTGTGCGCCATCCAGGTTACATAGCCCTCTTTGCATCTTATATAGGAACTACAGTCGTGGTTTGCTTCCCTGGAATGTGGTTGAGGGAGTGCGGTATCTCGGGCGTAACTGGATTGCTAGCACTCACTCTGTGGTACCTTGGGTCTGTATATATGAGTGTTGGGATGTCAAGGCGAATCAGGCTGGAGGACGATATTGAGAAGTAGGTTCGGTCGGGAATGGGAAAACTATGCCCATACAGTGCCTTGTCGCTTGCTTCCAGGGATATTTTGAAGGGCGGTGTATTGATTCGCCTAACTGCCTCATTCGACGTACATACTCTAATAGGATCCACAAATAACTCCCATCATGTGTATCATTTCCAGACCCAAGCTTCGGCCTCGGCACCCGTATTGGTGAATGCTGAGCAAGTAGCTGCCCATGTAGCCCCACCTATTAGGGAAATCCTAAAGGGAACATTGATTCACCCGTCCTTCGAATCCTAACCCGCGTGGATTACCGTCGGCACACTAGGAAATGGCAGACGATACAATGGCTTTGCTAAATGTTCTTATCCCACAAACTGTCGAGGGTTACCGTAATATTATCAAAGCCCTCCTGCGACTCGCTCAATGTCAAAGACCATACGAGCAAGGCCGCCTGCCACCTAACTTGGGGTCGTCGTGGTTCCTGAAGAAACCGATAATCATATACATAGCACTCACCACAGCTATTAATATTGTCTCTGATTGCAAGGAACGAAATAGTCATGCTTCGTTCGTTATCATTGATCATATGGTACTTACGCGCAGTCCAGCGATACCTTCTGAGGAGTTAATCAGGTAATCATAGTTTGGATGAGTCTTGCGTCCCTACTTCATTCAGCTCCCAGTGCCCAGAATCGTCGTCGATGAAGCACATTCACGAATCCCATTTCACTCCATGAGTAGAATCCTACCTGAATTACGGTCAGAATGAAGTGATTGGCTAATATTTCCATGGATTCCTACATCAGTACAGACACTAGAGAAGGTGGAGAAGGCATGGTTCAGTGGAGAGCGTGGGAGAGATATACTGAATCTAGGCCTACATTCTCACGAGGCATATCTTACAGTCAAACGCCTGCTCTTTCGCTACGACTAGAATCAATACGCTTCGCTTTTACTCCATCGAACAACTCTGGTTAAGTTTCCCCCAAAACTTCACTTTACTACTATGTCGCATTTTGGTATAAGGGTTCTCCCAACATGTAGCTTCCGCCCTACGTGGCTTTACTTGAGGTGAAGTGAGGCCTCAAGACTATTGTACATACTAGGGGTTGCTCTGCGTCAGAATTCAGCCGGCGGGTCCCAAAGAAAGGGCGAAGATATTACTCGCTATTGCGCGCCTCGCAGAGTTTAGCTACGGCATACAAGGCAAGTCGATAATATTTCGGTGACAACCTAGACAAACTTGCCATATGCATCTTTAACACTTTCGTTTTCGATGAAACCCGGTGTAGGGCTGCGACCGCAATATTGTATGCCCAAGCCATGAAAATAATGCGACTTCTCTGCCTTGACGGATTCATCCATCCCTCATTGAGATCTCATTGGATACTCGCTGTCCACTCCATTAGGACTTCGATACGGCGCAACTTGGGTTCAAGTCAGCGCGGCGGATCGACGAGGACATCTGGACACAATCTGATATGATATGTTAACTATTCAATTGATCGTCTTCTTTCTCCCACAATCCTTGTTTGGCAACCTGGACGTCTTGCCGACGCGATGACACTTTCTTTCCCGGTTGGTAAGCTGTACACGCAATACGGCTTCGTTCTACCGGACATTGCATTGGCATTTCCTCAGTGGATATTGGCTGCTCGTCCGACTAGGACTTACGTTACGCTATTACATGGCGCTCAGGCCCGGGCTGACCGACGGAGCAATCTGGGGAGTATTCATATATATAAGTATCAAGCCATTCCTCCCAAGAACCCGCCGCTCCATTCTTTGATAGATGTTGTCTTTCGCAGTTCTGTTGGCATTGCCGGCTTGTGTAGCAGCCTCTCCTGAGGTTAAACTCGGTCGAACGACGTTGGTGGGGAAAGATATCCCAGCCTTCCGTCAAGAATTTTTTGGGGGTGAGTCCGGTTGTACGCGAATATTCTGCTGCTGAAATCAATATGTAAAGGCATTCCATTCGCCGAGACACCACTTGGCAAGCTCAGACTCAGTCCCCCTGTACTGAAAACGCGTTTGAATGTGGATATATTTGACGCCAGCGAATATGGCTTGGCTTGCTTACAACCTGTTAGTACGGTCCCCCCCCCTCAGTTGCACACAAGGCTGATTAATATATGTTTCAAGGATATTGCATTACCCCTCGTGTCGGAAGATTGTCTGATCATTAATGTTATTCGACCTGCTGGAGTGTCGGCCGGTGCCTCACTCCCGGTTATGGCGTGGGTTTATGGCGGCGGATTCGAAAGTGAGTACGCATAGTCAGGGTATTGGACCCGGTTACTGGAGTTTCCATAGTCGGTACGACCTTGATCAGAGCATTTCGCGAGTAAGTACACGTGCCAAGCTATGTTATTTCGGTTCCACATATGTTTTCAGGGAACTCCTATTCTCTATGTTAGCTTCAACTATCGGCTCGGTCCATTGGGATTCCCCCCAGGTCAAGAGGCTGCTGATCGAGGTGCGCTGAACTTGGGATTGAAAGATCAACTTGCTGCTCTTCAGTGGATTCAGGCCAATATAGGAGCATTTGGTGAGTACTTCGATTTTGTTTCATACTGTTCGTACGATCGGTGGTACTGAATACTAATAATAGGTGGTGATAAATCCAAGGTGCTTCAAGCTACCCACTTGACCAACCATTTGTTTGACAAAGTCTCAATTGCTAGGTTACTGTATTCGGTGAAAGTGCAGGAGCCATTTCACTGGCAATCCTTTTCTTGAACTCACATATACAAGGGCTGGCAAGGGCAGCTGTTAGTTGAAAGTTACTCCGCTAAAGGATCGACGTCTCACTGACTTTTTTCAGATTTTCGAATCAGGCTCCGCCGCAACATCCTTCAATTTCCCACCTGATCGTCGAGAAAATAATTGGCAAAATTTTGTGAAAGCAGTGCCTCAATGTCTATCGACGGCAGGGACGAATAATACCTTCGATTGCATACGGTCGACATCGGTCAACTCTACTATACTCCTGCAAGCGGCTCTTGCAGCAGACGCCCAAGCCAATGAACAGATTCCCTGGAATCCGACTATCGATGGCCCAGGGGGCGTGTTGCCAGACATTCCATCAAGGCTCTTAAAAAAAGGGCAGTTCGCGCGGCTACCATTCATTGCAGGTACAAATCTTGATGAGGGTACTAACTTCTATCTTCTTCTCCTAATAAATTCAAGTCTTGAATCCTTTGTAGGTCCCTTGTTCATTCCGCCATCAGTTTCGACGGAAGAAGATGTACGAAATTTACTTCTTGCGAATTACACACCCTCCCCATTCGGCCCTGCGCTGCTGAATCAATCGATTGATACTTTATTGGAGTTATATCCTGACGATCCTGTTTTGGGATCTCCGTTCAACACGGGAAACGAAACCTTCGGATTAAGCAGTCAGTACAAAAGGGCAGCCGCGATAGGTTTGTATCATTTCTACGGACAAAATGCATGTTTTATAACTCCTCTTCGTGCTTACAGAGGGTGATACAACCTTCCAATCTCAGAGGCGATTTTGGATGCAGATAGCCAGCAAAGCTGGCGTAAGACATTCGGATATCTTTTTACAGACCCCCAGTCAGGACCCCCTGCTCTCGGCGGTATGCCACTATATGCTTATCATAGACTAATGAACTCACTGCGGATCGTACAGTCTTTCATGGCGCGGAAATCCAGTATGTTTATGGTGGCCTTGGCCTACAGCTATTTCCAGGTGCTCTCTCGCCTTCAGCAATGAGGCTGAGTAGCATAATGATCGACTATTGGCTTTCGTTCGCAACAAGTCTTGACCCCAACGACGGCAAGGGCAATCAACGTAAGCACCAGTCGTGGCTGTGAAGAAGGTTGCTAATTCGTCGCGCAGGCGCTAAGTGGGCTCAATACACGCCTCATAGCCAGGTTAGTCGGAATCTAATATGGCATCTCACCCATGCTCAAACGATCATGTTGTAGCACATCATCCAACCGAATGGGGAGAATATAACAATGATACCGGATGACTATCAGAAAAAACAAATCGATTTCATTAACTCGAACCCAGCCGTTTGGCACCATTGACAACCTCTACTGGTCTTGCTTCCTGCCGACAGTTTGTCAATGTCCTTACTCTATTCCATGTTCACATCTCCGTGGGCAGAATATTTATTCATTTAGTGCGTAGGTATGGTTGTCTGTTAACCGAAATTACTAGCGATGCTGTAAGCTCAGTCTCAAGGGAATAAATCAGCTATCGTTGCTTCGGTCTCTTCGTCCCCAATCCATCATAGATTCTTTGAACATCAAATAATCCGTACGTATTTGACCGAACCTGTAGAAGCACGACGCGACGAAGTTGTCCACTGATGAATCTGCAATTACTCAGGCCAAGGAAATGTTTACGCGCCCTCAGCTTTACCTCAAAGGCAGCCAACGTTAGTGTGATCATGAGCAACCAGAGTCGCAAACAAACCACCAACAAACCACTGACCTATACAGTACAGCCACTCGATAAGCCCAATATACACCCCAAAACCAAGTATGTACAGCTTTTCAGTACTTGATGATCTTGCCCGCCTTATTGGCTGTACGCTAGGCAATGGAGACAATACGACCATGATTGATTGATTGCCTGAAGTAACTTGATTTCATCTATTCGGGCCAAAGTTACTCGGCACTACACGCGTTCTCTCTGGCCCTACATCTACGTCGCTACATGATTTTGATAAGTTCATGAGCTTTGCGGCTAAGGGGACTTGATGTATGAGCGATCTTCGACGAGGCTTCATCAGCTGGACAGTAATTAGCGAGAACTGAATTGACTGAAGCCCGTCGTATTATTGCTAGTCCGTTATGTGCCTCGCTGATACCGTCCCACAAAGTTCAATACTAGATGCTCGATGTAGAAGAGCTCCTGAAGCTGAAAGCCTGAATCCTGAGCGTGGGAACTCACGATCTTCTCATGAACTCTGAAGAGACCACTGAGGCTACGACGCCAGTACCGCAAATTGCAGCAACTCAGGCTCCCCGGCCGCCCAAAAAACTCAAGCCTGCGCGTAAACAGGTCAATCCTGGCGATGTAGAAAAGAAGGAGACCGTCCAGACAGGGAAAGAATATAGTATGTTTGCACTTCTTAGTCCCCGCGACTCGGACGCATGCTGATTCTCAATTACCAAGACATCTGGTACAATAAATGGGCAGGAGGTGACAGAGAAGACAGTTACTCAAAGTAAGTTAGGCAGCAATCTACTTAACGGAAATGAGTCCTGATGCTCACTGAACTCCGTAGTAAAGTCAAGTCGCAAACGCGGTGTCAAATTAAACGCGACTCAGGTTTGACTCGGGCGAATACGACTGGAATAAGATATTGCTGTTTATTCTTTGCTCGGGGGTGTTGTCCGTATGGCTGGGAATGCGAATACCTGCATGCTTTACCTGATCCCGAAAAAGCACTGCCGGACAGTTCGAAGGATTGTTTTGCCCGGGATAAATTCGCCGACTATCGTGATGATATGGGCGGTGTAGGTAGCTTTAACCGGCAGAATAGAACACTCTACGTAGGGCGGATAAAAGAAACGGGTAATGGGCAAGAAACGGAGGAGGTTGTGCTAAGGCATTTTAGGGAGTGGGGTGATATTGAACGAAGTGTGTGCTTTGCCAAACTTGCCTATGATTCTGCGACTTATATTGTGACCTACGTTATTCCATCTCAGTTCGAGTATTACAATACCGTAGTGTTGCCTTCGTGACATACGTCTCAGAGCTGCACGCCCAGTTCGCGAAGGAAGCCATGGCCTGTCAATCCTTGGATAACGACGAAATCCTCAACGTCAGATGGGCTACGGAGGACCCGAACCCTACTCAAAAGGTGGCGGAAAAGCGGCGTCTGGAGGAAATGGGCCAGGAGGCTATACGAGCGAAGATGGATCCTCGTGTTGTCGATGCCATGAGGGCCGTACGGGCATTGGAGGAAGGCGACGTTTTGGATGATGGTTACCTCATTGAGGGTGAAGAGGCCGAAGCGGAACCGGAAGTCAATACTGCGAAACGGCGTCGGTTGGACGACGAGAGTGCATCTCCGCAGCCTGAACCTCCTGCTCAAGAACCACCAAAATCAACTGGATTGCTGAGCACGGATACACTAGAGAGTCTCAAGTATTTCGCTGCAATTCGAAAACGTAATGGACTCCCCGTGGTCAACTCGAAACCACCAATAAAAACATTGACAACGGGTTTGGGGCTGGCGGACTATGGCAGTGACGAGGAGTAGTCCATTCCTGTACATACATGTAGTTTGTAATGAGCGACTATGTAATTGCTATGATGGTGATCGAAGTGAATCTCAGTGTCATTCAATGTGCGTGGAATTTGCTCAGTAGCCTGCACCACCGCCGCTGCCATCTGTGCCATCACCATCTTGCAGCCGCAGATCAGCAATCCGCTGTTCCTCTGCCGCGAGATCTTCCTCTTCTTTCTCTCGGCGATACTTAGCTAGATCCCAATCATTGTCTACATCGCCCTCTTCCTCGTCTTCGAACCATTCGGGATTGTATTGGAACTGCAGAAAATTTTCAGTTTCATGGCTGGAGACAGAACCAGAGTGCGACTGACCAGGTCACGACCGCTCATTCCCGAATTCTTTCCTGCTGCATTCTGCGCCTCCTTGGCTTTACGAATTGCCTCCGCCTCGGCTTCCTTCTTGTCCATACGCGTTTTCTTCCACTTAGCGAAGCTCTCCGGCGTAACAGGAGTCAAATTCGGCCCCAATTTATGTCTCTATATGATCCCGAACGGTTTCAGGATATTGAGTGATCAATAATGAAGACACTAACCTCGACTTCGATGAATTCCTCTATACTGATTTGATTGGCTTTCGCTGCTTCATCGGCAGCTTTCTTCTGAGACTTGAGAACAAATCCTGGTGGTAGTGCATGCCGGTATTGACAGTTGTCGCCATTTGGACATTCCCAGAACCAACCAAATCTGAAGAGGCATTGCTATATAAGCAATAAATTAATGCAGCAACCCAAAAGCTTACTTCTGGGTTTCAATGGCTTGAATGAAATGCTTGCAGACGATCTAGAAGAGAGGGTGGTCTCAAGTCAATAAATTGAAAACACGAGTCGGGACAAACATCTGTAGTCGTCCGAGGATTGCCAGCCTTGGACAGCACAACTCTCTGTAGCTTTTCTTGATCCCATTTGTCCATAGTATCTGTAGATCCAGGATTGCCGCACACGTCAAGATCCCACCAATATTCCAACAAAGTGTTGACCACGCACCCGCCATCTTCTCCTCTCGGCTATCTTCGTATAGGTTCTTCTTCTCAACTTTCCTTCCTACATTCATATCATGACTAAACTTGCATTTCGATCCCTTTTCGCAATTGCCTGCCTTATAGAACGCACACAAGACAGTCTTAGGGTCGACCCCGAACGGCACCTTCTGCGTCTGTACAGGTTTCAGAAGCGCAGCTTGTTCCTTGGCACGTTTCTCCTCTTCTGCCTTTGCCTTTGCCCGCAGCTCCTTCTCCTTCTCCTTCGCAAGTGTCTCACGGGATTTACCGCTGACGGCCTCTTGCTTTTGAATTGCGGCAATCTGTTTCTGTACTTTGGCTGATTTGTTTTTCTAAATCCAAGAAATGAGATCGTTGACGACGATACAAGGGAGTGAATGCCGCAAACATTTTTCATCCCAAAGGTCTAGCGAGGCCACATTGATTCTTGGGTTAGTTAGTGTCCTTCGAAATTATGATCGCTGCGGAATAATCACCTTATCCTCCTTGACCTTTGAGCTCCCTGACACATTTTGCTTCTTTGGAGGCATGTTATTGGTATGGCTTTCGAAATCCTCGCCCTGCGACTCTCCTTGCGTTTGTATCAAGTTTGTATGATCAGTGTCATGTGCGCTTGCACCTGATGTTTATTTGGCTTTGCCTTTGATAATACACTCGACGATAAAGTTGATAAGATTTGATAAGATAAACTGATAATCAATCTAATGTAACTGAACACTTCCTGAATCGATTTCATGGTTGTTGTCATTAACTCTATACGCTTTTGAGGTTCATTAACTACCTTAATCCATGTAGCGTTACCAATCACCGCCCTAGCTCAACGCCATACTAGTGGGGATGATTAATCTCATCACCCTAAAAATTAATTACAATCCATGTATCGACTCGGCCGCATCGTATTCTACTCCATATGCTCCTTCTCAATATCAATCTTGGAATGAACCTGGGCCTTTCTCATGTCTTCCTTCATAGGAGCATATATCACCCTCACAGGGAAAGCGGCGACTGTTTTTGGTCGTCGTGGTAAATTGGCTTCACGTGTAGCTACTCTCTCCTTTCTTCCAGCACGGAATGCAAATCACAAAGGATGTGAATAGCGGCCGAAATGAACTTGGAAATATATATTAGATGCTCTAGATTCATTCTGACAGTCCAAGTCTTTTGGTTCTGTCCCACCATCGCCCCAGCGCCCGTCAGTACTCCAGCTAGTATAAGACACTAAGGTACGTTGAATTGAATTATGGCGTATAAGGAGCTGATTATTTTCTTATGTCTTATCATGAAGACCCAATACTATGCCGATGCCAGAAACACAGTCAGACTTAATCGACGAGCTGGTATCCTCATACTATAGCCCCAAGCAAGACGAAGACCCAGAAGTCAAGTCTATAATGTAAGTGCGGGCCTCGCTCGTGGGTGTGTAATTGGAGCTAACCCACCCCAAACTCCAGATCCTCATCAGATACCAATGAGGGTGAAGATATCGATTTTTACGACCTATATAATACCAATCATGAAGGTGTGGACGACGAGGGCTCAAGGCGCTACCCAAGCAGAAGTCGTACTTCGAGCCCTACAGATAGTAGTATTTTATCCACCCCGGATGATTCACCGGACTCGACCTCTGCCCACCAATGTGGGGAGAAAAGCGATACGAACCAGAACGACGATTTCTCGCCCCGCTCTCAGGCGGATATTGTGGGTAAAAGACTACAGGAAGGTATGCTGTTCTTCTGAATTAAAGCAGCTGATCTCTGAATTTTGACCGTAGACACGAAGCAGTGACCGGCTTTACTACTCGCCGGCCTCGTGCACTTTGCACCTTTGGTGCCCCTACCGGTCGCCACGGTCTAGTTACTGTCATTGATAGTTATTTCTATTTCTATAAATAGTATTATCTATATGTATCTACAGCTTGTGGCATATATATCATCCAAAAAGGTGCATTCCAGTGAGCCTCGAGGAGCGGATTAGGGGTAAAGTGAAGCCCACGACGATCACGTGACGTGGGAATCAGGACGCGCCTGCGGTGTAGGCGCCTGTCCAAACTGTTCACAGTTCCGTGCTTCAGTAACAACACAGTCACTGAACTTTGAATTCTCCGTCCTCCAAGTATCTGCATCCGAGGTATTCTTTTAACAGCATACCCAAAATCTCTGTATCATATAGCTCGCGATGCATCCGAGGCAGAGTATATTGTCGATGTTCGATCCATTGAACCAACCGTCACAACGGGAACAGGACCAGAATTCAGAGAAGGAAAATGCGACGCCTACTCGCTCTCTCAAATCTGGAGACAGCTTGACGATGACTGCTTTCTTCAATCGCACATACAAAGCTAATAGTCAATACGTTCAACCAACATTCAAACGGAGGTTGGTGGATGTAGGAGATGTGACGGTAGATGAGGTGTCTATCATATCACTCGGTTTAGAGGGGCTCCAGGAAGAATCAGAAGAAATAGACTTCGGACTGGACGACGAGGCTGATACTACAGTGGTGATGCTACATGGGCCATTGCAGTCCTCTCTCAATGATGACGTCGAACCCGCTACCCCCAAAGTTCCTGCGTATCGCACGCCACTCGTTGAAATAGCCTTTGAGAACGATCAATCACCAATTCCTCGGGCCAGAACAAGCTCCAACTCATCTCAGGAGACCCCGACCAACGTCTGTGCACCTATAGTTGCCCTCCAGATATCACCAGAAGATTGTTCCTCTCCCTTCAAGAGCCCATCAACCAATGCACTCGCACCAAGACTGGATACACGTGCCAACAATTTGGTATCAGATGAGGGAACAGCCCCTGGCACCGACACGGACGATATACCTCCTCTGACAACTCTGCCCGCTATTACCGTATCGTCACCCAATAATCCGTCGTTACCCCTGCCGTCCATTGATGTGCTTGATACAACGTCTACCCCGGTAACGAATGACGATGCACTAGCCCATGCTAAGTCTGATGATCACCCAGCCGTTGCGAGCTCGTCTCAGCTAACGCCTCGTCTTGCACTACGTCGGGCACCAATGATTGATCCTGATGATCCTCGTCGTTGCTCTGTGGACTTACAGCAGTCATTTTGTCTGCAGATGCAATGTCCTGACAGTTCCTTTGACCTGCTCAACGATAAAATTTCGTTCTTCGCTTCGGCGGGCGGTTTGGGGATGAATACCTTCCTTGAGGAGGAGGACGAAAGCTTTGATCTGGAATTTAGTACTGGTGTTAAATCAAAAGGGTTGTCCGCTGTTCCTAAAAATTCGAATGAAGCGAAGCAAGCCAGTGGTATGGGCTCAATCAATTTGTTTACTCTCACGAATGCTCACCTTCCTATGGTCAAGCCGAACTATCTCTTGGCACTCCTCCGAAAGATGTTTCGCCATTAAAAGACACGTCTGGTAAGGCGCTATCACTCTTGCTGTTCAATTAAATTTAACAACTGGGTAGATGTACCTAACCTTTCACCCACGGTTACTGTGAAACCACCCAGTGAGCTATTTCTGCAAAACCTTTCATTGGATCTTACTGAATTTGGTGTCTAGGTCCTCTTCCGGCAACGCAGTTTCCAACCAAGGATTCGCCGCTCTCCACGGACAGCACGAATGGATGTAGGTGTACTTCCCATCTTACAATGACAAGGGCTGAGCGCTATAATTAGTTGAATCCAATCCATCAACTGGCCCCAAGCTGCCTGAGTGCTTCCCTGTTTATCCGAAGGCAGCTATTGACGTTGGCCCGAGCGCCACTCCCAAATCTGCGATTACATTAGTACCTCCTCCGGTTCATGCGTTGAGGATCGTCAAGCGCTCTAAACTGCAAAAGCTCGATCACTCACGCCCACGGCCGAGTGTCAAACCTAGAGTTGAACCCAACCCACCTCAGCCTTCAATGGAACCACAACTAGCATCAGTCCCGTCCGTAGCGGAAGTATCGAAGCCTTCTAGCATCAGTACTACAACATCATCCCGACCTGCCCGCTTAGGTTTTATACCCCCTCGTCCTCCTATTCCTAAACTAGGACAGGCCGCTAATTCGACTAGCCCAACCTTCAATCAAGTACAAAGGCCCGGTGCCCCAGGGCGGGTACCGATCTCTGAAGAGGGGCGGAGCGCTGCGGGGGGAATAGGCCGTGTAACCAGAGCGGTCACTTCACCCCCTGTATCCGCGTCCACTACTGCCTTCCCTGCCCGCCGAGTGCCTCTCGTCAGTTCTAACACAAAATCTTTTCCAGCTGTGAGCAATCTTAACGATTCAACCGGCGTTCCGAAGCCTTCGCGGATCCCTAGTGTGAGCACATCAGGTTTACCACGGATTGCTTCCGCGCCATCCAGGTTGCCTGCGCCCTCTGCAGGAATAGGCTCTAGGGGAAGAGCGGCAGGAGGTGTCACAGGCACAGCAGTGCGATCGATAAGGACCGTACCTGGGAAAAGAGTCAACTAAAATTGGACTGCCGTAATTTTATTACATTTTAGAACACACGCAAAGCTTTCGCAATTATGTCACTGCACTCACTTTCGTATACACACATGTAAATCTATGCATACTCATCATCTGAGCGTCTCGTCAATTCCATTATCGATCACTTGTTCAGAAAATTTTGGTAGGATGTCAATTTTATCTTTGAGGATGATGTCTGATTGATCAATTTCTACATTTTCACAGCCTCGGCCCAACAAATATAATTATGTTCTCATAGATCTTGTCCTTCATCGTTCATCACCAGTGATACATCAAAAAGAATTATTCTGATCTGACCGTATGGTTTTACTCGAAGCGGTCTGTGCGGCTGTTTCTAAGTCTCTTCCCGGCCATGTTCTCCCAGCTGTCATCTTCGATGTGATCGTTCAGCATAGATGATCACCTTTGAACACTTATATGACCCTTCCACCACGTCTGTCCACGCCTAATTAAATCCCAACTACCCTGAATCTCTTCCATGTATGTCCCTCTAAATCCCGCACAAGAAGCTGTAACCTAATCCTCATTCCGTGCGTACTAGTAGTCAGACCTCCCGTACGATATCTTTAGGTTCTCACCAGAACAACACAGCTTGTTGATCATCACGAACCCCTTGCCATCGGAAAGGCAAAGCCTTTGAGGCCCATATTAAACGGGGTACATACACCTAAGCCTTAAGGTAGCGTCTTCTGGAAGGGCGATACCTCATGTCGGTGATGATGAATTTCCCTGCTTTCACTACTGGACTGGAACATATTCAGTTGGTGAGGGTGAGTAAAGCCTATCCGTCTGCCGTGTGCGAACTCTAATATCTCACTTGACTAAGTTGTTCAACGGTGAGAGATTCACGGAGGAGCCATTTATGCACTACTTGCTAACACTGTTCTCAGTTGCAAGCGCGGTTATACTAGTGCGTTCAGAAGACGATCATACATGCTCTCCCTAATCCCTTGCAGGTTTACGATTACTTGTTGACACTGGAATTGGAGATCCAGTATATGTGGGCTCAACAACATTGGAACTTGATTCGGGTACTATTCTTCGTGACGAGGTACATGCCATTCATGGATATGACCCTATCACTCTATAGTGAGTCCCAATGAAAATCCTGCACAAAAGATTATGTATTTCGAACCGTAGGCCAGATGGCTTCCTCGTTCAGTGACCGCGCTTGCGCCGTTATATATGTGTTGACTGGCTGTGAGACAACCAAACATCTTTCTCCCCCGACTGAAGATAAAACTCACTCCCGTAGGGTCATTCGGCATCGGCATCGGCGCTGCTGAAGGTAGCATCAATCCAAAGCTCATCGTCTGTATTCTAATGACGATGTCTCACAGTCATTTTGACCTTTCGAACGTGGTCAGTGTGGCGACGGGGGCGCCGGGTTGGGCTTGGTTTAGCCTTATTCTACGTAGCATGCTGGGCTCCGATCTATGCTGTTCTGGGAAATTTCTTGGCTAACGCTCAAGGTCAGTGATGTCGGTGAAGCCACGGACGCTGGTTGTCTTAACTTGTGTATCAGTAATCCGACCGCCTGTTCCGCAATTCGAGGATTGTTTTGCCGTTCCTGGAAATAGAAACCTATATTTGTGCTGGATCCTGCTTATGGTGTACGACACAGGTGAATCAAATCTGATGGTCTGCGGCTTGAGGTTATCGGTTTTATCCCATTTATTAGGAACGATGGCGCTGATGGTGATATCCGCTGTCAAGCCGTACTGGCGAGAGAGAGGTTACTCCGTATTGTTATATATTCTCTATAGGGATGGTGAGTATGCAACCGGAGATACGTCTTGTCTCGGATTCTCATCCTACTACTTAAAGGCATTTCATATTATATCTACCTATTCAGTGAGCCCTGCCGCTCCTAAAATTATTCAGAAGTATGGCCAACTGATGAAACGCCAGCACTCTCTACCATGAACGTAATTACCATTTTGGCACTTCCCGTACGTCTTGAAGTCGGAATCGTGGGTTGACACCAAGCTTACTGATTCGGAGTAGGGTGATCTTGTCAATCTCTTCTCGACGTGAGTACCACAGGCCCTGGCGACAGTGTCGTACCATTGCTTTGACTAATCACCATCCTGATGATAGGCTTGAGAGAGCAGTTCATGCCACGCTTACTAGCAGGGTAGTGCTCCATCTGCGGGAACAGGCGGATAGAAATACCTTATACTCTGACACGTTGATTGATCGCTTAGGTTTGTATGATCATCAGGACTCGTCGAATCCTCCACTCGTTCTTTCCATGATTAGTCCATACGAATGCCGCTAGTTCACACCGGATGCATGCTATGTTCCTGCATTCATTCTATTTATTGATTATTTATAGGAAGGTAGAAATAAAGTGTATAGTACCTTGGCGAAAGTAGCGATCTGAGTAGCCTGACTCAGTGACTGGGAGAAGACGATTGAGCACCCTATTCCATTCACGTGATCTTAGCAATACGAAGAGACCTCGATGGTGAATTGCCTTCGAACCAGAGCTCAAAATGTCCTGAGATCAACAAGTGTGAGGTCGGTCTTTATCGGATCATATGAAGCATATGGTATGCATGCACATGTCAACCCTGCGTTCGGTGTTAATCGCTTATTTTCACAGCTAACTTATGACTCCAGGTCGTTTCTCAGGAGTACAGAACTGGCTCATCCTTTTATCAGAATGAGTCGATCGTATCAAACGATCAGTCGAGCACTCTGTTTCAGCTTACCAGAGTACATTCTCGTATGACATTACCCCTGTTAAATAAGGTACTTTTTTGCAGATTACAATGAATATCGCCCGTTTTGAGCCAGCCCGCCCTCGCTTCCGCAATGACAGCAGTGTCCGTCACCTCGGGCGCAAGGCAGTGGTGGGTTCAAGGTACTGGTTGTCCTCTTAGCCTTGATCAGGCGCTTGCTAAGGTATTGAATTGGTGGAAGTATAGTAGCGCTGATATCTTGATACATTGATCGTGGATCAACATAGCTTTCGCGCTTTGCTACCTTGATGCTTGATCGTCCGGAATGCTTCTGAATATAAATAGGTTCAAGGAATTGCGTATCGTGCATTCGGAATCCTCATTTAGATGCCACTCTCGCAATCCCAGATTCTGTCTATACAGCATGTACAGGTAGTGAAGGTGAGTGCCCCGATTTCTCGAGCCCAGCCCCCAATTGTAACCCATCTTTGTAGTTATTGGACCGTAAGTGAGCGTTCTGACCTCCTCAATCATACTCTGAAGTTGATCCCTAGTTGCCAGTGCAGTGATCCTGGTACGTCCAATGATTTTTATACGGCAGCCCGAGCAAATGAAAGCTGGCGTATAAGGTATACGACTATCTTCTCACATTCAAGCTGGAGCTTGAGTACGCATGGGGTCGCCAATGGAGCGTGATCGATGTTCTCTTCTTTACAACAAGGTATATGCCGTTCGTCGACATCGGCATTTCAATATACAGTATGTTTGCGTATAGTTCGTTGTTGTGATGGCACTTATCTGGATTACCATCAGGTCAATTAATACCTGGCCTCGACGAATCTACCTGCAGTATCATATACCAGTTCACCGGATGTACGTTCACTCAGTCCTAGACGATAACCTATCTTTCTAGGCACTGATATCTATGATTCAGGGTCGTTTACAGTCGGAATGGCCATTGCAGAAGGTAACATTTTATAATCTATTCATGACGAGCTAGCTGAAGACCAGAATATCAAGTCATCCTGACTGTGCGTACTTGGACTTTATGGAATAGGAGCCGGCAGCTGGGGCTTGCTCTCTCTGCCTTTTTTGTGTTGTGCTGGACGGTCATATTCGCCATGATGGGTTTATTCCTCGCATCTTCCCATGGTAATCATTCGGTTCCTTCTCTTTGTCATTCTGATCACCGGACTCATCAATGCCTCAGTGCTGAATATCCCCGTACCGGAGTATGCCAGTTGTTTTGCGGAAGTAGGTAATATCAGGCTATACATCTGCTGGTGCATGTTGATGGTCTTCGATGGAGGTGCGTCCAGGCTTACATTCCTAATATCATCTTCCATATACCATTTCGCAGGTATCATGATATTGATGATAGTTCAGGCAGTCGCAGTTTATTCGGATGGTCGCAGTTCTGCTCTTCTCAACGTGCTTTATATAGACGGTGATTTGAATCTGATGATTTCAGCGACACATGGAAACTGATCATCTTTACAACCAGGCATCTCTTACTACGTTTTCCTCTACGGTGAGTTGTTGCAAATCAGCATCTACAATTTGATTTGACAGGGGTTTGGCTAGTCCTTTCTGTTACGAACGTTGTCATCATCTTAAAATTACCGGTAAGTGTTCTGAAGCACAAGATGGACTGATTGTTGAAGTCATGGCCTCAGAGCGACTTCGTAAACCTATTTTCATCGTATGTCTTATCAAATTAGATCTGATCTGATAATTCACTGGCCGATGTACAGCTTGGAACGGGTACTTCATAGTATTCTTACGTGTCGAGTAGTCCTACACGTACGGGAGCAAGCCTCAAAAAATACGACATATTCAGATAGCCTTATCGAGCGCAATGGTGGTGACGTTCTAAGGAGCGACAGTCCGCCGACATTGCCTACCTTTGCTCCTCTTGAAGAAATACCCATCGGGACTGTCCGCAGGCGTCGGATGACGATGTTTGTCTGACCCATAACAACAGGGATCAAGATGTAACTATGTGCAGATACTCTGAAGACCTCTGACTACGATGGACTAGGTACTGGCTACCGAATATGAATTATGTATGTAACATAATGATATATTTATTAGTATTTATTACAGTATCTAGACCCAGCACTGCCCATCCAATGCTCTATGTATATTGACATTCATTCAGTACGTTCGTCTTGTGAGGACGCGGTATCAATTTGAAGCGGAAGGGCTTCGGGCGACTACCTCCAGCGTCAGTACCATCTACAGCCATCAGTCAAGGCGGTGCACACCTAATTAGACCCGGTGTATAGGAAACTTCCGGCTCGATGGGATTACCATGCTCATCGCACACTTTGGTTATATGGTAGACGGAAAGGACGGTTGCAATCACAATCCAGATAGTGTCCAACGCAAGAAAACGCCCTGGACAGACCCTGTTCATTGACGCCATCAGCACATTTATTGCGGAGATCGCTCGGAGCATTGAATCACCTTCGCCCGAAACCAAATGCAGGATCTGGTATAGGATTGATTTTCTTTTCTGAGTTGGCTTTTGCGTCGGCGAAGCGCAGGGGATTAAACTTCTTGGGTTCCGGATACCGTTGTGGATCATGGAGTATAGTCCTGGATCTCATGTAAGCTCCTAGCTCTGCGTGATCAATTTGGTCTAGCATCGTGCTCACCAGATATTTGCGAGTACAGTTGTTCCCTTAGGAATGCGATAACCCCTGTATTCATCGTTGTCGGTTACCAGATGAGCAAGTGCGATGTTGACGGATGGATTCCATCGCAGTGTCTCCCAGACAAGCCAATCAATCAAAGGCAATTCTGGCCTGTCAGAGAAGAGCGGCAGACGGTCGCCAGGGACAATGCGATCCAACTCTGATCTTGCCAAATCTTGGACTTCCGGATGAAGGAGCATCGCAAGGAAAAATGATGATAGAGTCGCCATTGTCTGATAGAGACCGATTATTATACTTGATATATGAGATAGGAGTATTTGGGAGTAGCTCACAGTATCGACCGCAGCTGCATAGGCTCCTGCTGCTACGTTCTTTACCAGTGTTTCGCGACCGTTATCAGGAGAACCCTTGGCGAACCAGTCCTCCAGTTCAAGAGTCATGATACAAGGTTCGGCTTCGCCTTCTTCCTATTACCACGCGTCAGACTCAGCTGCCGAACTCCATCCGACATACTCACGATTTTGTGTTTGACCATGTTGAAAGGATAATTCAGCATCTTCTCGGCGAGATGACGCCACTGTTTTGCCTGTTTCTTGAAACCGGCACCAGGCATCCATGTTGGGACGTATTTTACTACAGAAAAAAATTAGGAGACCAACTTAATTGATGAGCAGTGAAGTAAACTAACGCCATGGTATGTAGTCGACCATGTATGATCCAAAAATACCACTTTGGTTAACCCCGGCGAGCGCTTCATCGGCCAGAGTAACGTATTCATCTCCATTATCTGCGACATGATGCCCGTAGCAAATTTCCATTATTATAGCCGCAGATGTTCTATTACACGCTACAGTTAGCGATGTAGATTTCACTGGCTATATTCATTGTCATACCTGCGAAGATGGTGTTCCAGGTTATCCGGGGCATGAAGAAGATTACGCATTAATGTATGACTATGTTTCAAGATGCACGGGTGGTATTTCGTAATAGCTTTGGCCTGAAAATGCTTCTGGAAAAGACTTCTGTGCTCCTTGAATGAAGGTCCATAAGGCATTCCAGAAAATACGAAGTTAAATCCCATCCTGTAAGTAGGTGAGACAGAGCTCTTGTAATCAGATTAAGCATATCGAGGACGTACAGCTCCGTCTGCATTGTCCGAACGGGTCTTGATGAGTAAATTGCGCTCCGATTTTCCAACAATTCGTGCGCGGCCGAAGCAGAATTTAAAACAAGCAAAGGATTTCCAAAAACGTTGAAGTAAATCACGTCTCCTGAAATGTACGATGATTTAGATACTGCCAATAGCAAAAGGCCACCATCATTACCAAATAATTTTTGCCATTCGGCGTACACCAGCCATGCATACGCTCTCGGCAATTCGAACTTCTTTGACCGCAGTCCAAACCACGAGATTGATGGTCCAGGAGGTAGGCGACGCGATGTCCATTGAGAAAGGAGACAGCGGACGATAGTAATCGTGCAGATGATGATTAAACAAATGACCCAAGGTGAGGTGAGGTGCAGGTCAAACATGTTGCTTAGGTGCTACTTGGGGGGATGAGAGCACCCCCGCGGTGTAGCTTGATATAGGTCCACAAAACTCATTCTGTCACGAACAGTTGGAGTGCGATAAGAATTTTTGGTCTCGCCAATTATAGAAGTGGAATCATTTCCGAGCATCTCCGGGGAAAAACATACATGATACCTGTAAGCTCTCTCACTTGCCAGCCACTCATCAGATATCGGTAGGTGCAAGGGGGCGGCATTTAGCTCCCAGAAAGCTAGAAAATGTACCTCGGTCAGCTGCTAGACCATTTGAATGGGAAAATTTGGTCTAAATGAGCCCAAGTATATCGGGGACATCGGGAAAACGATGCATCCAACCACTCCGGCAAGGCGTTGTAGAGGTACTCTCCGGTGTCCTAGGCGCTTCTTTGAAATCGGCCGTTTGGATAGGACGGGAGAGAAGGACTAGAGACAGCGAAAGATGTCAAAAGCAATGGGGGTTTGCAGGCAACCGGTCAATAAGCTCGAGTCGCCCAGGTGGTGCTCACACTAATCAGATCCGCGGACTTGTCGAAGCACCGAAGCAATAAGGTTTGGAGTCGGCATTGCTCGACTGAACGTTAGGCTAACAAGAGTTGTAGCCAAGATAGCTGGCAAGGCATGCTGGCAAGGCTAACGTTCTTTGATGTGCTCGGAGTTGGTGAGTTCAAGTCAATTAGCACGGAGTACAGGAGCGAGGGCGGACCCGATCATTCACGGGTTTGATGTTACACCAGCTTCAGCTTTCTGTCGTGCCATAGCAGCCGCTTGTGCTTCCTTCAGCGGCTTGCTCCATCTCGCCTCTGGCGGATCCCAGATCCCAAATTCCTGTTTCATATCTTCGACACTCTGCATCCATCGATTCTCCCAATACACAGTGATCAGACTGCGAGCGCTACTTCCACACCTGATAGCCCATGGAACAAACTCTGAGAACAATCTAGCCCTCTTCTCCGCATTGAGCCGCAAGGGGCCAAATACGGCAGCGATAGCCGTCATTGGGAGGCCGAGGTTGGCGAATTCGAAGTACTTGAGAGCAAGTTCTGATTCAACGTTGACAGGAAGGTTGCATATGCAATGATAGAAATCGTGGCATTCGCGATAGCGTTGCATAACATACGCTAATTCGGGATCGGAGATATAATGAACCTGGCAAAATAAGCGTAAGAAGAGATTGCAAGCACTTCAGACACCGTGACCCAGCAAGCCAAGAAAGAGATGGGAAGACAAGCATAAATTTAAATGTACCGCGCCAGAATTCAATCCATGTGTGACCAAGCCTCCTGACTCATCGTCTGAAGTGCCCATGAGATGAAAGGCCATCGTCACATGGTTCGCGATCACAGAAGTAGCTGCTAGAGGAAATCTAATACTGACAGGCTCACGAGTATCTGGCGTCACTCCGCAACGTTCAAGCCACGTTATATATGCTTTTCCAAAGGTACCTTCGGGATACTGAGCTAGCTCGCCCATGTTTATTGTGGTAGAATTGATTCTTGGACGCTCTTTGAGTATTTTTCTACCTTCTTCACTTTCCAACATTATATCCCTCAGTCGTGGTAAACTAGGACCTGCAGTCGTCTCCGCAAGCGCGGCCACCATGTCTAATAATTGCACACGCGTCTGCACCAGTATACTGGATGACAAAATCAACAGACGTACCTCCCCTTCGTGGATTAGCCAGGGACATAAAGGCCGAACCAGCAGCAAGGAGCGCGTTTTCAAACCAATTCAGAGGTATATGTCCCTCATAAGCCGGTTTGGTGCTATTACTACGCCGAAAATGGGTGGTAAATCGTATATTTCTGTTAGTGAGTACATGCGGCAAAGATTCTCGGGCGCAAGATTTTGCAAGTATATGGGCCGTAAGTCGCATCTTGAAATTGGCGAGATGATGCTGATAGAGTGCGCGCGTTGCCTCCAGTTGATGGTTCACGTTCAACGTTCAGCGCCGAGTCGTCGGCCCGACAGCAAATATCCCACAATCAGCAAAAGGTTACCCACGATCAGTACTATTTTTGCCTCTGACATGTATTCTGAGCTCACTAAAACTCTGATCTCTAGCCATTATCAAATCTGAGGACGGTCCTGGTGAAAGTACTGGCGAAACCGACACTACTCCTAGTTTCTCACCTGAAAACTTATAGCGCCCGATGAACGAATCAATAGTCAGACTTTGACCTGCTGTGGTCGCTGGTGGTTACTGTGGTCGTCAGCTACTGTGGTCAGACTTGTGGCCACCCACTTTACCCTTCTTAGGTGGACAGTGGCAGGAAAACGCGTGCATGCTAGCCACACCTATGATAATATAAATTCTGCGGTGCTCTCTCTCATATGTCTTCACCAGCTCCATCCCCTCTTACCCCGGCTCCGTAAAGGCATATGCATCCTCGCTTCGCACTGTCCTCCTTCCATGGTTCCAATGATGGCAATATTGTAGGACGAAAGCAAATTATCCGTCGGCCGTTATCACCACATCCACAGGATAGAAAGAAGCGTTATGGCATGTTTCTGGACGTCGCAGACTTTGCGGATTTGGCAGACATCATGGCAGCAGATTTGCGAAGCTCAGAAGGTGTACCCATGATTTTTGTGACTCCGCCGACTCCACTTCCTCCTCCACAAGGCGAAGACGACCTCCCGGAACTGGATTCAACCTCGTCAGAAGCTTCTTCCGATGATGACAGGAGTCTTTGGGATAGCCAGGCTACTTTTCCATCTGCTGTGGAGGTCAGGAATATCGTCGCTGAATCGCGCACACCAGCAGAACAGATAGTCAATTGCTACCGTGCTGGCATGAGCTTGGAGGCCATTCAATCCTACACAGAGATCATGGGGCAAAGAGGCAGCGACGACCTCGACGACTCAGAGTCATCGCTTAATAGTGCTTCCTTTGATTTCCTTGACTCGGAGTCTATGTCCCTGGCTGAGAACACGGGCAACGTCATCCTCAGGATAGTGGATTCGGACGGCCTCACTGAAGCTGTGGGTAAATTCATTTTGACGTCTGATGCGTCTATCTGACTTTGAATTCCGTAGCGTAACGAGGCGTACCAAGCAATGAGGCAGGATGGTCTCGGAGAGCAGGATGCCATCGCTTGTCACAGGCCCGACTGCAATGACACTCTTCCAGACGTCAAGGCCCTCATATTCCACCTGCATATCCATAACCTCCATGACTTGTAATGATTCACTTCATGTTTGAGTCATGCCTTGCTCATGATCATTGACGACAGGCGTTTCAAGTGTCCTCAGTGTAACCAACATTATAAAAGTCGACGGGAACTATCGATGCATGCATGTCCTATTCCGACATCAACTCCTACTAGCCCTATCAAGTCCATGTTCAGCATTTTTATGAAGCACCGTTCAGCATAATTGCTTGGATTCTCTACCCCACTCGTTGTAGTTATAGTTTCCCGTTTTAGCTATTATTTCATCGTTCATTTCTCTGACCATTCATCTTGGACATTTCAATATGGCATCGACACTATAATTTTCTGTATATATTCATCTTAGTTTACACCCATCTTGCATCTTACCCATCTAATTAATGCTCATCATCGTAGACCCATTACTTCACTTGTTCATCTGTATCACTGTACCTTCTTTTGTTTCAATGACATTCACCCTTCTCAGACATAGACATTTCATTCAATTTTCGACTCTGCCAGCAAGGTCGTAGCTTCAACAGTAAACTAAGCGATTGTAATAGAAAGATAGTCGATACTGGTTTCCCAATATCTAACGTTCCTAGCCGCTTGCTCCCGTAGCTGTAACACCATTCGCGTTGATAAAATAGAGTGTACCACCCGCTGGAGGCTGCCCATATCGGAGCGTAAGATACTGATGGGGTTAGGGAAGAAGTTGAGTTAAATACGTTACGAGCAAGTTAATGAGCTCGCGCTATTGAGGATATGCTGAGTGCTAGCCAGCCAACCATAGCAAACAAGTACTCACAGGCAATGCACCAATAATTACAATGTTCACGGTTGATAGAACTAGCCAGGTATATTAGATCTAATGTAGTGGACAATAATCTTCTTACCGAGCAGGCACACGTAGTAAAAGGTACCTATTGATAATTCAACCCTTTGACGCTACGTGAGAACTGTTGTCTCCTCACCGTATTTGAATATGATATGCGAAAAAGAAGTCATTAGCTTTTGCCTATATATCCCCTTTGTCAACATGAAGGAAACGGTAACTAGGTAGCTATATGTTGAGTTCGTGCATACCACAAAGGATTCAACGACATACCCCCGTTGAACGCCATAAGTAGGCACAGAACCGCTACCAAGAAGTCATTGTCCAAGGTCACAAAGCAGCCCCCGTAAGCAGGGACCGGTGGCCGGTCAACTGAAAGGCTCGGATGATTCAGAAGTAGTGATTGGGATGAGTATATGAGCTATATCCTCACCTTTAGTGGTAGACAAAAATTTAGCCAGTATTGTGAATATAGGAAGCCAAAATCCTGCGTATATGATGGCCAGAATGCAAGCTATGCGACGGTCTCGGTTCCACACTGACCAGGTCCACAATACCATGATCACTGACGAAACAACATTCAAGAGGTTTCCAGCGGACTAGACTGATGGACTCACCTTCCGATAGGGAGATTCCAACGATAAACGACGCTACGGACAGAGCGTAATACTTAGCAGTCGTAATATGGACAATGTGTAGTCATACCCGCCGTTATCAAAAAAACAATTTCACAAGTGCGATCGCTCTGATTAGAAATGAATTGAGCTGGTTCAACGACGGGTAGTTAGTATGGATCTACTTGGTATACAAGGACGACTCACAATAAAGGGAAAGAATGGTATCAATGAAAGGAAGGTATCTTGTCACCAGGAAAAGTAGCTTCACAAAATCCCGCTTTGTGGGCCATATCCACTTCATTTCAAGTTCGAGAGTAAGCAAGTAGTCGTATATCTGTCATTCGGATCCATTAAGCCCAATAAACGGGTATGCGGAAACGGTGACTAAAACAGACCACAGTGCTAGCCACTGTGTGATTTGATTTACTGTGTGCATAAAGACATTTAACACGGAGTACCCACAGCTAATAAACTGTACAAGTCAGGAATAGATTCAGCTTCATGCGATGTGCGAGTTGATAATAGAGCACACCTTGACAAGTTGGATACGCTGTATCCCTGTGATCAGCATTTGCAAGTCAGCCATTTGGTGTCCACAGGCTCCTCAGACCTGCCAAGCTATATAGTTGAACGAACCAAGGTAGATCTTTGGCATCAGAAACTGATAGATAGAGTGATATGAGAACTAGTAATAATTCTGACATCAGAAGATGCAGATATTATTACGCTGGTAGTGTAAAGATGTTGTCACGGATAGAATGCGGACTTCGTAGCATGTATCAGCAAACCAAAGGACGACTCGGAGAAGCCGAAACTGAGTTTACTGATGCGGCTCTTGTCTCTGTGAAATCCGCTGGAAATGAAACTGCTCTATCTTGGTATCTATTATGGTTATTGCGACAGAAACCATAGTTGTACGAAGGTAAGTAGAGGTAAGTATCAAGATCGAACCTGGGTGAAGTTAGCTCGCCGGACAGTATTGATGATCGATGAGTCGACAGGTGCCAGGTAATTGAGGAGCGTCCACTTTCGAAGACTTGGATACCCTCAGCTTAGGCACTCCTAGCTTGGGTTTTGGAGCCTTGATATCGTACAATCGAGCGTTTTGAGGCATAATGGTACTGAGGCCGCGGCGCTTCAAGCCCAAAAACTCGAGTAGCGGGCGCTTAAGCAATCGCAAAACTTTCTCTGCCAAGACGAATGAATTATGTTATGATACGAGTTGTATCCCACCACAAAACTGACTTATATCTGACATTTTTAAATATCAGGCGAAAGGGCACTCCAGACCTGTATTCAAATATTTGGCAAGGTCTATCTACGTTCAGACTGGATTTTATTAGGCAAAAGCATCGCTGCTCGTTGGCCTATGACGATAATTGCGATAAATACCAAGTACGCCATGTACCCGCCTGCCAGGTTGTGTTCGACAGATAACGAGAACAGAGAAGACGACAGGGATGGTGCGAACGACCTCATCATCGAGCTGACAATTTGGCAGAGTCCATTCACCGTCGCGAGCGCTTCTTTTCCTGGTACGGAATCAATTACGAAGAGTTGGTTCGAGCCTAGCCATCAATGGACAGTGTTCAGCTGAGGCTAGCATAGCTTTGAAGAAGTCTAGAAACGACATACCATACGACATAGCACCTATTACAAAGGCACTTAACTGGATTACCAGGATACAAATCACCCTCCAATCAACACCATGCACTTGCTTCGCAAAGTAGCTCAAAATTGGATACAGCGCAAAGCAAATAGCATAACTTCCGTATGCAATCCTAAACATGGTCTTTGCACCAAATTTTCGGATGGCAGGCGCGAAGAAAAATAGCTGGAATAGGCCGTTACAGAAGCCCCATATCCCCATGATGGTACCGATGCGGGCAGAGCTAAAAGCGAGACCACCATTGGGGATTGAGGTGGAGAACATGAGAGGGAGGAGAGTGCGGAATGATTCCATGGTGACAGCTTGGAATGCATGTAAGGTGAGGGCAATAACGACAGGCCGAACTAGGACGCTAAGGACAGAAGGTGGAGACTTGGATGTAGGTTCGGTATTTCGCGTTGATGGCGTATCTGGGTCTTCTTCATCTGACCCAAGGGGTCCATCAGGGTGTGGAGGAGTATTTTCGATAGTGCCGTAGTGAATATATGATCTCGTGTTGAAGCCCTTACGAAGTTTACGCTTCCGTCGCTCCACTATCCATGGGAGAGTCTGGATGAACGATGACCGTGATCAGTGGGCCGAGAGTGAGTCTTTGACTAATACTCACCTCGTCAAGTAATAGCGCACCTAGAATAAAGCATAGAAGCGCAAAAAGGGAAGTAATAGCGCAGGGCAAGAAGTACGGATATTCTTTGAAGAACGCTAGATGACCGAACTTAGCTGGCCAACGATCTGCTGGACGCGCTAGCGAGCCACCTATTATTGGGCTATCATAGGTGTTTTGCATTAGCTGTGTGATATCGGCGTCAAATAGAGGAAACGAACCCGAATGTATTGCCTGTGGTCCAAACAGGAGGCAGAAAACTGAATGCGTTAGCCATGTTGGAAGGATCTGAGATCTAGATTTCGAGTTTAGAGTTATATCACGGATATAGGCTGGAACGTCCTGACCTCAACCATTACATTTCGAGCAACTCCTGGGTAACCAACGAAATATAGTTGTAATTAGCAAGCAGTGATATAAGACAAAGTAGGGGTATTCTAACCAACGTTCCCATTAAAAGCCCCTTGAAGGCAGCGACTTGCAGCAAACCATATATATGTTTTGGTAGAGCCTGCGCTCAGAATTGTGACACAAAGTCCTAGCATTCCGACGAGGAGTATTGGTTTACGCCCAACACGATCGGACAGACGGCTCCAGAACAACACGGTGAAGCATTCGGAAAGAAAGAACAGTGAACCCTGATGCAATGAAGTCTCAAAAATGGTTCGTTTGATCATAAGGAAGACATACAATAATACCAGCATAGTATCCAATCTTTCGCTCATCACCATCTGTGATCCCGCTCTCTTGGACAAATTGATTGATGAAGGGATAAATTACGGACGCGGTGATCGGCTCGGCACACTGTATCAACAGAACGATAGAAAGTTGAAGTCTGGGCAAAGGTGTACGAGTGTAAGGCCTATCAGACGGTATTGTGTCGCTTTCCATCACGGTCATCTGTGCGTCCTGGGGGTTGTGGGAAGCAAATATGACTGGGGGAGTAAATTTTCCCCATGGTGCGCGCTAGTGAATCGAAGTTCGACATCGTGCATCATGTCCTTCACTTCTAAACCTCTTCGGCATAACTATGTAGTTCCCATTGATGATTGAATTGTTCGCCGAGTAACAAACGAGGATGATATTCCCACGGTCAACACCATCGTGGTTCAGAACGTTTGGCAATACTTCTCAAACGCATCCACTGGGCTTCCATTAAACACGATTTCTACCTTGAAAACCATCTACATGAGCTACTACTGGAAGCAGTAATACTCATTGATGATCATTGCTGGATAGTTGGGAATTACATTTAATCGCACAGCGGCGACTATAGAAGAGATTGTTTAGTCGTCACTCATAGCGCAGCTGAGGAGAGTATATTCGCTAAAACCTGGGAGGTCGTAGGACGTTGGATCCTGGGCACATCCTTGTTCTGTTTGCACTGACGAGTTCGTACACAATGGGTACAATGATACGAAGCGGTGGTGGTGTCGCTTTGACCGCATCAAGATTGAAGCACTGAGTCACTGAATCATTGTATACCATTTGCCATATCGATACAAAGCACACAAAAAGAGTATAAATTCAACGGTACAAAAGTAAATCATACTTCGCTGATCCTGGCCGTGGAGATGGTGGGTGTAGATAGCTCGTCCTCTGGTATAGCAAGTGATTTCTCTTTTAAAAAACCTGCCAGCGGCTGGATGAATAGGTGTGGCAACCTGCCAACCAAAGTGGGCATACCTTTCATCTTCTGCTTGTGAACTCTTTCCCGTTCATTGTCAATGACCCGGAGTCTCGCAATTTCGGCGTCAACCACAGCAGTGTCTAGGGCTTGCGGTTGGAATAAATGAAAGTATATGAGATGCTGATTTTGGCATACCTTCTGGGTTCTTGGACTTCAAATCTTCCAAGACTTTCAGGGCCTTCTCAAAGAATCCTTGCTCACCAAGAGCTTTGCCCTTGCGAAACATTGCTTTATAATTTTTGTCGTTCTTTGCCAAGGCCTGGAGAAACGCAGATCAGACATTCGCGTAGACTGACCAACATTATGGAAGACGATACCTTGTCAGCAGTTTCCGATGCTCTTTGCCAGTTACCATGTTTGAGATGGCATGCCGACATGTTCGCATAAACCTTCTCCACAATCTCATCTATCTGCAGGAAGCGTGTTGTGTTCGCTATTCGTAAGATAATGTAGAACGAGATACCTCTGTTTTCTCTTGCTTCGCTGCTTCACCAGCTGGAGGAGGTGGCGCTGACATGCCGAGACCTTGCATTGCATTCCTAATGAGTTTCGTACCGTCTTCTCTCTCCTGGAGAGGATATACATACTTATCTAAACCAAGAAGATATAGGAGTGCCTAGATGGACCCATGGCAATCAGCAAAAACCCTTGCGTAGGTAAATGAAAACACACCTGATGGTACGATCTGAGAGCTATTGGTTGTATTATACCATACACATCTACTGATCATTATGTATACTAGTTGCCACCTACCGTCTTTCGTGTTGCCCGCTTTGAAGGCCTGGTCAGCAGTTTCTTTGTGCTGCTTTGCAGTGGCTAGTTTCTGTTCAACCGACGTGGACGATGAGGATGCCATGGTGATTTGACGCGATTGAAAACTCAGGCAACAAGTAGGAAAAGTAGAGAAATGGGAAAACACTGGCTGTATTGCAACGCGGTCTACAAGGAATAATCGAGAACTATTGGAGACGCCCAAACTTCATTAGACCGTAAGCGCCATTTGGTTTGTGCTTGCTTGGCTGACGCTTCGAGTTGCCCAAGCCAGACGTCTCACATCACCAACTCTCCAAAATGTCGTTGTTCTCAAATATAATCGGCTTCTCACTTTTTGGGCTCGCTGCACGGTTTGGGCAGCTAGGAATACAGAAGAGAAATCTGTTTGATAGTATGTAGCTCACTGGTTCAATCGTGGCGACTTCTCTAACACCCAAACTTCTCGGAATCTGCAGACCCAGGAGGTCATCTACTAGCGATGGGCGTATTCGGCTATGGTGGATATTGGGCATATAAGTGGGACCAACGCGCTGCCGTCATTATCGCAGAGAAACGGGCAGAGATACAAGAACGGCGGCGGCAGCAAGTCGCTGCTGCTGAACAGACTGGAGAGTCGGCGCTAGCACAGGCGCAATGATCCTCGGACGTCTCTGGGTGTGGTCAATACCGAGAAAGGGACTGGGTCCGTGCATTTCTTCATCATGATAATTCGATTCACTGACCGGCTCACAGTTGCATAGATTTGACTCGCTGGAGGTGATACGGTGGCTGTATCCTTATATTCCCGAAAATGGACCTCGTTAAACTCACAATGTCTATATGACTCGCGAGATTGCCGCTTGAGATTACCTCGTCGTCTTTCTCTCATGTGCTCACACGAAGGTAACTTCACTGTCAGAGTGACTAGGCGCCTGGCGTATACTTTTGTCCACACCTTGTCAATCAAATCATGAGGGCCCAAATCAGAGTCGACTCACCAAGATACGATCAAACTCGTTCCCTTTAGCTGTTACTGTGTGCGTCGGCGTTTCTTATTGGTCTACTTCATAGATTCCGCCCTCCACTCGGGGCTTGGTCGGTCCTAACCCCTGGGGCCATCTGTTCTACCAATCTTCCTCACCGTTCACCCTCTCCTCCGTTATGTATCATGAATCAAAGCAAATTTGCTCAGCAAGAATCGTGCTGCTGTTGCAATTACGCTGTGAGTGCGGTTCGCGTCTCTGTTTTTCAACGTGTTGATACGTCTTTCTAGGTGATGAGCGATAATTTGAATAATCGTCTGAAGTTTAATCTGGAATTCTCGTACCAGTGATTGCCCATATGCCCACGAGAAGGCAAGTCAATCTCAGACTGACTTCTTCGCTCACGTCTTGCCAACAAAGTCATGGGAATCCGGCCAACTCAGAGAAAGACGATTCAGTCTAGTCGTCTCTAACTCAAGTTCTACCCGACTCTGGCGCAGTCACATCGCCAAGATGGCGGCCTCGTGTATTTAGTCTTTCTGGCTTTGATCACTATATCTGGCTTTACGACTTGTTTCTATCACCCAAGGTGTCTCAAAACTTCTCCTATTGCTCCTTGATCATATCTCCCTCTGACTTGTCAATCAATCCCAGTACGTTTCAGCTTGATCCATGTATATTCAAAATGATGTGGAATAGCTTCCTCTGTCTATACCATCTTTCTCTTATATGATGGCCGGTGACGTGAAAAGCCCTGGTCTGATGGAATAGATTCTCCGGTCATTGTTTGTTCCACGCCCACATTCAGCAAGTCAGACCGACATCACCCATAGATTCTCCTCTACGCATTGACATCCAAAACATGGGAACCCCATCAAATAAAAGTTCTGACTGGTACAGAAGCCCCGTGTGATGTACTGTTGATAGACTTGACTGAAGGAATCGGATCGGCCTCCGCAAAATTCCGTCTCATTCATTTGTGTGTATCTCTTCTATCTAGCATGTGACTGTCATGTTGTAGGAATATACGGCCTATCCGTACATTGAGCGATAAATGATCGACGCGAGGACATGCTTCACGCAGGATATCACATTATCAGTAGATGAAAAACAGAATACGAAAACATGGGCATAGGGATACGAAGGGTCTATTCTATGAAAAATTCTTATTGTCCTCAACGGACTTCAGCAAATGTTATTCACCAGGGGGAAAGCGGACAGCTTTAACCTCCATCTTAGCCTGAGGCAGAACTCCATCACAGGGTTGTGCTCCGCCATCTCCTTCTTGTGCTTCAACGCTCACGACAGTTTCCTACAAATAAAATGGATGAACGGTAAAGGCCACGTCATGCATGCACGCTAACGTACTTCATTAGGGGTATGCACCTCTGCTCGTACGGAGGTATGATCATCTTTAGTAGCGACTACCACCTCCGGTTCAGATTCAACTTGTTCTGACGGCATGGGCGTTACCGCGGGTCCTGCTTCAATATCAACGTCGATAGCGGCTGGTGAGGCAAGACTTCCGAGCTTGGTAGCATCAGTGGGTACTTCTTGGATTGGAGGTTCTTCCGCAGCAGGCATACGTCGGGCCCAAAGAACCCAATCAGGCACATTAGTACGTCCTCGAGTGGTCAACGTAGCAGAGATCGATAATGAGCGAGACACATTGCGTCCGAAAGAGAAGAAGGGGATGGATAATCCGTCTACAATGTCAATACGTTGAGTTGATTAGAGTGAGCGGTGATAAAATAATCTTATTCGTACGAATTATGATGGAGCCGAGAACTACGAAGGATACTATTGGATGTAGGACTGCTGCCAATAGTTCAGCCTGGTTTTGGGGTGGGTCTTGTGGTTCGGGAAGCTTTGTGAGAGCTAAAGTAGAGATGAAGATAGCGCCTACACCCATCTAGAGGAAGTTATGTCAACATGAAGTATGAAAAATGGCGTGTGCACTAACCGGACCTGCAAATGATATATAGTTGATGTGATCCAAAAAAGTGAGTGATATGAGTACAAACCAAAATGACCAGAGAAAAGAGCTTCCTGCCAAGTAGTGATCTCCGGAATCCACAGGTGCAGTAAAGTGAGAAATGGAATTCTTCGTAGGAAGAGGATGGCGATGAACAAGACAGTCAGCTCCCACGGAGTTACACCTAACGCTTCCGAATTGAATGATTGGAATGGAATCCAAGCTCCGATGTATATGAAGCAGGCGCAGTTGAGAACAAGGTCAATCACCGAAGAAAAAACTTCGCCCTCCACCTGATCGTTGAAATGACCATCCCATGAAATGGCAGATCCTGAATACAATGGTGATTAGGGGATCGCCGACATACACAAAGGTCTGAATTACCGGCAGCAAAAGCAGCTAGCAAGTCGTCACTTCCGATTGTGCTAACGACACCGATGGTAAAGATGGCAAGTGCTAAATATTGTGCGACGTAGGACTCTCGGTCGATGAACCCTTTGTTGTGAGTGAGCTTCATCAGACGTGAAAACGCAAAGCCTGCGACAAAAAGATTGAGCGGCCAAGAAATCACGAATATGGAGTAGAGAAACCTATGATAGCACCGATCACTATCCCCAAAATTACTTGATCTTCGGGTTCTGATCAGCGTGCAGTCAGTTAGCGGAGGCTCATCACCAACTTACATAGCCAGCCGACTAGGAACCATTTTCCGATAGCAGTTCGGCGAGACGCTTCTACAGTCAGATAAACGGAAATGCTGAGAAAAGGATACGCGAGCCCGTCGTTTGCTGCCGACTCTGCAGCCAAAATACGACGCAAATTTACAGGGACGTGTTTAACAGCATACTTTCCTCCTACGAACAAGATAGTGATGAGTGTGACTTTATTAATTTTTTCTCCATGCTCACCAACAATAGCAGCGCAGATGACAGGATCAGTGGGCGTCAGACAGGCGGCAATTACCAGACATGAGATAAAGTTTAATCGTGGGAACAGTGCGTCCATTATTCCTATGGTGGGGATAATGAATTCAGTGAGTGTCCAAAATAGACCAAGACATGTAGCCCTATTATACGACAAACCTGCGACTACTACCCATCCAAAAGCCATTGTGGGGACAACCATCACTAATAGTCCCTTGGCGTGATCTGCCATGTAGGTTTTCGGCAGTTCAATACCAATAGCAAAGAGTCCAGTAGCTAGGACCACTCTCATCACCTCGAGTGTGATCGCATTCGAAGCTGTTCCCCATGATCGAGGATCGAATATACCCGCAACATGTGGCCCCATAAGGACGCCAAAAGCCGTCCCAAGAACGACCTCACTAATGTAAAACTGCCGATTCCAAGTTGGATCAGTTGAACCGATAAAAGAAAGTACAAAAGGAATCTAAAGGACCTTTTCCCTGACAAGCAGCGAGAACATGGAAAACTTGACCAAGTTATAAGTGGGTCACCAGTTAATCGTGATGGTGTAGTAGCTCACGGCGACAACAAATCCACCCAAGCATATGTAGGCCAAGCCAGGAGCTGTAACCTACGGAACAGGAGATGTAAGTGAACAGTCAACCACTAGGCGTTAGTCTACAAACTTCTAATAACTCGAGATCAAGTGGCATCGTGCTTCGTGCTTAGCGTTGGGCCTGAGGCCTGATCTTGGACTTGCAAGTATTTTGGTATTTTGGAAAGAAGATTCTTGGCGATATCCGGATACTTCAGCTGCACGATCACGTGCAATAGTTTTCCGGCCGTGTCGCACCGGTATCCGTGAAGCCCTATCCACTCGGGAGAAGGTAAAATATTTTTCGCCGCCTTTTAGTTGGAAGAAATGGATGAGTTGGCGGAGGGTGGCTTGTTTTACAGCTGATTCGGACTTTCTCGAAACTCAACTTAATTTTGTTTTGCACTCGCAAACACAAAATTTCCTTTTTTGGTATCACTGGGAGATGTATTCAACAGTATTTCTGCTCCCTATCGCCATCATTGGCACAATACTCATGGCTAATGACTCAAAGCATGATCCTGGAGTAACACAAACCCCTTTATGTTGACACCAACATGACAGTATATGGTTTCTTACTGCTCATTGAGACAGAGTCAGTCTCAAGTCCGAATCAGCTGTAACTAGGCAAAATATGTGGATACAAAGAAAACAAACCAGACATACATTTCGTTGGATGAAAGTGAGGAAGTACGCGCCGTGATCGTTATGCCACGAACTGAGCAGTCACGCCAGATCCCTATGGTGTACAAGGGCGTACATCGATCTACCACGTCCCCTCGTGCACCCCCATGTCAATCATACGACTTCTATCCTTCCAATGTCGTCCCATCTACAGTACCACTGCATCATGTTCTTCATGCCATCACCACGAGGCACCTTCGTCCCCAATTTCCCCAGAAAAAACAATGCCTCACCTTCAGGGCTTCTATTCTCGTGAGAAGCAAAGGAAGTATTCACACCAAACACGTTTTTTCCTGCAAAAAAAAACTAGAATTCTGTATCTAATGTATGGCTATTCCGAGGAGGCGGAAAAAAGAGTTCACAGTAGGAGAATAACGTATGATAATCCATGGATTGTACAAAGCAGTAATAGCGGTTCCCTACGAGTGCCAGACGATCGAATTCGAACTAGGGTGGGTGGGATGTATCTTTTGAAGTAGAAAGGAAACCCATAAGCTGGTAATTCAAATGTGGGTAAAAGACAGATGGGATAGGTAGTAACACATGGTAAGCGAAGAGAATATGATCAAAGCACGACAGACACAAGACACCTTCGAGGGCTCAGTCACAATCAACCAATATATACCAAGAAAATGCAGAAAAAAAAGCAACAGCAAAAAAAACAAACAACTGCCCCGCAAAGGATGTTGAAGATTTGGAATCGTATAGCGTCGAATTCGAAAGCAATAAACGGCAGGTAGGATTGAGATGCGATAAGTTGAGGATTTGGGGAATGATGAATATGACTGAGTATTGCGGTAAGTAGAATGAAATGAGATAAGAGATGAGATGGGAAAGCCAAGGGCGTAATTTAGTACAAGATGGTACACATCTCGTCCAAGCGAGGAATTTTTCCGGTGAGAGGTGGGAAGGGATGAGACTACAAAGCGCGTGGTGATAACTTGGAAGGGAAAAAATGTTTGTGGGGGGGAGAGGACTCTAGAACCAGGAATGGAGTAGGAGATGGACAGCCAAGAGTCTCTGTTGGATGATGTTATAAAGGGGTTGGGGAGATGATCATAATGAGGGTGAGTAAACGGAGAAAACAATGCAATGCAGATGGTATAGCACAGAAAGATGCAACGAGCGTGTGTGTGAGTGGGTCACCAAAAAGATACTAGCAGACAGTCCCGACCAAACCAAAAAAATATTGAGGAAGGGACGACAAATGTGATTTAAGAAACAACGCAACGAGTGTGTGGGATCCAAAGAGGATATTGATATTCGAAGGAGTGTGGATTCGTTGTCACCGAAACGAGATGAATAGAAGCAAACGAGAGTTGAATGTGATGGTGCAAATATATGGAGCAGTGAAACGAATGTTGAGACCGTGTTGATAGGTCGGGGTGGGCCAAGAGTCGAATGTGTGCGCGTCAATAGACACGCAAGATGCCCCAAGGGGGCCAAGACGGAATGTAGCGGGTATGCGATTGGCTTCCTCGCAAGATGTCCTTCCAGTCCAATCCATTCCGAAAAGCCAAAACAAAAATCCGAGCGGGTGTCCAAGAAACCGTGAGCCGTAAGCCGTGGATCTATTATCCAAAAATTAAAAAAAATTCTTCCTTGCATTTCATCTTCTTCAGCACCTCCAAAAAAGCGAAGCGGCGATGAGTGAGACGAGCGGGAGGCATCTATTTGAGCTGGAAAGCGCTTCCTAAAACATCTTCTTCGCCTTCGCCTTCCCCATCTAGATCACCCTCCGCACCGTCCCCAGGCCTCAAACTACCGAACGAAATCCTCCTCGCCGGTGCAAGCCGCCTTACCCTCCTCAACGTGCGAACCTTCTGCGTCGGGGGTGCCTGCTGACTTGGTGTTACTATCTTGGGAGATGGAGCAAGTGCAGGAGAGCGCGGCTGAGATCCCACAGAGCCCTGCGTACTGTTGGAATGCGAACGGTGGTGACGGTTCTCTCTCTTGGAAAGCGGCGCAGGACTCTGAGCAGCGAGGTGAGGGAGCTCGCCTCCCAATATGCTTGGATTACGTTGAACGGTCATCGGCCTAGGTCTACTCGGTTTAACCTTCTCCACCGGAGCAGCTTTCCCCAACTTCTCAGACCCGTGTCCCTTGGTAACATCAACCTTAACAATCTTCGCCACATCACCCTTAGGACTCTTCTCCTTCGTCTTCTTCAACTGCGCAGTCCCCTTCATCTCCAAACAACCCCCAGAAGCCAGACTCTTCTTTACCACTTTCGAAGTCGATTTGGGCATCGGCGATGGAGAGAGACCGAGATCCCCGCCTTGAACACCTACATCGGCGGCACCGGTCCTTGTGCGTACCTTCTTCGCCGATCGACTTCGAATCTTCTCCTCTTCATCTGAGCTGGGATACGCCCGACTCGTGGAATCGGAATTCTTGTGCCCACCAATGAAAGCGGCTTGCAGCTTACCTTGTGCACGGGCTTCCTGAGCAAGGGCACCGAAAGATGGCGCACGCTTCGCTGATGTGCGATAGGCAGTAATCGGAGTGGCAGGCGCCGGTGACGACATCAATGGGGTCGAAGGTTGGGTGGGAGGTAATGGGGAAACGAGATCAGGGGTAGGCGGCAAAGGACGATTGTAGATGGAAGGAGGTGTGCGTAGCATGAATGAAAGTGGGGAACCTCTACCCGAGTTGCTACCAACGCTGCAGCCTGAGGAACTATCTACCTTCCTCATGCGCTGGATACGAGGATCAGGCATTACCAGCACGCCGGAAGATGACGATACTGAGGACATGCTCGACACGGTAGAAGAAGAGCGATGTAAGGCGCGCGGCCGAGACGCAGAATTGAGACTAATGGAGTTGAGCGAATTTAAGGTGGAGGACGACGGAGTGGAAGGGTTGATGAGCGAGGGAACGGCGCCCACAGGCGGGGGTGATGAAGAGCGGTCGAGAAGGCGCCTGGAACGATTGGGTGTATACGGGTGAAAAGCTTGGAAGAGTCGGTCCGTACGCGAAAGGCGACTACTAGGAAGATTGGCAAACAATAGATACGTGAAAAACAGGAAGCTCACCGCTCATTATCTTTGAGTTCAGCATTCATGAAGTCCATACTTGACTGTCGATAAAGGGGCCTCTTGCGCTGAATGTTGGTAGTTTGCTGTAGGACTTCCTTGTCCACGAAGTCGGGCATCTCTTCGTCAAAGTCGCACTCGGATTCCTCGGCGATCATCTTGCTATCATCCAAACATATGACCTCCTCTTTGGCTCTAGCTCTAGCTACTTCGAGGAGTTTGGCGCGTGTTGCGCGGATGGAATGCGGCCATTCAACAGGTCCTTTGGCCTGGGCGACGCCTCGAGCAATCTTGTCGAGGAGGTTGGAAGGCGGTACCGGTCCGTTGAACGGCGTTATGAGATGCGCGGGCAACGCGTCAAGGGTCTATTCTCGGCATTCAAGTTGAGATCCCAAAAACGTGGAGCGGAGACACAATAGTTACGGAAAACGTGAGTGAACGCGCGATCAACCAAGAAAATTATGGACGCACCCTAGCAAGCAGAAGCGTCTGTTCTGGCTTCCACTCCCATTCACAATCGTCGGGGCCGTTGGAACTATTCCAACTATCGGTGCTTTTCCTGTTTGCTGCGTTGGAAAAGAACAACGATGAACATGACGGTGATCCGCAACTGGGAGTCCGTGGTGAGGATGCTGATGTCGCGGACAGTAGTGAGGACCGTCGACGCGGGAGAGGGGGGTGGGGGAGAACAATGGCCAGGGGTGTCACGCCTGAAGGCCTTCTGGATTGCATAATTGATATTTAATTGAGGGGGATAGAAGAGGGAAAGATAGAGGGAGGGTGTAGAATATAGAATGGATCAGTCGCTGTCTTCTACGATGAGCAAGAGCTAGCGAGCGTCGTCGGAGACGACGTCGAAGCAGCGACTGGGACGTATGGGTGATCCTTAATAGTATGGGAGGGAAACAAGAAGGACGCCTCTTTGGGGGAACGTGTTATGCATCCAATATATCATTTTCAATCTCCGAACAGAGATGTATTTTCTCACCCCTGGATCCCGCTTTGACCATTTCACCATGTTCACATCAAAAGACGCACAATTTGGCATAGCGCCTCCTCCAGAGAATTCTTCTCCAATTTTATGGGAATACCTGCTCACGAAACCCAAGTAAATCTCTGGTTGACTGCGCGTGTGTGCCATGCTGATCTATCAGCGCTCTATCAGACTTGCCAGCTCATCACCGGCTGTCTAAAGGCCCATCTTCTCAATCATCACAAGTCATTGTCCTATATTATCACCTGAATCTCACACCAAAAGTGGGAGGAGAAGACCAAGTCAAAAGAGGTCATCAGCAAGTTTGTGTCGATCGTACCGTAATCTTTAGATCGACCAAAATTGATTCCGGCGTGTGCATCAACGCCACAATCTGATCACACACTACTGAGCAAAGGCATACGAGATCCTCCTTGTCATGGAGAAACCGTCGTAGCGCATCTCAAAGCGACGCCCAGGTATATTCAGCCCGATGAACAAGTCTCGAGAATGTAAAAATACTCCGAAGGTATGCAATCATGGAACTCGAACATAGGTAAAGAAGGTTATTACCTTCAGAATAATAGTTTCGACGTAGATTGGACGGCATCCATAACGTATTTCTTCGAAATGGGGCCCGTTTGGCCGATGCAAAGTTCAGAAGCAATAGCATCTAACGTACCGCCGATGATCGTTGTAATAGGAGCCCCCGGAAGGTGCGGTCTAAGCGTTGCCCTCCTTGACCGACTCGCCGAAATGCGACGGTCACCTGCTGCCGCTAACGAATACCTATCGTACCATCGCGCTTTTCCGTCCATATCCCAGACACCATATGGGGAAATTCAACAGGTATTCGACGACACCTAAACAGTGCTACACGGAGTAGGACGTGTGCTGGGATTCGAATGGATTGAATTACGCTAGGAAACGAACGTTACTGAGCCTTTCCATTGGTATGCAATGTTCCTGAACGTTGCCTAACGTTGCCCGCCTGTACCAACGATAGCGACCTCTATCCGGCAAATCCCTCGCATTTCTTCTACGCAGAAACATCATCTAACCATCATACCTACTCCTCCTTATCGTCACCAGACCCCACCTATCGACAAGTTGACAACCACCAACAGAACATAGAAATATTTTGCCCTGAAAGTATGCCGGGTCGGTTGACGGGAACCCGACAGACGGCCGCCACCAAACTTGCCACTGTATCTTTGCATCAGGGTGCCCGGCCTCACGTGCCTCGTCCTTTATCATTCACGCTCCTCCCTTTGACTCTGGGTCGTTTTTCTTTTAACCGTTCAGAACTGTGCACTACTCAGGTGCTACAGGCAACGTATCCTGCGGTTCCATAATCCGTCCATAACTACCGGCCTGCCTTCAGCAGCAGCATGTAGTTGTAGGTCGCTATGAACGCCTTCAATATCCCGCAACTAGAAGATACTTCAAATCCACGGAACTTATTACTAACGAGATACCAAAGAACTTCTTAATGCTACCAGTGTAGGTAGTATCCCGGGCAAGTCACCCACCTCGGGCAGATCCATACCAATTCTACTTCTTGGTCGGACCCTGATTAGCATCTCCAGGCCAAATCCATGGTAACTCAATTGCCCGCTCGACGCTTGTTGCATTAGCTTAGCTTATCATTATCTGAATACCCCAATTCCTGGCTTCGTTTTGATCAATCAGGTAATCCATGAATCGCGCCTTACTATGTAGCTTCTGGGATACTAGCATTTCCATGCCTATCGTAGCATATGCGAATCTGATCCCGAGGTGAGTCATTTCATGTGGGATACTAGCCTCCATGGTATATATGGCGTGTGCTTTGGGTGCTATATCTGTCTTTAAATAGATGACTAGGAGAGCTCTCCTTGGATTTACGTCCGGGATTAAGTCAATCACGATGGATCTGTGTTGACTATGACTTTACGGATCGCCCACACACAAGTCTCATTGACAGCGAAAGACACACGAAAACCTGTTGAGTCATTTCATTATGCCATGGTCAATAACGGCTATACTGGGCATTACGGGAAGAGCAAGCAACATCGTGAGTACTACATATACAAGTCGCTTCCGATCACTGCCGTGACTTTGAGCAGCTACACAGGACGGTAAAGTATGCCCTTCAACGGGGACGAGGAAAGTACCACAGTCTGAGTTTGCATGAGAATGAGAACGCGATAGCAATGATTTCAAGGTTATGACATTAACGTTATGATAACATCGCCGTTCGACTTCCAGACCCCCGAGCCCCTATCAAAGGCGAACATTTATAGGGAGGTGTCCCAGGGAGGCGTGTGTACTACGTATAGAAGCATCGAAAATCAAGTAAGTAATGATCAAAGTTGGAAGTCGGCACTGACAGAAAGGGGTGGGGATGGCGTTACCAAGTTCCATAAGTTCATATCTACCACCTTTGAAATTCGAATGGGCTTCCACGAGGCTCCCAAGCCCGTTGTGGGCAACTTGGCTCGAATTAGGCAGCTTCGATTCCTATGCGCGTGATGCCATCAAAAGCTATTCAGCTGAGAGCGCCCGGGAATGCCATTCCTTTAATTCCATTCTGGCGAGGTACCAATTTTACCTCCAATTTACTTCTCGGTATACTCAAGAAGCCCGTGGTCATAAGTTGACGTTTGAAGGCCTTAGCAATGGAAACGTATGCCGGAGCCAGAGAGCTATTTCCTCTACAGGCTAGCCGGTGCTAAGACCCAGATACCAAAATTTCAAAGGGACAGTGCGTATCCCCACACATATTGTAGTTAGTTACAACATTGGTTCCGGGTATAAATAATGCGAAGAATAGCAGGGGAAAGGAAAGCGTACGCATAGCAAATATTGTCGTATCAAGAACACCACCTCTCCCTTCAATCTAAGCCATATTCGAAAAGGGAGCGTGCCTTCACCACTTCCGATAGAGCCTGCTGCAAGTCAGCACACATTGGGACCGCCAACCTCAGCACCGTTAGTTCGGGGAGCAGCCTATCCGATGATTCAGATCTAAGTAATTTGACAAATTCCTCCCCAATGCCTTGGCTGTGCGTTCCTTCAAGTTTAAGACCTTGCAAATTGGGGAGCACTTTGAGCAGAGTGATAAATGCCTCTTCACTCTTTGGGCAGCACCCACTCATGACAAGTGTATGCAGCGTACAGGAGGAGCGGATTATCAGGTCGAGAAGGGGTACGGAAGGATCGAACACCATATCCTGATCAGAGAGGATTTCGAGTGCTCGCAGCGCAGGAAATTCAACTCCTCGAAAGGCAGTGTACATATCTTGTTTTGAGGGAAAATCAACATATAGTCGTAGATACCGGATACGGGTAAAGGAGATGATAGGACCTGGGGCACGACCAGAGAATATGAAAAGGAAGAGAGATGTCAGATTGGGGAAATATTTCGCCGTCGCCGCAGCCCGATCCCCATCTGGTTCTAATGGTCGATTTATAGTTGTAGTCCATAGCTGTGTGATCTGGTCGCAAGGTAGAGAATTATGGAGCTCATTGAAGGAATCAAAATAGAACAATGTGCGCAACATCGGCAACGGAATTTTGGGGTTGGTTATTTGCTTGAAAGCTTGGCAACCCTTGTCTGTCACTATCAGTGTCTTCCAGCGAAATGACTATTCAATAAGAGCAGGTTCGATTGGGCCGGTTCGAAGGAGGTCAATGGTTTGTGGATGATTCTTGGAGCGGGCGAGCCAGAGATCAACAAGCGACGCTGGCATCCCTGAGGACTTGAAGGTGGCCCAGTTACGTGCGTCAGAGACAACGACCTCTCTCCAACGACGACAAACCTGCGAGGGTCCCATACGGCCTGTAAGCACATACGGCCAATGGGGATCTCGTGAAAGAAGGTGATGGAGTCGAAGGATCTTGCCTAAGATTTCGGTAGGAAGACGATTTATTGGTATTAGCGAGTTTTCGTAAGTCGCCTCGCTACGAGATAGTGTCTTTCGAGCTTCTTTGAGGCGTTCTAATTGGGCTGAGAGACAGTCGATTTGCCCGTCGAGCGTAGATATCTCCTCGCTGAACGGGTTCAGGGATTGTTTGATGGTGGAGAGCTCATCTTTGGAAGGCACTGGACCTGCGATAAACTCGCTTGTTCGTTTTGGTAAGGCTTCGTGAGGTAGCCGCAAGAGGTGCAAAGGCCGGATGTGATTACTTCTGAGGACGTGGTGCGGCGATCCGGCCTAGTTGATCGGTTATATACGATATTCGACGCTGAGTCAATTACTGAGTACCACCTTTATGTAGACGCTATGAGTGTCTAATGGCTACTTTGGAAACCTTGAGTCGTCCAGGTTACTGATAAGAGGATTGCATGCAGCCATCACACCGGAGGCAAATACTGGGGCAGTTAGCGAGCAACTGCCTTGAAGGCTGTTGTCCAATCAGCTCTTTGTGTTGCACGAGCGTATTACTAATAGGTAATCATGGGGCCAGTGGCTATAGTGCATGCTGCCTACATGCGAACTACACGACAACTGCCCTAGTATTTGCCTCCGGTGTCACTAGAATAAGAAAGTCGAAAGTGTGGTGGTAACCGGAACGATAGATGACGCACGCAGTCTTGGCTCATTGTGCACCCCCAGGGGTAATCCCAAACCCATGAGTGATCACGCATTCGTGCCAACGGTCTACATACTGTTCCAAGAGGACATCCAAGGAAATCGCATAGTCGCTCTTTTCAAGTTAGTGCAGAAATATACGTACGTGCTTCTGATCGAGTGTCTGATGCATTTCAATGATACTCTCAATCAAGTAGTGTAGGCAGTCAGTGCAATAAATATAATCAAGCAAGGTAGAGAAACCAACACGAACGAGAGATATAGAACATAGCCCAAGGCACCACTGCTCATCTCTAAAACTATACACCCAACAGCTCCCTCACCCCACACCCGCCAATCCCTCACTTCGCATTCACCTTCCTCGTCAACGCCCTCAACCTCTCCGCCGCCTTCCTCCTCCTTTCAATATCGCCCTCAACACTGACCGCATTCCCTCTAAACAGGCCCCCGTTGCTTTTCGGTGCCACAGTATAACTTCCCAAGTCGCTCCTCGGTATACTAACCGCATTCTTTCTCACTCTCCCCTTCTCACTCTCCTTCGCCTGCGCCAAAATCGCGTTCAACGTCTTCCCTCCTGCCCTTCCTCCTCCTACCGCGCCACTATCTTCTTGTGCTACAGGAATAATCCTATCCCTATATGATGCGCTTCGTTTAATGATAGGCCGAGACCAGGTAGATACGAGGTCGTTCGCGATGCGAGTGATGTCAGCGTGCACACGTTTACATTTGGTGTAAAAGATGATAACTTTGCCTAAACCGGATTCCCGAAGGACGGCAGAGTCAATGTAGTCCATTTTTTTTAGGAGGGGGAAGAATTCGCGTTGAATATTCAGAGCAGGGAGGGAGCGGTCAGGTAGCGGTTCGAGCCATCTGCGAACACCTTGGAGGAGGTTGTTATCGACTATTGATTGGGCTAGAGAGGCTCTATACATTTATAGGGCACAGACGAAATATCTTTGAGTAATCTGAGAATGAGATGGAGGGGATGAGACACACTTGCGCAAAACCTCCATAACTTCTGGAAGGAGTCTGAGTTTGTGCAATGCAGGTTGACCTTCCTTGATAGCAGTGTCATCTTGGTCCGCAGCGTTGATCATCGCTTCGCGAAGTCGGGCGACCTCGTCATCTGCAAAGCTATCCAAAGCATCCTCGTTTTTCCTCTTTTTGCTACGAGAGCTCTTTTTAGATTTGATGATAGCGTCGATTTGCATGTCCAAACGGATTTTCTTGGCTATGATTCGACATTATGACAAGATATCATTTTATTGATACATCCTGGAATAGAGGGATTGATACTCACCTTCCTCAGGAGGTAGTGTACTCAAATCAATCTCTGGCTGCTGCCGCTTCCTCTTCTTCTGTGCTTGCCTGCGACGTCTGCCCTCATCATCCTCTTCGTCTCCATCCCGCTGTTTGCTCTTTCTAACTTTCTTTTTCACGGCTTTCTTCGCTGGCTTTCCTCCAGGTCGTTCCTGCACGTAGTCATCTTCCGATGAAGCGCCAGATGAGGATTCTTCCTCGTCTCTGGTCGGGGCTGGGCGGCGGCGTTGTTGAACATCTAATATAAGATATATGATCAATTTGTTTACGCTGAGCGAAATATACGAAGAGAATGCACCGTCCTCAAACTCTGAAAGGTCAGAGTCGGAACCGAAAACTTCTCGCTCTAATGCCTGTGAGCCCAAAGGATAATTGTGAGTTTCCGGAGTTATTCTGCTAGAGAATCGCAAACTACTGACATTCGAAGGCATAGCGCCACAGGGATATTGAGTGGAAGGGAGGAGAGAATAAGGAAATGAGGATTAGAGCGCAGTGCCATCACATCATTAGGATGTTTTCACACAGTCAGTAAGACTATTCCCACAGTCACTTCATGTGGCGCCAAAAGTTCCATCACATGATCGTGACCGCGCCGTTTCCGATACTAGCTAGCGCTTAGCAGCATTTCACTTGCCTCACTCAGCTGAGTACTTCACCCTGGGATTCAATCATATACAGCGTCAAGATGTCGAGAACTCATCCTCAAATAACACGCTCTATCTTAGATGCCTATTTTCCCGTTGTTCAGACGCTTCCGCAGTATCTACCCGAGATTCTTCAACCAACCCAGGAATCTGACGCGCTTGGCCTAGACGAGAATTCTGGCTCGTCTTCATTCTCGAACCTCGTAAGCACCACTTTTGTGTGTCTTCAATTTGAGACGCGGCCAAAGGAACCATTTCGAGTGCTGCCACCAATGATGAACATTCGTGAGGTAAGTGTGTAACGTCTTTGCAACCTGAGCTACCTGACACCACGGGCTGTAGTTGATTGACCGGGCACAAGAGCGTATATTGAAATCCACACGACCTCAAAATATTATAACTGCTGGATATAGGCTGGTAAGCTATAATCGTTATTATGACCGTTCAGTACTAAGGATCACATCAAGCGGAACTCGGACAGCCAACGAGGAAAGGCTGGCCGTATCGGGATCACCAACTTCTTTGTCAACACGATGGTGACGGCATTGCAAGCTCCCGAATGGGAAACCCTCTTACGACGGTGAATTCTAGTGTCTCAACATATTGAATATCCAAACTCATATATAGTCTTCCTCTGTATGTCTTAGAGTCGGGGTGGATGCAATGTTTCATCTTCTAACTGAGACATCCTTATTTGTTTCCTTACCCAACGACTGTCTTTGCCAAATGACAGGGCAACCCATTATGAATTTGACTCCAATGTATCGAGAGCTTTTCTCCTTCTCACTGGGACAGGAGAACCCCAAGAAGATTTCCACCTCCGAGGATCCTCCCCTCACGACACGCCAGAAAAGAAAATGTGATGCTGAGGATGATCGACTTGTCAAGCGCCGAAGACTAGAGAGGAGTGGCTCCTCTCTTGTTTCAGAGAACGGTGGGAACTCGAAAGTTAAAGTCGAAGAGTAGGTCTATTCACGGATAACCCACCTCGTTTCTAACCATATTCTAGGCATTCCCCTGCAGATATATCTTTCTTTCGGGCGAGAATGTTTTACAGTCGTCCAACCCGAGTTCCACAGTCTCAGGCGCTCGTAGTTGGCCTACCACCAAAGCGTGCGTCCTTCCAAGCCTAATATATGAGACAGGTCTAAATGAATAGCTTTAGACATCCTGAATCGCATTGATCCATCGTACTTCCGCAAATCGAAGGCCTCTCCCGAAACATGGGTCGATCCCGATCCACGAAAACAAGCGAAAGATGCACGTCATCTCTCTAAATATATATTCCCCAGAGAGTATGGGCTATCGAACGCGTTTCTCTCTGTACGGCATCTATATGATCATCATAAAGTCCCGGATTATAGCGATAGGGAACAAGAGATTCAGGTAGGATTTCTATTTCTTGAATACTTTGAGTGTTCATTTCAACAACTCAACGTGATGCAAGTCAAAGGGAAAATGTAAAACTCCCAAACGGCTGAAAGATGCGCTGAAGTCACTAGAACGGTTGATTTGGAAACATGGTAAATGCGGGTATAAACCATTGAGAGATAAATTATGCCCTTCGAAGGTATGCTCGTTGAGAGCTTTCTGCCCGAGTTCACCTCCCTAATGGTTACAATAGATCAAACCCTCAGGAAATGATCTAGATAGTAGCATCATTCTAGAAATGATGTCCGAAGACGCCTCTCAATTATGCACACAACTTCCCTACCTAGACACATCCACGGATACAGTAGGGAATCGAATTATCCCGGAAGGCATCAGTCAAGCAGAGCGACATGCACGGATGAAACCTAGGTTCGCTGAATTTGCTTGTAGTTACGATGAGGTATGTTCATCTACTCCATTCGCCTATATATGCGTAACGATGGGGTGACGCGAATAAGGTTTATCGGTATGTTGCGGTTATCACGAACTGTGTAATACCGAAAGCATTCTGGGGTACTGAGGCTAATTTCAAGCATATCATGCAACGTAGGTTACACACACAGCTTTAATCTTATTTTTTCATTTGCCTTTCAACTCGAACCATGTTCACAGACGTGAAGCGCTTCGTCACATACCGACGATACGAAACGGTGACCCTCCACAACGTCTTGCAGGGCTTTAGCACCACGGCTTGCGACTGGCTATTCCCTCCCTGTCCGAAGGCACAGAAGCAACAACGCGTATCCGTTTCGGATTCTCTGAAGCGAAGAGAACTGCTGGAGCAGTTTTTGTTTTGGTATTTTGATGGGTTTGTTGTACCTCTTCTGAAAGTGAGCTCGTCCTTCTCCAATTCAATGGAAACAAAACTTCGAGTAGTTAATGGATGGTGGCTATAGACAACATTCTATATTACTGAATCCTCCGCGTTCCGGAACAAAACCTTGTATTTCCGCCAGGACGATTGGGAAACCCTTTGTACACCACTGATAGAGAAATTGAGTTCGACGACGTTTCAACGGATTCCTGAGGTAAGCTACTCTTCCTTTACTGAGCTTGTATGTGCTTATAAGGCGTGGCTATCTCGGAAAGTCTGAAGCCAAGGAACTCTTGCGTCAACGCAAACTTGGATTTTCCTTTGTTCGCCTTCTGCCTAAGGATACAGGCGTCCGTCCAATCGTCAATTTGAGGAGGAAAATGCAGAGTCGTACCGTAGGCTGTTTTCAACCTACTTTGATGATTCTCCTTAAGGGGCTTTCATGTTCAGGGCGCATTCTCTGGCTCAGAGAAATCTATCAACCAGATATTACAGGCTGCTTTTCATATCCTGTCCTATGAGAAAGTAAGCATATTATTCCCTCCAGCACATTCTGAATAAGAACATGATACGTGTTTAGAAGCAGCAACCATCTCTCCTTGGAGCGTCGATCTTCAGCCCAGATGAAATACACTGCAAGCTGAAAAGTTTCAAGGAGCGATTGCCTAAGAATGCTTCTGGCAAGCTGTAAGCACTTTCCACCGATTTATTCACTTCGCGTCGCCTTGTTTACGGATGTTCTGATACCCGAGTGTAGACCAAAGTTATACTTTGTCAAGCTAGACGTTCAAGCCTGCTTTGATAGCATAGAGCAGTCCAAGTTGCTGGATATTTTGCGGTCTCTCGTTTCTGAGGTTCGTAGCTTTATCAGTTGACTCCTTTCCAAGAATTGACTTTATACCTACAGGAAACATATCTAATTCAAAGATACGGCAAGGTATCGTCCATCGGGGGGAAGGTTGAACGGAAGTATTTGAAAAGGGCTCTACCGGATGGTATTCGTCTTTACCTCCTTCTATCTGACTAGCCCTTTCATTGAATACATATGTAGATGATCTACCCCACTTTCTCCGATACGCAACCGAACTCGCAGGAAGACTTCATGGGATGATCTTCGCTGATCAGGTCACGTACCCGTATGCGACACGGGACGACATTCTCCAGCTACTGGAAGAGCACATTACCGAGAATATTGTGAAGGTACGCCCTTTCTCTAGTCTACTTTTGCTGTGACTTTGTATCAGGGGATTGAATGCTGAGGCGTTGAATGATGGAATAGATCGGCAATGCCTACTACCGCCAAATGGTTGGTATACCTCAGGGATCGATTTTGTCAACAATTCTGTGTTCGTTCTTCTACGGGGATATGGAGAAGAGGTTTCCTAAAGCTTTGACGGAGGATGCAGGAAGCGTGAGTTCAACTCCAGACAAGGTATTCGTCTTCGTTAATGTATACAGCTTCTACTACGAATGGTAGATGACTACCTATTCATCACGACAAACCTCGCGAAGGCGAGGTCGTTCCTCAATATGATGGTAGAAGGTACTTACTTCGCATGTATCATCGTATGAAGCTGAGTATGTGTTGAACGTTCTCCCGCAGGTCACCCAGAATATGGATGTTTCATTTCAAAGGAGAAGACATTGACTAATTTCGACCATGATGAAATGGTTATGAATGTAGTCGAACCCACGTGCAAGAGTACGACCTCCATTCAACTCCTCTTTTTTGCTTACAATATTTCTTGTATAGCTTTTCCGTGGTGCGGCTTATTGATCAACATGTTAACTTTGTCTGTGAGCGTGGATTACTCTCGGTTCTACAATACGAGTATGAACTCGTCTCCTTCCCTTTCTACTGAAAATTGCGACTGACTACGAGACCATGATGCAGGCCTTCAAAATACGCTCACTATAGATCGTGGCCGCACGCCAGGAAAGACTTTTATCAACAAGATGATTCGGTATGCACAAATTCCTACGAGTACATACAACTAAGACCTTAGCATTTTTGCAGATTAGCCAAATCACGGAGGCACTCTATTCTCTACGACCCAAAGTTGAACTCTGAATACGACATCCTAATGAATGTATATCAACACTTCGTCGCGCTGGCTATGCGAATGCATGCGTATGTGAGGAACTGGGGTCTCTCGAGTCAACGAGATTACAAGTTTCTCTGCAGTATGTTCTCCTGTGCCTTTACCTCACTGTACGAGACGCCTGATTAACCATCGTTCAGACTCTATTCGGCAAATAATATTTTACACAAGTACTTCTTTATGCAGTACATGTTCAAAGACATTCAGCAACTCGGCAACGAGCCGTACGCACCATATCCTGCGCAGGCCAGCTGTTATTTGGTATGCGGTATCAAATATAGCCCCAGTGGGAATCTTATAATGAATCTTTAGGCTCGGTACCCACGCATTCTATTCCATCTTTTCACACAAGAAGCTACGGTGTCGGTCATTACTCGAATCACTCAATCATGATTTGTCACTCCCTAAGTATCGGCAATATAAAAAGCGATTCCGGCGACTCGTTGTGGATGGGATGTCGACGCTGATACCGATTCAGTTTTGACTTGTCCTTGCTCCTGTGTTAATCAGCGCGGTCACGTGTACTCCCGGATCACCCGGCGATGATATCAACCAAAGCTTAAGTCGTTCGACAGCCTCAAGCATGTGCTCGATCACACCACTTGAACGAAGATTTCTCAGCACCGCGCATCGTTCAAGAATACTCTCAATCACTGCCAGATTTTCAACATATAAAAGCCTTTCACATCTCTCGCATCCAATCCGCCCATCACCCCTTACTACTTTTACACTTTCCCGCTCAAAGTTCTTACCTTCTACTCGCAACTTTACTTCATTGACTCCTAGGATGTCTTCATTCTACGATCTCACTGCTACTCTGCCGGGCGGCAAGCCGTACCCATTCGACCAGCTGAAGGGGAAAGTCGTACTGATTGTGAATGTTGCGTCTCAATGGTGTGTGACACGTTCGCGTCCTTGACAATGTCTTTTCTGTGAAATTCATATAACCTATTCTAGTGGCTTCACACCTCAATATAAAGGCACGTAATCAACATAGTGTCATCCCCGGACACCGAATTCTAATACCTCCGTCAATGATCAGGTCTTCAGGCCCTGTATGATAAATACCATGATAAGGGTCTGGAAATTCTCGGCTTCCCTTGCAATCAAGTAAGCAGCGGCTCAACAAAACCGGCAGCAGCCCGCTTACTTTCGGTTATTAGTTTGGTGGCCAGGAGCCTGGTACTGATGACCAAATTGCCGAATTCTGCGAATTAAATCATGGTGTCAAGTTCCCGCTGATGGCCAAATCAGACGTTAATGGAGACAATACCAATGAAGTGTACAAGTGGCTGAAGGAAAAGAAGGCCGGCATCTTAGGCTTGACCAGGATTAAGGTGCGTCTGGCTATTCGTTATACGAATGGGCTACATACTGAGATGCGGATTAAAGTGGAACTTTGAGAAGTTCTTGATCGACAAGGAGGGCAATGTAGTACAACGCTGGGCAAGTACCACGAGTCCGGACGCCATTGACAAGGAGATTGCCAAGTTATTGTGACTAGATGGTTCAACGAAAGACTATAGTGCCAAATTGTGAATTATATGAGCTATTTGTGTGTTTTAGTGTAACACTACTATTGTAGATAATATGATTTTTCTCACTTCAGAAAATTAGAGATGGCACACGACCGAAAGTTCGGAAGGTCGGCACGTTCATATTAAGCGCCAATAATTATTTCATCCAGCGCTTCAAGCTTTGAGGATGACACGCACCGTTGTCGCTGGTCGGACCTTGGCATTGCACAATCCTCATTCCTTCAGCGTCAAGAGACTACAAATATTGTTCTCCAACGCTTGGAATCAACCGTGAAACTGATCATTTATTACTTGACTTCGCATGTCTGACCGACAGAGCGCACTATCCAGACAAGCCGTTGATCGTTCAGCTTCTTCTGCGGCCTGGGGCGACAAACCGCGCGATGGTCGATCGGGAATTAGTATAGCACGACCATCTTCGGTTCCGGTGGCGATACCTACAGCAATGAAGCCACACCAGGCCCTTTCGGAGCCTCTTATCACCGGCCGACCTTCGTCCATTCCTCCCCACGCAGAGCGGAACCTGCAGCGGGTGGTTAGCGAGGGCCAGACTATGGGTAGGGGATCACTGGGGAGTAATTCGAGTGGGACATCCTTAGATCAGATGTCGTTTCTTCAACGTTCGCTCCCGTCTGTGGTAAAATCGCGAAATGGAAGCGTGTTATCTCGAGGTTTCATATTGAAGACGGATCACTATCCTTCTGGTATGTCCTCGAATTGTTTCCAACGAACCTGTGAGTTCTCAACTGGAAGGTGTTCTCAGGAAGAGCTCTAGATCTGGAGATGAACGTGCATGGTGCACCTAACTTCCGTGCACCCCGACAAGGCGGCCTGAATGTGTTCGGTGCAGCGCAACCTCGTACTCAAGGTCTTAGAGCTATTCTGTCTGTCTTGGGGTGCCGTCCGAATATCAGCAATCCCACGCATGTGGTATGGTTCTCCACTCGTGAAGAGCCTATCGGTGAGTCCATAACAGTGCCCACGGCTCTACACGATGTCCTATCATCTTTACGTATGATACAAAGAATCTAGTATCTAATATTATCATTATTGCTACTCTCGCTAGTGTACATTTCCGGACGTCCCTTCGTCCTTCGTGATGTCTCCGAACCGAGACGAACATTGTCCCTCTCCGATCGCGCAGAAAACTTGGAAGCGATCGAGCTGAGACTCAAACACGACATATTAGCAGAAGCTGCACGGTAAATACACTCTTCCTCACATAAATATATAGTCGCTCACTCGATATCGGTGTAGATATGGTGGTGTAGTTTTGACCCACAATGAGATGGGTGAGTAATTGAATTCTTCTCATGCCTTGTTCTTGCTTCATTGTGTGTATATAGCTTCGGACAGTGGAGAAGGCGCCATTCTCCCTACCTGGACAGCTGTAGATAATAACAATGTGAAGACGTCACGCGAACTTTGGGAAGGTATGAAGGCGCAAGGTTGGAACGTTGATGTGAGTCCCTCTCACCAGGTAATGACAGAGAACAATGACCTTTCCTCCCGTCGCTAGTACTACCGGTAATTGGTATTGTGCGCAAGAGCAAACAGACTACTAACTCCCAGCCTTCTCTGTCAGGATACCCATTTCACCAGATCGGCCTATCGAAGTAAGCCTATGGTTATAGCAGACTTGCCGTAATGGTAATGCACTGATCGTAAAACATAATAGGATAACTACCTAGATGCCTACGTACGCGTGCTCAAGACGCTTGACCCTCTTTGCACCGCCTGCGTCTTTTCTTGTGGCATGGGCGCAGTCCGCACGACATTTGCTATGGTGGCTGCGTCCTTAGTTAGGCGAAAACAAATCATGGCGAAGGGCTTTCCAGATCCTTATGCGCCGAAGGGGTTAGGCCTTGCCGCTTCATTAGGGTTGCAAAACGGCGGTGGGGGAAGTGGGAGTGGAACAATAAGCACGTCCGGTTCAGGATTTAATACAGTGAGTGTGCATCATGAAGAGCTGCTTTTAACTACAATTCAGTCTACGGTCGTTCTTTAGCCCACGAATCAGGTACGTAAGACTCACAAGACGGTGTATTCAAGAAGATATTGAACAGTTGATTTACCTGTTATCTTCATATATGATATTTCATCGGATCTATGGTCAACTAGACGATGGAGTCAAGAATCCTACAGTCTTTAGAGCAAGCAAGCGCACAACAGGACCTTAATAGATCTCTACTTCGCCTCACATATCTTTTACAGCAATGTAAGCGACGATTTCCTCATATTATGTTTTAACTCATACATCCTTGATTAGGTCTCCCCGATAGGAACAGTCAGTCCGCCATCGAGCTCCTCCTGTCCCAGTCCTCCCTCCTAGATAACCTACGGAAAGCGCATATGGGTAACTACGGTGTGGTTCTCAGTTTACTGGGTCTCTTGGATCACGGACTGCAGGCTAAGAAACTGGTCGATCGCGTTATTGATACCAGTATGGAAAAGCTTGTCTCAAGGCATTTGACACAACTATTCAATATATTTTATTCGTTTTTAGCCGACCAAGTAACGAACCTACGAGAGGATATCTTGATGCATCGACTTAAGTATTCATTGACCAGTATGGACGAAGCGAAAGGCATGGTGTTTCTCGAAAAGGCTGTCAAAGCCTTGGAAAAATAGTGCGTTTTCCCATATCGTTTCCTCCTTCCCATGCCGAATAGGTTGTCTCCATGCCTAGCTTCTTCATTATCGCCTTCACGAGTTATGTTGAAACTGCGGAAGATTTCGAGGAAACATTCTCCGCGTGGCTGAAGGCAAGGACAGAAATATGGAAGTAAGGTTGACAATGTTGTTCTCCGTCGGCGTCTGAAACATCCTGTGTCGCAGTCAAGTCTCATTCTTGCGGAAATCTCATGGCTCCCGATTAAACGTGTTTGCCCCAGTAAACGACCTATCAGCTCTATCGATGACAGGTTCACAAGCACGTTCACTGGTTCCCGGGCGTAGGAACGATGTAGCCATCGCCGGTGGCCAAATCTTGGGAGACGAGTACTCAGATCATGTTGTTAAGAATCGAAGTGGTATCATTTTGAGAGAAAGGTTTGTTCAGCTCACTGCTGACAGAACCAAGCTTACGACATTTGTTTCTGCTATAGCACCCTACTCAAGTCGGACCAATGGCTTAGCGAGTCTCATCACGTCGAGCACGGTGTCCGTGGAGCAATCAACTTCCGGCAGGTTCCCAATACCAAGATCTATGCGCTTGGCCAGCCCACGCTAGAAGCTATTGACGAGGTAGTGAGTAGAGTCATGGAAGCTCATCCTAATGCACATAGGATAGTGTGGATCACACTTCGGGAGGAGCCGATTGTGTATGTGAATGGTGCACCCTACTGTTTAAGGAGGGAGGGATTTTCGCTGCGGAATATGAAAGGTTTAGACCTTTTGTTTTCAGAACACCAGCAGTGCTGATAAATTTGACTAGATTACGGTGGTATCTCCGCATCTAGGCTAGAAGTACTTGAGGAGCGACTCAAGGAAGACGTCATTTCGGAGCTGAGTGCATTTGGAGGGAGGTCAGTACTGTTCGCTAGCTCTCTCTGCACGACACAAATATTCACTGATGAACAGGTTGTTACTTCACACCGAAACCTCGGATGGCTCTGTCGTTCCCGTATGGGAGGAAGCTAGCCCCGAAGATGTAGCTGTACTAAAAGAAATTATGGCTGATCGCAGGTCAACTGCTGGCGGTGTGGAGCTACACTATCGTCGGGTCCCAATCACGGCCGAGCGTGCGCCCGACTTTGCGGACCTGGCGGACCTCATTGAGCTTGTTGTGAACGAGTCGATAGATACGCCTATCGTATTGAATTGCCAGCTGGGTCGTGGAAGGAGTACCTTGGCTTCGGTGAGCATTAGCTGGGATATTTATCGACAAGTAGCTAAATGGCTGTGGCAGATCATCATATTACTCATTCAACGGTGGTTAGAAATGCACCGTAAACTCACTGCCCCTCCAACCCCTCGTGTCAATCGCTCAATGTCCGCCATATCCCTACCACCAGTAGATGCCATCGTGCCTTTACAACATAGGCATTCATATCAGATCATCAACAGTTAGTTCTTCCCCCTTTTTTTCCCAAGAACTGATTAATGTAGTTGGATTCGTTGTGTGCAATCTTTGCAGATCTGTTGCGAGTGATTCGTAAAGGCCCTGCTGTGAAAAACATCGTTGACGAAGCGATCGATCAATGTGCCGAAGTGTACGACCTTCGAGATTCGATAGAGGAAGCCCGGACGCGGGCGGAACAGGCAAGTGACGAGAAGCAAAAGAGGATGCATGCGACGAAAGGTGCATTCATATTATCTGCGCTTCGTTGCAGCTAAACATTGTGCATCATCTAGGGCTACACAATCTCAGGCGTTATTTCGAACTGATTGTTTTCCAATACTATCTCCAATCGATTGAACCGGACACGCTGAGCTCTTTCGAAAGTATCGAAACCTTTGTCAAGAATCGGCCTGGTAATACACTTCTTCACTCATACCACTGACCATAAGTTAACGCATCTACGCATTTCCAGTAATCAGCACATTCCAGAAAGAACTCCTCACAGATGGTATTAATGCGCTGAAACCCCTGGAGCGAGCGCAAGTCACAGAAGATATGGCTCATCCGGACGAAGTGAAACAGGTCGTCGTCAACCGCTCGGGAAGCATCCTCTCTGCATCGACGATTCTGAAGAGCGATTTCTTCTCCAACCTGCAAAAGATGACTTTACCCGAGTACGTTGTTATCACCGTGTATTTTTTTTGTCTTTATCGTGATCTCATATATATTCTTTTTGTGGCAATCAGGCGAATCGAAGGCTCGCCCAACTTCCGTCGAGTCCGTCTTACTCTGAATGTCATCACGAAGAGATCGTCACCCCACATGCACACTACAGAATTTGTCGTTGAAGATGAAAAGGATGGGAGAATGGTTTGCGGGAGGTCCGTGTTCGTTCCCTTAATCTCCATTGACGTGTATTGACAATCTTGACAGCGGGATGCCAACAGTTGACGGGTAAGTACCTTTCAAAGACTCTATACATTGACCTTGACCTTGGCTGTGGGCCTAGCTTACGACGTGCGCTACAACGCATTGATGCTGGACCACAAGGAAAGAACGTGGTATACTGGACATCCCTACGAGAGGAACCTGTCGTTTACGTCGCTGGACGACCGCACGTGCTTCGGCTCGTAGACAAACCTCTAGAGAACGTCGAGTAAGCCTCTTCCCTTCCATTCTCCTCATCTCACTCACATTGCTTATACAGAGCGACCGGAGTAACGACGGCCACCGTCGAAGCCATGGAAGTCCAATTCAAAAAAGACATTCTCCGCGAACTTCGCATGGGCAACGGCCGCGTTCTCCTGCACGACGAAGTCGAAGAACGTCCGGGCATATTCACCATCGTCCCCCTCTGGGAAACCGTCCAAGAACAAGAAATCATGACACCCAGAGACGTATTCGATATGATGAAAAGGGAGGGGTATAAGATTAATTATGGGAGGGTGGCTATTACGGATGAACAGGCTCCGCTTCCGGATGCGTTGTGGCAGCTTTTGGAGAGGGTGAAGGAGGGGTTGGGGGATGGGGGGATGGGGGATTTTGTTTTTAATTGTCAGATGGGGAGAGGGAGGACTACTACGGGGATGGTTACTGCTTGTTTGATTTCTACGACGATGAAGTGGGGTGAGGGGAGGGTCGAGGAAGAGGAAGAAGAGGAAGAGGAGGAAGAGGAAATTGGAGAAGGGTATAATTCTATGGATGGGCCGTCAGAGGAAGAAGCCTATCTGCAAGGTAAAAATCCCCATCATATATAATATTCAATCAACCACTCATACGACAAACAGGCGAATATAAAACGATCCTCCAACTCGTCGGCGTCCTCTCACACGGAAAAATCGCAAAGAAGATGACAGACAAAGCGATTGATTTGATGCAGGATGTGCAGAATTTGAGAAGGGCGATATATGAGTTGAGTTGTTTCTCTTTCTCTTTTATATTTATAATTTACTTGTATCAATTCTAGTTACAAGGTTAAAGTGGAAGCATGCGCCAAAGGAAGTACGAAAGAACAAAAACTACAAAGTATCACCGTCAACTATCTGTACGTCTCCCCTCCCTCTCCGCCCACCCTCTCTACAACTCACTGATCATATATAAACAGCTATCGCTACGGCACGCTGATCGCATTCGCAAACTACCTCATCGAACAACGGGTAGGCGGTAAAGGTGTAGAGATGACGTTCCCTGCATGGCTTAAAGAACATAGAGAGATCACCAAGATTTTAGAACGCAGGTCTTTGGATTGATACATGTATCCATTGCGTAATACTATGTAACATCACTTCCAAATCCCCTTCTTCCCCTTGTCCTTGCCAACATCCATCAACTCGCCCAACCTCCCCTCCCTCTCCCTCTCCTCAACACCAACTCTAACCCTCATCTCCTCCACCTCCCTACTCTTCTCCTTCACCCTCTCACCAACCACCCTGACCCCCTCTCTCGCATCCTCCAACGCCGCTTCTTCTGAAATAACTTGAGCTTGCATGGATTCGTATTTGGTGCGAAGGGCAAAGTAGGTTGTGGAGAGTTTTTGAAAGGAGGTTAGGAGGGTTGAATGGGATGAGTGGGATTTTGCTTCGCGCTGTATTCATCAACACATTAATAATATATATGTGTGTGTATATATGCGTGTAATTACTCACCTTGACAGCAGCTTTTTGGACCTTTTGCAACTCCTCCAACTCACCCAACATTACCGCCAAAGCTTGCTTTTCGACTTTGGCTTCTTGTTTGATGATTTTTGAGATTCGTTTGCTTTCTTTTCGGTGGAGTTTTGAGAGTTTGGATTTTTGTTTTTGGGTTAGGGTGTCTGAGTTGGTGATGTCGGGGTTGGGGTTGGGGTGGTTGGGGTTGTTGGTGGTGGGGAAGGGGTTGTTGGGGATGTCGGGGTAGAGTGTGTCTGCGTCGGGGTAGAGGCTGTCGGGGTTGTTGGGAGTAGTGGTAGCGAGCATGCTATGTCTTCTTATAGAGTTGGGGTTTGTAGGATTATGGCCGGTTACATGATTTCCGTTCGTAGTAGTAGCGGGGGGCTGACGATTGTTGTTATTGTTGTGGATGGAAGAATGGAATGAAGCGGGACGAGAGGGGACTGGAGGACGTCTTTTGAGAAGTGAGGGGATGGGCACGACGGCGGGTTGGTCGACGGATAGCGAGCCTTGTTGACTACTAAACGGGTCTTGTTCCTCGCCGCCGTTTGCGTTGATCATATTATCGTTGTCGTCGTCGTTGTCGTCGTCGATGGAGGTCATAGCTAGTCGTTGGCTGACAACTCTTTATACCAAAAATAGAGAAACGACTTCCTAAAACAGGTTTCCTTCATCTCAACATATACTCTCTTTACGACTTACACTCTAAAATCTAAAAACATGAACTACAGCGTCTCCGTAGAATACACATCCACAACATCTATCAGTCCCTCTCCTCAACGCAAATCCCCATCAAAAGTCGATACAACCATTTCATCTGCGTTACCACGGAGCGGAGGATCATGGCAAGAAAATCTCTTTAGGCGGATCACCAGTTTGAAGAGGAAAAACACAGGTACGGTACAGGACTCTCGGCGTGTTTCGGAGAGTAGAATCGGGGAGGTCAAAGATTCAGAAAGCCAAAGGCGAGCGAGGGAGAGACAGAGAAGTAGTATGGAACATTGGACAGGCAGCTCTCCTACTATTCACGATACCGGAGGAAGAAGAGAGCAAATGACAGCGAGGACATCGGATATCCTTGATATTCGCCCTCGTTCTGCATTGGAGATTCGTTCGAATATCTCGCCCTTGTCTTCCTCCCCGCCATTGGCCCCTACTCCCACATGCACACCTACCTTGAACCCCAACACTATAAGCACTGGCTTTAGCAGAAGCACGCCTAGACTCGCGAGTCCGCCTAGTATCATTGAAGAACGTCGTGAATCGGGGTCGACTACTTCATATTCTACAACCGCTACTAGATCAAATTCGAGTGAGGGAACAACTGAGGCTGAGGGTGAAGGTAAGATTGTGGATATGCGTGAACAATCCTCATCTTGACTCACCTCTAATCACATAGACACACTCTCCAAAAACAAATCTAAATCTAAACCTAAACCACAAAGACACTCGGCTCCGCGTATCATGCTCAGCACATCCCCACCGATCCCCATCCCTTCCGTCAACATGCACCGAATGAGAAGCGTAACAGTCGGTAACGACTTGCGTCCATATAAACACATCAACAACCACTCGAGTTCTCCGAACTCGAATTCGACGGGTATTGCCAAGGCTTATCCTACCGCATCGATCTCCGTTCCCATTTTGGGGTATAACACGCAGACACAGGCTGCGGCTGGACGTGCGTCGCCGAGTGTGAATGGTGGAGGAGGGGGTCATTCAACTATCAACAATAACATGAAACCCCAACGACACTCCGCACCCAGAATCATGCTTAGCGTATCTGCTCAAGCAGGACTAGACATCGCATCATCATCTCCTTCATCTTATTCTCCATATTCTTCTGCCAATCCCGGTATGGGAAGAAAACGAAGTGCGACCGTCCAAGGCACCGAATGTCCATCTCCTCATACTGCAAGTATTCAAGCTCAAATAAACCAAGGACAAGGACAAGGACAGTATGGGATGAAGAAAGGTGTTGGTATTGGATCGCAGGTTTCGAGGTGTGTGGAGGTGTGTCCGGTGTTTATGGCTTGGTCTTTTGATTCTTCTGTGTCGAGGTTGGGTGGTGGAGGAGGAGGGGGAAGGAGGGAAAGTAAGGAAAGAGGTAATGCACAGAGTCATTCGAGTCCGAGTCCAAGTCCGAGGGTTGGACAGCAGTGTCAGGGAAGGGGAGGTAGTCCTTCTGGGGTTGTTGGGTTGGGGATAGGAGGGGGAGGAGGCGTAGCGGGAGTCGGCGGGGGGATGATGAACATGAGGAGTGCTTCATCGAGGTTTTTGAGTGTTGAGGCGCATGAGGGTGTATTTGGTGGTGGGGGAAGTTATGTTAGAGGTAGTGGAGGTGGTAGTGTGTATAACGGGTCTCCAACGATGGCGATGGCGATGGCGAGTGCGAGTGCAATGTCGACTGCGACTGCGACTGCAAATGTTATGGAAAGGAGTGTGAGTGCGGTTGGTGTGATGAATGAGGTGGTGGGATGGGAGAACGGTGGTGCTGCTGGTGCTGGTGCTGAGGAAAGTGAAAGTGAAAGTGAAAAGGAAAACGAGATGAGGATGCAACAACTACAGGAGTTGGAAGAGGTTCACAAGAACGCACTTGACGTACGTCCCCAAGCCTTCTTCAACCCTTCCCAATCTTTCTCAAAACTGATATTATCCATCATCCCATACAGGCAGAGAACCAAGCACAAAGAACGTACGCGAGCTCGATCCTCGAGTTTCATATTGCGCAGGCTGAGTTTTTGGATGCGCAGGTGAGGATGAGTGTTGCGAAGGCGAGGATGGAGGCGAGTGGGGTTGTTTTGGGGGTTTGGAGGGAGAGTGTTGGGGGGTTGGGGGAGAGGGTGAGGGGGTTGAGGGGTAGGAGGGATTGAGGGGAAGGGGGAGGGATTGCTATTGATTCAGACTATGAGTAGGAGAGGTACATGACTATGGGGATGGGCACTGCCTATGACAAAAGTGTGCCTGTTTGTCCATATTTGCTCCCTGCCAAATCCCAGAAACGACGTGTTCCAGGAGTAGCATCTTGCGAGAATTGTCTTTTCTCATTCATTCCACATAGTAAAAATACACAAATATGAATCTAGACATTGTACATGGAGAGCTACATGTTCTACGTGACCATTTGCCAAAAAGTCAAGCTATGCCAAGAACAGACCAAATTTTCGGGTGACCATAGTAAGGATGAATCCAACCATACTGCACACAATAAATCGGCCACGAAGACCATGTTGCCCCGTATCAGAGGTACAACTTTGCCTGCAAGAGTGAGAAATTTGGCTGACTCGTTCCGAAGAAAAAGAGCAAATACACTAGGTGAACCGTTGTGATGCTGGGGAAACGATGCAGAGCGATGAAGGCATGACAAATACGTCATTTGAGGGATAAAAGGTTCACATAACAATGGCTAAATGCAAAAAGTTCAGGGGACTTCGAGTGAGAATAGAGATGATGAAATCTCCACTTACAAATTCTGCAGTAAATCATAAGTGGCCGTTTGATGGAAGATGGGTGAGGGGGCTGTCCAAATGGGTATCCAGAACATGCTAGCCATCGAAGGTGTTGATCGAGATGGGTTTTCATGTTTATTGGCAACGTCACGACATGGGAACGAGGTGGAAACTCGGGCATGGGGCACGGTCAACTATTTGCTCCAGAAAGCAGTGTAAGCACAATTGATGCTCTTGCAAGTAGTAATCGGAGCATACCTTTACTGTTGGACACTTTTTACCATTCCCGCACACTTGCAATCTACTTCGTTGCAATAATTGATAATGCTCAACCAGGTCATGTCGGCAATATCATGATCACCGTATTTGGATGCATCTGAAAGGCATATGAGTGGTTAATAGATCCATTAAAGACAAGATTAAGCTTGCAAGCGAAGTCAGAAACTGGTATAATATGTATGAATCAACAACATACGATAGAACTGAAGCCCATCGGACAAGGTCGTTCCCGGGCCAACAAGCCATCCCGCATCCAAGGGGAGTTGGGATTAGGGAGTTCAAGCTGGTTAGTATGTCCAGAAAAATTTCTAGATTTTTCGGGACAGCCGTTGTTGCTGTATGCGACGTTCGGACAGGGTTTCAAGCAATGATGAGGCGATACAGTTTAAGATATGGATAGCGCGATGAAATCAATTAGTGATAGCAGGAAAATGACAGAGTATGATTTTATGGATCCATGTCAATGATCCCTACTTCATGTTATGCCAAAGCATTCGTAACGTTCCAAGGAAAACAGAAAAATGTGTCGGGAACATGTCGTTTCTGGGATTTGGCAGGGAGCAAATACGAACAAACAGGCACACTTTTCATATAGGCTATGCCCATTCCCAATGACTACTACTATTAGGAGTTGAATATAACGCGTCACGGTCACGTGGTAATCTGTAGCGCTGCTCTGCAGTACTAGTCGTTCCTCCTACGATTCTCCGTGGCTTTACTCGTATATTCCAGGGTAAAATTTCCTTACCTGAAACCAATACTTAGTAGTCAATTTGGGCAATAGCAAAGGTAAACTTCGCGATTTGCAATTGAAAGGGCAAGCTACAGCGTGAAATCGAATTCTCACGAGGTGGTAGCGCCTGTATATATAAGCGCCGCCCGAGTCTCTCACTCGTGGCACATGCACAACCGCCTGGCACACTAGTGACCGCCTGGTCGGCGATCCGGGTTACCTTGCTTGCAAGGTTTTCTCTTTATTTGTACCATCTTCTACCAGTCTGTGTTGTTCTGTCCCATTAACCACAATCGCAATCATACATTAAAACTCGACCACAGGAAGGTCCTCTATAGGTCGAAATATCAATGCTCTAATCTTCAACTCAGCTGTCACTGGTCCATGTGCTTTCCAGACTGACATTGCCTTTCTGTCTTTTGCCAGTTGTGCTCCTGCTCCGGTGAATTCAAAGTGATTGTCTGGCAGTTTGCCCACAAATACATAGATAGGTGTGTCATTCACCATGACCACTCCTGTGCTGTTAAATACAGAATCCAGCTTCTACTACTAGACAGACTACAATAAGGTACTTTGGCTTCAACTACTGGGTTACAGAGTTGCGCCGCCCACTACCTAACAAGTGTACCTTGATTTCGGAACGGAGATCGGGGTTACGGAGTAACGCCGGAGAACGGATAAGAAGGTAGAGCGTAGGTCGGAGATGCGGAATACCGGAGAACGGAGATAGCGCGGAACAGGAGTTCCTTAGTAGAGAAGAGGAACGTATTAAGTTGATATTTGAACTGAAGAACTATCTTGTTATGCACGTGCAAACCCCTAACCCCTAGCCCCGGTCAGATGACCACTCCCGTGACCACGGACATCGGCCTCGGACTATCGGACCTTCGGATACACTTGGATCAAAGGATATGCACGTGGACTTAGCACGTTTTGATATGGACTTTGGTATTACTGTAGAATTATTTAATTATCAAGGGACACTTAGGTTTAGTTACCACGAGGTATAACTCATGTATTCCGCATGTTAGGTTACCTCTGCAGTATTTAAGCCGTAGTTACTTGTAGATAGTTCTTCAGTTCGAATATCAACTTAATACGTTTCCTCTTCTCTACTAAGGAACTCCTGTTCCGCGCTATCTCCGTTCTCCGGTATCCCGCATCTCTGACCTACGCTCTACCTTCTTATCCGTTCTCCGGCGTTACTCCGTAACCCGATCTCCGTCCCGAAATCAAGGTACACTTGTTAGGTAGTGGGCGGCGCAACTCTGTAACCCAGTGTTAAATACAGAATCCTGCTTCTACTACTAAACGGACTACAGAAAGGTATGTGGCTTCAACTACTGAGGTGCAGAGTTGCGCCGC